>OZ024826.1:14932875-15617908 GCA_964016985.1 Anodontia alba
GAACTGATGTATATAATCTCTGATGAAGAGTCTTAGATGAGGGCCTCCAACTCTTCCCGGGCTCTAACTCTTTCCCCATATCGTGCAGTTTCGTGAATCTGTGGTATTATTGCTGTACACAGAGGTGACGACGGAATCACGGAAGGTAAGTGTTTACAATATCACCGGCTTCGGATCGGCGGGGGACAATGAAATTATTTTCATGGCGTTAACGGGTTTGCAGAGGAAGAACGATAACTCGATTTCTAACATGCATTTTGACTACAATGATTACTTTTCTCAATCCGTCTATTTCAATAATTCAGAAATGCAAAGGCTTAGGACTGCGTCCGACTTCAAGTTTTGTTGAATTTGGAATTACAGTGGAACCTCCACGAACAGTCACCTCTCAACAACAGCCACCTCCCTATAACAGCCAGTTTTTAGTATCTCAAAGTGCAGTTTTTTCTATATATTTAACCTCTCCATAACGGTCACCTCCATACAACAGCCACTTTTTTGCCATCCCATGGGTGGCTGTTGTAGGGAGGTTGCACTGTAGTACGCCACAAACAAATCAGATACCTTGTTCAAATCATAGAACACGCATGGTAAGGAGTTAACCCATTTTAGTCTGGAGATCCTCAAATGATAACTGAAAACAGTGCAGACCCAGATCAGAAGCCACAGAATGCCATTTTTTTCTTGGAATATCTAAATCACAAAGCCTGACATACCTAAAGCTGAGTAGCCTCTTCCAATATACAGTGTGGGGAAGTTTATTCAGTCTAAAATGGGTTAAGGTGTCAGAATATTAAGGGTACTATATATATATATATATATATATATATATATATATATATATATATATATATATATATATATATATATATATATATATATATATATATATATATATATATATATATATACGTATGGAAACAATTATCGAACCAACTATACGCCATGTCATGTGCAGATGTAACGAGTAGGCCTCTTTTTTACAGCTGCTGTCTGTGAAGGTTGGTGTTATTAACTCTTTCACTGCCACAGGCGATAAAAATAGCTTTTGCAAACAGCATAGATCCAGATGAGACGGCTCAGTGAGCCGTCTCATCTGGATCTACGCTTTTTGATATTCAGTCTTTCAACTTCACATATAAACATCTTTCCAAACGATAGTTTGTTAAAATAAAAAAAAAGCAGACGACAACGTTAATCCTGAACAGGAACTTTAGTGTTCAGATACACAATTCTCCAACAACGGAAAAATTCCCGTTCAGGAGGGGAGTGGGGAGCTGGGGGCGCGGGGGGGGGGGGGGGGGGGGAGGGGGTGGGAGAATGTCAAGTATCGAGTTGTATATGTTGCATATCGAGTCAAAATTGTCAAGTATCGAGTTGTAAAAGTCGAGTATCAAGTTAAAATAGTCGAGTACCGAGTTAAATTGTCAAGTATCAAGATACATTAGTCAAGTATCGAGTTAAACTGGATTCGTATCGAGTTGAAATTGTCGAGTATCGAGTTAAGTTGTTGGAGTATCGAGTTACAATTGCCGAGTATCAAGTTAAGTTGGCCAAGTATTGAGTTAACTTCGTCAAGTAGGAGTTTTAACTGTCCAGTAACCACCAAATGTGAAATATCAAGTTTAGGTACCTCATTCTGCCCATGTACATGTTTACCAAGTTTCATAAGGATTGAGCAAGCAAAACTTCACGGACAGACAGACGGACAGTTGGACACTTCATAAACTTAACTCGATACTCGAAAATATTAACTCGATACTTGTAACTTTACAAATCGTGACATTCGTTCTGGAGAGATAAATTTCAATATTGTTTTGTCTCCCTTCCGAAAGGGGGTTTACTCGAAATGGAAAAAAAATGGTCCCCTTAGGAGCAATTAAGGGAGCAAATTCTTGCCTTTTAGAGTAGACCCATTTCCAGAAGGGGCTTGGTGTGAAGGAACAGCAAGTCACAAAAGGCTGTCCCCTTGTAAAACAAATGGTGGTAAAATTCACCAACATGATATATTCGGTAGCAGATTTTCTGCTATTTTTAGTATGGACGGTAACTTTTGTGGCTTCCTGTTTGTTTTCTCATCACGAAAACATGTCTATATAATGTTGATCCCCTTAAACCCCACTTTTATATAGTAAAACTGGGGTTTACAGGGGTATACATTTTTTTCTTATTTTCTTATTTCTGCTCAAAAACATAGATTGTGGGTATTCGTTAGAATCGCCTCGGCGAGGTGGTTCTAACGAGTACCCACAATCTATGTTTTGAGCAGAAATATGAAAAATATCAGAATTATTATCTGAAAACTTTCAGTTTTGGGTGGTGAAATTTTCAATATATTTGAAAAGGCGTGTTTTCGTAATGTTGGATTCGAATCCCCTTCTTCAACCCATTTGTGCCGAGTGGACTCTTATGCCTCGTTTTTGGACGTCCATTTCCTATATAAGGGGTGCCTGGTTATTTTTGATTAGCATCATGTTTTGTAGAAATTTCTGAACTTAATGCAAACAGTGTAGACCCTAATCAGACGCCGCGTTCTGCGGCGTCTGATCTGGGTCTATACTGTTTGCCTGTGTCCCTTTTATGGGACGCTTGGCTTAAATGGGCTGAAGTGACTGCTCTCAAAAGGAAATAAATTGGTCCACAGGGGTGCAAATTCTTTCTGTTAAGAAAAGATATACTCTTTATAATATAAGGGGTGCAAAACATTTTAACAGAGTTGATCGCCTGAAAATGTATCAATTCCCATCTGTCCATGACTGCAGGAGTGTATATGCTGGTCTATTGGGTTTTGCTATAATCGCATGTAACTTTGTTTTTCCTTGTACCATCCATTTTTTGCGGGGTAGGTTGGAGTGTTAAATTAGACAGTAGCATCCGCAGCCTGATCCGCAGCCTGATCACCAAGTCAACACAAATGTCGTAGAAACGACGTTGCTACGACGTTGTGTGTTTGCTGGGCAAAGCCTTTGTCGTCCGCTTACATAACCATTGGAGTGTATATATCAGCGGACAGTAGCTTACAGAATCATTGGAGTGTATATATCAGCGGACAGTAGTTTACAGAATCAGTGGAGTGTATATTCAGCGGGGACAGTAGTTTACAGAATCATTGGAGTATAAGCGGGGACAGCAGTTTACAGAATCAATGGAGTGTATATATCAGCGGGGACAGTAGTTTACAGAATCATTGGAGTGTATATATCAGCGGGGACAGTAGTATACAGAAACATTCGAGTGTATATATCAGCGGACAGTAGTCTACAGAATCATTCGAGTGTATATATCAGCGGACAGTAGTTTACAGAATCATTGGAGTGTATTTATCAACGGTCAATAGAAGACCTTGATGAGTCTTTGCGGATGAGTAGAATGATCCGGGCCCTCGGTGCTCGCATTTGTCCTAAAGACACCTGCATATATTCCTGTTTTACCAGGCATTCTCGCTATTTCAGGCAAAAGCATTAATAACTGACCCGTAACGTGAGAAAACGTACCTTCTGACATGTGCACCAAACGAAGACTCAAATCAGCCTCTGCATCCACGCAGTCTGACCAGTATTCGTTGTCCACATGAAAAAAATGCATCCTTAATTATGCAAAATGCGCCAAGAGAAGATTCTGATCAGACTGCGCGAATGCGCAGGCTGGTCTGAATCTTCACTGGGCGTAGATGTTCGAAGGTAGGTTTTCTGACGTTAGGGCTTAAATCATAAAAAAATATGGTGTGATATGTTATATTTATTGATAAACAAAAGAAATACAACGGTGATCTACTTCGTATTTGCGAAACATATAATACAGTATTTTCCACCATTTGCAAAATTCAACTTTCATAATATATATATTTTAAGGCATACATGTAAAGCCTTTCGGTGTGCGTTCTAGGATTTGAGCAGAGATCTTCGGGGCTTATTTGGACAGCGGAGGTCCGAACAATCTGTGCATCTGTTCATGGCATCCGCTGTCCACTTACAGGGTCATGTGATCTATGTATAGAAACAATCCTTATCAGATCAGCAGTAGCACATCAGCCATCATACTTAAACTTAGCATGCTAGGTGACATTTTCAGCAGAGGATATATTGTAATAGTTCTTGATAAGGCGCTTTTTACATCCAAAAAGTATCTATATTTTTTTTATTTCTCGACGAAAACATGTTGTTGTACTCATTAGAAGCGCCTCAGAGAGGCGCTTCTAATGAGTACCACAACATATGTTTTCGTCGAGTAATAAGAAAACTATTTACCTGAAACTCGCTCTTATCTAGACCTATGTATTGTAATAGTTTATTTTTATTTTGGAAACAGTTTGCTCGAAATTTCAAAACCTGTTTTCTGGGAAAAGTAAGAAAACTACTTCAATATGTCGTCTGCTGAGAATTTAACTCAGCGTGCTAAGCGTTAAACGCAAGGCGAAATTTATCTCATTACTGAATTCTACAAAGCTCAAAATATTACACAATTTGGCATTACGTATTATTAAGTCTTCTGAGTTAAGAAATACTTTGATAAATGAAAGAGTTAGTTAAAATAAAAAAAAACAAAAAAAAACTGATAAATGAAAGAGTTAGTTAAAATAAAAAAAAAAAAAAAAAAAAAAAAACAGTAGGTTATTGTTTAGCTGTAAAAAAAAAAAAAAATGCTAAGAAATGTGAATTTCTTGATGTATTTCTTCCACTCTCATTACCATGTATATGTGTATATGTGTCATTATTTCACATCTATGTATATATGTTATGATGATGAGCTGTATATGCTTAAGTCGAAATAAAATTATGTTATGTTATGTTATGCTATTCCCTTTCACGTACGGTTCACACAGAAGACTTGTTAAGGGGTATTTGATGATAATCCTGGGATAATTTTCTCAAGTTCTCCATGAAAAAATGTATTGTGGGAACTCATTAGAATCATCACGAAAACATACCTATATAATTTTGACCCCCTTAAACCCCACTTTTATATAGTGAAACTGGGGTTTACAGGGGTATGCATTATTTTTCTTATTTCCGCTCAAATCATAGATTGTGGGTACTCGTTAGAACCGCCTCGTCGAGGCGGTTCTAACGAGTACCCACAATCTATGTTTTGAGCAGAAATTGGAAAAAATATCAGAATTTTTTATCTGAAAATTTTCATTTTTTCGTGGTAAAATTTTCAGTGTATTTGAATAGGCGTGTTTTCGTAATGATGAATACCCACATCATGTTTTCATGAAGAAATAAATAAAATTCTCCCAGAAATTCTCCCAGAATTATCGCAAAATATTCTTTCTTAACAAATCCTCTGGTTCACACATGAATAATGACAATTTTTTCATGTTTCAGTCCATATTATGCCTAAATAAGCGATCCCTTAAGGGAACGTATACAATGCCAGGGAGGCCATTTTATCCTTTCTAAAATGATGTCTGCTCCAAAAGGAAAGATTGGGCTCCCCTCTGGAGCAGTTCTTTCCGTTTAAAGTGTGTTCCCTTACCTAAAGGGACTTCGCATGCAGGAATAAAAAAGAAGGCACAACAGTTGTCTCCTTATACAAAATGGCGGGAATTCTAGCAAGTATATTCTTATATCCACTGCATTTTGAACATAATGAACTAAACGTCTTTACCATAGCTCCAGATAAGGCACCTTTTCCAACCGAAAAAGGCATTAATATTTTTCTTATTTCTCCATAAAAACATATGTTACGGTACTCATTAGAAGCGCCTCAGTGAGGCGCTTCTAATGAGTACCCACAACATATGTTTTCCTGGAGAAATAGGAAAAATATTATGTAAATACTCCTCTTATCTGGAGAGCTCCTGATTATACAATCTAAAATGTTAAAAGTCTGTGTATAGTAAGTTCTGATGTCCGTATTACAAATGAACTAAACGAACTTAGTTTCACAAGCATTCTTCGCATTTCAAGATGTACATACATACATACATACATACATACATACATACATACATATATACATACATACATACATACATACATACATACATACATGTGTTCGACAGACATACAGAATACAGATGGAAGTTTAAATCTGAAATTTTGATTTAGTCCTCAGTCCTCTGCTTTCTTCAGTTCCACACAATCTACGGGTTTTAGTGGCACCAATATTTTAACAATTCCGTCATCATTCATTTTGACTGCAACATTCTCTGTATTCGAGTTCTCAGGAATTATAAACTGGCGTTTAACTTTCTGCTTGGTGACTATTCCGTCATTATTCCATTCCTTCTCAGCGTCAACCAACAATAAATTGTCCTTGATTCTTACGGACACATTTTCTGGTTTGAAATTCTTCAAATTCATCATTATTTGGTGGAATGGTTCTTGATCCATTTCAACAGTTTGGGTGGAATCCATCAAAGGCGCTATATAGGTCATTGAGTCCAACTTGTCTTCGAGCTCGACAGTTTCTTCATCCAGTTTCTCCGAGCAATGCAGAGGATGATAGTCCACCGACTGACTAGGACTCGGTGGGGCTGACGTTATGACGTAGGTGTCTTCTATACTACCAGTGTCTTCTTCTTGGTCACCTGTGTTCTTTTCTTTTTCTCTTCTTGTCGTTGGTTCTGTTAAATTGTCCATTTCGGACACCTCTGTTGGACGCATATCTACTCCATTCTTTTCGGTTGTTTCCTCGTCTGCTAATTTCTTAGCACTATCCTTCTGAATGCTTTCGGCAACATCGCATTTGTGGCCCGGCTCTTGTACAGTAAATGCTTCATCATCACCTTCTGTTTTATTGTTAGATTTGGGCGTTACCAGCATGTTTTCTTCGTTTGTAGATTTTTTCCCTTCTGCACCATTTGATTCATGTTTTATCTCAATTTCCATGTATCCTTTGTCATTAGATGTTTGCTTCACTTCTTCGAAAGGTGCAGTTATGACAAGATGTTCGTCGTCGAGAAGATAACTACTTAGTTTTTCCTTATTCACATTTTCAGGTACAACGACTGACCTTCTTGTCTCGTATCTGTCCATGTTGTCTCCTTTCACCACCTCGTGTTTTGCGTGTACGATGACATTTTCACCATCGACTTTTACTGAAACGTCTTTTGGATCGTATCCTTTGATTCTCAGTCGATGTATCCATGGCTGTCGAGGAACACGAACTGGCTTTGGGCTTGTTATTGTCGAGAACAGTGGGTGTGATCTCCAGACAGTTTTGAGTGTTGGCTCTGGGAAGGACATCTGCGGACAACCTCCTAACATACTCCAGAAGTCTAGAAACGGCTCCTGGTGTACTGACCCTGAACAGCCTCTAGGCCTATGTCTCCTTCCCGATTGACAAAGTCCGTCTAACATTTTCACTGGATGTATTATTGTTGCCATTCTTTCGTTTATATATTTCTCTTCTTTTAATGAAGTTCGCTTAACTGTATATTATTACTGACACGTCTCTCAGTTGAGCTTCTGAATAAACTGGTTAATTTCATCTCACTTTTATATATTCTCAAACACAATTCTAGAACCATCACGATAGATTCCACGTGTTTCGTAATGTTTGTAAACATTCGAGAATCTTCTGCGCATGTCATGTTCTATTTTAGGAGGGAATTTTAGCAGTTTCATGTTCTAATTTTAGACATAAACACATACATTGCGTCCGTCTTTACAATATGTCTCTTGCAAATTATCCGGCCTAAGCAGCTCCGCATTTTTTGAAACGAGTTATACGCTAGTTATAGTGTAGTCTTGGGAAACACATTAGAGTAGTCTTAGGAAATGTAAAGAGCATTTCATTAAATGGCGCCACCCGTAAACAAACTCCCCGTACTTCCGAACAGCTCGGGGGGGGGGGGGGGGGGGGGTTGGGGGGGGGGGCGGGAGGGGAGTGGGGGGTAACTTAGGGGTAAGTTTGGTACAGGTGTGCGAGCCAGTATTTCAAAACCTACCCCATTCATATACCTGGCCTTCGAAAAACGGGCCCATTCATATACTTGATCATCAACATGTTGACCTATTCATATACTGCCCTTTAATTTTTTGAACCCATTTTTTGCTGGTTATTACACAAATATCACAGTCAATTCATGTAATACCAAGAGGATAAGCAGCCTCGAAAAATCTCTGAGCGAAAAATATGTGCATATACCAGAATGTCAGAAAAATGGGGCCTTTCATATAGGAATCCAGAAAAATCGGGCCATTCATATACTTTTTGTTGAAAAAAGGGGGCCAATCATATACCTGGCAGCGCTGAAAAAGGGGGCTATTCGGCACGCACATCCGTACTGTGCCATATAAAGGAAGTTACCCCGCCGAGCCGAAAAGGAATTGACCCTCATTTTAATACCTGATTTTCAAATTTGTAAATCTCTCTCTCTCGCGCACGCGAAAAGTAAAGATCTTGATCAGATATTCAAGTCGCACAACCTGATAAGGCTGATAGTATCTAATAGTTTTGTAGGCGGACAGAGAACGTCTTGACTATACTGCGTGGATGCGTAGGCTGATCTGAGCCTTCGCTGTTCTAATATGGCGCAAAAGTACTTTTTTCAAACGGAGTGGCTCAAATGCTCCCTGTTGGAATGCAGAAGTGTTTAGGTGTAGCTGAGGAATATATAAAACGGGGATCACAAGACTACTGTCATTACGACATCTCTCGGAAAGACGTTTTTGTGTTTGGCGTTTTATTTTAAATGAAAATATTTTGTTCTGATTGACCATATCTTATCAGAAACCATTTGTCTTTTCTGTTTCTGCGTTCTGTTCTCAAATATTTACATAAAATTAAATTTACGGCCACAAATTGGTCTTACATGCAATTTCTATAGACTGGCTCCAGTCGTTTTTGTTTTATATCTATTTTTCTCTTTCTCTACATTATTTTTTTATCATGATCCTCTTTAATCCAACTTCAAGTTACCTATGGCTGAACAAAAACCTTTCTTTCTAGCCAAGGGACTGAAGTAAACAAAAATTCTACAAGCTGTTGTGTCCCTCAAAAAAAAAGAAGAAGAAGAAAAAGAGAAGAAAACTAAAGAAAGGGTCTGGGGCCAGACTAGCAATTTCTATAGTGAAGTGATTTTTTGTCTAAGAAAATATTCTTTATTTTCCTTGCTGAATTTTAATTATTGATGTTTCACAACAACATTGTGAAAGTGTTGTGTCCACTCAAAAAAAAAAAAAAAAAAAAAAAGAAGAAAAAGAGAAGAAAAATAAAGAAAGGGTCTGGGGCCAGACTAGCAATTTCTATAGTTTTTTGTCTAAGAAAATATTCTTTATTTTCCTTGCTGAATTTTAATTATTGATATTTCACAACAACATTGTGAAAATTTCAGAAAATATGAACAAGCGGAACTTGTTGAAATTCTGCCAATTTACCTACCCTACAGATTTCTGCATCATTTGCATTCATTTTTTCTATGGGAAAAAGTGAAAATATTTGATTTTTTAAAAACTAAAGACTATAATAAAACTTTTTGCGCATAGGTAGTTACGACAAATGTTTTGCATTAAATCATAATGAAAGTTGCAAATTTACTTCTTCTGTGTAAAGCGCCCAGCAAAAAAACGACTTTCTGAAAGACGTCGAAAGCACAGTAAGTCCTGAACATCCCTGGCATTACCAGACACATAACCTGGTCTAACCAATACAGTTAACCCTCTTTATACCGACACTCGATAAAACGACAAAATACGTTATAATTAGTAGTTTGACTGGCACGAAACATTCACTCAAGAGATGACAGTTAGTCAGAAATTATGCAAGAACATTGCATTTAATACATCAAGAAACATATGTTTTGAATATTTGTTAGTTAGTAAGGCGATTCTAACAGATATCCCAAACCTATGTTCTGTGCGGAAATAAAGAATAAAACAAGGGCATGCTGACATTAAGGATTCTTTACAACAGCAAATTCATTTTAATGGCAATATCTTTGGAATCATATGTCGTCGTTGTAGCGAGGGTTCACTGTATATGAATTTGACAGAGCCCAAACATTGTGACATTTTAAACAACGAAGGACCAGACTGCACAGTGCAATTTGATCAGAACCTACGCTATATTTATCAAAAGTATTTCAGCAGACAGACCTGAACAAACGCTGCCTACCAAGAAAGTGGTGTCTGATCAGATGATGATGAGTTGATGATGAGAATGGTCATTTGCGTTAAAATGGTATATCAACTTGGTCTTGTATTGAAACGGCTACAATGATAAGTCATAAATGCATGGCAATATAAAACTAGAACGAATTTAAAAATTAAAATAGTTATATTTTGTTAAAAAGATCAACGTGTTTCAAAAATGTTTAGATTCTACACTATTTGTCATTCACCCGACAGTTTTAAATGTTGCTCGCAATGGGTAGTAAGATGAAATAGTTCAAATTTTAGGGCAAATACAATACGGAATAAAAGTGTACAAATAGTAAGGATAAATTAAAGCATCCTATGATCTCAAGAGACAGTGAAGGCTCCGATGTAATCATGGGCCATGTTTATTTTATTCAGGTACAGTAAAACCCGTGTAAGACAGCCACCTTTGAAATTGACTTTAGTGGTTGATGTGGAAAGGTGGTTGTCTTATAAAGGTACATGTCATGTAATTTTGCTAGCAAAATTACATGACATGTACCTTTATAAGACAGACAACTTTTTCTACATCAACAACTGTTTAAAGTCAGTCTCGAAGGTGGCTCTCTTACACAGGTTTTACTGTACATGCAATACACAGAGGTTAATGCACCTTCATTTTAGTTTGATTTACAAGTATCGAGGGAAATGAATATTTTCTGCATTTTTAACTTCATACATGTGCTCCCAACGATGACTCAAATCTACATTCGTGCAGTCTGAGCACAAACACCCACCACTGTTCGCTTGATGACTCCTTAGATTTTTGGCTTTTCAAACAGCGGCCAGCGAGGACTGATCAGACCGCACAGATGCACAGGCAGCTGTAACTCACTGGTATAGCACTTGATAAGGTGCTTTTTTCACCAAAGAGTATCTATATTTTTTTTTTTTATTTCTCGACGAAAAACATATGTTGTGGGTACTCATTAGAAGCGCCTCGCCATAACGATTCTAATGAGTACCCACAACATATGTTTTCGTTTAGAAATAAGAAAACTATTTACCTGATACTCACTCTTATCTAGACCTATGTATAAGTTTTCGCTGGGTGCAAATGTCCGAAGATACACTATCTGACGTAAAGGCTCACATTACAAACTGTAGAACCGTGTCACTGCAAAAAGGCCGGCCTCGGTGGCTCAGTTGGATGCGCTGTCCGACTGGAGACCAGGAGGTCGCGGGTACAACCCCCGCCGAGGTCGGTAACATTCTTTCGTGGAGATTGATCATGAAATATTTTCTACGGTCATTCTCTCCCTTCCGCTGATTCAAGAAGGGCAGTTGTCAGTTTCTGGCGAAAGAATGTGCACAATACTGGTTAACCGCTTAGAGGACCAAACCTGCCCAGTAAACGTGTGGTTAAGTAAACTGACCGCGCTCGACATGACCCCATTGGGTTGACTGGGCCGTAAAACCTCAACACAAACAAACACTGCAAAAAGAGCCTTATGGGGACTAGGTTCTCACGATATAACCATTTTTATAAAGAAGACAACTTTTGTGACTTCCTGTTTACCTTCCTTTACACCAGTTCCCTTCTGAAAAGATGTCTATTCTAAAAGGAAAGAATTTGCTCCCAATGGGGAGCAAATTCTTTCCTTTTAGAGTAGACAAAAGGCAGAGAAACCATATTTAACAGCGCTATCTCCCCTGATATTGTATCTGTTTCCCTTAAGAAATCTGCGGACAACCAAGCCCGAGATTAGCTTGTGCACCTCGGTTTGATCAAAAGCTTTGTTGCTTGTCGATGAATTATATAACATCCGGTATCTCTATATAAGAAAACGTGGGTATGACCTGGTCAGACTGTGAAAATGCGCTGGCTGACTTTGGGCTCTTCGCTGTCGTAAGGCCCATTCACTGATGATATAGGCCAGTGTTCGCGTTAAGCTTTATCAATAGGAATTAATACATTTACACAAAAAGCTCATGAAGAGGTCAAATGTTCTTTCAGGGGAATACATCCGCATAAAGATTTTGCCATTTTCAAGGTGAGAAAACGTTTGCAGAAAGGATTTAGTTTCTTCGTAGTGGAATCGTTTGAAGAATTTGGGGATATTCTTAAAAGAAAGAATTCGCTCCCAGAGGGAGCAAATTCTTTCCTTCAAGGATAGTCCCCAGTGAGAAGAGAGCAAAATGTGTTCATGTCAGAGTTATTTTCGTCAACAGTGTATCCATTCTTTTTAATTATTTTTTTACCTTTGAAAAAAAAAAAAAAAAAAAACAACAAAAAACATATCAATACGCTGGGAAAAGGGAGACCCATGAAAAATTATTTAGTGCTCATCTAAAGCTCATCTCGTAAACTATCGAAAGTCAACCCATATTTTTCCCTTAAACCGTGTAAAACTTTAAAGGGATCTTTCACAAAGTGTTCCTGTAATGTTCTGATGACATTTTTTCTTGGTAATTCGAACAGTTTATTCGTCATTGCTTCCTCATAGAAATTAACTGTAGTTCCCATAACCTCGAACCAAGACGACGGATTCCAGTGTAAAACCCGCTTGGCCTTGTTAATATCTAACGGCCCAGATTTGACAGAAGGAAACAAATGAAACCCTTCCTCGGAGTAATCCGCTTTAATTTCAACATCTTCTACATCCAGTTCATCCATCAATGTATATAAAAACTGAATTAATGTCGGCCGTTCATCAAGGGCAAGGTTATATGCTTGGTTAAAAATTTCCAAATCACTGTCAACACAGTTTGATATGACATCAGCTACATCATCAACATAAACTAGACTCATTGGTTGATTCCAAAGTCTCTGGGGTACCGACAGCTCCCTGTCTAAATATTTCCCAAGTTTTATCCATAGCTGATACAACCACCATCGATAAGTATTGTCACGTGGTCCAACTACATCCGGAAGTCGTAACGCAACGTACGGAATGCCATCTTTATCACGTGACTGAGTGTATAACAATTCCTCACATGCCAGTTTACGATGTCCGTAATTGTCCTTCTCATTTAAAGATTCTTGGTCAGATTTTGAAGCTGGTCTAACGGCATCCTCCTCCCTAGTCGGATCACTGTGATTCTTCTTGCATACCTCATAAATGGAGTCTGTACTTATGTATATGTATTTCATTATCTTACCGTGAAGTAGCTGCAGTGTTTCCGAGACCTCATACACGTGATACGCACTGAAATCAATCACAGCATCAAAATAACTTGGTGTATCAACGTCCCAGAGATACAACTGCAAGGGGGAACACTTTTGCAAAGACTGCATACGATCACACTTCAACTGTTTCACGTATGGCATGACCCGGGTATTCGAGTCCCAGTACCAGTTCCCGCGGTTCACAGTCACTACTGTGTAGTTCGCACGTAGCAGTTTCTCCACCGTGCTGGCACCAATGAATCCATTCCCTCCGAACACAAGAATAGTTTTCTGGGAGTCCGGGCGAGCATTTGGACTTGTGCTCACGTAACACAGATATAACATATAGAAAACGAACAAAGAAATCCGTTCCATCACTGCAATCCCACTGAGTAAATCTGTCAGCTATTTATTTACACATATTTTATTTTTCGGCAACACACAGAGCATGCATGCGTATACATAAAGAGTTCTTTGATTAACGCTTAGCTGGCTGCAGATGTATTCTTATTTTTCACAGAAAATAGGCTTTGATATTTTATGCAAATCGTCATGTAGACGATTTGCATAAAATACCAAAGCCTTTTTCACTTCTGGAGACAATTTGCATGAAATGTCAAAGCATATATTCTGTGAAAATAATCTAAGCGTATGCTGAATCTGCCCAGAGAGTGGTAATGGTTAAGAGGTACAGTAAACATGCTGGCGCGTAAACAGATTAAGTCTGTTCATTTCTTTGCATTAACTGATCTAGATTATATCTTATTCTTTATTATTATACCCCACTCCCCCCCCCCTCCCCCGCGCAAACTGTGTTTTCACGTTGTCCGTCCGTTACGTTTTGGTCCTAGCGGGGGCTGGGGTGTCCAATGAGCACTGCATGCTTACTGACCTTTTGTCGTGTTTAAACTTTACTCGTTTTTACTTTTTTTTTTTTTTTTTTTTTCGCGACTTGCTTTAAACCAGAGGCTTATCATCCTGTAACATCAATGTATATATAACCACTGAACAGAAAAATAAAACAACGAAAACCAAAAAGTTCAATCTCAAAAACATTCTTGCAAAGGGTCTCAAAAAAAAAAAAAAAAAATAATAATAATGATTCTATGACACGAAGCAAGCGAAGATCCAAATCATATTGCGCATCCGCGCAGTCTGATATGCGCCTCTGTTGTTCGTTAATAGAATGTTTAGGTCCGTATATAATGTTGACGACCAGCGTATGACTCAGATCAGACTGAGCGGGTGTGCAGGCTGTCCTGAGTCATATTTGTCATAAGGTCGTTCATTGATCAGACTGTGTGGATGTGCAGGCTGATCTGAGTCTACAACTGTCGTATAAGGTTGTGTTTTGTGTTTGGAGGGTAGGGCGGGAATTAAGTTAAATTAAGTTTCTGCTTGGATAATAAAACTTTAAAGCTTCATATTACGAGTTTGGGCATATAGATGAACCATAGTGGTACAGATAGAGTAAAACAAGCTAGGGATTAAGTACATGTGTTTGAAAAGGCATGTTAGGCTCATTCTCTCTCTAAATTTCTGCTTGGATAATCTGAGTGGATAATAAAACTGTAAAAGTTCGTATTACGCGTTAGGGCATATAAATGAACCATAGTGATATAGAGTAAAACAAGCTAAGGATTAAGTACATGTTTGAAAAGGCATGTTAGGTCTCTCTCTCTAAATTTCTGCTTGGATAATAAAACTGTAAAAGTTCGTATTACGAGTTTGGGCATATAAATGAACCATAGTGATACAGAGTAGAACAAGCTAAGGATTAAGTACATGTGTTTGAAAAGGCATGTTAGGCTCTCTCTCTCTCTCTCTCTCTCTCTCTCTCTCTCTCTCTCTCTCTCTCTCTCTTATGTTGTGTCCTGGAGTCAGATTACAATAGTTTTAGTGTAAAACCTCCATTATGAACGTACATGATTCGATTCCATGAACAAACTTTAGTTCTTGTAGTTCAACTGAAGAGCGATTTTCACTGAGAGGAACGTTGTAAATCTGTCACTTCGTGTCCCAGAAAAAAAGACACCTCACATATTTCAGGCTATGGGAATTTGAGATCACTTCCTGTTTAAACCCGGTGGTGTCATTTATTTCACAGATAATGTAGAAAAAGCTCAAAAAATGAGCACGCTTAAGGATTATCCTGACACTTAATGGTGCTCAAGGATTGGACAAATATTTTTGCATTCATTATGAAAACACGCCTATTCAAATATACTGAAAATTTTACAACTAAAAATGAAAATTTTCAGATAAAAAATTCTTTGTTTTTTTTATTATATATTTCTCCTCAAAACATAGATTGTGGGTACTCGTTAGAACCGCCTCGACGAGGCGGTTCTAACGAGTACCCACAATCTATGTTTTTGAGCAGAAATAAGAACAATAATGTATACCCCTGTAAACCCGTTTTATTATATAAAAGTGGGGTTTAAGGGGGTCAAAACTATATAGGCGTGTTTTCGTAATGCATAAAATAATCGTCACAAGGTCAGATAATAATAGGCCTATATTGTACTGGGGATCGAACCCGGTACACTAAGGTTGCAATTCCCGTGCTCTTATGCGTTTAAGCAGCGCCATGCAAAAATGTGCCTTCGGAACCTATGCGGACAGGGAAGGCACCAGCCAACGTATCCGCGAATTTTGATCTGGGCCCTCACTGTCCCCTCACAAACTCATTGGATGCTATAGAATATATTGATGTACAACAAAGGTCTTTATCAGGTTGTGCGGCTTCGTTGGCTGAGCTGGACATTTACTGTTCCTATTAGACTGGCTCCAGTCTCCACTGACTAAATATTATTTCTTATAATACTGTTTAATAATCCACTAAAATAAGACCAAAATAATACCACGACTTTAAAAACTGGTCACTAGTCTCTAGCGACCAGCCTTTATAGTCGTGATATCATTTTGATTTTATTTTAGTGGATTATCAAACAGGATTATGTGAAAAATATTTAGTCACTGGAGACTGGAGCCAGTCTATGTTCCTATAGGCCCCGAAGACATATTTTGTCTTGGCGCAGCTCATCTGGTCATCCTCGAAACTGGTTCTAATCCCGTCGAACCACGAGACATGCACATAACGATGCCCGTGGACTCAGCGATGGACCAGCATCCTGCATAAATCTATATCGGCTCGAACGTCGCTGCAACGTCACCGTCGTTTATACAACGTCGCATTGTCATACATCGACGTTAATTAGTGCGACGTTGTATAAACGTCATGTGCCGGTATCCAATGTTTCTAAAAGTGGCCAATGTAGGCACTGGTCATGATACACGAATGCCTGCATGTGCGACAAAGAATTTTTACCAGTTCTACGAAAACACGTCTATTCAAATATATTGACAATTTCACCACCAAAAACTGAAAATTTTCAGATAAAAAAATGATATTTTTCATATTTCTGCTCAAAACATAGATTGTCGGTCATCATTAAAACTGCCTTGGCGATGCGGTTCTAATGAGTATCCACAGTCCATGTTTTTTTAGCAAAATAAGAAAAATAATGTATACCCCTATAAACCCCAGGTTTTTCTATATAAACGAGGGGTTTAAGGGGCTCAAAATTATATAGGCGTGGTATGCACTTAAGGTCTAACATCCAGCATTGTTTTATAAACAGCAACAGATAGTAAAGGGAGTGTTCACATTTAGGACCAGTATAAGATTTTAAGGTGTCCAAATACTTAACCCATTGTAGACTGAATAGACTCCCCAGTATTGGAAGAGTCCAATTTCAATTTTAGGTAGGTCCTTCTACGAGATTTAGATACTCCTACAAAAAATAAAAATAAAAAATGGCTAAACCTCCAGGAGGCGGTTCTAACGAGTACCCACAATCTATGTTTTTGAGCAGAAAGAAGAAAAAATAATGTATATCCCTGCAAAGCCGAGTTTTACTACATGTAAGTGGGGTTTAATGGGGGTCAAAACTGCATAAGTATATTTTCATGATGGTATCACTAAATGAGCCAGCGCATGATAAATTCCAACAAAATGGCATGTGCACGCAGTGAAGACTCAGATCAGCCTGGGCATCTGCCCAGTCTGATAAGTCTTTGTTGTGCACTCAAAGGATACCCAAGAGCCCAAGCTTTCTTCATGCGGAGAGCGAAGACTCTGATCAGATTGGGTGGATGGCCATGCTGGACTGGATCTTGGCTGGGCGCTCATTCCATTTTGTTGGCTTTGTCATGCACTAGCTCAAATTACAGTAACACAATTCTGTCATACAGCTTCTTCAGGGAAAGAAGAAACAAGAAGTCATGACAGTTTTCTCTTTTTACTACTATTGGAATGGATGATCATGAAAAAAGTATGTAAAAGTACAAAAGTGTCATATGTCAGAACACAAATACAGTCAAACTTCAATGACTCAAACATCTTTGGAACCATGGGTAGTTTTGAGCCACTGAGGGTTAATCATAGCACCAGGTCAGGAGGCAAATGGGGATAAACATACCTGTATACTTTTGACCCCCTTAAACCCCACTTTTATATAGTAAAACTGGGGTTTACAGGGGTATACAATATTTTTCGTATTTCTGCTCAAAACATAGATTGTGGGTATTCGTTAGAACCGCCTCGTCAAGGCGGTTCTAACGAGTACCCACAATCTTTGCTTTGAGCAGAAATATGAAAAATATCAGATTTTTTTAATCTGAAAATTTCATTTTTTGGTGGTGAAATTTTCAATATATTTGAATAGGCGTGTTTTCGTAATGTTTTTTCCGTAGTCTATAAAATAGTGGTATGTTGAGTGTACTCATTAGAATTGCATCAGTGATTCTAATGAGTACACACAACATATATTTTCACGATAAAATAAGAAAATTTCCCTAAATATCCCTAAATATTTGTTTTCTTGAGCTGTTCAAAAAATTTCCTAGGGACTCAAAAACGAGTTCCAAATGAGCATTGGTGTTCAAGTCATCTAAGTTTTACTGTAATTAATATCCAGTGAGTTAACAAATAATTTGCAGGGCCCAGTTGTTCAAAGCATCGTTAGCTTAATGAGCTCGTTAAGGGTCATTTCGTTAACTGTTTAAGCTGATTTAATATACAATATTCTGATATTTTTTGCTGAGAAAATGTGAGTAGCTTTTGCACTGCAAAAGCTACTCACATTTTTTCAGCAAAAAATTTCAGCATATTTGCGTATCACTCGATGTAAATTTTAACGAATTGTTAACTAACGATGTCGTTAGCTTTGAACAACTGGGCCCTGATGTTGTCATAATACAAGTAAAATAAGAAGTAAACCATTATCCCAGAAAGCTTGTAAGGGCTATCAGTACAACAAACACTCAGTTCAGCCAACACTTCCACACTACATCAAGCATCTTTGATATTAACCCATTTACATCGAGTGGACTCTTCTACCACAACTCTTTGGACTGGTCTTTTTCACATAGCAGGGTGTCTGGTTAGTTTTTAATACTATATGTACTATGTTTTATAGAAATTCCAGTAGTGCAAACAGTATAGACCCTGACCAGAGACCGCATCTCATCTGGGTCTGCACTGTTTGCCGATTACCCTTTTGGGGGTCTCCAGACTAAAATGGGTTAAAAGTAGAGCAAACTGATGATCTGACCAATGCTGACCGTGAATGCATGACTAGTCTGGCCTTTTCTGTTTGTTTTTTGTGGGGGTGGTCGGGTGTGGCGAAGGTGTCGTGTATCTTACGTCACCAGGGCATCCAACTGATATTGGCTTACAGTGGGCAAGGCCTGCTATCCTTGTAGCAGGTAAGGGTAGAGGGGGAATGTTTTTATTTCTTCCGTTTCTTCGCTTTCATTCCTGTTCCTCTTTCTTCCCTGTCCCTTTCTTCATCTCCTCTACAATCTCTTCTATCTCTTTTCTCCCTTTCTCTGGGAGACAACACAAAATGACCCACAAGGGTTGATGTGTCGTTAAACCCCAACACAATACAATACAATTCTGTTTGTTTTCCATAGTATGGGTTTTTCAAATATATAAAATGAACGGCTTAATGAGTGGGTATCAGGTAAAAAATTTTCTTATTTCTCCACTAAAACAAATGTTTTGGGTGCTCATTAGAAGCGCCTCAGCATGTTTTCATGGTGAAATAAGAAAATATCATGAGGCGCTTCTTATGAGCACCCAAAACATATGTTTTCATGGAGAAATAAGGAAAACATAAATACTTTTGAACTGAAAAAAAAAACATCTTATCGAAAGAGCTATGTTTACAGACATCGTTATATTAGAAATGAATATATTTGAGCACCACTGTGAAAGCATGTTTTCGGACCATACACAAACACTTAAGGGCCAGATCAGCCTGCATTTTTGCGCAAACTGGCCCCAAGGTTATAAAAATTTTTCATGCTCAACTCAGCTGAGCATGAAATTTTCTCTGCTAATAAATATGAAAATGCCAACAATAGTTGGCATTTTCATATTTATTAGCAGAGAAATTTTCATGCTCAGCTATGTTATGCAAGTAAGAATTGTTAAACCCATTCTGGAGATTTTTGAAAAATTATGTAAGAAGTTGGTACCTTCAAGAGCAAATATTTAGACTACACTCCTTTTCAGAGGAAGACTGGTGTACAGGAAAGCAAACAGGAAATTTAAAAAGTTGTCTCCCTTCAGTCCCTTGTAGAAAATGTCCCTTAAATAGTTGGGATGTACGTGAAAAGTCAAGTTTTTAGTTCTTGTTTTCCTACAGTTTCCTTATGTATATTGTGAAATTGGGCTAAGAAAAGAATTATCCTTTCCACAAATGAACAGAAAAAAAGGATGCATACTTAACTATTGATTCTAGTGTAAGCAAATTTAAACAACAACAAGAAACAACCATTCAGAAGTTAAACTGTTTCAAATATAAAAATAGTATTCTATAATTCACCAATGTGAATATTTGAAAATGATGAAACAGTGACTACCGTATTTACCCTAAGTATTTGGACAGACAGGACTTAGCAAATAGAATGTGACATGCACTTAGGTCTAAACAATTTGCCAAACATCCAGCAGTTGTTTTTTAAACAGCTGCAGGTAGTAAAGTGAGTCTGTTCACATTTTAGGACCAGTATAAGATTTTAAGGTGTCCAAATACTCAACCCATTGTAGACTGAATAGACTCCCAAATACTATATATTGGAAGAGTCCAATATCAATTTTAGGTATGTCCTGCTATGAGATTTTGATATTCCTACAAAAAAAAAAATAAATAAAAAATGGCTAAATCATTTGCAAACAGAAGAGACCCTGATCAGGCAGTGCATTCTTCAGCGTCTGATCTGGGCCTGCACTTTTTGCCAAGTACCCTTTTGGGGTCTCCAGACTACAATGGATTAAGGTAAATACATGTACTGTACTGTAGATGACAGTGAACAACAACACCAGGTACAAATATAAATACAATATTAATGGAATATATCAAAAATCAAGTAACAAGAATTCTGTGGAAGGTTGTGTCGCACCTGCTGTCACCTACCATTAATATAAACAAGTTAAAAATTCATGTAAAGAATGACAAAGTCATTGGACCACAATGATATGTAGGTTGTGGTGAAACAATGATACCAAAATGTTTGAGTCCCTGTTAACCCTTAAACTGCCAATCACAACAATTGTCGTCTGCTTTGTCATCTGCTTGTGATTTTAAAAGTCATTTTTGCAAACAGTGTGGACCCAGATCAGACTGCTCCTTTAGGAGCAGTCTGATCAGGGTCCACACTGTTTGCCTGTATGCAAAAATAGGTTTGAAAAGTCTGCAAGAATATTCAGCAGATGACATAAACAGACAGTATTTTCAGGTGCGGGTTTTCTTGGCATTTTAAGGCTTACGGAAGCTATGTATGTCAGATTTGACTGTAGGTCATATAGTTAATCAGAAATGTAGCTAAAGGCTAGGATTGATGCAAAAAATGAACAAGTCATTAGACTGTGAAAAACAGGCCAAGATCATAAAACATACCACAGAGTGGCCCATTTGTTCAAAGCTAACGACATTGTTAGTTAACGATTCGTTAAAATTTACATTGAATGATACGCAAATACGCTGAAATTTTTTGCTGAAAAAATGTGAGTAGCTTTTGCACTGCAAAAGCTACTCACATTTTTTCAGCAAAAAATATCAGAGTGTATATTGAATCCGCTAAAACAGTTAACGAAATGACCCTTAACGAGCTCGTTAAGCTAACGACGCTTTGAACAACTGGGTTTGAGTCTCTGTTAGTGTGGAAGGATATGTCGGCACTGATGATTGCAGGTCATATATTTCATCAAAAATGGTTGACATAAAAAATGACAAAGTTGCTCAACTGTGAAATATGTTAAGTTCATAAAATGACACTGCAGTGTTGAGTCCATGTTAGGAGAAGCACATGCTAAATTAGATGACTGAAAGTGTCGCAATTAATCAGAAATGGAGCTTAATGCTAGCGCTGATGTAAAAAAAATGGCTAAGTCGTTAGACCATGAAAAAAAGGTGAGGGTCAAAAAATTATATTGCACTGCTTGAGTCCTTGTTAAGGAATAAATGTACGCTAGGTTGGATTATTAGGTGTAAAAGTTACCAAGAAATTGATGTTGATATCACATCTGGGCCCAGTTGTTCAAAGCTAACGGTCGTTAGTTAATGTATCGTTAAAAGTTTGATCATTAAATATGGCATATATGCTAATATTTTTGCTGAAAAAAGTGGACTCTTCCATCTTTGAATTTGTACTAGTCCAATGTCCTAAAACAGGAGTGTACTAAATGGTTAACAGTTGTGACAATAAAATCATGCAATCACATCTGGATCTGCACTTCATGTATTGGAAAAGATGTTGTTTTTTGCTTGATAGCTGTTTCAACTCTTGTCATGCTGAAAAAATTAAGATGCCATACCTACTTCCAATTATCAGCCAGTCAGATTACTTGATCCAGGTTGTTGATATAAATTCTCATACTGAATGACAAACTGTGCAGATCCAGATCAGTTGGCTTCTTCAAAAGATGGGCATGTCGTGTTTAGCAAGCGAAGGGTTAAAAGGGTTTACTCATATGCAAAGGGTGAAAGTCCTGATCATGTTCACATCTGTGCTGTCTGAGGTGGTCTTCAGGTTTCACTATTCAACTGCAGAAATACTGTAAATGTCCTAAACAAACACTTTATGCCATACTCTTTTTTTTTTTTTTTTTTTGCCTAAATTTTGTTGATTTAGGCATTTATTTCAAAAATACTTGGTAAAAAGGCAAACAGTAGACCCTGATCTGGGTCAAAGTTTGCATATGCCATTTTATCCTACAAGTTGGTCTACAAAGTTTAAGGATATTTACCATATTGGACAATGGAGAATCTAATTGCACAGGCAGAATTATATCTAAGATTGGTAATTTGGTGCATATTTCAGTTCCGTTAATATTCCTGACTCTAACTGCTCATCAATTCAAACTGCTTAAAAAATAATAGAAACAAATGGAATAGCTAACTTCATATCTCCACAGTAGGCATTTTTTTTTCTCAACAAAACAGCATTGACATTTTTCTTATTTCTCCTACAAAACCTATGTAATAGATACTCATTAGAAGCCCCTTGCCAAGGCGCTTCTAATAATTACCACAACACAGGCTTTTATAGAATAATAAAAAAACTATTTACCGCATACAAAACTCTTGTTAAGATGCTTTTTCAATCCAAAAGTATTGATATTTTCTTATTTCTCCACAACAACATATGTTGTGGGTACTCATTATAAGTGCCTCACTGAGGTGTTTCAAATGACTACCTAAAACATGTTTTCGTGGAGAAATAAGAAAAACATTTCTCCGATACCTACCCTTATCCAGACCTATGGGATACCCCCTATTACCTGGAGTTATAAAGTTACAAGGCAAGTATAACAGGCTAACATGTAAACCCTTCATGTGCAGTGCCAAATTTAGAAATTATGCATTTTTAGCATGACATGGCTTCAAGCTCATGTGATGCCATCCAGTGGGACTAAAAAAAGGGTAACAAGACAAAACAGTGCAGAGACAAAAGCATCTTGTCCAAAATATTCAGGGCCCAGTTGTTCAAAGCTAACGATGTTGTTAGTTAACGATTTGTTAAAATTTACATCGAGTGATACACAAATATGCTGAAATTTTTTGCTGAAAAAATGTGAGTAGCTTTTGCAGTGCAGTTAATGAAATGACCCTTAACAAGCTTGTTAAGCTAACAATGCTTTGAACAACTGGGCCCAGATGTCTTAACCCGTTACAATACCTGTGCTAAAATATGAACCAGTCTATTTTAGTACCTACTGATGTCTAAAAACTGCTGGGCCCAGTTGTTCAAAGCATTGTTAGCTTAACGAGCTCATTAATGGTCAAAATGTTAACTGTTCTTGTAAGTACGATATCAAATTCACAAGTATTTTTGCTGAAAAAAATGTGAGTAACTTTTGCAAATGCAAAAGCTACTCACATTTTTTTAGCAAAAATGTTAGCATATATGCCATATATAATGATCCAAGTTTTAACAATACGTTAACAAATGACATCGTTAGTTTAGGACAAATGGGCCCTGGATAGGGGCAAACAGTGTAGACACTGATGTTTTGCATCATCAGATCTGGCGTACAATGTTTTGCTCAATATGTCTGTCTGAAAACTTAGATTAAATACTATTCAATATTTACCCTAAATAGGCATACAGGTAGTCCTGTACAAAGTGAACAGACCCTTATCAAACTTCTAAGTTTGATCAGGATCTGTCCCATCTGACATTCTTTCAGACATATCACTAGGTAGTCAGAAGGACATGTTCAAATTTAAGTTAGTAAGAAGTTTAAGTTGTCCGAATATTAGGGTTACATATATTAGTTCTGGAAAAAGAAGAGTATTTGACTGATTTTTTTGTTAATCCATTTCTCCATGAAAACATTCACTACACAGAGGACTTAAGAAGGAGTATTTGACGATAATTCTGGGATAATTTTCTCCAGTTTGCAATAAAAACATATGTTGTGGGTACTCATTTGAAGCGCCTTGAAGAGGAGCTTCAAGTGAGTACCCACAACATATGTTTTTGTGCAGAAATAAGAAAAATTATCCCAGAATTATCACAAAATACTTTTCCTTAACAAGTCCTTTGACTGGAATTTCTACAGAACTGTCTCCATGAAGTTTCACAAGCACCACAACATGAGAAAGTAAACTGTAATAGCTCCTGATAATTTACTTTTTTCAACCAAAAAGTATTGATTATTCCAAAGAATTCTTTTGATTACATCCAACATCCAAAGAAGAAATTTTCACTTACTGTGGCAGTTTAGGTTCTCATCGAAAACCAGCATCAGCCTGTGACCTTGACCTCGTGATGTCACAAGACTTGGACTGCTCACCACTGTAGTGGTAACTAGTAGTAAACATACGCCTGTAGATGTTGCTGAGGTTCATGACGTGTGGAGCCTCACTGATCCTGATAGCTTCTTTGACTTCTCTATGTGTGGAGACTGACTGATCCTGATAACTTCTCTGACTTGTCCGAGCCTCTGTGAAGACTGACTGATCCTGATAGCTTGTTTCACTTGACTGTGTCTCTATTGAGACAGACTGATCCTGATAGCTTCTTTGGCTTGTCTTTGAGGAGACTGACTGCTCCTGATAGACTTGTCTGAGTCCCTGAGGAGACTGACTGATCCTGATAGCTTTTTTTGACTTGTCTGAGTCACTGAGGAGACTGACTGATCCTGATAACTTCTCAGAGTTGTCCTGATCTGTGGAGACTGACTGATCCTGATAGCTTCTTTGACTTGTCTGAGTCTATGATGGTTCTCCACAAGAACTGAAACTGTCACAGTTCTTCTTTAGATATGATCAAAAGATTTCTTTAGATTAAAGGCTCCATATTCCACAAAAACAGACATTTTTTATCCAAGTACAGTCCAAATACTTAGTGTAAATATGATACCCATCTTATCAAAAGCTATGCTTAACGCTTAGCACTCTGGGTAAAATTTTCAGCAGACGACATTTTGAAATATTTTTCTTATTTTTTCCCTGAAAACAGGATTTGACATTTCATGCAAATTGTCTCCTTAGGAGACAATTTGCATGAAATGTCAAATCCTGTTTTCTGGGTAAAATAAGAAAAAGTATTATCAGTTTGTCGTCTGCTGAAAATGCCCAGAGAGTGGTAAAGGTTAACATCCTTGCATATGTACAAAAGCCTTTCCTGCATAATGTGCCACAATTTATTATCTCTGTTTTTGTTCCCATGTTACAAAATTAGAAATTTAATATAGAGACCCTAAATATTCAGACATCTTATATCCTTAGAAAGGCTACCGTATTTACCATAGGTATTCAGACAGACAGGCCTGAGCAAACAGTTTAGACCCAGATGAGACGCCGCAGAATGCGGCGTCTCATCTTGGTCAACACTGTTTGCCACTCATCCAGCAATTTTTAGACACAACATCGGGTAGTGAATTGTACTGGTTCAAATTTTAGAACATACATGTATATGGTAAGGAGTTGAGGTGTCCGAATACTTAGGGTAAATACGATATAAGGTGTCTGAATATTTAGGGTCTATATGTTACAATACGTGTCCTAAGCTTTCAACAAGCCCATTTTACTACCTGATAAAGCAAGTAAAATCAGGTGCCTAAGTAGCAAACAGTGTAGACCCTGATCAGATTCCATGTGCTTTCATCCAATCTGGGACTCTACATTGTTTGCTCATGACTGTCTAAGTACTTAGGGTGAATAAAGTATTAACTGTTCTTGTTCCCTCACTACAAAAGTAGAAATTTAACATTAAGCATGCTCTAGGCAAATTCAACAGACATTATTTTGACTATATTTTCTTATTTTTCTACCCCGCCATACAATAGTAGCGGGGTATTATGGTTTCATATTGGACGTCCGTGTGTCTGTCCGCCTGTTTTTCGTTTCCGGATCATAACTTGAGTAAACATCAATGGATTTTCACCAAACTTGGTATGTGCATTGATATTGTAGATATCTGGTTTGGGATTGCTAATGGGCAAATTTCGTCAAATTTTTACGGACTTATCTGCCCAAGACACGCCCATATTTTTATTTCTGGATGATAACTTGAGTAAATAACAAGGGATTTTAACCAAACTTGCTATATGCATTGACATTAAGGAGATCTGGTTTGGAATTGCTAATGGGCATATTTAGTCAAATTTTTACAGAGATATATTTTCGTTTCCAGACGATTACTTGAGCAAATAACAAGGCCTTTTAACCAAACTTGATATATGCATTGATATTATCAAGATCTGCTTTAGGATTGTTATCTGTTCATTGATATTATCAGGATCTGGTTTAGGATTGTTATCTGTCCCTCCGTCATTTTCTTTCCAGACATTTTCGCAACGTTAACTTTAATACATAAAGGAATAATTGCTGTGGCGGGGTATTAAGCTTGCGGTGCTTTTATTTCTTATAAAATAGGGTTGACATTTTGTGCAAATTGTCTCCTAACTTAATTTAAATTGTCTCCTTGTCTCCTTAGGAGACAATTTGTATGTTATGTCAAACTCAGTTTTCTTGGAAAAAATAAGAAAATATATACCTGTGTATTTCAAAATGTTGTCTTCTGACATTTTACCCAGCATGCTAAGTGACAATTTCAACTACTTAAATGTCAAACGAGCCACCCATTGAGAAACAGGTCTTCAGAATATATGGAGCTAGTTACTACCCAGACACGGCATAGACTAACAATGACCTTTGCTGTTCAACAATAAATTCTGTAGTATCCCAGGATTCTGTGCAGTGAAGGCCCTGATGAGACTGTAGATGCCCATATATCCAAAGACTTTCTTTCTAGTTTTGTGGCTCAATTTGTAAAGTCAGATATTAGAAAGGTCAAAGGTCATGACGCAAACATTTTGGCATACATTTGTTTTTCCTTTAATAAATCAGCTTCTTTTCCTTTCTTTGCCTTTTCTAATTCTCTTCTTATACCTGGAAGAAAGCAAGTAAAAACCATCAAATTTTACAATGCTGGTTAATCCATTTTAACCCTTCCCATGCTGAATCAATTAAGATGCCACACCCACTTCTAATTTTCAGTCTGATTAATCAGATTACTTGATCCAGATGTTGATACAAATTCACATATTTAATGACAAACACTGCAGATCCAGATCAGCTGGCTTCTGAAGAAGCCAGCTGATCTGGAGCTACACTGTTTGCAAAGGCAGGGCATATACCGGTTCAGTAGGACTAGGGTTAAGTGACATCATGTTCGTTCCGTCGCATTACCATATTTACCCGAAGTATTTAGTCCTGGATAAGCTTTCCAGATTTACACATTTAAATGGCATTTTGTGTCTGTGCAGTAAATGTTTACAAAAATGTGTATTATTTACATGAACCAAAACACAATAAAATTTATTTTATTTAATAGCATTTTTCCAAGAATGTTGTGTTTAGTAAATAAAATGTTGATGTTTTTTTTTTTTTTTTTTTTTTTTTTTTTTTTTTTCATTAATTTGGTTGTTGCAAAAGGGGAAAAAGATTGAAGCAATCTATGGGCAAAACAGCCGATATTTTGGATGACAAAAAAGTTTTCAGATAAAAAAAACTCTGATAGTTTTCATTTTTTTGAGTAGATACAAGAAAAATAATGTATACCCCTGTAAACCCCAGTTTTACTATTTAAAAGTGGGGTTTAAGAGAGTCAAGATTATATAAAAAAGATTGATGCAATCTACTGGCAAAACAGATAAGTGAGGCAGGCGATATTTTGGATGACAGAGCATGTTACATACCAGTGTTGTATACCATTAACTACTTTGCATACACCAATCAAATAAGTAGTCCAGAATATTCACAATGATGTAGTATGTGCCTCTGGTTAGTCGGTTTCAAGAAAGCTTCTCTATATTGAAGACGACTACTGTTCATGTTTTTGTTTAAGATCGGAATCAAATCTCCATATTTTCTAATGTAACCACAGAACTTTCGAAAAAATTAATTCTGGCTGAAGCTATTAGTACACCTGACATTTAGAAAATTGTACACGTGGGTCTTAAAAACTCAGTAAATTCAATGTTAGAATGGCCGAGGATGTCGGAGTAATAGACATGGTCACCACTTTATTTATATCAGCTTGCATTTAAAGTATTGATAGTGCAGGAAAATTGTGGTCATTTATCCTAAAATTTGAACATGTCAATGTTACAATTTTTTTTAAAGACATGCCAGTATAATGACACATTGATGTCACATGATATGTGGCTTATAATGTATACCATGTTGTTTATTTTTTCCCCAAAAACGTACTAAATACCTTTCTTATTTCCCACTAAAAAATGTGGGTGTTCATCAAAGGCAATTCTAATGAGTACTCAACAATGTGTTTTTGTTTGTGAAGAAATAACAAAAACATTAACCTCAATACCACTTTTTTTCTTGATCTGGGAAGTATTATGTAAGATAAATTTGTTTCTTTACAAAAACATAGATGTCTTCCCCCTTTTGGTGTCATATTGTATTGTACATTCAGCAAACATTTATATTAACTAATGAGATTCCAAGGGAAATAACTCAAAAAGTATAAATGCAGGAGTTATGGTTCTTGCGCTTTGCACATGTCTGATGTTGATTGGTATTCATATAAATGTCCGTGAAGATATCTTGAATGGTTTTCAAGTTAAAGAATGGACACGTTTTTCATAACAGACAAAGTTCCAAGGGAAATAATTTAAAAAGTGTAAATGCAAGAGTTACGGTTCTTGCACTCTGCATGTCATCTAATGTTGAATGATATTTACATGAAGTTTCTTGACGATATTTTGAACAGGTTTCAAGTTACAGAGCGGATACAATTTTGTGATGGACAAAGTTCCAATGGAAATAACTCAAAAAGTATAAATGCAAGAGTTATGGTTCTTGCCCTCTGCATGTTGTCTAATGTTGATTGATATTTATATGAAGTTTCATGAAGACAGCTTAAACCATTTTCAAGTTTTTGTGCGGACCCGATTTTGTGACAAGAGTCCAAGGGAAATAACTCAAAAGAATAAATGCAAATGGTTCTTGTACGCTGCACGTCATCGAATGTTGAATGATATTTATATGAAATTTTGTGAAGATAACTTGAACAATTTTCAAGTTATAGAGCGGACATGATTTTGTGACAGAGTCCAATGGAAATAACTAAAAAAGTATAAACGCAAGAGTTATGGTTTTTGCGCTCTGCATGTCATCTTACATTGATTGATATTTAAATGAAGTTTCATGAAGATAGCTTGAACGATTTTCAAGTTACAGAACTGACACTAGTGTGACAGACAGACAGATGCCCGGGGAAAAAAAATGTCTCCCCACCCTAAAGGGGGGATATATAATAACACACACTTACCTTTATCGTTTGGTTCAAATGAAACTGCTTTTTGTAAACACTCCTACAAAGAAAGAAAAAGAAACTATACTTTAATATTTTATTTTAAAACTGATCCACAAGTCAATGGCAAAATGACTATGTAATGCAAATGACCATTTTCTTTAATGTGCGTAGATATATCTGGAAGATTTTGCATTTTGTGGAGATAACTTCTTTAGACAGAAGTTACCTCCCTAGTACATGTAGTTGAATCCTTTTAAAAATGGGAGCTACTTCTAAAGGAAAGAATCTGCTCCCAGAAGGAGCAAATTATTTCCTTTAAGAGTAGACCCTACTGTGGCAAATATACCCACATAAGAGTTATTTCCCTCAGAGATGAAATTTGCAGATGACAAATGAGACATTAATCAGATCAAAGACCAGAGGACCAATGGTCATGTAGCTCACCTGAGACACTTGTTCTGAGCAAGTTTATGGTAACATTTTTAAAGAATGAAACATATGGGTATGGTAGCCAGTACAGTTTAAAAAAACTTTGGTCTCTGTGTCCTACAGTTACTTGGTCTGGAATTAAGCTTTATTTTGGCAAAATACTTAAGACAAAATATGGCTCTGAAAAGTGACATACCAAACATCAAAGGCCTGTGCCTTCTAGTTTCACACAAGATTGTTTTTAAAGTTTTCCCCCATGTGAGTCTATATAAATCAAGTGACCCCTGAAGCAGGACATATCAACGATCTTGGTAGATTTTTTAAGTTTTTTTTTTTCATGTGAGTCTATGTAAAACAAAAGACTCCCGAGGTGGGGCCATTTTTGACCCCAGGGCTATAATTTGAACAATCTTGGTAGAGGCCCACAAGATAAAGCTACCTATACATACCAAATATCAAAGGCCTGGGCCTTCCAGTCCAGACAAGACGACAAAGTTTAAAGTTTTGCCTATAGGAGTATGTTAAAAAATGTGACCTTTCCGTAAAAAAGGTCAAGGTCAACCCAAGGTTATCATTTTTGAAACTTTATTGGGTTCATGTCCCAATGCTGCATACTAAGCCCCAGAGCCACTGGCCCTTTGGTTCTGGACAAGAAGATTTTTAAAGTTTTTACCATATCTGGGCATGGTGGCCATCTTGATCTAATTACCCAGATGTGGCGAGCGAATGTTTGTTCCCCTGGCCCATAGAGGCTGCATATGAAATTTGGCTTTGATTGGCCCAGTGGGCCTTCTAGTTTCAGAGAAAAAACTTTTTAAAGTTTTTCCCTATACGAGTATGTAAAACAAGTGACCCTGGAGTGGGGCTATATTTGACTATAATTTAAACAATCTTGGTAGAGATCCACAAGATAAAGCTACATGCCAAATATCAAAGGCCTGAACCTTCTAGTTTCAGACAAAAATATTTTTTTCAAGTTTTGCCTGTAAGAGTCTATATAAAAAAAAATTGACCTTTCTGTAAAAAGGTCCTCAACCCAAGGTTATAATTTTTTCAAAATTTATTGGATCCATGTCCTCAATGTTGCATACCAAGCCCCAGGGTCATTGGCCCTTTGGTTCTGTAGAAGATTTTAAAAGGCTTTTACCATATATGGGCATGGCAGTCATCTTGGTCATGTGACCCAGATGCCACAAACAAACTTTTGTTCCCCTTATCCAATGAGACTTCATATGAAATTTGGCTTTGATTGGCCCAGTGGTTTCTGAGATATTTGAAGAATGTGGATGATGGATGAAAGAGCCTGCCTATACTATAAGCTCAACTATGAGCCTAAAGGCTCAGGTGAGCTAAAAAAAAGTACAGGCAGATCTAGTTGATACCCTGTTTACCCTAAATATTAGGACACTACTGTGTCGTGGGGTATAAACATTAGACAACTGCTACAATTTGCTTTGCACTTTATGGGTTTAACAGATTTTTTTATCCAAAATGCTCCTTCTGTATCACTGGCAGGGATGATGTTAATACAGATATTAACGATAGCATCCCTGTGAAGGGAGAGACATCCCATGTGCAGATTAAAGATCACAGTACAGAGACACAAACTGCTCCTTAGTGGCCCCTTCCTGCAAAACTGGCTCCCTGCTGGTAATGGTTGAATAAAACAAACTGTAATAGCAGTCAAACACTAAGCAGCTAACAACAACAATCAAGCAACAACTTGAGAAAATGTACCTTACAATGTGTGCCTGGCAAAGACACAGTGCGGCATGTAAACCTGTGTACCTAATCAGTATTCACTAGCCATCTGGAGAGACCTTGTCTCACTGGCTACTCAAAAAGCACCCAGTGAGACTAAGATAAAACAGTAGTCATATACAGGCCGATCCCAGTTTACTCCATTTATGCCTAGCGTTCCATAAAAGGGACACTGGCAAACAGCGTAGACCCAGATCAGAGGCCGCAGAATGCGGCATCTGATCAGGGTCTACACTGCTTGCATTAAATACAGGAATTTATATAATACATGGTAATAATAAAAACTAACAAAACATTCCTTGTATAGAAATGGACCAGTCCAAAGAGTGGAGGTAGAAGAGTTCACTCAGCATGAATGGGTTAAGTAATTGTGCATATCTGAGGGTACAATTTCTCATATTGTAGCATAACCCTTGCCATGATGACTAAAATTATGGTGCCATGCCCACTTCCAATTTTCAGCCAATCAGATTACTTGATCCAGTTTGTTGATATAAATTCTCATACTAAATGACTAACAGTGCAGATCGAGATCAGTTGGCTTCTCTGGATCTACACTGTTTGCAAAGGCAGAGTATAATTATCAGGGTTCAGTATGATAAGGGTCAATTATTTACTTTTCTTATAATTTTCTAACAAACAATGAAAAAAAACAGCTTGACATTTCATTCAAACTACGTCATCTTATGAGCTCCATTTTCAGGAACAAATGGCAAAAAGAGCTGATGGAGACCCTGACCAGACTGATGTTTTCATTTTCACTTTCTTTCTGTAGGTATCTAATCTATCAAGTATATACCAATGGTTCATGTCCCAATTCTTTAACAGGCCTTGATAAAATGTGTTAAAAACTGAAAAAAAAAAACACAAAAAAAAACACAAAAAACTTTGATGCTACACTAGGACAACTGAGGGCCAAACAATCATGTACTTACATACAGAAAACTCCTCAGCATACAGCATTCATGAGTATCTTGTATGTGTGTGGGCATGTGCACATGCATGAATGTTTTGTATACATGCATTTTTTTTCTTCATAATATTCTATGCTTTTAAGTTTGCATGCATATTAAAAATACAAACTGCTGGCATCCAGACCAGTAATGAAATAATGCACTCTTTAGTTTGCTGAACAGATACTTACAGTAGCCTTTTCCCAATCTTTCATGTTTATTAAAGCTTGACCTTTTCTGAATAAAGCCTTGCAATTTTCTCCATCAATCTCTAGTGCCTGAAATATAGTTTCAACATTGTTTGAGATATGACAAAGAAAGCTGTCGGGGTATTCTTATATGTGGAAAGCAAAGGCCTAAATAGACTGTATACTCATAAATGGACAGCACCAAGTAAATGACAATTGTCAGATGACAACGCAGCTTGCTATCTATAGACAGCTATATCTTACATGCTGAATCCCTTAGGTTGGTGCGGACGAAATGTGAAAGCTACATCTTACCTACTCCAGCAGTTATGTACATTTTTCAAAACATAAACACAGCTGTAAATGACAAAGTATGACCTGACCTTGACCTAGGCAGAAGGTCAAACTGAGGAAGGTGTGTGTGCACTTGAAAGGTCTTACCCTAAAGTAGAAAAGGTAAGCGTGGGACAAATATTAAAGCAGCATCTTGAATACTTCAGCAGTTTCTACAAAATAAAAAAAAATGTATTTTAGAATGTTGTCTGTTACTACTCTATTCGGCTAAGCAAACCAGTAACAGATGACATTCTATATATTTTTTTCAGAGTCACATGACCTGTATGAATATATGAAAATTAAAAAAAAAAAAAAAAATATCTTTCAGAATATAGTCTGCTGCACTTTAAGGGTTGATCCGAATGTTAACCCTTGTCCTGCTGAATAAATTAAGATGCCACACCTATTTCTAATTTTCAGCTAATCAGATCACTTGATCCAAATTGTTGCTATAAATTCACATACTTGATGGCAAACAGTGCAGATCCAGATCAGTAGGCTTCTTCAGAAGCCAACTGATCTGGATCTACACTGTTTGCAAAGGCAGGGTATATCCGGGTTCAGCAGGACAAGGGTTAAGAAATATAGAAGCTGAGAATCCCAATAAATTACTGCAAGGGTAAAGAAGAAGACCAGAAAATGGACTACAATACCTGCTCACAATCTTCTACTGAACCTTCAAAATTTTTCAACTGGAGTTTACATGCAGCTCTGAAAAATTAATATATTGAAATAAGATATGAAAAACTTCAATGCATATCTCAAGGCACTTTTTTCAACTGAAAAGTATTCACATTTTACTTATTTTTCCACAAAAACATATTTCATGGGTACTCATAAGAAGCACTTCCATGTGGTGCTTCTAATGAGTACCCACAACATAAATAAGAAAAATTCTAAGTGGAGACCCCCTCTTACTTGGACCTATATATTACACATTTCCACAATCACATGGCAGGAACTCCTCCATGTCATTAGCATGTGTTTAATACTCAAAATATTTTGTGCATACATTTAAACAAGACCAGGAAAGGAACTAAATAAGCTCATGCTTTCATTCTAATCCTATTGTTGTATTTTTGTAAGGGTTGTATATATAAACATTTTGACATTTTCTTTAGGAGACAATTTGCATAAAATGATTGATTGTGTTGGGGTTTAATGTCATGCCAACCCTTGTGGATCATTTTGTGTCCTCTCCCAGAGAGATTGATTGATTGTGTTGGGGTTTAACGACACGTCAACCCTTGAGGGTCATTTTGTGTCGTCTCCCAGAGAAAGGGAGAAAAGAGATAGAAGAGAGAGTAGAGATGAAAGAGAGGGACAGGGAAGAAAGAGGAACAGGAAAGAAAGTGAAGAAACAGAAGAAATAAAAACATTCCCCCTCTACCCTTACCGACTACAAGGATAGCAGGCCTTGCCCAACTGTAAGCCAATATCAGTTGGACGCCCCAGTGATGTAAGATACACAGCACCTTCGCACCACACGACCACCCCCGCCTCTCCCAGAGAGAGGGAGAAGAGTTGGAAGAGATAGTAGAGGAGATGAAAGAGAGGGAAAGAGAGGGACAGAAGATAATGAATGAAAGAGAAGAAACAGAAGAAATAAAAACATTTCCCCTCTACCCTAACCTGCTGCAAAGATAGCAGGCCTTGCCCAACTGTAAGCCAATATCAGATACATGACACCTTTGATTCTCTCACTCATCCCTAACAATTTGCATGAGATGTCAATGCCTGTTTTGGGGGAAAATATCATGTTTGTCACCTGCTGAATTAGCCCCCAGGATATGTAATGGTTAACATACTATAGGTGAAAAATACTTTTGTTTCTTGCGTTTGCACAGTATAAACAATATCAGGAAAAAAAAAAAAAAAAAAATGTATTAAAATTTGTTAATGTTGTAGCTAATTAACTGCTCACTCACTCACATTGCAAACACAATCAGCTCTCAAAGCATGTGACTCTCCCATAACGATCACTAAATGTAATTTAAAATGATGCACCTGTATTGATGCAACTGCATATGAATTTCATTATGCAGTTTTTTTTCAGGAAATTTTAGATTATCATTCTTAAAGGCAGGTTTTAGTTATTTTCTATTCTCTAACCTTTGGTATGCGCAGACAGAGCAAAATGTGTGTTGAAGTCACTTGTAAACAAAAACAAAAACTTGGAGACAAACCAATTTACGCTGGATAATTCGATCTTTTTTTTTCACCAAAGTGCACTAACAAAATTCATATTAAAGGCACAAAAAGTATTGAAAAGTTCAACAATTTATGTATGTCCATTATATTTGGGTCATAAAAAAAAAAGTATTTTTATGTATTTTAAGGGTGCACGTCCCAATACTTTTGGCGTCCTAATTTTACACACTTTACAATAAGTCCAATTTAATACCTGTTGATGCGTCTATAAACTGCTGGATAAGTGACAAAAGTGTACAGCTTGATCAGACAATGCATTGTGGTGGGTGAACTGGTTCTATACTGTATGTTAAAACCTGCCTGTTGCAATACTTAGACTAAGTAGGGTATTTGATCTGTGTATGTACTGTTCGTCATTCAGCACATCACAGGTTGTCCTATGGACTTACTTGAATTTTATGATCAGTATAGTATGTGTAGTCTTGGTGTCCAAATATCTGTGGTAATTACTCCAGTAAGATTTGGTATTAGTTTTTAACCTATTGTAGTTGGGAGACCCATAAAAGGGTAATTGGCAAACAGTGCAGACCCAGATCAGATGCCACAGAATGTGGCATCTGATCAGGGTCTCCACTGTTTGCAAATAGTTTAGCCATTTTTCTCTAGGATTACGTAAATCTCATATAGCTGGACATACCTAAAATTGAAATTGGACTCTTCCAGTATATAGTGTGGGAGAGTCTATTCAGTCTACAATGGGTTAAGGGGTCTGGATACACCTGGTAGATTTGCCACAATGTTTTACAGAAAACTGTTCTAACTTCCACCTTGCTTTCCTGCACAGCAATCCCTTCTGAAAATGGTCTATTCTAAAAGGAATGAATTGCCTCCCAAGTGGAACAAGTTCTTTCTTTTTAAAGTAGACCCTTCAGAAGCTTTGACTCTGACAGTTGCCACTTTAACTCTTAAAGCGCCAATCACAACAGCAGCAGACAACATTTTGAAATTTTTTTTTTTTTTAATTTTTCAAAGAAAACAAGTCCAGATATTTCATGTGAATTGTCTGCTAGGCAGATGATTCACATGAAATATCAGGACTTGTTTTCTTTGAAAAATTAAAAAAATAAAAATAAATGTTGTCTGCTACAAATTTTGCTGGGCACTTTAAGGGTTAAAATGTATCCATTCCCTTTTACATCAATTTACAAAATGTTTTTACCCAAACTGAAACTAAAACTACATTATTATAAAAAGTTTCAGCATGATTGTTTTGTTTGTTTGTGTTGGGGTTTTACGGCCCAGTCAACCCAATGGGGTCATGTCGAGCGCGGTCAGTTTACCTAACCACACATTTACTGGGCAGGCTTAGTCCTCTAAGTGGTTAACCAGTATTGTGCACATTCTTTCGCCAGAAACTGACAACTGTCCTTCTTGAATCAGCTGAAGGGAGAGAATGACCGTAGAAAATATTTCATGATCAATCTCCACGAAAGAATGTTGCCGACCTCGGCGGGCGGTTGAACCTGCGACCTCCTGGTCTCCAGTCGGACGGCGCATCCAACTGAGCCACCGAGGCCGGCTCATGATTGTTTTAGTTTCATAGGATTCATTTTGTAACACTCCTGGACTCTTTGGCCCAGTCAACACTAATAAGGCCATGTCGAGCTGGTCAGTTTACCTAACCACACTCTTCCTGGGCAGGCTTAGTCCTCTAAGCAGTTAACTAGTCACTTGTGCACATTCTTTCACCAGAGACTGACAACTACCCTTCTTGAATCAGTGGAAGGGAGAGAATGACCGTAGAAAATATTTCATGACCAAATCTCCACAAAAAATGTTGAAGGATGCCAGAGAATGAATCTGCATATTACAATGGAAAATAATTGTATCCTACAAGAAAAAGGATAAAAATGCTTACAAATTGAGGTATAATGACAATGTGTGAGTTTTATCTATTTCTTTTTCTTCTCCTTCTTCAAATTCTGCTTCATCTTTGAAATGTTCGATATATCTGAAAAATAAAAGCAAAAGCAACATTAAATTTTAGCCCTATTGGAACAGAGGCCAGAGCTAACAGCGAAGACACAAATCAGACACTGCAGAATGTGGTATCTGATCAGGATCTAAACTGTTGGACACTCAGTTGACACTTTTTTAATGCATCAACAGGTAAAAACTTGTTCAGCTTTTAGGACAACTATGGAAGGTGTTAAGGTGAGAGATTATTTCGGATAAATATGAAGTTTTTTAAAAGTAAAACATATTTTAACGAGTAATACTTAACCTATAGATAATGTGCTATTCACTTCTGTTTTCACACCTTCCACAGAAAAAACGACCTTTCAGTCGTTAATTAAAGTCTTAAACCAGAAGGTCCCTTAGGCAGTTACCTGTGTGACGTAACTCCTCCCGCTCAATTGATCACGTGTCAGTTTCTTTTATGTGTAAAACAATAGACACAATTAGGAGATAAGCGAGGGTGGGCGGAGGGAGATAATTGATTATCTATAGGTTAAGTATTACTCGTTAAAATATGCTTTACTTTTAAAAAACTTCATTTTAACTTCGTAATACAATCACCTATAGATAATGTGCTAGAATTTGCAGAATAGGAGGGAGGTGTTCTCCTAATTCTAACACCAATAATATCTCACCACTTCTGGTTCAAGACTCAGGAAACTCTAAGGAATCAGATACGTTCTAATTCCATATTTAATAGAAAGAATGATCTAGATTCACAAAATAGCATATCTTTAAGGTGTTATGATCTAACAACCTTATATATAATAGTAGACTCTAGAGGAAGCCAGTTCTTAAGTCTCAGAGACCTAACATTGGTCCCCCCAACCTTTTTTTTCTTTTTGGGAAACAACAATTGGCTTCCAAAAGAAAAAGGAGTCATTGAGACATAACATAAATATTCCATCGCAAAGTAAGCTAGGAATAAAGAAATAATATTTTCAAAACAAAATTTGTAAAACAAAAAGCCAAGACCATATACTGTAAGTAGTCTATCTAGGGTCTTGAATAAATAATGAAAAGTCTACTCGGTGGAGTTTCCTATCGATAACTGACATATGTAGATATTTTGGATAAAATTCTAGATATGTGAAGCTATGTAATTGTAATAGTCTAAGCTATTAGAATTATAAACTAATTAAATTCTGTTAATTGGAGCTACAGGACAGTTTCCAATGAACAGACATAGACTTAAAATACCATAATGTTGTATAATTATTCCCCTCTGATCAAGTTAAAGAAGGGGAGATAATAAAAGTAGATGGAGTTAACTTAACTATAACTCAGTTATCCATCAGAAGAAAAAGGTATAGACAAACATAATGGTTAAAAACTATTGCTAGGCTAATTGTATTACGAATTTTTAGTCAAGCAATAAAATAATACAGAGTTTGCATAAAACTGCTGGGAAGAAAAAACAACCTAAACCATTGATAATTAGTTTTGTCATAGACATGTAAAAGCGTTTGATGTCCTGACAAAATAATAAAGAAGAAACTGTCAACATCATAACTTAGAGTTTGACAGACAATAAGAGAGATAAGAATAAGGTTGATCGCAGCTAACTGTAAGACGGTCATAGTTTGGCTAAATCTTACCATATTGATAAGATTAAGCAATAATAAATAAGCTGGATAGAATCTTTCTATACCAGAAGATTGCCATGAAAAGTACTCCTGAGTAAATAATCATGGAAATCAAGAAATGTTAAAAAATCCACTTTGTAATGACGAATCAAAATGTTCATAAAAAGAGAAGGACTCAGAGAAAAAGTAATAGTGTGATAATCTCTGAAGAAAGATTATACAATAGTACTGATTAATAATCTCTAAAACACTTAATTTATAAGTTAAGAGATAGTATTACTATTCTATACACATATTTAAGAATAGTAAGAAATATATGAATACTAAATTAAAATTATACTACGGAACAAATTTCTGCTATAAATAAAAAGTTAAGCGTAACTATTTATTAAGCAAGGAATTATTAAACATATAACTCGCTATAAAATTACTGCCCAGAATTTTATAGATAAATATTCAATCAAATTTTTAGAATTGAATATTAATAGAATAAAATCTATGTCTGCATAATTGGTAATTCCTGAAATATCAAATTACGTACTCGCAAATGAATTCAGGAAGAAAATATATATACATATATACATATATATACATATATATATATACTCTCGAGATCTATGCGTAAACCATAGAGAGTAATAAAATAATATTATTACCACGATCCCTGACGGAAGGGTAAAAACATGTATAAATATGAAAGAGATAATAATTAATTTAACGTCATACTGGTTTAAGATAAATTTTGTTTAATCTTTAACCAATATGCAGCAACAGTGACTCGATATTCTGTAGTCGTACATAGAAAAAGAGTACTTAGTCATTAGAATTTTGTATGATTGAAATAGAGATAATGGAATCTAAACTGATGTATCTCCATGAACTGAATCAAAGGATAATATCCATTCTAAAAACTAGGGCTTGTTTTAGGCTTAGTTTAACAAGCGTAGAATTGAATTATTTCCAAGTATTCATGAAGTCGTTATGCTCTGAATACTGAGAAAAACTGTTAAAATATTGTTTAGGAAATAAAAAAGTGACTGGTCCATAATGTTAGCTAGATTTAAACCTGGAACGTAGCGAGAAGGTCAATCTAACTTAAAAGTAAGTTGAGGAAGATAAATAATGAAGATAGATATATAAATATCGGTATAATATATTATCTCCAACTATTATCAAATAATCTGAATGTTTAAAAGCATAAATGCTACTCGAAGTTTATTTACCGAATGTATAATCGGAGAAACTTTCAGTATGTTCAAAAACGTATCACAAAAGTAAGATCTGACCAGGAGCGTAGGTGCAGCACTTACAACGTTGTGAAGTTTATAAAAACATATTCTATATTATAAATTGAAGCAGTGCATTTCAAAATCATCGAAACGTCTTGAAATGACTTATTGTGTGGAAAATAAATAAATATCCAGTTTCGGAAAAGATATTTATATATATATATAGACCATTTTTGATGCGGACTGGAAATCAAGATATTAATCTTTGCATTATTCGCAAAATGAACTTGAACTCTTAGCGAGAATTACTAAGATCCCTTTAACGAATGTAAACATAAAGAAGGGATAAAGAGATAATTAAGCGTATCTTAATTCTTTACCAGCTCGTAATTAAGGAAGTTTTCCCTTTTGTCTAAGCCTAGACCATACATTGATTAATATGAATATGATAATATCTGCTATTATGAGGTAAACTCTCGTTAATTAACCTCTAAGCATATATCAAAAATATATATCAACATAATCTAGAGCTTCGGTAAGTTTAGAGGAAGGAAATGATTGACTTTGGCAGTTTCTGAATAGTTACAAAGTCAATAAAAATATATCAAAAGGAAAGTAATGTATATAATATCTAATTTAGGCAATAATAATCTGTCACGTATTGAATAATTAATGCCTTTACTAAATATGTATCCATTGTCAATATCAAATGTGCGAGAAAATTTTGATTGACATGGACTCTAGTTATAAATAAAATATTAGAGGTATATAGCTAGTCGAAGCAAAACTATTCCTCAATAAAGATAAGGTAGACCTATAATATACGAGGATTAATTGGTCTAGTAATTATAAGTTTTAAACCTTCCTAAATAATTTCTAATTATAATCATAATAAAATTATTATTTCAAGATGAAGAATCTTCATCGTAATAGATTCTTACTGAGACAAAATTATCTGGTATATTACTATCGTAGTCTTAAATGATCCAGAAGAAAAAATAAAACAGGCAAAGTAAAGAACATATCGAATTATATCTATGCCTAAATATAAGATTTTCTTCTTATTTATTATTTCATAGCAGAGTTTAGACAGAGCACGACTGACCTAGACTCTTATATAATCAATCAAAAGATAGTATAAAATAGAATAATAGCTTAACGGATCAACTATTTTCCATGTAGAAAGGCAAAAGGAAAATATGTACCTCAACTAGAATTTTAAATCGTAGTAATCTAGAGAGGTAGTGGATAAATAAATAAACTGTTAATTTATTTATCTGATTCGTGTAGATTTCTGATACCTTATGAATGAAATATTAATAGAAAGTAGAAAGGATCTAATATTACTTTCTTGTCAATTTACTCCATAGATTACATGCTGATTACATATCGGGAGCATGTAGAAATTTTAGATTTCGTGTATATTTTTCTTCTTAGAACTAAGGATATTTTTATAGAGTTCACCTTTGTCTTACAGCCGAATAAGGTGAATATGTAAGAAGTTAATCTCTTTGTAGCGAATAAAAGAGATATAAACTATATAAATATAGATGGAAGTATCATCTACACTTTGTAAATGAATTACGAATTTGATCGTAACTGATAATTCTTAATTCATTTTCAAGAATAAATATATATATAGAATTTTAAGTCTAGTTCAAAAAAGACTTGACAGAGTTCAACAATATAAGGGGTTACTAGGTATTAGAACCCATCGCTGTCATTCTATAACCTAAAACCCGAGACTACACATTTCTATAGTGCTCAATGAATAAACATACCTTGAGCGAGGACTAGTGACTACTAATCGGTCACTAGTAATCCGACACAATGCTCTGGCACTAGTCTACAAAACTACTGCCCAGTGAAATATCGTTAGAATGACCTGGCACTAGTCTACGAACTACTGCCCGATGAATTTTCGTTAGAATCGGAAGTTAACCTCTTTCTAGCGAATGAAAGAGATAAATTGCATAGTTAATTTAAAATATTAATAGAACTACACTTCTGTAATAAGTCAATGGAATATTTAGAAATTTATTATATAAAATGTTACTATGTATTTCATTTTATAACCTATATCCATTGACTTGATTTATTTATAAAGCTCTATGAACAATAATAGATTGTTCGGGGACTAGTGACTGTTACCCAATCACTAGTAATCCAACACAATGACTGGACACTAGAACTCGTAACTATTGCCCAGTAGACGCCACTAGTAATACAATACAATAACTGGATACTAGTAATCATAAGTATTTGCCAGTGGTATACACTAGTAGCTGGACATATGACCGGACACTAGTACTCGTAACTGTTTGCCCGGTGAAGTCACTAATAATTCGACACAATGACTGGACACTAGTACTCGTAACTGTTGCCCAGTGAAGTCACTAATAATTCGACACAATGACCGGATACTACTTCTCGTAACTGTTGCCCGGTAGGAGTGACTAATAATGCGACACAATGACCGGACACTAGTACTCGTAACTGTTGCCCGGTGAAGTCACTAATAATTTGACACAATGACCGGACACTAGTACTCGTAACTGTTGCCCGGTAGGAGTCACTAATAATGCGACACAATGACCGGACACTAGTACTCGTAATTGATGGAGTAACTAGTAATCCGTCACAATGACCGGACACTAGTACCCGTGATAAATGCCCGGTGATTTAATCATGCCTGGATGACCGGTGACTGGATGACTGGTGACCGGTAAGAAATGCCCGGTGATTTTATCCATGCCTGGATGCCCGGTGACTGGTGAAGCTGACAATGAATGACTGGTGACTGGTGACTGGTGGACTTAGACTTATTTTGGATACTAAAGCATCCATAAGAAGCCACCTTGATGGGTCTTACCCTAGCAGTATAGCCATATGGGGTGGGGCTCCCATCAGTAAAGAACTGTCGTATAACCCATAAGGGTTGACAAGTTCTTTACTAATCAGCTTCTCCACCATAGAAACCTTCGCCAAGATATCCAGTAACAGTCCAGGTATAGCATGTCGCATCGCTGAATAATCTGGAACAAAAAGAAAGAAAGTTAAAATTTTTGATATAAGAAAACACGACTTCCAAACCAACCGCACACGAGCGTTGTGCCTATTATAGCGAGAGTCGCGAAAACGTATGTCGAAATAGCCAGTCAATAAAAGCAAAATCGACAATCAAATATTTTAAATAATAACATGGTTAGTGAAAGGAGTGATAAAGAAACAAAAGAAACACAAGGATACAGAAATTTATCCGTGAGGAATAGAAATAATCCAAATTTCTTTCACAGGAAAAACTCCTTGTTGAATTTCTTTGTCCACAGAAAAGAAACTGACACGTGATCAATTGAGCGGGAGGAGTTACGTCACACAGGTAACTGCCTAAGGGACCTTCTGGTTTAAGACTTTAATTAACGACTGAAAGGTCGTTTTTTCTGTGGAAGGTCTGAAAACAGAAGAGAACAGCACATTATCTATAGGTTAATGTATTACGAAGTTAAAATGGTTAATCTCAACAGACCATATTTTAAAATATAGTGGAACCTCGGTAATTCGAACGCCAATTTTTCGAAACTACCGAATTTTTCGAAGACGACTGATGGTACGGACTTCTTTTGCTATAATTTTTTGGAAAAATATCACCGATTTTCCGAATTTCAATTTTTCGAAAAATCAATTTTTCGAACAGATCAGTTGGTCCCAAAGAAATTCCTATTAAAATCCCCTGCTAAATTCGAAATACCAAACTGCCAGTCAAGGTCACGCATGGTGATCATGATTTCTTTGTGCGGTGAGTTCGATTGTTACACACCCAAGTGACTCCACGGGTTTATTCACCACAGGTAGCTGACACCGTCTTAACGGTGAATATTCTGAACATATTTGTCGGACCCAATCAAAGAAATTTCTGTTGAAATCCCCTGCTAAATTCAAAATTCCAAACTGCCAATCAAGGTCACGCACGATGATCATGATTTCCTTGATTGTTACACACCTGAGTGACTTCACAGGTTTATTTGCTACAGGTAAAATTGACACCGGATTAACGCATACAAAATAATGATGATCCTTGATTAAATAAAGGGTTTCTTTAATTGAGATCGTTAGCCATGATCGTGTTATATGATAATTTTAAGTGTTTTTATTATGTGTCATTAATGAACTTTAATGGATTTTAAAGATCAGTGATTCATGTAACGTGTAAATACGAAGGATCTGTAATAGTACAGTTACAGCAAAAATAATAATTCTGAGACGAATTTCCTGAATATTTTTGGACGTTTTTTTAAAGTGAAAGTAGGGACAAAAGGCAAAACAAAATTGTCTAGAAATGTGGTTAGCCCTTTCGGATCTGTACCAGCCAGTTTATTGCAGACTGATACAAATCTTCGATAGCTGTCAACGTTTGTCTTCTCTGCACTGCGTTTTGCATGGTTAAATATTTCGTCAGTAAATTGGTTCGTTACTTTACATTTAACCTTCATTTGCGTTATTGTCGACGGTTGTAAGTAAAAATGTAAGTTCATGTTTTCTTTTTATTTTCTGGTTCCGTAGGCCTGTCAAGCGTAGAAGATGATTAGCTCAACCTTACCCTAAGTATTGAGACACCTTAACTTCTTACCAAATTCATGCTAAAGTTTGAACATCCATTTCACTACCTATTAATGTGTCTATAATTTTGCTGCATTAGTGGCAAACAATGTTGACCCTGATCAGCTGCCGCTTTATGTGGCATCTGATCTAGGTATACATTGTTTGCTCCGGCCATTCTGTCCCGATACTTAGGATATTATGGGTATAAATATTGACAAATCATGAAATAATTGACTTAGTGCAGCTTCTAATGAAGTATTCCAAGAAACAATTTCATTCCATTCTCCAAAATATGAATGTTGAAAAATGATACTAAACTGTTAAACTTATCTGTAAATTAAGGTAAATAGACACCCGATAGACTCTCTGCCATTTTGACAAGGGATACAACTAATCAGTACTTTGACTAATTCGCTTTCTAGTATATCAATCCCTTTTTGAAAAGGGTCTACTCGAAAAGGAAAGAATTTGCTCCCTCAGGGAAATTCTTTCCTTTCTGAGTAGATCCCCTTTTATAAGGGAGCAAAAACAATTTTGACAATTATCTCCCTTGGAAGTATCTCAGTTCCCCTTAAATAATCAAATCAGCCTCCAGACTTCTTCTTCAATGTAACAATAACATTTATATACCTGAGTGCTTTACTGTACTTTTTCCTAGCTTTTTCAAACTGTTTCTCTTTAAATAGTGAGTTCCCTATTTGCCGTATTTCACTGGCAACATTAAAAACTTCATCTTTGCTGTCTTTCTGAAATATAGATGATGTATAATATGAGAAGTTGAGAAAAAACTCAACATATACATGTTTGTTTGTTTGTGTTGAGGTTTTACGGCCCAGTCGATCCAATGGGGTCATGTCGAGCACGGTCAGTTTACCTAACCACACGTTTACTGGGCAGGCTTAGTCCTCTAAGCAGTTAACCAGTACTGTGCACATTCTTTCGCCAGAAACTGACAATTGCCCTTCTTGAATCAGCAGAAGGGAGAGAATGACCGTAGAAAATATTTCATGATCAATCTCCACGAAAGAATGTTGCCGACCTCCGCGAGGGTTGAACCCGCAACCTCCTGGTCTCCAGTCGGACGGCGCATCCAACTGAGCCACCGAGGCCGGCAACATATACATGTACAACACTAAACAGGCTATGGGCTGATTCAGGAGACGACAAATTGATGAGGTCTTTTCTTACTTTTTCCAGAAAGTAGGATTTGAAATTTCATGCAAATGGTCTCCGATCATTTGCATGAAATGTCAAATCCTATTTTCTAGGAAAAATAAGAAAAATATTTCTAAATGCCGTCTGCTGAAACTGTCTAAGTAATATGGACAATTTATGTGGAGAATGAAGGCATACTTTCACAGTCTGATCAGGGCCTTCCTCACCCGTAACAATGAACAAGAAAGCTCTTATTAGAATGTAAGGACACACTAGATTGTCTTGGTGTTTACAGCTGGGAATAAGGCCCTTTCCTCAAACTGTGCATCAGATAAAAACAATGGGACATATAGAGAGCTTGTTCCAGTTGCCCATGTCTCTATTAACAATCTTTCCATTGTATCCTGAATGTCTTGATGCACCAGTGGGAACTGATGCTTTTTTACTGTGCCACTTCATTGCAGTATCACATCCCAGACACACTGATGGGAGCGACTTTAGAATCTGTCCGTCACTTAATATTACCTTAACTGGCTGTAAATATTCCAGATAAAAGTATGCTAAATATGATGACCTGACTAACCTAACCCTAACCATCAGTGACCTACTTCTAACTTAGCCTTAACTGTCTGTGCAGTTAATGGGTGTACAGACACACAGACTGAAGTCAGTAAACAGTGGCGGACAGATTCTAAAGTCTAGCCACTGATGTAATACCTTAGCGTTATACCGACATGTGCAACAAGTCCAAGACCCTTCTACCGAATGTTAAAAACCAGGCAAAAGAGCAGCCAGTACCAATTTTAGGAAGTCGCAAGTATGACCCAGTAGAGGATTAGTCCCACAATCTCCTGATCCAAAGGCTGATGCAAATGATGATTTCAAATTTAACCCTTGTCATGCTGAATAAATTAAGATGCCATGCCCACTTCTAATTTCCAGCCAGTCACTTGATCCAGGTTTTTGATAGAAATTCACATATTTGAAGACAAACAGTGCAGATCCAGATCAGTTGGCTTCTTCAGACAACAAACAAAAATTTAATCTAATCATCTAGAGCATCAATTAGATATGGCTACATAAATAAAATACATAAATAAAATATAAAGTTTGCAATTTTCAAAACAGTATTCTAAAACATTTTTGAATTATCTCCCTTAGACCATAAAAACCCATACTTAATATTTACCTTTGATTCTGGACTCCCTTATTAAAATGGAACAATTAATTAATTCTGCTGATAACATAAATCTTAATATTAAATAAATTATTAAATACTAACTATAGCAGCAATTCGGAATATTATCTTTCTAAAATTTTTTGCATCAAAATACATGTATATCCTTTGGGTATTCACTGGAACGGCCTTTCCAACAAGAAATTGCCAATAATCAGTGCTGCTTAGATATCCCAGCAAGAACCAAAACTTAATGGGCGGATGGACAACAAGAAAACAGATGACCGCAGCCTTTTCATTAAGTTTTGAAGTAGGAGGCTAAACTCTGTAAGTAGAGGGCAGATGCTATAGAGATTTGAAAAAGATCACTCAGAAAAGGCCTCACCGAGGCGCTTCTAATGATCCCACAACATATATTTTCGTTGAGTAATAAGAAAAATATAGATACTTTTGGCAGGAAAAAAGCACCTTATCAAGAGCTATGAGCAGAAGGCTATGCTGAGAGAGTAGAAGGAAATTGAGTCTCCTGCCTCCTCTTAATTGAAAAGACTGTTAGACCCCCCCAGTCCCCGGCCCCACCCAACAAACAGTTTTGCAGATGGGTATAATAGAAAATAAGCTATAGGACAACTAGGGAGAAATAGTCTCCATCTGTTGTCAAACTTCTCCCTATTTTCAGCAGAGGGAGAAGTCAAAACATATAGAATGTATGGAAAATCTGAAATTCAGCAAAATCTACTTCCTACTTTTTCTAGAAAGATAAGAAACTTCTCCCTAAATTTCAAGACCAGTCTGAATCCTGGGTATAACGAGCATTCATAGCATACATTTTCGTGCAAAAATGACAAAAATCATCTTCTGAATACATCCTTATCAGGAGATATATGAAGGAAAAAAAAAAAAGTATATATGTTGCTTCAAAAGGAAAACAATACTTTATTTCAAAATAATATGAAAAGTAAAATTTACCTTTCTCAGACTTACTGATAATTAACCCTTCTCATGCTGAACACGACATGCCCTGTCTAGCAAACAGTGTAGATCCAGATCAGTTGGCTTCTGAAGAAGCCAACTGATCTGGATCTGCACTGTTCGTCATTAAATATGTGAATTTCTATCAAAAACCTGGATCAAGTAATCTGATTGGCTGGAAGTTAGAAGTGGACGTGGCATCTTAATTTATTCAGCATGAGAAGGGTTAAGACTTACTGATAAGAAATTAATTTCTGAATCAGCTGGAAAGTCAGCATATTTGTCTCCTGTGCCATCATCCACCACAAAACCATCATCCTCTCCTTCTGGTATCTCTCCACAGTCACTTATAACACACTCCTGTAATAAAGAACATTATCAACACTCCTGTAATGAAGAACATTATCAAATATGCAGACAACATGTAGATAACAAAAACCTGTATTTACAGTCCACTCAGAGCCCTTCAGATTCATAAACACATTACATTTGATGGCATTGATATAAAAAGGATATAAAGATATGAGACATTAAGAGCCTTTAACCCTTATCCTAGCACATTTTCTTCTGATATGGGTCTTTTGAAGAGGTATACATAGTGTACCAATGTTTGTTTGTTTGTGTTGAGGTTTTACGGCCCAGTCAACCCAATGGAGTCATGTCTAGCGCAGTCAGTTTACCTAACTACACTTTTACTGGACAGGCTTAGTCCTCTGAGCGGTTAACCAGTATTGTGCACATTCTTTCGCCAGAAAATGACAACTGCCCTTTCTAAATCAGTGGAAGGAAGAGAATGACCATAGAAAATATTTCATGATATCCACGGCCGCCATCTTGGATTTCCGATCGGAACAATTTTAGGTATTTTTTATCTACAGGTCACCACGATGTTTCCTACCAAGTTTCTAGTCAATTGGCCTTTTGGTTCAGGAGATGCGAAAAATAGATTTTCAAGATGGCCGCCATGGTGGCCATCTTGGATTTCCGATCAGAATGATTTTACCTATTTTTGATCTACAAGTCACCCCGATGCTTCCTACCAAGTTTTGAGTCCATTGGTCCAGGGTGTAGGAGTAGGCTAAAGCAATTAATGACGTCGCACGACGGATGACGAACGACGCACAACAGACGACTGACATTGACTGATCACAACAGCTCACCTTGAGCACTTTGTGCTCAGGTGAGCTAAAAAAGAGATTAGCACAAAATGTGGGCACAGTGGGGAATATTTGAAAATTTGTATTAATTTAATTCATCTACCATTTGTGTACAATTATCACCAGAAGTTGTCAAGGCAGAGTTCTAGTGGCTATCCTATTGGATTTGTTTATGACTCTCCTTTAATAGTGAGTATATCCTGGGTAACTTCATTTGCAAATCAGCTTTATTTGGCTTGGAACATTTTTCTCCATAAATTGACAAATACAGTAATGGTCAAAAATAAAAATTTCAGCCTTAACCTACTGCATTTCCATCTGATCTGAGTCCTTAAAAGGGGTACCCTTAAGTGAGCAACCATTATGTGTCTCATTTTCCACCAGCTTTATTCAGATTCACCCATATCATGAACCAATAGACAATCTTTTATATTAACTGATCAGTTGTGATCATGTGACCATTTGGCGGCAAATGGTGTTGATTCTTGGGTTTGATTTGAGTCTAAGCTATTTCTACAGGCATGTGTTACTTGATATATATCATAAAGGATAAATATATATATCCAGTTTTCTGCCACAGCAACCATATCAAACTGCATTGTAATTTAATGACAATATTTTTTGTGTTTGGGAGACCATCCCCCCTACCCCCCCACACCCCCCCCCCACCCCCAATCAGTGATGAGTCAAATCAGATGCTGCAGAATGCAGCATTTGATCAGAGTCTCCACTGATTGCAAATGTTTCCAATTTTTTTCTCTAGGAATACTAAATCACATAGCCTGACATGCCTAAAACTGAATTTCAATTCCAATATCTAGTGTGGGGAGAGTTTATTCAGTTTTAAATGGGTTGAAGCATCTAGTACCATAACTTTTAGTATTTATTTTTGCTTTTCTTAAGGGGAAATGATACACTTTCAGGAAAAAATGATGATTTTGTGTTTTACGTCCCTTTAAACATACTTTGGTCATACTGAGACAATGGAAGGATAATAATGAAAGGGTCTGTGCAATGAAGTGCCCTACAGTCATGAGCTGAATTCTGCCTCCAGCTGCACTTTCAGGAAAGACAACAGTCAAATTTGTTTTATCTCCCTTCTGAAATAGGTCTACTCTGAAAGGAAAGAATTTGCCCCCTTGGGAGCAAATTCTTTCCTTTGAGAGCAGACCCCTTTTTAGAAGGGGTTTTGTGGGCTGGAAAGCAAATAGAAAGTCATCTTAGGAGGTCAGTGTCTGCTTCGTTATAGACCTGATAAGTTTGTATATGACATTGTATTGTTGTACGAACATGAATTGGAAATGAAATAGGTTTTAAACCAAATAGGAAGTCATCAAAGTTGTCTCCCTTGTTAAAAATGGCAGAAAATTTACCAACCTTTTTAGGTTTTTCTCCCTCTTTCTCCACATCTTCCAGTTCTTTGACAATACTCATACCCTTCAAGACTTTACCAAAGACGACATGTTTGTCATCAAGGTGTGGAGTTGGTACAGTGGTGATGAAGAACTGGGAACCGTTAGTATTGGCACCAGCATTAGCCATACTCAGGAGGCCTGGTACATCATGCTGCAAAAAAATGTAAGAACAGGGCCTGGTTGTTCAAAGCGTCGTTAGCTTAACGAGCTCGTTAAGGGTCATTTCGTTAACTGTTTTAGCGGATTCAATACACAATATTCTGGTATTTTTTGCTGAAAAAATGTGAGTAGCTTTTGCACTGCAAAAGCTACTCACATTTTTTCAGCAAAAAATTTCAGCATATTTGTGTATCACTCGATTTAAATTTTAACGAATCGTTAACTAACGACATCGTTAGTTTTGAACAACTGGGCCCAGAGCTCTAGGTAAGCCAGTCATTTGAATCTATAAATCTCTACTGTAGTAAACCAAATTATCACATTGTTCCCTGAAGATTTTCGAAATTACTGAAAAACTTGTACACAAGAACCTCTTTATAAAACTATTGCTGGAATCCAAAGCAAAAAGCGTGTTAGCTCAGCAACTGTGTTGTATCCAATCAAAAGTGTATAGACTGTATAGAAAATGACCATAAACTGTCATTTTTATATATAAGCTGTACATTTTTGGTTGGAGACAACACTATCAGGGTTCACTGTTTAATCTTCTTATGTCCAAAACCGTCTGATAACAAACAGTTTTATAAAGAGGTTCCGGTGTACCGGTAGTAAAATATCAACCTAACTAGAGCTGGTGTTTGTAAAACACTATGCCCCCAACTGCCTGACTCTAACATTGCTTGACTCTAACACTGCTTGCCCATGACGGTAACAACAGTACAAATATATGAGATTTCAATGTTATTTTATCAAAGGGAAATAATTCTAAAATAGAAGACAATTGGGATAAGAAAAAAAATAGGGGTCACCTATTTTTTCATGAGGAATCAAAATATGAAATTTCAAAACATTAGCATACATGGTTCTAAACTTATGCTATACACAATAAAACTACGACATTAAATGGCCAGAAATTGCGAAGGGCCATAACTCCAACATTTCATTTAATTGGTTCAAAATTTAATCAGGTGATCTCTTCTTCAATCCCAATCAGTATACTAAATATCATGGCTCTGGCTTAAATACTTTTTGAGATATCTTGCTGACAAGGTCAACAGGCCTAGAACTACAAAGGGCCATAACTACATCAATTTTTCATAGAATTCCCTAAAAAAACAAATCAGGTAATCTTCACATCATCCCCAATCAGCCTATAATATTTCAAGACCCTAGTTTAAGTACTTTTTGAGACATCTTGCTGACAAGATCAAAATGTGCAGAACTGCAAAAGGCCGTAACTTTATCAATATTTTCACAGAATTCTCACAAAATATAATAAGGTAATTTACACATCATTCCCACTTACTATATTGAATTTCAAGAACCCAGCTTAAATACTTTTCAAGATATCTTGCTCACAAGATTTAATTCTGATTTTTTTCAAAGGGGCATAACTCTAAACTAGAGCTGGTGTTTGTAAAACACTATGCCCCCAACTGCCTGACTCTAACACTGCTTAGCCATGACAGTAACAACAGTACAAATATATGATTTCAATGTTATTTTATCAAAGGGAAATAACTCTAAAATAGGAGATGATTCGGATAAGAAAAAAATACAGATCACCTATTTTTTCATGAGGAATCAAAACATGAAATTTCAAAACATTAGCATACATGGTACTAAACTTATGCTATACCGGTACACAATAAAGCAACGACATTAAATGGCCCGAAATTGCAAAGGGCCATAACTCCAACACTTCATTTAATTGGTTCAAAATTTATTCAGGTGATCTCCTCCTCAATCCCAATCATTATACCAAATATCATGGCTCTAGCTTAAATACTTTTTGAGATATCTTGCTGAAAAAGTCAAAATGCCTAGAACTACAAAGGGCCATAACTACATCAATTTTTCATGGAATTCCCTAAAAAACAAACCAGGTAATCTCCACATCATCCCCAATCAGCATATAATATTTCAAGACCCTAGCTTAAGTGCTTTTCGAGAAATCTTGCTGACAAGGTCAAAATGAGCAGAACTGCAAAGGGCCGTAACTTTATCAATATTTTCATGGAATTCTCTCAAAATATAATCGGGTAATGTACACATCATTCCCACTCACTGTATCGAATTTCAAGAACCCAGCTTAAATACTTTTCAAGATATCTTGCTCACAAGATTTAATTCTGATTTTTTTCAAAGGAGCATAACTTTAAATAAACATGCTAGACAAGAAACAAAATACGGGTCGGCTATTTTTTCATTGGGAACCCAAATATAAAATTTCAAAACCCTAGCGTGCAGGGTTCTTAAGATATGGCATGCACAAAAAAAGCTTGATGAACGGACAAACAGTCGGATGGACAAATGAAGGCAAAATAATATGCCCCATCAATTTCATTCGAAACTGGGGGCATAATCAGGTCATCTACTCATCGCTACCAATCTATTCATCAAGTTTCAAGGCTCCAGCTTCAATAGTTTTTGAGATATTTTGTTCACAAGGGAAACATGCCCAAATTTACAAAGGGCCATTACTTATGAAATATTTTTCAGAATTTACAAAAAAATTAATCAGGTCATCTACCCATCATTACTAATCAATTCACCAAGTTTCAAGTCTCTAGCTCTAATAGTTTTTTAGATATTTTGCTGACAAGATAAAAATGCCCAAAATAACAAAGGGCCATAACTCAAGAAGTATATTTCAAAATTTCTTCAAAAGTTAATCAGGTTGTCTACTCATCACTACCAGTCTATTCATCAAGTGTCAAGGCTCGAGTTCCAACAGTTTTTGAGATATTTTGCTGACAAGGTAAAATTGCCCAAAATTACAAAGGGCCATAACCCATGAAGTATTTTTCAGAATTTCTTCAAAAATTAATCAGGTCATCTACTCATCACTACAAATCCATTTACTAAGTTTCAAGGCTCTAGCTCTAACAAGTTTTGAGATATTTTGCTGACAAGATAAAAATGCCTAAAATTACAAAGGGGCATAACTCTAGAAGTATATTTCAAAATTTCTTCAAAAGTTTATCAGGTTGTCTACTCATCACTACCAGTCTATTCATTAAGTTTCAAGGCTCCAGCTTCAATAGTTTTTGAGATATTTTGCTGACAAGTTAAAAATGCCCTAAATTACAAAGGGCCATAACTCATGAAGTGTTTTTCAGAATTTCTTCAAAAGTTAATCAGGTCATCTACACATCACTACAAATCCATTTACTAAGTTTCAAGGCTCAAGCTCTAACAGTTTTTGAGATATTTTGCTGACAAGGTAAAAATGCCCAAAATTACAAAGGGCCATAACTCAAAAGGCATTTTTCAAAATTTCTTCAAAAGTTAATCAGGTTGTCTACTCATCACTACCAGTCTATTCATGAAGTTTCAAGGCTCTAGCTCCAACGGTTTTTGAGATATTTTGCTGACAAGATAAAAATGCCCAAAATTACAAAGGGCCATAACTCATGAAGTATTTTTCAGAATTTCTTCAAAAGTTAATCAGGTCATCTACTCATCACTACAAATCCTTTTACTAAGTTTCAAGGCTCTAGCTCTAACAGTTTTTGAGATATTTTGCTGACAAGGTAAAATTGCCGAAAATTACAAAGGGCCATAACTCAAGAAGTATTTTTCAAAATTTCTTCAAAAGTTAATCAGGTTGTCTACTCATCACTACCAGTCTATTCATCAAGTTTCAAGGCTCTAGCTTTAATAGTTTTTGAGATATTTTGCTGACAAGATTGCATCCATATTTTTTCAAAGGGCCATAACTCAGAAAAGGGGCATAATCCTGTCAAGAAAAAAAATACGTTTCAGCTATTTTTTCATGAGGAATCCATATATGAAATTTCAAAACAGTAGCATTCACGGTTTTAAAGTTATGCTATGCATCAAAAAGCGTGACGAACGGACGGACGGACGGACGGAAGGAAGGATGGACGGACGGACGGACGGACGAACAACCCAGAAGCAATATGCCCCTCCAACTTCTTTGAAGTTGGGGGCATAATAAACATGCTAGACAAGAAAAAAAAATACTGGTCAGCTATTTTTTCATTGGGAACCCAAATATAAAATTTCAAAACCCTAGCACGCAGGGTTCTTAAGATAAGGCATGCACAAAAAAGCTTGACGAATGGACAAACAGACGGATGGACAAATGAAGGCAAAATAATATGCCCCATCAATTTCATTCGAAACTGGGGGCATGATCAGGTCATCTACTCATCACTACCAATCTATTCATCAAGTTTCAAGGCTCCAAGTTCAATAGTTTTTTAGAATTTTGCTGACAAGGGAAACATGCCCAAATTTACAAAGGGCCATTACTTAAGAAATAATTTTCAGATTTTACAAAAAAGTTAATCAGGTCATCTACTCATCATTACCAATCAATTCACCAAGTTTCATGTCTCAAGCTCAAACAGTTTTTGAGATATTTTGCTGACAAGATAAAAATGCCCAAAATAACAAAGGGCCATAACTCAAAAAGTATTTTTCAAAATTTATTCAAAAGTTAATCAGGTTGTCTGCTCATCATTACAAATCCATTCACCATATTTCATGGCTCAAATTCTAACAGTTTTTGAGATATTTTGCTGACAAGGTAAAAATGCCCAAAATCACAAAGGGCCATAACTCAAGAAGTATTTTTCAAAATTTCTTCAAAAGTTAGTTGTCTACTCATCACTACCAGTCTATTCATCAAGTTTCAAGGCTCTAACTCCAACATTTTTTGAGATATTTTGCTGACAAGGTAAAAATGCCCAAAATTACAAAGGGCCATAACTCATGAAGTATTTTTCAGAATTTCTTCAAAAGTTAATCAGGTCATCTACTCATCATTACAAATCCATTTACTAAGTTTCAACGCTCTATCTCTAATAGTTTTTGTGATATTTTGCTGACAATGTAAAAATGCCCCAAATCACAAAGGGCCATAACTCAAGAAGTATTTTTCAAAATTTCTTCAAAAGTTAGTTGTCTACTCCTCACTACCAGTCTATTCATCAAGTTTCAAGGCTCTAACTCCAACAGTTTTTGAGATATTTTGCTGACAAGGTAAAAATGCCCAAAATTACAAAGGGCCATAACTCATGAAGTATTTTCAGAATTTCTTCAAAAGTAAATCAGGTCATCTACTCACCATTACAAATCCATTTACTAAGTTTCAAGGCTCTATCTCTAATAGTTTTTGTGATATTTTGCTGACAATGTAAAAATACCCAAAATCACAAAGGGCCATAACTCAAGAAGTATTTTTCAAAATTTCTTCAAAAGTTAATCAGTTTGTCTACTCATTACTACCAGTCCATACATCAAGTTTCAAGGCACTAACTCCAACAGTTTTTGCGATATTTTACTCACAGGGTAAAAATGCCCAAAATAACAAAGAGCCATAACTCAAGAAGTATTTTTCAAAATTTCTTCAAAAGTTAATCAGGTCATCTACTCATCACTATCAGTCTATTCATCAAGTTTCAAGGCTCTAGCTCCAAAAGTTTTTGAGATATTTTGCTGACAAGGTAAAAATGCCCAAAATTACAAAGGGCCATAACCCATGAAGTATTTTTCAGAATTTCTTCAAAAGTTAATCAGGTCATCTACTCATCACTACAAATCCATTTACTAAGTTTCAAGGGTCTAGCTCTAACAATTTTTAGATATTTTGCTGACAAGGTAAAACTGCCCAAAATTACAAAGGGCCATAACTCAAGAAGTATTTTTCAAAATTTCTTCAAAAGTAAATCAGGTTGTCTACTCATCACTACTAGTCTATTCATCAAGTTTCAAGGCTCTAGCTTCAATAGTTTTTTGAGATATTTTGCTGACAAGATTGCATCCATATTTTTCAAAGGGCCATAACTCAGAAAAGGGGCATAATCCTGTCAAGAAAAAAAACACATGTCAGCTATTTTTTCATGAGGAATCCATAAAAGAAATATCAAAACAGTAGCATTCACGGTTCTAAAGTTATGCTATGCATCAAAAAGCGTGATGAACGGACGGAAGGACGGACGGACGAACAACCCAGAAGCAATATGCCCCCCCTCCCCCACCAACTTCTTTGAAGTTGGGGGCATAATAAAGAAACATTATTATAAGCTAGAAGAGCAGAGGATTTGATGAGGGGACTATATGGTGATACTTATGCAGTATTTTTTTTTCTGACTTTTCTTTATAAAGAAACCACATTTGACCTAATTATTGCACTGTGCGCTTAGGTTTTTCAAAATTACTGGAAAACTTTCAAGAAAATATCCACCTAATAAGGACACACTTTAAAGAAAGAGCAGCAGAGGACTTCATGAGGAGTGCATTAATTGATGCTTATGCGATATTATTTTCTGATTGTCTTTATAAAAACATATGTTGTGGGTACTCATTTAAATTTCCTCGACTTGTCAAGGCAATTCAAATAACCCACAACATATGTTTTTATAAAGAAGTAGATAAAAGTACACTGGCTGTAATCTAAAGACTACTAAATTGCTTGGCTGTACACTTATAGGAGTATGTGCGGTAATTAGGTCGAATACGGTATGAGTATTCACTGGAACTGACTTGACTTGTTGAGGTGATTCTAGTGAGTACACGTTCCATATGCTTTTATAGAGGACTGAATAAAAGTACAGCAGCGTAATCTGAAGACTCAACAAGAATTCCGCGGAAGGCGTCATCGCACCTGCTGGGGCAAAAGTCACAGAAGCTACAATCAGAATGTGGTTATTAAATAAGTTTATTTCATTCTTAGCAGTGCTTACTTAGAAAACTGGGTTGAAAAAAATGTAGACAAAGTGCCTAGTGGGGCACATATATTCCATGCCAGTCCCATTCCCTCTAATGGCTATATCTTCAGCACTGACTTTTCGTATCATACAGCCCAATGATAATGGAACGTTGACGTAAAATGTGTAAAAGTCACTGGAGCATGAAATATAAGTCAAGGTCACGGGTCAAGGTACCTGCTAATTCAGTACATCAAGGAGAAGCATAGTGCAAGGTATGGTGGTTGTAGGCCTTATAGTTGAGGAGTTATCAAACATCAACGTAAAATGTGTCAAATATAGGTCAAGGTCATCGGGTCAAGGTACCTGCCAAGCCAGTGCAATGAGGTGAAGCACTATGCAAGGTTTAGTGGTTGTAGGTCTTATATTTGAGGAGATACCGAACATCAACATAAAATGTGTCAAAGTCACTGGAGTGCACAATATAGGTCAAAGTCACCAGGTCAAGGTACCTGCCGAGTCAATACATCAAGAAGAAGTGCTATGTAAGGTCTGGTGGTTGAAGGCCTTCGGGACAGTTGAGGACATATGGAAGGGTGACGTAAAAGGTGTAAAAGTCAATGGAGCGCAAAATATAGGTCAAGGTCACCCAGTGAAGGTACCTGCAGAGTCCGTACATTGAGGAGAAGCACTATGCAAGGTTTGATGGTTGTAGGCCTTACAGTTGAGGAGATATTGAATGTTGACGTAAAATGTGTAAAAGGCACTGGAGCGCAAAATATAGGTCAAGGTCACCGGGTCAAGATACCTGCCGAGTCAGTACATCTAGGAGAAGCACTATGCAAGGTTTGGTGGCTAGAGGTCTTACACTTGAGGAGATCTGGAACATTGAGGTAAATTATGTCAAAGTCACTGCAGCCAAAATATAGGTCAAGGTCACCAGGTCAAGGTATCTGCCAAGTCAGTACATTGAGAAGAAGCACTTTGCAAGGTTTGATGGTTGTAGGCCTTATAGTCGAGGAGATATCGAACGTCGACGCAAAATATGTCAAAGTCACTGGAGCGCAAAATATAGGTCAAGGTCATCGGGTCAAGTACCTGCCAAGTCAGTACATCTAGGAGAAGCACTATGCAAGGTTTGGTAGTTGTACGCCTTATAGTTGAGAAGATATGGAACATCAACGTAAATTGTGTCAAAGTCAATGGAGTGCAAAATATAGGTCAAGGTCACTGGGTCAACATACCTGCCAAGTCAGGAGGTCAGGGAGATGTGTCATGCAAGGTATGATGGTTGTTGTAGAATTGTAGTTGGTTAGAATACTAACTTCGACGTAAATGTCGAACTTCGACATAACAGAACTGTTAACAGACAGACGGACGGATGAACGGACAGACGAATGGAAAAGCGGGCACCTATGTCACAAAGTCGGGAGGTCAGGGAGATGTTTCATACAAGGTTTGATGGTTGTTTAGTTTTGTAGTTGATTAGAATACTAACTTTGACATAAATGTCGAACTTCGACATAACGGAACTGTTAACAGACAGCAGGGCTTCCATTAACTTCCAGACTCAGGAAGTCCCAGACTTCCTACCCCTCAAATTTGGAAGTCCCACAGGAAAATCTAGGAAGTCCCACTTTTTTTCCGTGCTGCGGCGGTCTGCCCTTTCTTTAGTAGAACATAGGTTCTTATTTCAGTGTCACACAGAATCATCATGATATATGCTTCTCTTAGATGTGTTTTAAAAATGCCTTTATCGCTTATTAAAATTCGATCGCATCTTTTTGGGAAGCCTGTACTTGTATGTCGGACCTTAGAGAAAGCATCAACATTGGTACAACTTCGCATTCGTTTCAAAGCCCAGAGAAAGAAAAAAAGAAAAGAAAATACATGAGAGAAAACACCCAAAACATGTTTTCTTAAAAATAAACTATGCTGAAATTATTTTGCAGAAATGTATTAAATGAAATATTTGTTCGGATTGAAGCTGATCAACACGAGGGAACGAGTTGCTTACTTCACAAAAATTGCGGGAAAACGGCGCCAACTCGTGCAACAACACACAAATTAAAGGCAGCTCTCGATGAAATACCAACAGCAAAACGTTCGTTCGCGGAGAAAAGCAAGCAAAAACATCGCAAATCGCCTATATTTAGACTTACTTTGCGTCTTTTCCGCGCTGGTAAACAGCGCAACCGGAACAAGGCTACGCATTTAGAAACGGGTTTTCCGAAACTTTTGACGAAAAATATGTTTTCTTTTCATCTGAAAAATTGCTTTTGTTGTCATGACAAACGTAAGCTTCTAAATTCGAATAGATTTTAATTTGCGTTCTGTGCATAATTGTTATTTATCTATTTATAGAATTTCACTCGGCAATTCCCGGAAGTGTTGCAGACGACACACGGTCTTAGCTAAATAATATATAATTTAAGATTTTAAGACGTGAATATTAAAAAATAATAACGACTTCATATAATTTCAACGAATATTTTTGGGGTCGCAGTAGAAAATTTAATTATAAAAACATCAATTAATCAACTCAGCACGCGTGACAAATACACGCAGTGATCACGCAGCCATCAAAAGGGTGCCGCGACGCTTGACACGGCTGTCAATAAAACTCCCGCAAGCGGAAAGTGGGACGTCCTTAAAGCTCAGTCAACACAGGTAGCGAATTTCCGGTAAGTAGGCGGGGCAAACATCATACAACTGGTTAAAAGTGGGCCGGCCTTTTGACAATTTTTGGACGTCTCGGGTATCGATTTCGGACGGACAAAAGAAATTTCGGAAGTCCGCGGTACGTCTTTGAAGTTCAATTTGGACGTCCGGTGGCAATCTCAGGGCGTAATATACGTCGTACGTCCGCTTAACGGAAGCCCTGACAGACAGACAGACGGACTGATGAACAGACAGACGAATGGAAAAGTGGGCACCTATGTCGCAAAGTCAGGAGGTCAGGGAGATGTTTCATGCAAGGTTTGATGGTTGTTTAGTCTTGTAGTTGATTAAAATACTAACTTTGACATAAATGTCGAACTTCAACATAAATGTTGACAGACGGACGGACGAATGGACAGACATACGGAAAAACGGACGCCTATGTCACAAAGTCAGGAGGTCAGGGAGATGTTTCATGCAAGGTTTGATGGTTGTTTAGTCTTGTAGTTGATTAGAATACTAACTTTGACATAAATGTCGAAAGTCGACATAAATGTTGACAGACAGATGGACGGACGGAAAATCGGACGCCTATATCGCACCCTGCTACAAGCAGGTGCGATAAAAACTGCTTAGCTGTATGTTTGTATGGTTATGTGTAGTAACATTAGCTGTCATAATCTAACATCAGTACATGAATCAACTAAATTCATCAAGGTTTTCAGAAGGCACAGATCTTCAAAAAATTTAACATAACAATCTGACATGGTGAAACTGAATTTTTTAAGCTCATCACCTTGTCTTCATATTCAATGAGCAGACTGAGGATTATATTGAACAAAACATTGGATCAGTATCTGAAATCATTCAAAGTATCAACTATTTATAAAGATTTATAAAATCTATTTAGGTGTTCAGGAGACAAGATATTAAAAACTCTAAGAGCTGAAAAATTTCAAAGTCTGTGACCTTGATCTGAAGCTCTCTGAGGAGTGTGTGTGTGTGTGTGTGTGTGTGTGTGTGTGGGGGGGGGGGGGGGGGGGAGAAGGAGATGGAGATACAGTACTGAATAAAACTTTGTACCGATATATAACATCTGCCCAAGTAATCTATCTTGGAATTCAGAGCACATACCACCGAGGGCTGAGCGCAAGACTGGCGTAAGTCAGATGGTTGTTTTTCCCCAAACCTAATCTCCTCACCATGAAGGCGTTATGAAGATTACAACATTTCTTTCTGTAAACAATGAAAATTTGGGTGTCATTGCTCGTATGAGCAATGGCACCTAAATTTGCATTGTTTACAAAGGGGTCCAAGTTGCCCCTAAACAAGGGTTTCAAAAATATGTTTGAGTTACTATAGTCTTGCGCTCAACTCTCGATACATCTTTATATCTTTGTAGTAGATATGTCCAGCACATAAATGTTATCATTTTTGTATTTGTCTCAGCAATCAGGCAGTTTGTTGCCATGATCATCCTGCCACTGTTACCCTAGATGTTTGCTTTAACCCTTAGCAATCACGGTAAAACTTTCAGCAATCGACATATTAACATATTTTTCTTATTTTTCCCAGAAAACAGGTTTTGATATTTCATGCAAACCGCCTATTGGAGACAATTTGCATGAAATGTTAAATCCTGTTTTCTGGGAAAAGTAAAGAAAAAATGTCATCAATCTGTGATCTGCTGAATTAGTCCAGAGAGTGGTAATGGTTAAAATACCAATCACAACTGCAGCAGACAATATTTTAAAAGGGCATTGCTTATCTTTTTTTTTTTTTTTTTTTTTTTAGCATTTTTCAATGAGATTTTAGTTCATATAACACCAGATAAAATACTAGGGTATCCACATATTTTCTCATTTCTCTGTTTTGGGTACTCATTAGAAGTGCAACTTAATGTGAATGATCTGCTAGGCAGATGATTCACATGAAATTTCAAACCTTATTTTCTCTGAAAAATGATTTTTAAAAATTTAGACTCATCTGCTGTAAATTTGCTTGCCACTTTAATGGTTAAAAAATCTTTGTTCTTCATCAACTTGTTACATAGCACTAGTAAAGGCGCTTTTTTCAATCCAAAAGTATTGATATTTTTCTTATTTCTCCATGAAAACATATGTTGTGGGTACTCATTAGAAGCGCCTCGCCAAGGTGCTTCTAATGAGTACCCACAACATATGTTTTCATGGAGAAATATGAAAAATATTTACCGGATACCCTCTCTTATCTAGACCTACATGTGGTTTACCTTTCTAGTAAAGGCTTCATCTTCAAACTTCTCACCATAGATACTTTCCCCTCCTGTTCCATCAGCATTGGTAAAATCACCACCCTGCACCATGAAATCTTTGATTACTGTAATAAGATAAACATAACTTCAACAGCAATCAATACATTTTCAAGGGTGGGAAGGCGACTCTTGTCAGCATTATTTTGCCTCCTTTCTGAAAAGGAGGTCTATGTTTACTCCTTATTAGAACAAAGTCTGTCTTTTTCTAGAGAAGACCCAATACAGAAGAGGTTTGATGTGCAGGAAGGCAAACAGGAAGTCATAAAGTCTTCCTTGTTAAAAATAGTGAAAAACTATCTCTGAAATGTTGCTCTTTTTTTTCTAAAACTCTCCAATTTGCATGAAATGCCAAGTCACATTTACCACAAGTAACATAGACATGTTCAAATTTTAGGACAAGTATGGTAAGAAGTTATGGGGAACTGATACACTTTCAAGGAAGACAACTCCAGACTGTGAAAACTTTTCAAAAGTTGGTCTGAAACCAGTCAGACAAATGATTAAAATGCACAGTACTTGAAATTCTTAGAATTTTTGCCTGGCCAAACAAATTTTTGTTTGCCATGTCCAGTGGTCCTACAGAATGACATAAAAATTCTCTTTTTATCTCCTTTTGAAAAGGATCTACTAAAAAAAGGAAGTATTTGCTAATTTCTTTCCTTTTAGAGCAGACCCCTTTTCAGGTGGGGACATATTATGCAGGAATGGAAACAGGAAGTCACATGTTGCCTTTATTAACCCATTGTAGTCGGCAGACCCGTAAAAGGGTAATTGGCAAACAGTGCAGACCCAGATCAGATGCCGCAAAATGTGGCGTCTGATCAGGGTCTCCATGGTTTGCAAATAGTTTAGCCATATTTCTCTAGGAATATGTAAATCTTCTAGCCACGCATACCTAAAACTGAAATTGGACTCTTCCAATATATAGTCAGTCTACAATGGGTTAAAAAATGGCAGAAAATCTAGCAAGTGTATCCATTTACCAGTTAAGGTGCCTGAATATTTTGGGTAAATATGGCAGCTTCACCTTCAGCGTGCATTTTTCCCATGCTGCTGCTGGTAGGACTGATTACTTACTTCTATGGAAAATGCTGCCCTTGTAATGTAAGGGCTTCCCTGAGGCCCCGACTCCCTTCTCTCCAGTACAGAGCGCACGAAAATTCTCCGCAGTCTTTGGAACATCATTTCTAAATAGCTCAAACACTATCCTACCCACTGAAAAAAAAAAGTGTTTACAAACTTCAGCACAGATACAAATACGAATGGTGTCCAGGTAAACATTTAATCTTTTTTCTCAACAAATATGTAAGTTGTGGGTACTCATCAAGTACTTTGCAGAGGCACTTCTACTTATAAGTATCAGGGCCCAGTTGTTCGAAGTGTTGTTAGCTTAACGAGCTTGTTAAGGGTCATTTCGTTAACTGTTTTAGTGGATTCAGTACACAATATTCTGATATTTTTTGCTGAAAAAATGTGAGTAGCTTTTGCAAAAAATTCAGCATATTTGTGTATCACTTGATGTAAATTTTAACGAATCGTTAACTAAGGATGCCGTTAGCTTTGAACAACTGGGCCCAGAAGTTTTCATGGAGAAATAAGAAAAATACCATAATCTTTCATAGCTCCAGATAAGAAGGGGTACCCACATAACATTTTTCTTATTTCTTCACAAAATCTGTTTTAGACCTGTTGTGGTACTCATTAAAGAACCTCAATGAGGTGCTTCTAATGAGTACCACAACATATGTTTTTATGGAGAAATAAGCAAAATACCAATACTTTTAGGTTGAAAAAAAAAATATCTTATCTAGAACTATCATAGCACCATAGATGCAGGGGATTTATTAGAAGTGCCTCTCTGAAATTCTATCAGTATTTGGATACTTCTCTCATAATGACCTCTTTTATGGACCAGTGAGTTCTTCTATGAACAAGACCTGTCGCCAGACCGGCTAGCTTGCCTGAATTCGCGCTTGTCAATCAAATAAAAATTATGAGGTCCTAAAAACTTTGACGTAAAATTTCAACATGAAAAAACATGACCTAGGGTGGTGGGGTTTATACTGCACAGAATTTTGGACCACTATGTATAGTCACACCAAAGATGAATCAAATTGGTGATAAGGTTAGGAAATAATGAGGTCTTAAAAACTTTAATGAAAACTTTTATCATTTGTGGATGCCGACGCCAATGGTAGTACAATAGCTCTCCGTGAATGTTGCTCTGGCGAGCTAAAATATGCCTTATCTGGAATTATGGAGGAATGCAGAGCAACAGATGCATAGCTCCAGATACAGCGCTTCTTTTTCAACTGAAAAGTAACCCTTTTTTACTTATTTCACCATGAAAACATATGTTGTGGGTACTCATTAGAAGCGCCTCGGTGAGGCGCTTCTAATGATTACCCAAAACATATGTTTTAGTGGCAAAATAAGAAAAATACTTTGTGGATAACTCTTATCGGAAGATATAATATTACATTTTAAAAAGTTTGGCAGATAACATTTGAATTTTGAGTATGCTAACCCTTGTCATGCTGAATAAAAAGATGCCACGCCCACTTCTAATTTCCAGCCAATCTGATTATTTGATCCGGGTTTTTGATAGAAATTCACATATTTAATATCAAACAGTGCAGATCCAGATCAGTTGGCTTCTTCAGAAGCCAACTGATTTGGATCTACACTGTTTGCTAAAACAGGGCATGTCGTGCTCAGCAAGAGAAGGGCTAATATACCATGAAAGTATAACACACACACAAAAATATTTTTCTTTCTTTTTCTACAACAATGGTGATGAATTTCGGCCAAATGTATCAACCCATTAGGATCATTTCTATCAAATTCAAAATGGTATGTTAACCTGTTTAGTGATGAAACAAATATCACGTATCAAATTCAAAATGGTATGTTAACCTGGTTTAGTAATGAAACAAATATCACTTATGAATGAAGCTTTTTTCTAAGAAAACAGAGCTCAACAATTCATATGAATCACAAAGCTATAGATAAGAGGCTATCCAGAAAAATATTTTTCTCCACAAAAATGTGCATAGTGCTACTCATTAGCAGTGCCTTGCTTTAAGACATAAGCCCCAAGAGCTTTTACGGTTTGCAAGCAGAAGCTGTTTATATGGTTTACTATATATGGTCACTGATCAGGATGGCCATTTTCTGTGCAGTTTCCCAATACCGGTATATCAGAAACTGGATAAGAGATGACATCACCATCATCTAAGGAGCCTGGTAGCAGGGATAAGTGTTCCTGGCAGAGTGGAGAAATGTAACAATTTGGTATATATATAACTTCTACAGGCTTGCTGTGGAAAGTCGGTTTTTACAGGAATGTGGGTAAGTGGTTATGATAAATGTCCTAAAAGTTCCCAGGAAAATGGCATGTGCAAACAGTGCATACACAGATCAGACTGCTCCTGAACAGGATCTACATTGTTTGCCATTCCATTAAGTATTTTAAGAAACAACTGAATAAAAAGCAAAATTTTGGCAAAAAAAAATATGGAGTAAAGTGTTCAAAAAATTTTAGGACATTTACCATAGATTTTTGAAAAAGTTAAGCAAAAAATATTGCAGTAAGTATCTGGATGCTTGACTTTGTGGAAGACCTGGCTGATGCTATATCTGGTGTCAGAAATGGGATGAGAGATGACACCATCATCATCTCTGAACCCTAGTAGGGATAGATGTTCATGGCACCATTGCATAGTCTCCTTCCTTGGTTCTGCATGGTAGGCAGTGTTGGTGACTTTAGGGTAAAGACAAGAGAAGATGGGGAGAAATGTAACAGAATCAGTATATATAATAATGATTACTATAGCCTTGCTGTGGAAGCTGACTTTTCTGGTGACACATGTAGAGTGATTAGCTTTTTCACGAGCAATGCATATTGCAGTTAATAACTGGATGGGTGACCACTGCAAATGCTACATTTGTACACCTGGTAATCTCGTAAGGGGTAGCCGCTAGTTATGCACTCAAAATCCTTATGTGAACTTCCGGCCATGACTTACGAGACATCCAAATGTCAACAAATGGATAAATTCTCCTGATTTATTGATTTTTAGTAAATTTCATGGACATATTTCGAAAAATTGGACAATGCTATTCCCAACAACTTTCATTTCTGCGTCGGAAAAGATAAGTGTGGGTTTGAAAAAACAAGTGGCTAATTTTTTTATTTCAATTTCACCCGGAGAAGGGTAGTCCAATATTTCTGTTTTGACTTTTTTTACCAGTGCAAAGTGAAGGTATTTTCAGCTATCTGGGCTATGAAATATTAGATTAGACGTACTGCAACCCGCGTCACTTCCAAATACATAAGATGCTTAATTTCCTCAAGCATTTGTTCCGGAGACTGAAATATTTGTGCCGCAAATGACTTACAAGGCCGACTACCCCTTAAGTGAGCATTACGGGAGGACAAGAAAGCCTATACATCACAAAGCGATTTTTACGGCAGTACAATGAAACTTTATATGATTTTGCTCAATTGAGATCAACACAAGGTTGGGCGGCAAATTCCACCCCCGGTATTTACCAGTGGCATTTGCCGGTATTTACCGGTCTGGAAAATACTCCTCAAGTGGCAAATACTGGCAAATACCGGCAAATTGAAATTTTTTTGGCCTTAAAAAACTGCAGAAGTCTTTAAACAAGTTGCATTGAAATAGTATAAGCAAACTAGATGAGTAAGAATGTTAAAATCATTAATTATATAAGGTTACCACCCTGAAGAATAGAAGAAATCTCAATATAAACATGTAACACTGCCAAAAAGTGAATCTAAGACAAAAATTTTGAAATTATTTAAGCAACAAATGGTCTTTAATTAAAAACAAGAATTCCGCGGAAGGCGTATCGCACCTGCTGGCGCAAAAGTCACAGGAGCCACAATCAGAATGTGGCTATTAAATAAGTTTATTTCATTCTTAGCAGTGCTTACTTGGAAAACTGGGTTGAAAAAAGTGTAGACAAAGTGCCTAATGGGGCACATATATTCTTGGCCAGTGCCATTCCCTCTAATGGCTATATCTTCAGCACTGACTTTTCGTATTATACAGCCCAATGATAATGGAACGTTGATGTAAAATGTGTAAAAGTCACTGGAGCATGAAATATAGGTCAAGGTCACGGGTCAAGGTACCTGCTAATTCAGTAAATCAAGGAGAAGCACAATGCAAGGTATGGTGGTTGTAGGCCTTATAGTTGAGGAGTTATCAAACATCAACGTAAAATGTGTCAAATATAGGTCAAGGTCACTGGGTCAAGGTACCTGCCAAGCCAGGGCAATGAGGTGAAGCACTATGCAAGGTTTAGTGGTTGTAGGTCTTATATTTGAGGAGATACCAAACATCAATATAAAATGTGTCAAAGTCACTGGAGTGCACAATATAGGTCAAGGTCACCAGGTCAAGGTACCTGTCGAGTCAGTACATCGAGAAGAAGTGCTATATAAGGTTTGGTGGTTGAAGGCCTTACAGATGAGGACATATGGAAGGGTGATGTAAAAGGTGTAAAAGTCAATGGAGCGTGAAATATAGGTCAAGGTCATCCAGTCAAGGTACCTGCAGAGTCCGTACATTGAGGAGAAGCACTATGCAAGGTTTGATGGTTGTAGGCCATATAGATGAGGAGATATTGAACGTTGACGTAAAATGTGTAAAAGGCACTGGAGCGCAAAATATAGGTCAAGGTCACCGGGTCAAGATACCTGCCAAGTCAGTACATATAGGAGAAGCACTATGCCAGGTTTGGTGGCTAGAGGTCTTACACTTGAGGAGATCTGGAACGTTGATGTAAATTATGTCAACGTCACTGCAGCCAAAATATAGGTCAAGGTCACCAGGTCAAGGTATCTGCTAAGTCAGTACATTGAGGAGAAGCACTTTGCAAGGTTTGATGGCTGTAGGCCTTATAGTTGAGGAGATATCGAACGTCGACGCAAAATATGTCAAAGTCACTGGAGCGCAAAATATAGGTCAAGGTCACCGGGTCAAGGTACCTGCCAACTCTGTACATCTAGAAGAAGCACAATGCAAGGTTTGGTAGTTGTACGCCTTATAGTTGAGAAGATCTGGAACGTCTACGTAAATTGTGTCAAAGTCAATGGAGGGCAAAATATAGGTCAAGGTCACTGGGTCAACATATCTGCCAAGTCAGGAGGTCAGAGAGATATGTCATGCAAGGAATGATGGTTGTTGTAGAATTGTAGTTGATTAGAATACTAACTTTGACGTAAATGTCGAACTTCGACATAACAGAACTGTTAAGAGACAGACGGACGGACGAAGGGACAGACAAATGGAAAAGCGGGAACCTATGTCGCAAAGTCAGGAGGTCAGGGAGATATTTCATACAAGGTTTGATGGTTGTTTAGTCTTGTAGTTAATTAGAATACTAACTTTGACATAAATGTCGAACTTTGACATAACAGAACTGTTAAGAGACGGACAGATGGACAGACAGACAGACGAACAGACAGACGAATGGAAAAGTGGGCACGTATGTCGCAAAGTCGGAAGGTCAGGGAGATGTTTCATGCAAGGTTTGATGGTTGTTTAGTCTTGTAGTTGATTAAAATACTAACTTTGACATAAATGTCGAACTTCGACATAAATGTTGACAGACGGACGGACGAATGGACAGACATACAGAAAAGCGGACACATATGTTGCAAAGTCAGGAGGTCAGGGAGATGTTTCATGCAAGGTTTGATGGTTGTTTAGTCTTGTAGTTGATTAGAATACTAACTTTGACATAAATGTTGAACGTCGACATAAATGTTAACAGACGGACGGACGGACTGACGGACGGACTGACGGACGGACGAACGGACAGAAAATCGGACGCCTATATCGCACCCTGCTACAAGCAGGTGCGATAAAAAAATCATGTAGGCCTTTATCTCAATAGTAGAAATTCACCTGTGCACCTGGCCACTGACATTTACCATAATGACCCTAAGTTTTTGTGCTGGCAGACCATGTCAAAAAGAGCAGACCAAGATCATACTGAACAGTCTGATCAGGATCTTAAATGTTTGCCAGGCCATCTGCATCTTTTAAACACACTTCTGTATGGAAAAAGTATGTTTTGCAAAGTTTAGGATATTTACATCACTTTACTATATTCAAAATTTTTAGGAGTTTTAGTGTACATGTAATTAGCAAGACTACCTGTATGGTCTAATTACTAAAACAACAAATCCCAGGACAATTGTTTGTTCAAGAGGGTACTTGATAGCCAGGGGCAAGATGTCATAAATGAATGCATATAGACAATAAATCTAGGTGAAAGTAAAAAGGTGTTATTGAAAATATTGAAGAAAAAAAAAAAAAAAAAAAAAAAAAAAAAAAGATAAAAAAAGTTAAAAAAACAAAAATAAAAATGAAAAGATACAAAAAAAAATTAAAAAAGAAAAAAAAAAGATTTAAAAACAAAAAACAAAAGAAAAAAAGAATGAAAAGAAAGAAAAAGTAAAAATAAAAACCTGTAGTGGTAGCCACAAGCCACCTGATGAGTACTTTGGCAGGTATGAAACAGGCTTTTTTTTCTCTAGATTTCACTTAACTGAATTTAATATTAAAGTAAACTTAAACCAGAGTTAAACTGCAATCAGTATAATGTAAATACTAAGTCAACTATGTAGCCCCTATTACAGACCCTGTCCATAGGTTGATACTGAGGGTAGGGTTTTGTCTTACTTCCAGGGTGGTAAATGCCAATTTCCAGTATTTGCCGGCATTTACCAGTATTTGCCCGTATTTACCGGTAAATACCACCGGCATGGAAAATACTCATATTTGCCGGCATTTTGCCAACCTTGGATCAACACCCTATTGACACATGCTGTCTCATTTGCAAAGCCTTTCATGGTGCTTGATTGTTTATATGTAAATGGAATATTTTGAAACTGGTTTGGTCTAAAATCTGCATGTTTTCAAATGCGAGGCATTCTGATACTGACTAATGTTCCCATAAGGGATAATCAGGCCTCAGAATCAGGCCTTGTAACCAGATACCTGACAGTTGGCTTTCTTATCCCCGTAAGAGTTAATGCCCCCATAAGGGTTAGTCGGTCTCGCAAGTCATTTCCGGCACAAATATTTCAGTCCCCGGAACAAATGCTAGGGAAATTTAGTATCTTATGTATTTCTACGTAGACGTAAGTTGCAGTGCGTCTTATTTGGTATGTTAAATATTTCATAGTCCATATAGCTGAAAATACCTTCATATTGCACTGGAAAAGAAGTCAATACAGGAATACTGGATTATCCATCTCCGGGTGAAATTGAAATAAAAAATAGCTGCTTGTTTTTCCAAGCCCACACCTATCTTTTCCGACGTAGAAATAAAAGTTGCTGGGAATAGCATTGTCCGATTTTTCAAAATATGTCTATGAAATTGACGAAAAATCAATAAATCAGAACTTACCCGTTTGCTGACATTTGGATGTCTCGTAGGTCATAGCTGAAGTTCGCATAAGGATTTTGAGTGCATAACCAGTGGCTACCCCTTACGAGATTACAAGGTGTGATTTGGTGGCAGCAGTGGGATGACAGATGACACCATCATCATCTCCAGGCCCTAATAGCAGTGATGGATGTCCCAGGCAGTAGGCTCCTTCTTCAGAAGCTGGCTTTTTTGGCATTGCGTGTAGAGTAACTGACTCTTTCACGAGGTTCGATAATAACACTGTGATTAATACCTGGATGGGTGACCTCGATGCTTGACTTCATGGTTGTTGATGTTTAACGACACGTCAACCCTGGTGGGTCTTTTTGTGTCGTCTCCCAGAGAAAGGGAGAAAAGGGACAGAAGAACTAGTAGAGGAGAGGAAAAAGAGAAATTGAGGAGGATGAGGAAAACAGCTCATGACAGTGCAGAAACAGAAGAAATAATAACATGCCCCCTTCCCCACCTGCTGTAAGTACAGCAGGCCCTTACTACCACCTGACCACCCACCTTGACTTCATGGATGATCTGGCAATAATACTACACTTATTTAAAGGCTTTCAATATTGAATGAACACTATTTATGTTAAGTCATATATAATGCTTTTATAACATACTACCAGATCCCTAGCCTCTCATACTAGGTTGGCTATAGATTCGGTACCAGACCTCTGGATTCTGGGTCAAGAGGTCCAGTACGAGATCCCTAGAATCTGAGGCTAGAGGTCCAGTATACACTTCCTTCTGCAAAAATATAATATTTTTCTTTTCTCATTATTCCTGAAATTATCTTCTGAAAACTGCAAAAATAAATGAACCGTTTCAATCATTTTCATGAAAAAAAAAAAGACATAAAAAAAACTGCTGCCTGAGATAAGCCTGATGCATAATTTGCAAATTACCTATGCTTGCAAGGAAATGGCATCTTTGATCAGAATGAGAGTATTTTACTGGTGACATCATTCAATCACCAGAACAGATACATACTGTGACACTATTTTTCTCGCAGCTCTTCCTAAGGTGGATTAAGATTAGACTACTAATTACTAAGGTGGATAAAGTGTCAAAGACACAACACTTGGTGCTCGCTGGGGTCAAACCCACTGACACTACATCTTGAATTTGACACTTTACCACTGCACACAGCGCGCACCACTGCATTTTTAGTATCAATGACAATTCCCAGTAAGCATTCTGCATAAATCTATAGCTGGTACCTAGATTTACCGAAACGAAACCGAAATACCGCAACGAAACCGAAATACCGAAACGGACTATTAAAAATATAGGGAAGATGCATATAGTTAGTAAATGCTAGGACGAAATGGATAACGAAGTATTTTCCTAAATATATTATACATAAACATGCATACAGTATAAAATCTTTACTCAGGAAATAAATGACAAATGATTAAAACACATTATGTGACGCCTCCGAAATATCATTAAAATTATAGGGAAAATGCTGTTTGTCAATAATTTTGAATAAAAAAAAAAAAAATATTTTCTCAAATAAATATAATATGTAAACATACATACAGTATAATATTGATTGATTGAGTTGGGGTTTAACGACACGTCAACCCTTGTGGGTCATTTTGTGTCGTCTCCCAGAGAAAGGGAGAAAATAGAAGAGATAGCAGAAGAGATGAAAGGGAGGGACAGGGAAGAAAGAGAAACAGGAATGAAAGTGAAGAAACAGAAGAAATAAAAACATCACCTCCCTACCCTTACCTGCTACAAGGATAGCAGGCCTTGCCCAACTATCAGCCAATATCAGCTGGACGCCCCGGGTGACAAAAGATACATGACACCTTCGCACCACCCAACCACCCACATACAGTATAATAACCACACTAAAGAGGAAACTGATAGCAAATGAATAAGCCTCATTAATGGGACGCCTCTGAAATACCGGAACAGACCATTAAAAATATAGGGAAAATGCTGTTACATGTAATCAATAATTTTGCAGCGATATGAATAACAAAATATTTTCTCAAATAAATATAATATATAAACATACATCTGCACTGAGGAGGAAAATAATATCAAATGATTATGCCTCATTTACTGTGACGGCTCCGAAATACCGGAACAGACCATTAAAAATATAGAGAAAATGCTGTTAGTCATTGATTTAGCAGAATATATTCTTAAATACCATTTAGAGGAGCCAAAATACCAATGCATGTATGACAATTTTAATGAATAAATAAACAAATAATAATTTCTTTGCAAAAAAAAAAGATTAAAATGTTTTACATAATAGTTACATGCTATTAAAACTCTTATTGTCCTAGCACTTCTTAACGCAATTCTCTGTTTCATTCTATCAAAATTAGTCCCATTGTGTCTCTTTTATGCACATGCGTTTTAATTACTAAGAAGGTTTCTGGTCAACTCGTACCTTAGTCAACTCTTACCCTTTTTTCAAATAATGCCTATTTTGGGTTGTCGTACCTTAGTATCTAATTTCAGTTGTCAAATTACATATTAATTTGTGGAATGTGATTGTTTGATTGATTTATTCATAAACCCTTAAAACACCAAGCAAAATTTGTAGCAGACAACATTTTGAATCTATTATTTATTTATTCAGAGAAAATACGTCTTGACATTATCATGTGAAGCATCTTCTAGGTAGATGATTCACATGAAATGTCAAAAAGATAATAAAAATTATTTTCTGCTGCTATTGTGAATGTGGTTTAAGGGTTCTGCAAATCTGGTATGTGGACTGTCGAGGTACCGATATCTCGTACTTCAGAGAGTCCCTTGAACTTCAAAATAACCAGAGTCAACTGTAATTGAACCAAATCATGAACTGGGAGTAAGTTAGCAGTATATGCTTAGATCTGCCTGCACATAACGCATTCCGCATAGCTCCAGAAAAGAGGAATATCCAGATAAATATTTTCCTTATTTCTCCTCGAAAACATATGTTGAGGATACTCATTTGAAGAGTCTCACCGATGCACTTCTTTGTCATAACATATATTTCATGGAGAAATAAAATTTTAAACTCATGATTGAAAAATAAATGCATCTAGAGATGTATTCATTGTTTGCCTACAGTCATTGAATACCACTGAATACCTTGACTTTAACACTTACCACGCTATGGGCAGATACAGCAGACGACAGTCAAGTGATTCTTCTACATTTTCTTAGAAAATAAGATCTGACACTTAATGCAAATTGTCTCCTTAGGAAACAATCTGCATTAAGTGTCAGATCCTATTTTTTTGGAAAGAGTAAGAAAAATTTTTTCAAAATCTCATCAGCTAAATTTGTTACCCAGCATGCAAAAGTGTTAAAAAAGACTTCGTTGAAGCTGTTGATACTTGCAAAACTGTAACCCATTTATAGACTGAATAATTTAAGATTCTAATTTCGATTTTAAGAAAGTCTACTGATTCAGATATTCTTTAGATAAAAATGAAGTTTTTTTAAAAGTAAAACATATTTTAACGAGTAATACTTAACCTATAGATAATGTGCTATTCTATTCTGTTTTCACACCTTCCACAGAAAAAACGACCTTTCAGTCGTTAATTAAAGTCTTAAACCAGAAGGTCCCTTAGGCAGTTACCTGTGTGACGTAACTCTTCCCGCTCAATTGACCACGTGTCAGTTTCTTTTATGTGTAAAACAATAGACACAATTAGGAGAGATAAGCGAGGGTGGGTGGAGGGAGATAATTGATTATCTATAGGTTAAGTATTACTCGTTAAAATATGTTTTACTTTTAAAAAACTTCATTTTAACTTCATAATACATTAACCTATAGATAATGTGCTAGAATTTGCAGAATAGGAGGGAGGTGCTCTCCTAATTCTAACACCAATAATATCTCACCACTTCTGGTTAAGACTCAGGAAACTCAAAGGAATCAGATACATTCTAATTCTATATTTAATAGAAAGAATGGTCTAGATTCACAAAATAGCTTTAAGGTGTTATGATCTAACAACCTTATATATATTAGTAGACTCTAGAGGAAGCCAGTTCTTAAGTCTCAGAGACCTAACATTGGCCCCCCCCCCCCCCCCCTCTTTTTTTCTTTTTGGGAAACAACAATTGGCTTCAAAAAGAAAAGGGAGTCATTGAGACATAACATAAATATTCCATCGCAAAGTAAGCTAGGAATATAGAAAATTTTGAAAACAAAATTTGTAAAACAAAAAGCCAAGACCATACACTGTAAGTAGTCTATGTAGGATCTTGAATAAAAAAGGAAAAGTCTACTCGGTGGAGTTTCCTATAGATAACTGACATATGTAGATATTTTGGATAAAATTCTAGATATGTGAAGCTATGTAATTGTAATAGTCTAAGCTATTAGAATTATAAACTAATTAAATTCTGTTAATTGGAGCGACAGGACAGTTTCCGATGAACAGACACAAACTTAAAATAACCATAATGAGTAATTATTTCCCTTGATCAAATTAAAGAAGGGGAGATAATAAAAGTAGATGGAGTTAACTTAACTATAACTAAGTTATCCATCAGAAGAAAAAAAAGTATAGACAAACATAATGGTTAAAACTATTGCTAGACTAATTGTATAACGAATTTTTAGTCAAGCAATAAAATAATACAGAGTTTGCATATAACTGCTGGGAAGAAAAAACAACCTAAACCATTGATAATTAGTTTTGTCATAGACATATAAAAGCGTTTGATGTCCTGACAAAAAAAAAGAATAAACTGTCAACATCATAACTAAAGAGTTTGACAGAGAATAAGAGAGATAAGAATAAGGTTGATCGCAGCAAACTGTATGACGGTCATAGTTTGGCTAAATCTTACCGTATTGATAAGATTAAACAATAATAAATAAGCTGGATAGAATCTTTCTATACCAGAAGATTGCCATGAAAAGTACTCCTGAGTAAATAATCATGGAAATCAAGAAATGTTAAAAATCCACTTTGATACGAATCAAAATGTTCATAAAAAGAGAAGGACTCAGAGAAAAAGTAATAGTGTGATAATCTCTGAAGAAAGATTATACAATAATACTGATTATTAATCTCAAAAAGCACTTAATTTAAAAGTTAAGAGATAGTATTACTATTCTATATTTAAGAATAGTAAGAAATATATTAATACTAAATAAAAATTATACTACTGAACAAAATTCCCGCTATAAATCATAGGTTAAGCGTAACTATTATTTAAGCAAGGAATTATTAAACATATAACTCTCTATAAAATTACTGCCCGGAAATTTTATAGATAAACATTCAATCAAAATTTTTTTTTTTTTTTTTTTTTTTTTGAATTGAATATTAATAGAATAAAATCTATGTCTGCATAATTGGTAATTCCTGAAATATCAAATTACGTACTCGCAAATGAGTTCAGGAAGAAAATACATATATATACTCTCGAGATCTATGTGTAAACCATAGAGAGTAATAATATTATTACCGCGATCCCTGACGGAAGGGTAAAAACATGTTTATGAAAGAGATAATAATTAATTTAACGTCATATAGGTTTAAGATAAAATTTGTTTAATCTTTAACCAATATGCAGCAACAGTGACTCGATATTCTGTATTCGTACGTAGAAAAGGAGTACTTAGTCATTAGAATTTTGAATGATTGAAATAGAGATAATGGGATCTAAAAGGATGTATCTCCATGAACTGAATCGAAGGATAATATCCATTCTAAAAAACTAGGGCTTGTTTTAGGCTTAGTTTAACAAGCGTAGAATTGAATTATTTTCAAGTATTCATGAAGTCGTTATGCTCTGAATACTGAGAAAAATGTTAAAATATTGTTTAGGAAATAAAAAAGTGACTGTTCCACAATGTTAGCTAGATTTAAACCTGGAACGTAGCGAGAAGGTCAATCTAATTTAAAAGTAAGATGAGAAAGATAAATAATGAAGATAGATATATAAATATTGGAATAATATATTATCTCCAACAATTATCAAATAATCTGAATGTTTAAAGGCATAAATACTACTCGAAAGTTTATTTACCGAATGTATAATCGGAGAAAACTTTCAGTATGTTCAAAAACGTATCACAAAAGTAAGATCTGACCAGGAACGTAGGTGCAGCACTTACTAAGTTGTGAAGTTAATATAAACATATTTTATATTATAAATTGAAGCAGTGCATTTCAAAATCATCGACATCTTGAAAAGACTTATTGTGTGGAAAAATAAATAAATATCCAGTTTCGGAAAGATATTTATCTATATATATAGACCATTTTTGATGCGGACTGGAAATCAAGATATTAATCTTTGCATTATTCGCAAACTGAACTTGAACTCTTAGCGAGAATTACTATGATCCCTTTAACGAATGTAAACATAAAGGAGGGGTAAAGAGATAATTAAGAGTGTCTTAATTCTTTACCGGCTCGTATACTAATAATTAAGGATGTTTTCCCTTTTGTCTAAGCCTAGACTATAGATTGATTAATATAATTATAATAATATCTGCTATTATGAGGTAAATTAACCTCTAAGCATATATCAAAAAAAATATATATCAACATAATCTAGAGCTTCGGTAAGTTTAGAGGAAGGAAATGATTGACTTTGGCAGTTTCTGAATAGTTACAAAGTCAATAAAACAAAATATCAAAAGGAAAGTATTGTATATAAAATCTAATTTAGGCAATAATAATCTGTCACGTACTGAATAATTAATGCCTTTACTAAATATGTATCCATTGTCAATACCAAAGTGCAAGAAAATTTTGATTGACATGGACTCTAGTTATAAATAAAATATTAGAGGTATAGAGCTAGTCGAAGCAAACTATTCCTCAATAAGATAAAGTAGACCTATAATATACGAGGATTAATTGGGTCTAGAATTATAATCATAATAAAATTATTATTCCAATATGAAGAATCTTCAGCGTAATAGATTCTTACTGAGGCAAAAATATCTGGTATATTGCTATTGTAGTCTTAAATGATCCAGAAGAAAAAATAAAACAGGCAAAGTAAAGAACGTATCGAATTATATCTATGCCTAAATATAAGATTTTTTTCTTATTTATTCAGGGCTTCCGTTAAGCGGACGTACGACGTATATTACGCCCTGAGATTGCCACCGGACGTCCAAATTGAACTTCAAAGACGTACCGCGGACTTCCGAAATTTCTTTTGTCCGTCCGAAATCGATACCCGAGACGTCCAAAAATTGTCAAAAGGCCCGCCCACTTTTAACCAGTTGTATGATGTTTGCCCCGCCTACTTACCGGAAATTCGCTACCTGTGTTGACTGAGCTTTAAGGACGTCCCACTTTCCGCTTGCGGGAGTTTTATTGACAGCCGTGTCAAGCGTCGCGGCACCCTTTTGATGGCTGCGTGATCACTGCGTGTATTTGTCACGCGTGCTGAGTTGATTAATTGATGTTTTTATAATTAAATTTTCTACTGCGACCCCAAAAATATTCGTTGAAATTATATGAAGTCATTATTATTTTTTAATATTCACGTCTTAAAATCTTAAATTATATATTATTTAGCTAAGACCGTGTGTCGTCTGCAACACTTCCGGGAATTGCCGAGTGAAATTCTATAAATAGATAAATAACAATTATGCACAGAACGCAAATTAAAATCTATTCGAATTTAGAAGCTTACGTTTGTCATGACAACAAAAGCAATTTTTCAGATGAAAAGAAAACATATTTTTCGTCAAAAGTTTCGGAAAACCCGTTTCTAAATGCGTAGCCTTGTTCCGGTTGCGCTGTTTACCAGCGCGGAAAAGACGCAAAGTAAGTCTAAATATAGGCGATTTGCGATGTTTTTGCTTGCTTTTCTCCGCGAACGAACGTTTTGCTGTTGGTATTTCATCGAGAGCTGCCTTTAATTTGTGTGTTGTTGCACGAGTTGGCGCCGTTTTCCCGCAATTTTTGTGAAGTAAGCAACTCGTTCCCTCGTGTTGATCAGCTTCAATCCGAACAAATATTTCATTTAATACATTTCTGCAAAATAATTTCAGCATAGTTTATTTTTAAGAAAACATGTTTTGGGTGTTTTCTCTCATGTATTTTCTTTTCTTTTTTTCTTTCTCTGGGCTTTGAAACGAATGCGAAGTTGTACCAATGTTGATGCTTTCTCTAAGGTCCGACATACAAGTACAGGCTTCCCAAAAAGATGCGATCGAATTTTAATAAGCGATAAAGGCATTTTTAAAACACATCTAAGAGAAGCATATATCATGATGATTCTGTGTGACACTGAAATAAGAACCTATGTTCTACTAAAGAAAGGGCAGACCGCCGCAGCACGGAAAAAAAGTGGGACTTCCTAGATTTTCCTGTGGGACTTCCAAATTTGAGGGGTAGGAAGTCTGGGACTTCCTGAGTCTGGAAGTTAATGGAAGCCCTGTTTATTATTTTATAGCAGAGTTTAGACAGAGCACGACTGACCTAGACTCTAATATAATCAATCAAAAGATAGTATAAAATAGAATAATAGCTTATCAGATCAACTATTTTCCATGTAGAAAAGGCAAAAGGAAAATATGTACCTCAACTAGAATTTTAAATCGTAGTAATCTAGAGAGGTAGCGAATAAATAAATAAACTGTTAATTTATTTATCTGGTTGGTGTAAATTTCCGATACCTTAAGAATGAAAAATTAATAGAAAGTAGAAAAGATCGATTGCTACTTTCTTGTCAATTTACTCCTTAGATTACATGCTGATTACATATCGGAGCATGTAGAAGAAAAACAGGGGAGGAAGAAGAAGATTTTTTATATTTCGTGTATATTTTTCTTCTTATAAATAACGATAGTTTTATAGTTCACCTTTGCCCTAGAGCCGAATAAGGTGAATATGTAAGAAGTTAATCTCTTTGTAGCGAATAAAAGAGATATAATTATAGCTGGAAGTATCTTCTACACTTAGTGAATGAATTGCGAATTTGATCGTAACCGATAATTCTTAATTCATTTTCAATAATAAATATATATATAGAATTTAAGTCAAGTTCAAAAGTGACTGGACAGAATTCAACAATATAAATGGCTACTAGGTATTAGAACCCATCGCTGTCATTCAATAACCTATAATCCAAGACTATACATGTCTATAGTGGTTATATATGAATATATGTTGAGCGAGTACGAGTGACTACTACTCGCACACTAATAATCCGACACAAAGTCTACGAAACTACTGCCCGGTGGAATTTCGTTAGAATGACCTGGCACTACTCTACGAGGTGCCTTCCGATGAAATTTTCGTTAGAGCCGGAATTTAAACGCTTTCTAGCGAATTAAAGAGATAAAACATCATTTGAATGACCTGGCACTAGTCTACGAACTGCTGCCCGGTAAGAATTTTGTTATTATAGTCGGAAGTTTAACTCTTTCTAGCGGATAAAAGAGATAAAACATAAGTTAATTTAAAATATTAATGGAATTACACACCTATAATAAGTCAATGGAATATTAAAAATTCTAGTCTGATTTGGGAAAGACTGTACAGAATTTTTTTTTTTTGTATAAAAAGTTATTATGTATTTCACTTAATAACCTATATCCATTGACTTAAACGTGAATGGAGCTCTATGAACGATAATAGATTGTTCGGGAATTAGTAATCATTATTTTGACACTAGTTACCCGACACAATGACCGGACACTAATATTCGTAACTGTTGCCCGGTAAAGTTACAAGTAATTTGACAAATTGATCGGATAGTAGTATTCGTAACTCTAGTCCGATGAAAAAGGGAGATTATATATGAAAACTGAGCGGGCACAAGTATTCGAAACTTTTTCCCGAAGATAATTAATTATTAGGCAAAAATTGACCAGACACTTTCTGTAAAAGTTTGCCTGGTGAAAAATCAGAAATAATATAATAATATGACCGGGTATAAGTATCAGAAATATTACTGATACTTTGCCCAGTGAAAATTTTTTTTAATAATTAGACATAATGACCGGAAGTTAGTATACGTGACTATTTTGTCCGGTGAAATATGTCAGAAACTAAGTCTTTCCAGAAAATAATTAAATTATTGACTGGAGACTAGTTGACTGGTGCCTGGTTGATCGGTGACTGGTGACTGGGTGACTGGTGACTGGTGCCTGGTTGACTGGCACCTGGATGACTGGTGACTGGTGCCTGGTTGACTGGCACCTGATTGACTGGTGACTGGTGAAGCTGATTGACTGGTGCCTGGTTGACTGGTGACTGGATGACTGGTGACTGGTGGACTTAGACTTTATAGGATACTAAGTACCCAAAGATGCCACCTTGATGGGTCTTACCCCGGCAGTATAGCCATATGGGGTGGGGCTCCCATCAGTAAAGAATTGTCTTATAACCCATCAAGGGTTGACAAGTTCTTTACAATCAGCTTCTCCACCATGAGAATCTTTAGCCAACTGAAGATCTCTGCAAACAAAAGTCCAGGAAAAACATATCGTAATTGCTGAATAACCTGGAACGAAAAGAACAAAAATATTCTGCATATATAAACACGACTATCGAACCGATCGCGCACGAGCGTTGTGCCGAATAGCGAGAGTCGCCAAAACGCATGTGGAAAAAGACCAGTCAAAAATACATGAAATCGAAAATTGAAAATTTTAAATAATAACACAGAAAGTGAAAGGAGTGATAAATAAACAAAAGAAACACAAGGATACATAAATTTATCCGTGAGGAAAGAAATAATCCAAATTTCTATCACAGGTAAATAATCCTTGTTGAATTTCTTTGTCCACAGAAAAGAAACTGACACGTGATCAATTGAGCGGGAAGAGTTACGTCACACAGGTAACTGCCTAAGGGACCTTCTGGTTTAAGACTTTAATTAACGACTGAAAGGTCGTTTTTTCTGTGGAAGGTGTGAAAACAGAATAGAATAGCACATTATCTATAGGTTAATGTATTATGAAGTTAAAATGGTTGAACTGTTTGCAAACAGTGGAGACCCTGATCAGAAGCAGCCTTCTGAGGCATCTAATGCGGGTCTTCACTGTCTGTCTGTGTCTTGTCTGTCTGTCTGTCTGTCTTGTCTGTCTGTCTGTCTGTCTGTCTGTCTGTCTGTCTGTGTCTGTCTGTGTCTGTCTGTCTCTATCTATCTATCTATCTATCTATGTATGTATCTATCTATGTATGTATGTATGTATGTATGTATCTATCTATCTATCTATCTATCCGCCCACTATCTCTTTTTTAATACATGTTTTAGGCCTGAGGGCAAAATTACACCCTTATCATGTCATTCACTCATAAGATATTGAATGTCAAACATGGCTAGCGATGCAAAAGTAAGCTTTTCGTCAAAAGCTGAGTACCGTGCTGTAATTCGGTACTTGTATTTGAAAGGGAAAACAGGTCAGGAAATACATTGCGAGTTGACCAATGTTTAAAGGTCTTCTGCACCATCGTATGCACAAGTTAAATTCTGGGTTGGGGAATTCAAACGAAGGAGAACTTCTTTAGAAGACGAAACCAGGTCTGGACGCCCATCAGATGCCACCGATGAAGAAATGTTTAAAAAAGTACGGGATCTGGTATACCCTGATAGGCGAATTAAGGTGGAAGAAATAGCGAATGCATTACACATTTAACATGGTAGCGTTTCAACAACTTTCCATGATCGCTTGGGTATGCACAAGCTAACAGCCCGTTGGGTCCCAAAATCCCTTAGCGGTGAGCAAATGGCAACCAGAGAATCAGTATACAGCGCATTGTTGAAGCGGTTTAGGTCAAAGGAAGATGATTTCCTTTCACGTCTGGTGACCGTAGATGAGACCTGGGTCCATTATTACGAGCCAGAGAATAAAGCTCAAAGTCGCCGGAGTGTAGGGCCGGGGTCTCCGAGGCCAAAGATGTTCAAAACGCAACCCTCTGCTGGCAAGGTGATGGCAACTGTATTTTGGGATGCACAAGGCGTTATTATGTTGGACTTTCTAGCAAAGAAAAGTACAAAAACAGGTGCGTATTATGCAAATTTGCTCGACTAACTGAGAATTGTGATCTGTGACCAAACTAGGTACAGTACAGCTCAGGTGGTTTTTCAAAATCCCCCCCCCTCCCCCCGAGCCAGTGGGGAGTGGATTCGAGTGGGAAGGATTAAATTTTAGTATCCCACGGTGGTTTCACCCGGGTCGGTGGATCCGCTGTGTTCCCGCGGTAAAATTTGCCTGATAAAATTACTTTCGAACAGGTAAAATTTGATGTGATTATGACAGGCGAAACAGCCGCGGGGGCCATGCGGTGTTTCCGCGATGAAGTGTGAAAGCTATTTCGAAAGGGGCGTGGCTAAAGCCAGTCATACTTTTTCGGCATGTTTCGGTTGAACAGGACCAAACTACCGACCTGATCAAAATCAGTCCTTTCAACTCAATGAGTGACAGCAATTAACAAATTTTGATTGTCAGCATTCCTATTCACCATGAGTGTACAGAATTGTTGGGATCTACGTACACAAAACGTACCGCAAATTCGGTGCATAAATTGCATCGTACATACTGCTTGAATCAGTTTTCGCTCATTAGCATCCTTTTGAACATTAATAAAGCATCAAAACATTGCAATTGCTGGCGGACAATAACGAATGCGTACGGCCAGTGCACAGAAAGGGATCGAGGAGTTTTCCAAATTGCCACATTACGATCCCCCAAAATTAGGTTTATTCCAGTGTTCTCTTGAAATATTAACCAATGCTGCCCTGTTCCTTGAAATATATTTGGGTGTTCCCTTGGTCCACAGAAAACCACGGTAGCCCCACTCACTGTTCGAGCACATAACATGGGCGCAACAAAGCTCCATATGAAAAAGTACCGATTCTGGGCTTAGTCTCGTCCGGCCAACAAATGCGTCCGGCATGGTCATTTTTACTTAATAATGTGCCATAGAAAACAAAACAAACACTCAAAAATCACAAAGAGAATCAAACATATGCCCCGAGTGCACGAATTACGTATTTATGTTTGGTATTCCTGTAACTGCCTTTTCCCATGCAACAACTGCACATGCCCAATATAAATGACATACTGTAGTAAAAGACCGGGAAATTCTCGTGTGCAGCTACCGCACATGTCAATAGCAATTTACTTAAAGGGACGCTTCTGCTATCAAAGAGGCATTGAATCAATAAGACACACAAAAACACACTTTACGAACACAAGGGGCCATAGAAGCTAACCACAATTCAAATGAGTGAGTGAGTTTTTTACGTCCCACTAACAGCTAGGTCATTTGGAGGTGTGGACCTTGGTTTAACTCCAAAAGTAGGCGCTATCGTCAAAGTATATGTAAGAAAAGAAGGGCAGTTGTCAGTTTCTGCTGAAATGATTAATAGCTTATGAATAAGCCCGCCCCGGAAAAGTGTCTGGGCTCGACAAGACCGAAATAGTATTGACTAGGCCGTTTAACTCCAGTTCAAACCAAAATTATGTCGGTACAAAGTCCTTATGTCTGAAGTATGATTTACAATATACGTACTTTGAACCGGACAAAACCTACAATACCACAATGTACGTGCGACCAGCAAAGACTCAAGTCAGTCTGTGCATCGACCCACTATATAAAGCAAGCTTCTTGCATACTGTACGATCAGCGAAGGGTCTGATCAGAATGTGCTGTTGCAGTCGCACTGTTTATCCGGCTTTGGACAACCCGGCTGTCGAAGGTATATACGATCAGCGAATGCTCTTATCAGACCCAAGTCTTCCCTCATTGCACAAGACGTTTTGTTAAACCCAGTGATCAGAGGATGTACATACGATTAGCAAAAGGCTCTGATCAGACTACTGATATGCAGTCTCAGAGTGTGTACGCTGATCCGTCTCTTCATACAAGTTTTATTGTAGGTTCTGCCATGCACAGACTCATACGTGATTTGTTTGTGCAAACCTTAACGCTTAGCACCCTGGGTACAATTTTCAGCAGACGACATTTTGAAATATTTTTCTCGTTCTTCCAAGAGAACAGGATTTGCATTTCATGCAAATTGTCTCTATTGCATGAAATGTCAAATCCTGTTTTCTTGGTAATGAAAAAAAAAAAAAAAATAACGAATTCATTTTGTCGTCTGCTGAATTAGCCGAGAGAGCCCATTTTGAAGACGCTTTCCCGCATACAATGCGTCTCTTTTACTCGTTAAATAAATTACGGTCTTGGTTTTGCATATCGAATGTTGAAGACACAAAAACAGAACACTTTACATGGAAATGAAAGTTCTGAAAATTGCTGTATAAGCCAATAAATTTGACAAATTAAACGAGACTTACCTAAGTTGAAGTTTGATGTTAATTTTGTTAGTCCCTATCTACCAAGGATCACATGAGTGAGCGAGGGCGATCACGTGACTGAATTCAGACTTTTAGAGCGTATGTGAAACCAATTCATGGAACTTGGAAAGCCCCAAAACACAATCAAGGGTAGGGCAAAAAATCCTGGGTTGGCATGTGATTCATATGGTAAACAAAGTCATATTAATCCCTGCAGAAATCAGAACATTCTTCACCCAGTGTCTGATTGTACTCTTTGTTACTGGCTTATGAGGTTTCTGTAAACTTATAATTGTGTCTCATTGCCGCGTAATTCCTCAGATCTATTCATATAATCAGAAAGAACCTGAACTACACATAATCTATGATCTGGTTTAAACAATTCTATATACAACTCTGATAAATTAATGTATTATACTGTAAGAGAATAACGTAACATAATATTCATTTGTACCCTGATAAATGTGGAGTAATGTTCTCACACTGTAGTTTTTTTGTTGTTTTGTTTTTTTTACTGTTTTAAGGGAGCTAACTGCAACTTGCAACTGACTTAAAAGGGAGTTAACTGCAATTGCTTTACGAGTCTGGCTTATGGGGAACAGCATTTTTTATGAATCAGGCCGATAAAGAGGGGACATGCTCATACAATAAGTGGTTAACCAGTACACTGAACACCCTTCCACCAGAAACTTGTAACTGCCAATCTTGATGCAGTGGCAGGAGCAAATGACCGTAGCAAAATACATGTGTTTCATGATAAATCGCTGCAATCTGTGGGGATCGAATGCGCGATCAGGACCATCGGAGACTTATGTGTCCACCTCCAAGGCATTATTCGTGTTTTTTTTCGGGATGATGTTCGTTAATCTCCAAACAAAAGCCTCAAAGACAGCACAAGCGCCCCTTTAAGTACCCGGGTACAAGGTAAGAAATAAACAAACAGAAATACGTTATTTTTTTTTTATTCATCAATTTTTTTTCTTTTCTTCTTTTTTTTTAGTTTTTAATCTCTAGGTAGAAATATTTCTGTATTTATTCAGCGGCAAATCTGCCAAATGATGCATGAGCAAAATAAAGGTTCCAATTTCCTCCCCATGTAAACTCGGAAAATTCAGAGCCGTCAATCATTCTGATGTCACTAATCTTTCATTGCTAGCTCGCCAGGATAAACTTTTGCCCACCGCGATGTTCTACAGGTAAGTGGGTGGTTTTGCAGAGGGAACTCGATAGAAACGCGGCGGGCGAAAAATCCGTCGCGGAGGGAACTGGAGTGGGTACTGGAGTGGGGTATCGTGAGGATCCGGGGTGGGCTAAAAATTCCACCCCACCGGTTCGGTGAGGATTTTGAAAAACATTTGAGATGTACTGTACGAGTTGACTTGGGAGGTACGAGTTGACCAGAAAATGGGTACGAGTTGACCAAAATTGATACGAGTTGACTAAGGTACAAGTTGACTGGTTACCACTAAGAATACCAAAACAAAACCAGAAACCAGTGCTATAAATGTACATTGGACTCTTTCCCTATATTTTTAATATGTACAAAGCAACGAGGGCCCTTCGAAGCATGCCTATAGATAACACGTAGCATCTAAATAAAGTTCATTCAAATGTAGTTATTTACCTAAGAAACTCAAAAACTTTTGACAACATGGCACCTTTCATAAACAATGCTGAATCCAAAATCAAAACCCAGTTCTGAATGACGCTCAATGAAGCCGGAACACATTTTTGCTCACAAGTATCTTCTCAACATATCGAGAGAGGATTAGAATCTATTTACTTCGCATTTAAATTAATCCAAAAATTTTTCAAAGTTCAAATTCCAAAGTCAGATGCGAAACGAAATGAAAGCTAACCGAATTTACACCGTACTGGAAAAAAACAGAGAAAATGTGCACGAGAATCCTGGCATTACGTCACTAGTTCGGAAATTCCGTCACGGGGTGTTCCCGTGACATAGCTTTTGTTGTACGCTAAATGTTCCTGTGGAATTTTCCTGTCGCTGTTACACGTTTACATTTTTTTTGAGATGTTAAGCAGGCATTTATGAAACTAGCATATTGAGACAAGATTTTAAGGTAATTTAATATTTATCTAATCCAATATTGTATAAATGCTGTTTTTTGCTTGAAAAAAAAATTGGTTTTAAAAGAGGTGCTCTGTAGGTTCAATGCGCTTGGCACTGGTGTGTATTTTGTTTCTTTTTAAAAAAAAAACGAAAGAAAAGAAAAGAGAGAGAGAATGAGTGCAAGTCAAACATTGATATGAATGAGGATTTGAATGTTGTATCAAATGTATGGTGATTTTAGTTCTTGAAGAAAGGCTTAATAAACGATCTCTTCGCCCAGTGTACAATTGTTTTGACTAATAATTAAATTTTTGCGTGATGACGTCACAATCGTGGTGGCTGTGGTGGTCAAGTCGTTGGAACTGGAAGCCGGGTGATGCGAGTTCAAACCCAGTCAATGCACTTTTTAATTTTTACTTTTATAAAGGTTTTTTATTCTTTAGTTAATTTCAGAAAACATATTTTTGCCAAAATGAAGAGGAAAAAAAAAAAAAAATGGAAAGCCCTCTCTGTAGAAACATTTTTCTGCACCAGTTGAGATTATTCCTGACCCGAAAGATTATTCCAATATCCATTGCACCTACCTGTATGTTCTAGTTCAGAGAGTGGGAGTCCGGTGAAGAGCATACTCCTGTGATTAGTTAACTGAATTATCCCAGTCCAAAGAAATTTGATATATATCAAAATAAGCAGAAAGTATAAACAGTTTTTGTGGTTGCAAAGAGGGACTATAGCCAATGAAAAGTTGTTTCATATACAAAAGCAGACATTATTAATTAAAAGAGTCTCCTTGTATATGAATACTGAAATATTAGTGTACTCTGACAGACAAAACAATAGTTCATATAGCTTAAGAAGGATGAGAGATAGAATGAAAGCTTATCAATATATCATTATCTATTATGTATATGTATTACATGCATAAATTAATAAAATAAAGATGTGGACAAAAAAAAAAAAAAAAAAAAAAAAAAAGAAATTTGATGGACCTCTTTGGCTGAAGGCAATTGCCTTGACCTATCTTACATATCTTTAGTCAAGAAGTCGAGAAGAAACATTAATATCCACCTAATTTTCTGTATTTTACTCGTATTCATAAGGATTAATATGCTTCTGCCAAGCAGGCACGTGATGTCGATACAACATTGCCTCAGTGTTTTGGATCTCGGAGAAGGATTTTAAAGATCAAATGACATTTTTTTACTGTTTCAATGGAATTGCTATGTATAACGAAGGAGCTTTTTGCCGTAAACCACATCAAAAGGCCAACCCACTGCGAAGTTATGCCAGCTGAAAGTAATATTGGCACATTATTCACATTCGAAAAAAATCATTGCTATTAACAGAAATACAACCCACAATGCTACATTCACATCACACAAATTGGCCAGAGTGCAACATTTTATTTAAAGGTAAAACTTCGCAAACATATTTTGAATAGGTTTTCCTTTGATTTAAAAATCAAAACTGTTGACTAAGTTGTACCTTTGAGGCTAGTATAGGGGTTTTAGGGATGTGGTATATTTGCCTTTCTAGTTGGTGGTATGGGATATTTGACATTTTACTACCAAGGATGTGGTATATTTGGAACCCATTTCGGTACTTTTATGGATATTTAAAAACAAATAAAAGTAGAGATATTGCACGGAATACATAGAAGGGATATAGGATGTTCATCTGTTGACTACCAGAGATACCAGAGTTCTCACTAGGATTTTGAAAGCAGGAGTTTAAGAATCCATCTCTGAGAAAAGTTGGAGTTAAAATTGAAAAATAGGAGTTTGACCTAGAAAACTTGGAGTTTTCGGCTAAATATGAAAACTTAATATTTAAGGACATTGTCTGGACAACTTCATTTTTCAACATAGTTAACCTTGACCACTGAGTGTCTGGTAAGGATCCAAAAGCTTTCGGGGCTTAGGAAATAGTGACAGGACTTCCATTAACTTCCAGACTCAGGAAGTCCCAGACTTCCTACCCCTCAAATGTGGAAGTCCCACAGGAAAATCTAGGAAGTCCCACTTTTTCCCCTGGTGCGGCAGTCTGCCCTTTCTTTAGTAGAACAGAGGTTCTTAATTCAGTGTCACACAGAATCATCATGATATACACTTCTCTTAGATGTGTATTAAACATATCCTTATCGCTTATTAAAATTCGATCGCATCTTTTTGGAAAGTCTGTACTTGTATGTCGGACCTTATAGAAAGCACCAACATTGGTCCAACTTCGCGTTTCAAAGCCCAGAGAAAGAAAAAAAGAAAAGAAAATACATAAGAGAAAACACCCAAAACATGTTTTCTTAAAAACAAACTATGCTGAAATTATTTTGCAGAAATGTATTTAATGAAATATTTGCTGATCAACACGAGCGAGCGAGTTGCTTACTTCACAAAAATTGCGGGAAAACGGCGCCGACTCGTGCAACAACAAACAAATAAAAGGCAGCTCTCGATGAGTTACCAACAGCAATACGTTCGTTCGCGGAGAATAGCAAGCAAAACCATCGCAATTCGCCTATATTTAGACTTACTTTGCGTCTTTTCCGCGCTGGTAAACAGCGCAGCCGGAACAAGGCTACGAATTTAGAAACGGGTTTTCCGAAAATTTTGACGAAAAATATGTTTTCTTCTCATTTGAAAAATTGCTTTTGTTGTCATGACAAACATAAGCTTCTAAATTCGAATAAATTTAAATTTGCATTCTGTGCATAATTGTTATTTATTTATTCAATTTCACTCGGTAAGTCCCGGAAGTGTTGAGGTGTTTTCAGACGACACACGTTCTTAGCAAAATAATAATTTAAGATTTTAAGACGTGAATATTTAAAAATAATAATAATTTTAAGACGTGAATATTTAAAAATAATAATGACTTCATATAATTTCACCGAATATTTTCGGGTGTCGCAGAAGAAAGTTTAATTATACAAACATCAATTAATCAACTCAGCACGCGTGACAAATACACACAGTGATCACGCAGCCATCAAAAGGGTGCCGCGACGCTTCACACCGATGTCAATAAAACTCCCGCAAGCGGGAAGTGGGACTTCCTTAAAGCTCAGTCAACACAGGTAGTTAATTTCCAATAAGTAGGCGGGGCAAACATCATACAACTCGTTAAAAGTGGGCGGGCTTTTTGACAATTTTTGGACATCTCGGGTATCGATTTCGACGGACAAAAGAAATTTCGGAAGTCCGCGGTACGTCTTAGAAGTTCAGTTTGGACGTCCGGCGGCAATAGGGCGTAAATGAGAATCTTCGGAAGGAAATTTTACGCGTACAAAAGCAAAAATAGGCGTAAAAATACGCCGGATTCGGCGTTTCCGAGAACTCTGGATACAGGATATTGATGACACCCTCCCCCGCCCGCACCCCCACCCCACAAATGCCACCATCACCCTATCCTATCTTATACAAGCCTCACCTTTTCTCATGCATGCACATGAATATGTGCTCTCTCTTTTGTCTCTCGGCCACCAGACTTGTCTCAGCCTATCAATGTGCTGGAGTCATGCAAGTGGCCAGGAATTCCGCACGATTCCTGGGTTATGTACTATGTATGAAGTCTTTAAGTGAGGCCTTCCACGGGGGATTGGGGGAACAAGGGATCATGCTCAACAGTTTTTTGGAACATGGTACCTCCTGGAAGGCCTATGTAACGGGGTAGCTTTGCATGCATCCAGGTAGTGCCTAATTTCATATTAGTCCGTTTCGGTATTTCGTTTTCGGTTAGGTATGTCGAGATACCCAATCTATAGCTATATAGATTTATGTATGCTAGCTGCGTTTAGTATCAGAACTGATTTCACAAAAAAATGAGCCACTGACAAGGATTACATGGATAAAATGCATTATGTCATCAGTCTGAATAAATAAATAATAAAAAAAAAAAAAAAAGACTACAACTCCTAATACCGGGCTCATGATTCAAATGAGGCATTGGGGGAAGAGAAAGAAGCCAGTTCGAAATCCCGACTGCAGCAAAATTGAAATGCTTCAGCTTCATTTCTTTTTATGAAAACTGTACTTGAAATATTACCATCATCGTTTCCAATTTTAATGTCAAAGAATACACGGGGATTTCCAGAATTTTCCATCTCTGCCATGCCTCAACCTGTGATCAATTTCTTGTCGTCAAAACACTTGCAAACATGCGCCCAATGGACATCAGACTAGTATTGGTTTTCCTTCCGTAAGAAGGGGACGTGTAACGATCAATGAGAGTGTGGGAGCCAGCTACAGTAAACCTCTAAAAAGTCCACCATTGGACAAATCTTTGGGAGCTTTATTTACTTCCTCACCGCCTCAACAGTTCAAGGCCAGGGAAAGTTTTCCTTGAAAGCGGTCGTCGGTTTGAATACATCGTAAGCATCTGACATATTTATGTACACACAAAGTAAGGTGTATTTTAACGTTCCAGACTTGTCAGTCCGCAGTGACACAATGTCAGACCCAAGAACACCCGCATGATTACGGAAGGAAAACCAGAAGTACAGCTACTGTTGCTGTTACATGTCTGTTGGGGATTCGCCCGTTAGAGAATCTGAGGAGGCTTACGTTGTTATGTAATGTTCTTTTCACAGACGGTACACTGGAACAAGATGTCGCTCTGCGTCAGATTGCTGTGAAGGATGCCGATAGTCATAATTGGTTTACTGCCTGTAACCGCCTTCTGCACAAGTATAACCTCCCAAATATATACGTCCTTAAGGAGAACTTTTCCTCAGAAGATAAATGTAAAGCCGCGATCAAAGTGCAAGTGGACAGCTTGGTGTCTAATACTTGGTGTACAGAGGCGGCAACAAAATCAACGTTGAAGTACCTAAATGTGAAAGCATGTAAGGTTGGTGAACCCCACCCTTGTTGGAGAACTGTGACTGGTTCAACGCGGGACGTCAAGAGAGCTGTTATCAAAGTACGTCTGTTAACAGGAACCAACTACCTGCAGAAGGATAGAGCAAAGTTCAAAGGAGGCTCGGTTACAGATCTATGTCTGCTCTGTTCTGCTGCAACAGAGGATAGGGTACACTTTATTGCTGAGTGCGGTGCCTTAAGTTCTGTCAGACTGCGCTACCTTGCAGAAATTGAAAATGAACTCACATATAGGAATCACCCAACCGCGGTTGCAAACGTTTTAGACGATAAGGTAGCCTTAACACAGTTGGTTTTGGACTGTACGTCAGCCATGGTGGCTGGTAAAGTCTCGATCTCATCCCAGGAAGCTGCTGCTGTTGAATGGATCACAAGGAGGCTGTGCTTCGCGCTTCACCTGAAACGCTGTGAACTCTTGGGACAACTTTAGTGATATGGAAGTTAATTGCCGATCTTATAGATAGAACTAACAGTACCTTGGTAAAGAGTCAAATAAACTACATAGTTAATTTCAACATATTGCCCTTGCCCTCCTGCCAGAGGACGAGGAAACACAGTCAGTTTGACTGCGTGTGGGACTATCAAGTCCGGATATCCATAACAAGACAAGACAAGACAAGAAGATTTCCACCAGTTATTTGTATCCTCACTGACATGCCACCCCTTCCCTCCTGGGGATGGTGGGGGGAAGGGGGTGGGGGGGATGACGGGCTATGACCTTTTGAATGCCTAGCAGTGCCGGGAAAGTACCAGAGTTGTGATTTCCCGCCAAAATATTGGTTTCTGGTCAACGTACCTTAGTCAGCTCGTATCTTAGTCAGCTCGTACCCATTTTTGGTCCTACCTAAAGTCAACTGTGGGATATTCTCATAATTCCGTTCACCCCTATAACTCCGTTCACCCTCTTCTTAGATTAATAGCAAAATATATCTTTCTTAAATTTATGCCACATTAAAATTTATAAGAAAAATTACTAACATTACAGCTGATCTTGAAGAAAGTCAGTTTTCGCTTACAAGTGAGTGAACGGAGTTATGAGAACATGCCCAAAACACCACCTTTCATTTTCTGAAGATTGTAGAATGTAAAGATGCGAGTTTTATTTCTTTTAATATTAAGATTCTTATAGGTATTTAGTCAGATGTATAAAGTATATGTACAGAGAATCATTCCTGCAATAAAAAAATGATAGCACTGAGGATTGCTGAACCTTAGGTGAACGGAGTTATGGGTTTCCAGGCTACCTTTGTCAGCTCGTAACTTTGTCAAATTTTGGGTTAAGTCGTATCACATTTTCTAATTTCAGGAGTCATTCTGCATAGCTCCAGATAATAGGAATATCCAGATAAACATTTTCCTGATTTCACCACAAAAATATATAAGGTGAATGAATGTCTATTAATGTATCACCAGTAAAATATTCTGATTTGAGGGATATATGCTTTTGGCACTCATTAGAAGGGCTTCACTGAGGCAGCTCTAATGAATACCCACAACATACTTTCATGGAGAAATAAGCAAAATACCAGAACTCATGATGAAAAAATTATCTGGAGCTGTGTTCATTGTTTGCTCACAGTCATGAGTCATGAATACTTTGACTTTAACACTTACATGTATCATGCTATGGGCAGACTCAGCAAATGACAAACTGGCGATATTTTTTCCTAGAAAATAGGATCTGACACGTCATGCAAATTATCTCCTACCTAAGGAGACAATTTGCATGAAGTGTAAAATCTTATTTTCTATGGAAAAAAAAAATTCAAAATGTCGTCTGTTGAAATTTTTACCCAGCATGCAAAAGTGTTAAAATATAGGAAACACTTCCTTGGAGACTTGCAAAACTTTGCTCCATTGTAGACTGAATATATGCAGCATCTGGTCAGGGTCTGCACTGTTTACCACTCGTCAGACAGTCTTTAAGGTCAAATGCCAGCAGCAGCTGTCAAAATATGGAAGCTCGTTAACTATAGATTACACTGTGTGGTCAGTGTCCTCAGGTCGTGACTGACTAAATTCAGAGATATGTTTCAAACTCAACAGACCCAGGTCATGTTGTGCACACCATGCAGCACAACCAGGGTCTGCAAAAGTCTGATTATAGAATAAAATATATTACTACTTGCATATACTTCATATCCCAAGCTAGTAGCGAACAGGGTGGACCAGATCAGGCGCCTTATCCTGCAGCGCCTGATCTAGGTCCACACTGCCCGCCAAGGCCTGTCTGTCCAAACAGAATAGACCCATGTCATGCCATGCACACCTTGCAGCACAATCAGGATCTGCAGTGTTCCGAATATAGAATAAAATAGATTACTAATATAATATATTACTACTTGCAAACAGTTCACATCCCAGATGAGTAGCAAACAGGGTGGTCCCTGATCAGACGCTGTTTCCTGCAGCGTCTGATCTAGATCCATACTGTTTGCCAAGACCAGGTCATGCCGTGCACGGCAGGCAGCGTAATCAGGGTCTGCACTGTTCCAAATATAGATTAAAATATATTACTATATGTGCTTGCCTGCCCTCAGATTCCTTGCAAGGTCCTCAACCAACATATATAGTAAGCTGTGTCTCACTTGATCTTTTTTCCCTAAAGCCATGTTGTAGGTTGTACAGAAGGTCATGGGGGTGGATGGGTAAGGCAAAGGTGTTGTGTATTTTACCTCTCCAGGGCGTCCAACTGAGATTGACTTACAGTTGGGCATGACCTGGGCATGACCTGCTATCCTTGCAGCAGGTAAGGGTAGAGGTTTTTTTTTATTTCTTGTGTTTCTTCACTTTCATTCATTTCCTCTTTCTCCCCTGTTCCTCTCTTTCATCTCCTCTATTATCTCTTCTGTTTCTCTTTCTGTGGGAGACGACAAAAATGACCCACAAGGGTTGAAGTGTTGTTAAACCCCAACACAATCAATCAACAGAAGGGCATGCTTGTCAAGATGCTTAACCAAGTGTGAAGCCAGTATATGCTTGAGTGCCTTGCAAAGTATGCAAGGCAGGGAAATAGGTTTGTAATTGGTGCCGGATGACCAGTCCCCATTCTTGATGACTGGGGTTACTTGGGCCTTGCACTAATCAGCCATCTTTCCAGGTTTCAGGTTCTGCAGACACTTCAGTATACCATTTACAGAGATACTAAAGTACATACTCCATTATGAAGGTATCATTTAGCACTCCAACTCATAGATCTAGATAAGAATGGATATCAGGTAAATATTTTTCTTATTTCTGCATGAAAACATACGTTGTGGGTACTCATTAGAAGCGCCTCATTGAGGCGCTTCTAATGAGCACCACAACATATGTTTTCATAGAGAAATAAGAAAAATATTGATACGTTTGGACTGAAAAAAAGCATCTTATCAAGAGCTATGCGTGGCAACTGGTGCTGCATCAGAACCTATAGTATCACTGTCAGTCGGTTTTCTTCATTAAGCTCAAGAAGACCTTCAAGATAGTTTTGATACGAAACGGTAGGTAGCTTAATGACACTCTGCAGCGTACAAGTAATAAACACCTTGCACACTCAGACAGTCAATGGTCAATGGGGTCTCAAGGTTGTGAACCATTTAAGGTCAATTTAAGCAAACAGCTCAAACTTAGTTCTAGAAGTCCAGGACAATGCACAGGAAAGTTTTTAAGATGACAGCAACAGCAAGTGACAAAAAGTTCCTGATATGTACAGGTTCCATACCCTTGCTATGCATCATGTTGTATTGAGAATGGTAATTAAAAACTAGCTACAGTCAAACCTCGATAGCTCAAATACCGATGGCTTGTTTACCATGGCTAATTCGAACTCGTTTTTGAGTCCCTAAGAAATTCATCCGATAGCTTAATAAAACAAATATTTAAGGAAATTTTCTTATTTTATCACAAAATTGTATGTTGTGTGTACTCATTAGAATTGCCTCTTTGAGGCAGTTCTAATGTACACTCAACATACAATTATTGTGTAGAAGATCAATAGAATTCCCAGAATTAGCGATATTTGCTTCCCGGCCTGGCGCCATGATTAACCTTCATTGGCTGGAACTACCCATGGCTCGAACACTTTTCTATGGTCCCTAAGGTGTTCAAGCCATTGAAGTTTGACTGTAATTACACCAATAAGCATGCAGTCAAATTATCATGTTGTTCATTTTCTGCTCTGCTTACTCCTGAGCTATAGATTACAGCCATCGCAGATGATTTCCCAGTCAACAGTATCTTTCTCAATCTGGGGATTTGACAAAACTTGGATCAGTCATGGACTCACAGACCAGTCATGGAATCGATGACAAAATGGTCCAGCCATGAACTCTCAGAACCCTAGTCCTGCTGAACCTGGATATGTCCTGCATTTGCAAACTGTGTAGATCCAGATCAGTTGGCTTCTGGAAGCAAAGGCTTAAATAAGATACACAGCAAACAAAGTTTCCCTAAATAATAAATAAAGTGTCTGAACAAACATTGGTGACAGATCAAACTGCTTCTAAAGTATATCTTCACACATAATTACTGCTAGGTTGTCGGATTGACTTATTCAAAATTAAGGACAAGAAGGGTAATTGGTTAAGTGTCTTTGAAAGGCTAGGGTTTAATAGGGTAATTATGGAAAGTCTCATGTTTGCTTAAGGGGAATTGATACACTTTCAGGGGAGACAACTTTGTCAAAAGTGTTTATGAACCCTTCTGAAAAGAGGTTTATTCTAAAACAAAAGAATTCGCTTGCCATGGGAGCAAGTTCTTTTCTTTTATTGTAGACCCCTTTTCAGAAGGGGATTGGTCTGCAGGAAAGCAAACAGCAAGTCTAAAAAAAAATTGTCTCCCTTGCAGACAGTGACAGAAAATTTACCAAATATATCCAGTCCCCTTAACAGAGGTCATAAAACTACCGTATTTACCCTAAGTTTTGGGACATCTTATCTACTTACTATACTTGTCCTTAACCCTTGTCCTGCTGAATAAATTAAGAAGCCACACCCCTTTTCTAATTTTCAGCCAGTCAGATTACCTTATCAAGGTTGTCGATATAGATTCACATACTTGATGGCAAACAGTGCAGATCCAGATCAGTTGGCTTCTTCAGAAGCCAATATCTGGAACTACACTGTTTGCAAAGGCAGGGTATATCTGGGTTCAGCAGGACAAGCATTAAATTTGAAAAAGTCCATTCTACTACCTCTTGATGTGTCTAAAATATTGCTGTATGTATGGCAAATAGTGTAGACACTGATCAGATGCCGCATTGTGTGGCATCTGATCTGGGTCTCTACACTATTTGCAAAGGCCTATCTGTCCCATTACTTAGGGTTATTATGGTAATTTCTCTTTTACAGGAAATCAAGTTGATGTTGTCTAGAAGCTTGAATCTGAAGCTATGGCCTTGCGAAAGCTACCAGTGGTGTTTAGAGACGAGCTGAAAGGAATTCTGAGATTATATCATTTCTGTTCCAAACATGTTCCCAGTGCTAGAACATATACATGCCAAAGATATCATAATTTACTGAAATATTCATTAGTTAATAAGAAATGTGAAAGAGTGATATTATGTCGTCATTTAGCTACATCATTGACATTGAAACGCTCGGTAATCTTATCTAAGACTAATGTTTTGAGTAGTGAAGGAAGATTTGACAGACACTTCTCCGACAAGTCCCCAGAGTCAGATGAATTTGTAGAGAAATTATTTAAAGATATAACAGATGGGGACAGGGGAAGTCTTGCAAGGGGTATAACTCTAATAGAATCAACACATCCAAAGAAAAAAGATCAAGCGCAGAAGTTACTCAGCAGAATTTTGAAGAAGAAAATTCAATTTGAGAAAGATTTTCATGCTCACACCTTGCATGACTCATATGCATTCAGAATAGGTAAATATATTTGAGATGCAATATGAGAAAGCTTACCACCCAGTAAACACACAACGTCAGAACATCGTCGTTACTACCTGACGTTGCAGGGATGTTGTAACAACGTGTTTGACGTGCACCCAAAGAAGACTCAAAATCAGCCTGTACATCTGTACAGTCTGATCAGAGTCTTCCTTGTCTGCATCAAGAAACTTCACTTCCTGTGCTATCCAAAATATTCTGATCAGACTACAAAAATGCACAGGCTGATCTGAATCTTTGCTGGCCGCACATGTTTGAAGGTTCCATGATAAACCTAAGTATTGGGACATTCAGGCCTTTGCAAACAGTGTAGATCCAGATCAGACCACAGCATCTTATAGTGTTGTGTCAGTGATCGATCATAATTGATGATCAATGGAAAATTAGTTTCAATTCTACTAATGGACTGCATTCAGTAATAATTGATTATAATCGAAAATATGCGTACCTAACTCTATTTGAAGTTACAATTCACATTTTGCAACTTTGCTGCAAGAAATATGCTGTCTCACAAACTATTCAGCTTTAGTAAGTAAGTTAGAAATGCAAAACAAAAGTGTTTCTGCAACAACGGGAAAACATACAGCACAATTTAGAAATTTCAATAACTGCAAAAATGAAGTAATGTCTGAGCCTGTTGTGATAAGGGTAGTGGAGCTCAAATCATGCATCTAAATGATAAAGTATGTGTGTTTTTTATCCGTTTTTACAGAGTACAGTGATAGTACCCAAACTTTATGGGGTAAATGCTGGGGTTTCTTTTTGTTCAGTTGCTTTTGATTATAATTGATAATCAATCGAAACTTCCTGTTCAATTATTTTCGATGATCAATCATGAAAAATCCTATAATCGAACAACACTTGCATCTGATCAGGGTCTACACTGTTTGCCATACAAACAGCAATATTTTAGACACATGAGTGTGCATCTATATGTCAAACTTTAGGACAAATATTGTAAGTAGATAAGGTGTCCCAATACATTACAAAAATACGTCTATTTGAATGTATAGAAAATTTCACCTCCAAAAACTGAAAATTTTCAGATAAAAAAATCATCATACATTACGAAAACACTCCTATTCAAATATATTGAAAATTTTACAACCAAAACAGGATAATTTTCAGATAAACAATTTTGATATTTTTTCATATTTCTGCTCAAAACATAGATTGTGGGTACTCGTTAGAACCGCCTCGCCTCTATGTTTTTGAGCAGAAATAAGAAAAATAATGTATAACACTGTAAACCACAGTTTTACTATATAAAAGTGGGGTTTACGGAGGTCAGTATTATATAGGCTTGTTTTTGTGATGCTTAGGGTAAATACAAGTATTGTAAGTAGATAAGGTGTCCCAATACTTAGGGTAAATACAGTACATTTTCAGATGTTGCGGCGATTTATGTTATTTCTGTAATAACTCTAAATATTGAGATGTCCCATCATACCATAGGTCAGATGAATTGTTAAGGAGGAGTATTTGGTGATGATTATGGGATAATTTTCTCCATTTCTCCATAAAAACATGTTGTTGGTACTCATTAGAAGTGTCACTGTGAGATGGTTCTAATGAATACCTACAACATACATGTACCTGTATGTTTTTATGGAGAAATAAGAAAAATTATCCCAGAATTATCACCAAATACACCTCCTTAACAATTCTTCGGACATTAAAGTCTTCCAAACCTCTTTAATGCTTAGCATGCTAGTAAAAATTTCAGCAGACATTTTAAATAATTTTCTTATTTTTTCACAAAAATAGGTTTTGAATTTACATGCAAATTGTCTGCTTAGGAGAAAATTTGCATGAAATGTCAAAGCCAGTATGTTTTCTGGGAGTTTATGAAAAATATCCAGTTTGTTGTCTGCTGAAACAGTGAAAACCCAGATCAGACTACTCCTAACTGCTAGTTAGGGGCAGTCTGATCTATGTATAGAATGCAGCATCAGATTAGGGTCTATACTGTTTGTTACTCAACCAGCAATTAGTCTGAATACTTAGGGTAAATATGGAATTTTTAAGGAGTATCTGGACCACCTGGCTTATAGAGACATTAAAATAGTCAAATGTTTTTCATCATTCAGTGCAAGCTAAACATCTGAACTTTAATTCTAATATTTACATATTATTTTATGCAATTTTTGGTAGTATTCTACCTAAGAGGAAATATTTTTCTTAATATCCAGGTTTAAAGTTTTGCATAATGTCAGATCTGGAACAGCCGGAAGACAGAGCATGTCCGTTACATCAAGGCAGTACACGTGTGACATCATTATAATGTCAGTAAACAAAGAACATTATTGGTTGACATTCACAATCAATATTCTTTGTCTCTGCCTTATGCCTGCATTATGCCCGCCTTGACGAGAATATTTGACATTGTTTTTCATCGAGAAATGAGGCGCATAAAAATGTAATGCTCCATTGAAGGAGACAGCACTAAACATGTAAATATTTATGGATACAAATATGATACATTAATACATGTACTTTATATTTTAAGGATTATCTGGCCCTCCAGGTGCTGGGAAGAGTACATTTATAGAAGTATTTGGAAAGTTTTTAACAAGTAGAGGTCACAAGGTGGCTGTTCTTGCTGTTGATCCATCGTCATCCCAGACCGGAGGTGAGGTACATGTTTTTGTTTATTTATACAGAATGTTCTAGACTGGAGAAATTGTCAGTCTTCTTCAGCTGCGACACTCTAATGATAAGGCTTGGAAAAACAGGTCTGCTCATGAGATAATTTCTTAGTAGTTTTGTGTCAAAACATAAGTTGTTTCAAAGGTACATGTAATTTCTGTTATTTTAACTTTGATCAGTCTATTGTTTGAGAACTGAACAGGATAGAAAACAGGGCCCAGTTGTTCAAAGCATTGTTACCTTAACGAGCTCGTAAGTGGTCAAAATGTTAACTGTTCTAGTAAGCACAATATCTAATTCACAGGTATTGTTGCTGAAAAAATGTGAGTAGCTTTCGCAACTGCTAAAGCTACTCACATTTTTTCAGCAAAAATATTAGCGTATAAGCCATATTTAATGATCAAAGTTTTAACGTTACGTTAACTAATAACATTGTTAGTTTTGAACAACTTGGCCCAGAAGTTCAGGCAAGAAGTTTGATTACCATTACATTACCAATAGATTCTAAATGGAATGGCCCTTGAGAGCAATGAATATTGCTCACAAAAATGGAAATACCTAAGTATCAAGTTTCCTGGGCTAGACTAGCTAGTTTTGACCAGTTAGGCCTCGGTGACCCTCAGCAATTTTCAAACATCCAAGAATGGGCTCAGTGAATACAAAGAACCAGAAAATGTATATTACACTTTAGTGAAGTATAAGAACCATTTTAAACTTCAGGCTGCATAGGCTGATCTGAGTCTTCACAGGGTGCACTTGTCCGAAGATAGTTTCTGAACTTTGTTGCTCATATTGTACTGACATCTCTAGCGTATGTAGTTATATGAGCCAGACCATGACAAAACCTACAGTAAGACAGGTGTGACCAGCAAAGATCAGCCTGTACATCCACCCAGTATGGCAAGGGTTCTCATTTATTCCTCTTTGGATAGCCTGGAGGCTGGAGAAGGCACATGCCATCAGCAAAGACTAGACTGCATGGACACACAGACTGACCTGAGTCTTAGCTGGTCACACAAGTCTTATTGTGGGTTTTGTCGTGCGCTTGCTCATATTGTTTTAGGACTGTATTTTTTATACATGTTTATGTTTCCTTCTCTGTTCTTCAGGTTCTTTATTAGGAGATAAAACAAGGATGCCTGAATTGTCATGTGACATGAATGCCTATATACGACCATCACCTGCTCAAGGTAGTTTAGGAGGTGTTACTAGGACTACAAATGATGCAATTGTTCTCTGTGAGGCTGGAGGATATGACATCATTATTGTCGAGACTGTAGGTAAGATATACCATGTGAGAGTGGGAGACTTGTCTTATTTTAAGATAAGGTGTCTAAATGCCATTACTATTGCTCCAGATAAGAGGTGGTATTCATGTAATATTTTTCTTGTTTCTCCATTAGAAGTGCCTTGGTGAGGTGCAGCTAATTGGTATTCACAACTTGGGATTTTTGTTGAGAAAAGAGACAAATATCAGTATGGTAAATGTCCTAAAATTTCAAACCAAACTATCTGACAAAATGATATATGCAAACAGTGCAGACCCAGATCAGACTGCTCCTGAGGAGCAGTCTGATCAATGTCTACACTGTTTGCCTTTCCACTTACTTAGTAAGTATTTTAAGAAACTGCTGCATAAAGCAAAATTTAGTCCAAACTAGTGTGGAATAAAGTGTTCAGATTTTTAGGACATTTGTAGTACTTTTTGAGAAATGCATCTTACCTAAAGCTTCTTTGCTGATGTCATGACTGCAAAGAAACAGCTTTTCAGAAGGGTTTAGCTCACCTGAGCTATGCTCACTTTTTGTCCGTTGTCCGTCTGGGCAGACACCAGGTACATTCCGAGGTTAGCATTTCTGTAGAATTTCACATTATGAGGTTGATGTCTGTTTATTCTGTCGTTGTGGGATTAAATTTGCATTATGGGATTAAAAGAATTGGTGTTGTGAGAGTGTGGCGGGGGGGTGGGGGTGGGGTTAAATGGATCAAAGAAAGGTCAAAGGGATAACCTTACAACAGCCGTCAGTCCGGTTGTCCTTCCGTTAACACTTTCAAACAACAACTCCTCCAAAGCCATTGAAGCGATTTGTCCATAACTTGGTAAGAATCTTGCTTGGTTAGGGGCCTTTAAAAGTAGCTAAAATGATGGTTATCTGCCTCTTGGTTTGGTTGCTATGGCAACAGAAAGCTCCCATAGACTTATAATGGGAAATGGTTAAATTGCATATTCTTCATAACCAGTGAAGTGATGTGAACCATATTTGGCAGTTATGATCATTGGATGATTGTCTACCCAGTTTTTGTGTTTTATGACCAATGGCCACATTGTTTGGTTGCAATAGCAACATTAAATTTAAAAAAAAAAAAGGAATTTTTTAAATGACATCTCCTCCGAAACCACTGAAGCAGTATGACTCTAATTTTGTATAAATATTTCTTGGGTAAGGACAATTCAAAAGAGCTAAAATTATGGTGATATGCCTCTTGGTTTGGTTGCCATGGCAACAGAAAGCGCCTATAGACTTACAATGGAAAAATGATTTAATTGCATTTTCTTCATAACCAATGAAGTGATGTGAACCATATTTGGCAGTTATGATCATTATACGTTTGTTTACCCAGTTTGTGCATTTTATGACCAGAGGCTATTTTGTTTGGTTTGGCAATATTAAATTTAAAAAAAAGGATTTTCTTTTTGACAACACTTTGATATTACAAATGTTAAATCGGTAAGGAAAATAGCTAAACATCTGCCAATCTGCCTCTTGGTTTGGTTGCCATGGCAACAGAAAACTCCCATAGAGTTATGATGAGAAAATGGTTAAATTGCATTTTCTCCATAACCAGTGAAGTAATATGAACCATAATTGGCAGTCATGATCATTGGATGATTGTCTACCCAGTTTATATGTTTTATGACCAGTGACTGTTTTGTTTGGTTGCCATGACAACAGTAAAATTTAAAAAAAAAATGATTTTTTTAAATGACAGCTCCAAAATCACACAAAGCAGTATTGCAAACTTCATTAGTGCTTATGAAGAGTCTCAGTAAAACTCATTTTCTAATCCATAGTGAGTTCTTTGTTTCCAAAGGCAATCTTTTTTACCTTTATTATATTTCCCTGCTGCTGTGCTGTTTACATGTATAAAATCATGATATTGTTAACTCTTCAGAAACCACTTAGCCAATTTCCACCAAATTTCGCATTGATCCTACTGTTGAAATGTGATTGAGAGTTTGTTTAAATGATCACGCTCCATTGACTCATGCCCATATATTCTTCTTCAAAACTAAGAACTGCTTAAATGATGATCCATTCATTAGTTGTAATAATAGGATTGGAAAAATGTTGCATAACATCTGCATATCTGCAGAGGCTATGTCAGTTGAGTGAGCTGTGGCCAGTGGGCCTTTTGTTTTTTTTATTGTTTTGTTTTGTGAGTTTTGTACCAAATTATATGTATTAAAATTCCACTGTTAACCCTTATCCTGCAATAAAAGTCATGACTGAGTTAGGTCATCTGGTACTGGATTCTTTTTTTAGGATGTTTGTGGCATACCCCACAGCAGATAAAAAAAAAATCAGTAAAATTATTTTATGAAACCTAACCTACATAAAATTGCAAGATGGGGATTTTGTTAACACCTCCGTCAGCCCATCTGAGCCCACAAGTGGGCACATATTGGATACTTTACTTAGAATTTGTTTTATGCTGTCCATAAAAATGATGAAAATGAGGTGGTTTTGTTGGGTATTTTTCCTGTTGTTGGGTACTTTTACATTTTTGTCTATGGAAATTTAATTTTGAGTACCAATAACTGTCCATCTGTGAAGATGTCCATCTGTCTGTCTGTCCTTCACGTTTTGTCCTCCTAAACCACTGGATGGAATTTAACCTAACTTGCTACATGACTTCCCCGAGTGGTAAGGATTTGCAAAAGTAACTTGATATTTCACTCTGCTCCATGTGACATTCCAGTGGGGTCAAAACGTCACTGTCTGTCCATCCCTCACTTTATCTCATTCTAACCCGGATTTAATTTAACCATACTTGCTACATGACTTCCCCTTATTTAAAAGGTGTGTGAGAACAAGTTTGTCTGGCTGTCTGTTCATCCATCACGCTATTAGGAACATTAGCCCTGCGCGTGGGGATTTGTTGATGGCTTGCCACTGACTGTGCGATCTAGTTACTGTTTACTGCGCTTGGAGAAAATAAATTAACAAAAAAAATGTGACTTTAGTCTTAATATTGGGAAAAGAAAATAGGGAGAAGAGCAAAAAGAAAAAAATTGCATCCCTGAGTTTCATGGACTTGTTTTATTATTATTATGCATTGTGAAGAAATTATTATATTTCACATTGGTAATATTTCAACTAGATTCTGTGATAGTTTTCAAGTTATTTGGCATATCGGTACATTCAAGTGATTTTGTACAAGCACCCCCAAATTGCTGTACTCCACCCACTGAACTTCTACTTTATTGCTCCAGCACCATTTTCCATATTGTTTCACCAAAATTCCATCCAAACTCTTAACGTAACAGTTGTAATTGCATTGATATTGATTTATTGTGTCCAGAAAATAAAATTATTTCACCAATATTATCACTATAATCAACATTAAAATCAGCATCATAATTTTTATTGCAGTTTCACCAGTCGATGCAATTTTGACTTTTTAGAAAATTCAATATCAAATATTGGAAATACCTATATTAGTATACCTACACTTTTGTGATCACCCTCTGTCCGTCCTCCGTCTTCAACAATTGGTTTGTTAACACTCTAGTTTGAAAAAAGTGATGGAGATATTGTGAACATCTCCATCTGTCTGTCCATTCTTCTTTCTGTCTGTTGGTCACACGATCTCTTTCTAAACCACTGGGCGGAATTTACTAGTAACTAAACTTGCTACATGACTTCCCCACATGGTTAGGATATGGGAGAGCAACATTATTTTTCACTTCTGTTCTGCTTAGTGGTGAAAGCATGGGGGGATGCGATGGTGGTGCACAATCTAGTTATTGATCTTAGCTATATCAGGTGATAAAAATGTTATAAAAGCAAGAAACCACCCTATCAGCCAATCAAATTCTAAGCTTACATCTGCATCATTACACACTTGGATGAACAGGGTTAAAGTTCTGGCACTCCTAGGGAGCATTCACATTAACCACTTTATAACACGGTTTGTTATAACACGGCTTTGGATATAACACTATTCAAAGATGGATCCCAAAAATGCATAGATGATATTGAAAAATAACCATAAATGGTCGTTTTTTTCAATATAATCTATACATTTTTTTTACGCCCGTTTGAAAAACGGGACATATTATGTTACGGGGTATGGCGTCTGTCCGTCAATAAACTTTTTCGTATTCGGCTACTCCTCCTACAGTTTACATCCGATCAAGCTGAAACTTGGTTTATAGTTAGACCATGATGTGGTGCAGTGCATATTGTTTCAGGGTTACAGTCCACCAAATGTTTGCAGAGTTCTGCCCCTTAGAAAATTTCTGTAAACTTTTCATATATATAGATTATATTTAGAAATTACTATTTCTGATCATTTTGCTATATAATCTAGACAGTTTTGTTTGGGTACAACGTGGTTGTAAAGCTAACACAGTTTTCACTTTGGATCACAGCAACTACTAGGTTTCCTGAATTATCTTCAACAGATTTGAAGTCCTGGACTGCATGCCAGTTCCAAAGAGGCATAATTCAGTTCTAGGGTTCTTGTTCTCCAGACGTCATCTTATGATGCTGAACATTTCTACCATGTTTCTTGAAAATATCTTCAGTGGCTTTAAATTTTGGAGATGGAAACAAATTCCCTATATAAAACTTAAGCTGGGATATAAGTCTTTATCTCCATACTTTTTAAAAAATGCAAAGGGGGTATTGTGAACACCTCTGTCCATCTATCCATCCATCTGTCACACTATTTCCTCCTAAAGTTAAAACAACTGAGTGGAATTTAACCAAACATAGCTTATGATGTGAAATTTACAAAGGGACATAACTCTGCTAAACTCCAAGTTAAAAAGTGAAGGGGATACCGGTATTGTGAACACCTCTGTCCATCTGTCCCTCCATCTGTCACACTATCTCCTCCTAAAAATAAAACCGCTGCATGGAATTTAACCAAACATATCTTATGATATGAAAATTTACAAAGGGACATCTCTGCTAAACTCCATCAGAATGAAAATAGCACATTTTCTGATAATGGTTTATATTTGTACAAAATTTGTGAAAATATCTCCTTGGCTTTAAAGTTACGGAGCAGACACAAATTCCAGATGAAAAATTTACAAAGGGGGGAAAAATAGAGCAATGGTTCTTGTCCTCTGCACCTTATCTGATCATGCTTAATCAGTGCTGCAGCTGGGATTTGAGGGCAGAGGGATGCCGGGTAGAGCACTTTTTACGCGGTCATACAAGAACGAGGGCACCATGTATCATGTGATGTGCTTTGTATCAAGACATGTTACAAAATATCCCATTCCACAATAAATACTTCAAAAATAGAGTTCACATAAAACTGACCTTTAAACATGATAACTTTTTTAATTCTGGTTTGATTTTCATGAAATTTTCACCAAAATGTAGGGTTTTATGTCTGGAGTTGAAATAAGACAGAGGGCAGCTTAAGAAGGGCAGAAAGGTGGCAGGAGAGGGCAAGAGAGGTGGCTTGCCCCTCCATATAGGACTAGCTGGAGCAATGTTTATATTTGGTCAAAGTTTTATTCCTTTACCTTTGGTCAGAGTTAGTGATTGACAAATTCTTGGTATATTTTTCTTATTATTCCCAGAAAACAAGTGCTGTCATGCAAATCGCCTCCATAGGAGACAGTTTGCATGAAGTGTCAAAGCCTGTTTTCTGGGTAAAATAAGAAAAAAATAGAAATGTTAAACTATAATACCCTGCCATTATCATGTTGTGGGCAGATAACTCTGTCAAACATTGACGAAATTTGCCCATGAGCAATACCACACCAGATTTCCTTCATATCAATGCATATACCAAGTTTGTTTAAAATCCCTTGACATTTACTCAAGTTATCGTGCGGAAAACAAAATATGGGCGTGTCTCGGGCAGATAACTCCGTCAGAACTTGACGAAATTTGCCCTTTAGCAATCCCATTCCAGAGCTCTGCAATATCAATGCACATACCAAGTTTGGTGAAAATCCATTGATGTTTGCTCAAGTTATCATCCGGAAATGAAAATCGGGCGCACAGACGGACAACTGACGGACGGACACACGGACGTCCAACATAAAACCGTAATACCCCACCACTATCGTGTGGCAGGGTATAATATTTCAAAATGTCTGCTGAAATGTTTAATCAAGCATGCTAAGCATTAAAAATAGGCTTCAGTATGAACTCGACCAATATCCTGGTAAGCAAGCAAACAGGAGAAGAGACATTCTGCTTAAGCTTAGCACATTGAAAGTACAGAACTGTTATTGTCACCTGACAATCACTTAGCTGCTGTATGGGCATTGGGATCATTTTCAGAATTAGCTGCCATGATCTGGAACTGACAGTATGATTCGGAAGTAGGTTAAGATAGTGGTACATTTCAGAGTCATTACGGTAAATGTCCCACAATTTCAAACACTTCATTTCCATACTTTTTTTTTGACTAAATTTTGTATTTATGTTGTTATTTCTTAAAATACTTAGTGGAATGGCAAGCAGTGTAGACCATCATCAGTTTGGAGCAGTCTGATCTGGGTCTGCACTGTTTGCATGTGCCATTCTATCAGAAACTTTGGTATAAAAATATTTTTGGACATTTACCATATATAGTGGATAATAAAGTGTGCTTAGAAGAAATAAAAAAAATGAAGACTATTCTTTAACATAAGCATACTGGGAAAACATTTAGCAGACATTTTGAAATACAGTGGAACTTCGCTAATTCAAAGTCCAAGGGACCAAACAGTTTTGTTTGAATTATTGAGACTTTGAATAATTTATTTATTTTGTTTGAATTATTGAGACTTTGAATAATTTAGGGTTAAAATGCATACATATATTTAAGTCGGGATTTCAAAGTGATTTTGAATTATTGAGAATTTCGAATTTTTGGAGTTTGAATTATTGAGGTTCTACTGTAGTTTTCTAATTTTTATACCCCGCCACACGATAGTGACAGGGTATTATGGTCTCACGTTGGATGTCCGTGTGTCTGTCCATCCGTCAGTAGTACGTCCGTCCATATGTCCGTCTGTTTTTCGTTTCTGGATGATAACTTAGTAAACATCAGTGGATTTTCACCAAACTTCGTATATGCATTGATATTGTGGAGATCTGGTTTGGGATTGCTAATGGGCAAATTTCGTCAAATCTTGACGGTGTTATCTGCTTGCAACACGATAATGGCGGGGTATTATAGTTTAACATTTTTATTCCCAGGAAATATGCTTTGACATTTCATGCATATTGTCTCTTCAGGAGACAAATTTGCATGAAATGTCAGCACGTATTTCCTAGGTTCAGTATAATTATTTTGTCATTAGGGAGTGGTAATGGTAAAGGAATGATACATGGGTAACTCAGTATAGTATTATACAGATAGAAAATGTTGCTGATTTTTTTTCTACGACAAGGAAATAAGCATGAAGTAGAACAGATCAAGAATTTGCCAAATACATTCTATATAATGTATATATCAGGAGATAGGGAAGCCCTTGATCATACTGCACTGATCTGGGCCTTCTCAGTGTAAGTGCCCTTTTCTCATTATCATATGTTGCGGTTGCTCATTAGTATTCATTAAAAAAAACCCTCCCTGAGGCAATCAGACAGTGCTATACCAACAACTTACATGCATGTTATAGCGTGAAAATTGTTAACACATTTATTATCCCATTGTAGCCTGGAGACCCACAAATGGGTAATTGGCAAACAGTGCAGACCAAGACCAGATGCCGCAGAAAGCGGCATCTGATCAGGGTCCACACAGTTTGTATTGATCACAGGAATTTCTATAAAACAAAGTAATAGCAAACACACAGTGTTTGCACATACGATATATAACTAGCTAAACCTTAGCCAAAAAATGCATGGCATCCCTCTGTCATCTTGGATTTGGCAAAACGGTAAACGTATCATGTGACCAAATCTCGTATGACGTCTGGTAGCAAACTTCATTTTATCTCGTTCGTAATCTTCAATTTGGCATCACGGTAAGCAGACCAATAAATAATAAGCCAAAAAATGATAAATAACTTGGTAAATAGGTTTAAAGTTGCTTTTGAATAAATAATAAGATCTACTGAATTTAAACGAAAACAAAACAAAAAAGAAATGCAAATAAAAAAAATTACCAAATATATTACATGACCTCATTTGACCCTGGTGCTTGAGGTCAGCTGTTGGTAAACAAACTGCTGTCAAATCTTATACATCGTATCAGGAAAAAAAATAGTTGGCTAGGTGTGTTTGCATCAAAGGCAGTGCCTTTATTTCATATTAATAAAAACTAACTAGACACCTTGCTGTTAGAAACAGACTGGTCCAAAGAGATGTAGAAGAGTCCACTCAATGTAAATGGAGTAATTGGACTGTGTTTAAACTTTTGACTTGATTTGTAGCTATGATATGTTTTATGGATGTATTATAGGCGTTGGTCAGTCAGAGTTTGTTGTCTCAGATATGGTGGACATGTTTTGTCTTCTTATACCTCCAGCAGGGGGAGATGAGTTACAAGGTAAGTAGTGTGTCAGGACACTATCTAACCCTTAAAGTGCCAATAAAAATTTCTCACAACTGGCAGTAGACCACATTTCTTTGGATGCGCCGTCCGACTGGAGACCAGGATGTCGCGGGTTCAACCCCCGCCGAGGTCGGCAACATTCTTTCGTGGAGATTGATCATGAAATATTTTCTATGGTCATTCTTTCCCTTCCGCTGATTCAAGAAGGGCAGTTGTCAGTTTCTGGCGAAAAAATGTGCACAATACTGGTTAACCGCTTAGAGAACTAAGCCTGCCCAGTAAACGTGTGGTTAGGTAAACTGACCGCGCTCGACATGACCCCATTGGGTTGACTGGGCCGTAAAACCTCAACACAAACATTTCTTTTTGTGTATTTTGCAGGGAAAATAAGTTGAATTTCATAGGAATCCTTTACCTTAACCCTAGTCCTGCAGAACCAGATATACCCTGTCTTTGTAAACAGTGTAGATCCAGATCAGTTTGGCTTCTAAACTGATCTGGATCTGCACTGTTTGTCATTAAGTATGTGAATTTGTATCAATGATCTAGATCAAGTAATTTGATTGGCTGAAAATTGGAAGTGGGCATGGCATCTTAATTTATTCAGCATGACAAGGGTTCAATATTGGTACACTTTTACTCCTTGCCATACTTGTCCTGAAATTTGACCAGCCTCGGTGGCTCAGTTGCATGCGCATGCGACTGGTGACCAGCAGGTCATGGGTTTGATCCCCACCAGTCCTGCAACATTCTTTCATGAAGATTGATTGTGAAATATTTCCTGCAGTCATTCTTTCCCTTCCACTTATTCAAGAGGCCCAGTTGTCAGTTTCTGGCAAAATAATGTACACAAGCCTGCCCAGGAAAAGTGTGGTTAGGTAAATTGACTGGCTCCATGTGACCTTAAAGGGCTTGGCTGTGAGAGGCTCCATAGTCCTCAAAAATAGACATTTTTTTTCACCCAAGAAAGGTTTAATAAATTGATATATAGTATTAATACAATCATAAAATGTGGCATTTGACAGCCTGTAAAATTTTAGTTAGTCTCTCGTTTTTGAACTGGATCAAAAATGAAATGATTTTTTATCGTACCTCTGAATTAATGTTGGCAACATTAATTCAGAGATATGATAAAAAATCATTTCATTTCAAGAACAAGAGACTAACTAAAATCCAGAGGATTTCCTTTGTATGTTAAATCCTATTTTCAGGGTAAATAAGAAAAACATATTAAAACATTGTCTGCAGAAGTTTTTACCCAGCATGCTAAGCGTTAACCAACTTCATATACCTAACGAACTCCATATACATGTACCTAAATACACTAGATCATGACGTCTTTTATATAATGTTTGGTCTTGGCATTTTATATAAATATTCTAGAGAGTTCCTCATTATAAGCACACCAGAAATAGAATCACTTCTTTTTCAGGAAACAAAATTCATAATTCTCTCACTGTTCTGATGTAGAAATTTCATTCATATGAAGCCATGAACTCATTGAAGATTTTGTCCATGTATAACCAGTTCTATTTAAGAAAGGCAAAATTTATGTTTCAAGTTCACAACAAAACACCAGAATACATCACTGAATATTTTGTGTTGCCTAACACTGTTGATATGTCAATAACTTTTAAGATCAACCTTAACTGGCTGTTTTGTCCCTCTAAACCCAGGACTGAATATTTCAAGCATAGCTTGAAGTACTCTGAATGTTTAGTGTGGAATAGCCTTGCAGAAGAAATGAAAAAGTGTGCATTTCACAGTAGGTACCTAAAGTGGCTAGATGTTGCCATGGTCAGTAGGCAATCATTGATTTATACACCTGTACATACCTTTGAGGGCCCCATGGAAGATGAGCTAATGCATGCTTAAATAAAGACTTGTATATGCTAAATGTTGTTACCTTCTTTAAATAAAGACTTTACTTACTAATGTACTGAGGGTGCATTCAAAAATGTCTTATTGAGGAGGCAACATTATAATGTTTTTGTTGTTGTTGTTTTTCAGAAAAAATCAAATGTTGATATTTCATGTGAATTGTTGATCTAGCAGGCAGTTCACATGAAATGTCAAGTTTTATTTTCTCTGAAAAAAAATGATGATAAATATTTCAAAATGTGCGGGCTGGCTTAGCCTGGTGGATAGGATTGACTCTTAATCCATTAGGCTTCTCACCGCTGTAGTTCGAGCCTCGCTCAGGTCATATGTGGGAAAATTAAGTTCTGTTTACTGATGGTTACGTGGTTTTTCCCCGGTATCTCCGGTTTTTGCCCACCTTTGATGAAAGTTAGGCTCAATATAAGTGAAATATTCTTGAAAGGGCTTAAAACCCAAATCAATTTCAAAATGTCATTTGCTGCAGTTGTGGTTGGCTTTTAAGGATTAGCAGACTAAAAATATTTACTTTCCTTTTTATCCCCCGACCAATAGGTTCGGGGGATATAGCGATCAGCATGGCGTCCGTCCGTTGGTCTGTCTGTCCATAGATGCATCCTTGTGTGCTCCATAACTTTGATACCCTTAGGTATGTTTTGATAATATTTGGTAGGAATGTACAGGAGGACCAGTAGACGTGTCGCGTGCAAGAAAGACAACTCCCACTGTCTTCTTTATGTAGTTATCTCCCCTGAAGCCAAAATCTTGTGCAGGCCATAACTCCCATACTGTTTGAGATAAATTTGATAATATTTGGTAGGGATGAAGAGGATCAGTAGGCGTGTAGTGTGCAAGAGAGACAACTCACTTTATTCATTATGTAGTTATCTCCCCTGAAGCAGAAATTGTAGACTCATCCTTGTGCATTCCAGAACTTTGATACCCTTAGACATATTTTGGTAATATTTAGTGGGAATGAAGAGGAGGACCAGTAGGCGTGTCGTATGCAAGAGAGACAACTCTCACTGTCTTCATTATGTAGTTATCTCTCCTGAAGCCGAAATCTTGTGCAGGCCATAACTCCCATACTGTTTGAGACAATTTGATAATATTTGGTAGAGATGAAGAGGAGGACCAGTAGGCATGTCGCGTGCAAGAGAGACAACTCTCACTTTATTTGTAAGTAGTTACCTCCCCTAAAGCAGAAATTGTACTCATCCTTGTACATTCCATAACTTTGATACCCTTAGACATATTTTAGTAATATTGGGTAGGAATAAAGAGGAGGACCAGTAGGCATGTCACATGCAAGAGAGACAACTCTCACTTTCTTTGTTAAGTTGTTATCATCCCTTAAGCCAAAATCTTGTGCAGGCAATAACGCCAATACTGTTTGAGGTAATATGATAATATTTGATAGAAATGAAGAGGAGGACCAGTAGGCAGGAGAGACAACTCCCACTTTCTTTATTATGTAGTTGTGTACCCTGAAGCCAAAATCTTGTGTGCTCCATAACTTTGATACCCTGAAACATATTTTGATAATGTTTGGTAGAAATGAAAAGGACCAGTAGGCGTGTCACATACAAGAGAGACAACTCTCACTTTCTTTGTTATGTAGTTATCTCCCCTGAAGATAAAATCTTGTGCAGGCCATAACTCCCATACTGTTTGAAATAGTATGATAATATTTGGTAGAAATGAAGAGGAGGACCAGCAGGCGTGTCAGGTGCAATAGAGACAATTCTCACTTTCTTCGTCGTTATGTAGTTATCTCCCCTGAAGCCAAAATCTTGTGCGCACCATAACTTTGATACCCTTAGACATATTTTGATAATGTTTGGTAGAGGTATTGGTAACAACCAGTAGGTATGTCACATGCAAGAGAGACAACCTCTGCTGTGGTTGTTTTCTAGTTACCTCCCCTGAATGAATTTCTAAGCTAAATCCTTGAGTATGTGGCTTGAAATATTTTGTTAATGTTTGATAGAGGCATAGATAAGGACCAGTTGGCATGTTGTGTTCACGTGTACTCTCTCTTTCTCCATTATGTACTTATCTCCCTGATGCCGAAATCTTGTGCAGGCCATAACTACCATACTGTTTGAGATAACTTGATAATTTTTAGTAGGGACATATATCAGGTCAAGAAGGTGTGTAGCATGCAAGAAGGATAACTTTTACTGTTTAACTGTTGATTTTTTACCCCAATAAACATACAGCAAGTTCCTTTACCTTTACAAAGCATTTATTTTTGCTATTATTTCTGAATATGTACACTCACAAATTCAAAGTATTTGCAAATATTGTGTATCCTGTACAAATTATCACATCAGAAGAAACTGTTAGATGAGTTTGACAAAAATAAAAAAAATAAAAGAACACGCAAAAATAAAATCATTAACAGTACACCTGTTATTGTTGTCACTTATTATTTTGGTCACATTTCATACTGTCTTTGCATCTTTTTACTTTGCCCTGTTTCAATGTTTCCATGATATCAATTAAAATACACTAAATTTAGAAATGAAGGGTTGGTTGGGGGATTTGCCATCTTCTCTGCTGGCTATTTTTTTCCCCTACCTGAAATTAGATTTCAGATAGTCTCCATTTGACATTGTTGTTCTCAGTATATGAATCTATGTTTTATCGAATTATTCATTCATGTGATATTCTGATGAACCTATTCATTGAATATATCTATGTTATTTTTATTTAGTATTTTTTTTTTCTTGAAAAATAAGTAAACATATTTATGACTAGTGTTTTTTGCTTGGGAATGCTAAAGGAAAATGTTTAGCTGCTATAAGTGTATTTCAGGTTAAATGAAAATGAATTTAAGAGTGAATGAAATGGAGGCACTAAATCTTACTGTTAAGTTTTTTCTTTGTCTACATGTAGTTTGTTTGCAATGGCTTTACATATAATATTAGTTCTGGTAACTCTAATCAGTGATGCAGTTGATGAGGACAACAATGTTATTTGTTGTTGTTAGTGATATAAGAATAAAATATTCATTTAGTACAAAATGATACACCACAACCTCTTTATAACACTAAAGTTGGGGTCCATTGCATAAACTGAGTTAGTTAAACATACGTGTTATATCCAAACAAAAATGTATAGATTATATTGAAAAATGACCATTTTTACAATATAATCTATACATTTTTGGGAAAAATGGCCATTGGCATACATGCCATAACCTCAGTTGGTCAATCTGTGAGATCTGAGAAAAATTTAAGTGAGATTTCAAAAAATTCTGTGAGATTTTTTCTCGGCGCTGTATTTTGTCATACCAAGTAATTTTCGAAATTTAAAGCTTATTTATTTGAAAGGCATGACTTCTGCAGGAGTCTTTATAGTGTTTAAATAATGAGGGCCAGCAAACTTTATCAGACCATGCAGGGTTGAAATGGACAGAATAGGCCTTTTTCTTGGATGCTGGAGATGCTTTTGCATCAGGAGAAGCAGGGCGCTTGGGCATGATACTGGCAGTGCTTTTGCATCAGGAGAAGCAGGGCGCTTGGGCATGATACTGGCAGTACTTCAAATTTAAGAATGATTTATGACTAAAATTATCTGCATTTTATATAAAGATATCAACATCTGCTTGAGCAACCCTAATTCTATTCTTTATGTGACAATTATTGCAAACAAAACAAAAAAAATATACAACATAAAAGGGGCCGCTAATTATCACAAATACTTACCCTAAGACCAGACACAATACGCCAACCCCATTTTTCTTCAAGCCAGATCATTGGCGCATGCCATTATCTCGTCCACTAGCGTAACTGATCATCTTTAGTTGACCCAGAAATCGTGTCCGATTGACCAATCTGTCATTTAACACCTTCTTAATCATTTAATTACTATTGTTTATCATGTTTATTGCGGAATCAACACCGTCCACCATCACAGGTCATGCGGATACCCTTGCACTTATTTTGACACTTGTTATCGGCTTTCGATTCAACATAATAGAATACACTTATATTGATCCGGAAACCAGTACTACAGTGACTGTCTACAAAAAAGGTGCCTTAAGATTTTTTTTCGATGGGGTTTTATGATTCCGTGAGTTTTACCGCTCACGGCGTGAGCCCGTGAGAAACGTCAGAATTACATGAGGTTTTTCCTCACGGCGTGAGACTTGGCATGTATGCATTGGTCATTTTTCAATATAATCTATACATTTTTTTGGATCCATCTTTGAACCGTGTTATATCCAAAACCGTGTTATAATGAACTGTGTTATAAAGAGGTTGTAGTATATATAGAAAAATGATGTAACATTAAAGGACATTTTCATGCTCTGACATTTAAACATAATGTGGTAAAAACAAATAGTTTGTTGCAGACAAACAAAAAGGACATATATATACACATTCACTATTTTTATTTTTAAGTACATGTACAGTCAAACTTCAATGGCTCGAACACCTTTGGGACCATGGAAAATTGTTCGAGCCATGGGTAGTTCGAGCCAGTGAAGGTTAATCATGGCGCCAGGTCAGGAAGCAAATATTGCTAATTCTGGGAAATCCATCGATCTTCTACACAATAATTATATGTTGAGTGTACTCATTAGAATCGCCTCTTCGAGGCAATTCTAATGAGTACACTCAACATACAATTTCATAATGAAATAAGAAAGATTCCTTAAATATTTGTTTTCATGATCTATCGGAAGAATTTCATAGGGACTCAAAACCGAGTTCGAATTAGCCATGGTGAACGAGCCATCGGTGTTCGAGCTATTGAGATTCGACTATAGTTGGAATTTTTTTCTACTGGAACTGAACGATATTTTTGTAATTAGGAAACATTGTTTTTCATAAAGAAACAAGTTTCCCATTTTTTAATCTCTGTTTCAGGAATCAAGAAAGGTATTGTGGAGGTGGCAGACATGGTGGTGGTGAACAAGTCAGATGGAGACCTGGTTCCCGCTGCTAGAATGATACAGATGGAGTATCTTAGTGCTTTGAAATACACAAGACAGAGGTCAAAGGTCTGGAAACCTCAGGTAATATCTTGTTTTATTGGAAATGCTTCAATTTCTACAATACACTTTTATTGCCCACCCATGGAGAAATGGCAAATATTTATCTGGATGGCCCTCTTATCTTGGCTCTGAATTGATTTATAATTAGGTGTCATGGATGTTCTTTGAGAACAAAAAAAATAGCTTGACACATTACCCAGTACATAAATACTGAAAATCAAAAACTTAGCCGGCCTCGGTGGCTCAGTTGGATGAGATCATGAGGTCGCGGGTTCAACCCCTGCCGAGGTCGGCAACATTCTTCCGTGGAGATTGATCATTAAATATTTTCTACCATCATTCTCTCCCTTCCGCTGATTCAAGAAGAGCAGTTGTCAGTTTCTGGCGAAAGAATTCACAATACTGGTTAACAGCTTAGAGGACTAAGCCTGCCCAGTAAACGTGTGGTTTGGTAAACTGACCATACAATGAGCAACATCAAAGGAAGACAAAGTGTGAACAGTGCTCAACATAAGAGGGGTAGCTAGATAAATATTTCTTATCTCAGGGAACAGTTTGCTTTACTTGCACAGAAATTTTAACTTTCTCTCCTGATTTTATGAAATGGGCTGTTCCATTTTATGAAATGGGCTGTTCCATCTCTGAATTTGAACACATCCATTGTTACTAATAGGGTGTTCAGTCAAAATTCAATAACTGAATGGCAAACAATGTAGATCCTGATGAGATGGCTAGTAATGGGCTGTCTCATCTTGATCTGCACTGTTTGCAAAGGTATCTGTGTGGGTCTGTAGGGATGAAACGGTTAAAGTACATTTCAAATATTACTGTGTGTTTTAAAATTTACCATTCAGGTAGCACTTTTTCAGGCAAATCACAAGTCAGGTGATTTGACTATATTATAGTGATTTGACTGAAAAAGTGATGCCTGAATTGGGAACATTGTAGACTGAAGCAGTTTAATCTGTGTCTACACTGTTTGCCGTCAAAATACTTAGGATAGCTACTGAACCCAGAGTTATTTCTTAGTGCAATAATTAAAACATGTTATATATTTGTTCTGTATGTAGAATAACAAATTACCAAAAATCTTGAAAATAGAAGAGGGCTTGTTTTAATCTCAATTAATGAAATGATTTATTTAACCCCTGCCATGCTGACTAAATTAACATGCCAGACCCACTATTAATTTTTAGCCAATCAGATTACTTGATCCAGGTTATTGGTACAAATTCTCATACTTAAAGACAAATAGTGCCAATGCAGATCATTTGGCTTCTTCAGAGGCTAATTGATCTAGATCTACACTGTTTGCAAAGGCAGAACATATCTGGATTCAGCAGGACCAGGGTTAAGTCTTGGGTACTGCCTGGATAATAACTCTTGTGAAAGCTTACAGAAATCCAGACATCAGAATTTGAGGTTTACAAAAATGTAAGTGAAGATATTTGACATGACCCCATTGGGTTGACTGGGCCATAAAACATCAACACAAACAAATCAAAAGCTGGACTCCAGTAGGGAGTCTCAGTTTGAATCCCAACTTAACCACATAACTTGTGGAGATTGATCATTTCTGTGGTCATTCTCCCCTTCTGGTGATTCAAAAAGGGCAGTTGTCAGTTACTGGCAGAAGAATGTGCTGAAGTACTGTGAACTCTCATTATCTCAAACTCCAAGAGACCATAATTTTCAGTTTGACATAACAGGATTTGAAATGTTAAGACTATATAAAGCAAAACTAAACCAACATTATTGAAAGTCTAGTTTGACTTAAGCAGTATTTTGAGTTATCAGTGTTTGAGATAGCAAGAGTCAAGCGTATTGAAAATATTATGGAAAAGAGAAGAAATTGCTAGGAGCCTGTTGTTAGATGTCCATGTTAAATAGGGACCAGATTTTCATTTCAAGGTAAGCAGTTATTTGAGATAAGCTAAGTCAAGATAATGGAAGTCAACTGGGCCTAAGCCTGTCCAGTAAAAAGTGAGTAGGTAACAAGCTGGACATGATCTTAACAGTGTTGACTGGGCCTTAAAACTCTGACAGACAAATACAGCAAAAAGTAAAAATCAGGGCCCAGTTGTTCAAAGCATTGTTAGCTTAAAGAGCTCATTAGTGGTCAAAATGTTAACTGTTCTAGTAAGTACAATATATTCACAGGTATTTTTGCTGAAAAAATGTGAGTAGCTTTTACAAATGCAAAAGCTTCTCATATTTTTTCAGTAAAAATATTAGCGTATATGCCATATTTAATAATCAAAGTTTTAACGATATGTTAACTAACAACATTGTTAGTTTTGAACAACTGGGCCCAGCATTGTAAGCATTAATATAAATCTTTTAAACCTGTAGACCAAAATAGAAATATTGTACCTATGCAAATAGACTAGATCCAGAAGAGGTCTCATCTGGATCTACATTGTTTGCCATTCTGATTTTATTTACTCATATTCCTATTGCCAACAATGGACATGTCCTAATGTAAAGCCATAAAAGTCCTCTTTAGGATAATGATGATGATTATTTGGTGTTTTATGTTCCTTCCAACATTATTATGTCCCCCCCCACCCCCCACTCCACCTTAGGGGAAGGGTACTTACTGCTTTTTTGTGTGGACCCCATTGGGGTCAGCGTTGTTGTCTGCATCACACTTTCTTCTCTGCACAATATCTTGTGAACCGGTAGTTTGGTTCTTACTAAATTTTCCTGGATATATATTTGGGACACATAAAAGAACTGATTAGAATTTGGTGACCTTGACCTAATTTTCAAGATCACAGAAAAAGAAAAACTGAAAGTTCAAGGAGGTGCTGGGAGGGGGGTGGGGGCATCTGTTTTCTCTAAAAACACCATTACTAGTTTAAGTGATATCAAGATGATGGAAGGGTGATATTGAAAGACGGTGCAAAAAAAGCACCATACAGTCATGAGCTGAATTCTGCCTCCAGCAGGATTTGAACCTGGGACCTCATGATCCAAAGTTGGGAGTGCTAACCACTCAGCCACCCCGACGTGTCTTTTGTAATTTAGGGCCAAAAAGGTTAGTCCTTTCATCCCTACTGACCAATACAAATACCGTTGCACACAGTGCAGCTCCTGATGAGATGGCTGAAACCCCTATTTGCAACAGTGAATGTATCCAAATTCAGAGATGGAAGAGTCCATGTCAGAACTTTGGGGTGAAAGGGTTAATTAGCACAACTCTTATATAGACTTGTTGTTTCAGGTAACTCGTATCTCATCTCTAACCAAAGAGGGCATACCTGAACTCTGGCAGATGATACAACAGTATCAGGAGCTAGTCACCGAGTGCGGGGAACTAAAGAAAAAGCGACAACACCAACATCAGGTGTGGATGTGGAATTATATACGAGATCATATCATGGAACTGTTCATGGAACACAAATCAGTGAAATCTGAAATCCGTGAAGTGGAGGATAAAGTTGGAAGAGGGCTAATGACTCCAGGTCAAGGCGCAGATATACTGCTGCATAAATTCATAAAAGATTCATGATGAAGGGTAGATAACTAATGAATGCTTGTGTTATTCCAGTAGAAAGTACCATATTAAAGTCTCTATATTCCTCAAAAATAGACATTTTTCATCCAAAAAAGGTTACATGAATTGATATATGGTATTAATACAATCATAAAATGTAGAACCTGACAGCCTGTAAATTTTCAGTTAGTCTCTTGTTTTTGAACTGGATAAAAAATGAAATGATTTTTTATTGTATCTCTGAATTAATATTGGCAACATTAATTAAGAAATACTATAAAAAATCATTTCAGTTCAAGAACGAGAGACTAGCTGAAATTTTACAGGCTGTCAGGGGCCACATTTTATGATTGTATTAATATCATATATCAATTTATTTAACTTTTCTTGAATAATAAAATGTCTATTTTTGAGGAATATGGAGCCTTTTAACCCTATGTATTTGGACACTTTAACTCCATACCATTCTTGTCCTATAGTTTGAACAAACCCATATTATTACCAGATGGTGTCGAAAACTGCCGGATGAGTGGCAAACAGTGTAGACCCAGATCAGATGCCGCATTTTGCGGCATCTGATCTGGGTCTTCACTGTTTACTCTGGCATATTTGTCCCAATACTTAGGGTTATTACAGTAGTGAAAGCTGGAATGAGACAAATATAGTGTGATTTCATTAGGCTGGTACCTAAAACCAAAATGAGAAATAAGCTTAGAATGCTAAAAATATATGGGAAAGAAGTTGTTCTGTTAGCTTGCTTATAGAGAGTACTGTTTTACTGTATTAACAGAGAATATTATGATTGAATTTCAGCAGAACACATTCTGATTTTTTTTTTTATTTTTGCCAGAAAAGAAGAATATTTAGGATACCGGTAATTACTAAATATGAACGCTTTAATACAATTCATTATAGCAGTTTCATTTATGACATGGTATGAAGATGGATCCAGAAATATTGTATCCATTCAAAAATTGTATCGAAAAAGTGTATATTGTCTATATAATCTATATATTTTTCTATCTTATCTATACTTTTTTCTTTATAATCTTTTCATTTTTGTTTGGTTTTATCCAAATAAAACTGTATAGATTATATAGAAAAAATGGTCAGTTTTCTATATAATCTGTACATTTTTGTTTGGCTACAATACAGTATTTTAGCTAATTTTATTTTTGCTCTGATTCCTAGCTATAGTGTTACAAAGAGTTTGTGGTATATAACGAATGAATTTAATTACGGACAAATCTTTTAGTTTTTTTGTTGTTTTTTTTTTAATGCAGTGAGCAACATCAAAGGAAGACAAAGTGTGACAGTGCTCAACATAAGAGGGGTAGCTAGATAAATATTTCTTATTTCTGGGAACAGTTTGCTTTACTTGCACAGAAATTTTAACTTTCATCCCTGATTTTATGAAATGGACTGTTCCATCTCTGAATTTGAACACATCCATTGTTACGAATAGGGTGTTCAGCCAAAATTCAGTAACTGAACGGCAAACACTATAGATCCTGATGAGATGGCTAGTTATGAGCTGTCTCATCTTGATCTGCACTGTTTGCAAAGGTATCTGTGTGGGTCTGTAGGGATGAAACGGTTAAAGTACATTTCAAATATTACTGTGTGTTTTAAAATTTACCATTCAGTAGCACTTTTTCAGACAAATCACAGGTCAGGTGATTTGACTATACATGTATTATAGTGATTTGACTGAAAAAGTGATGCCTGAATTGGGAACATTGTAGACTGAAGGAGTTTGATCTGTGTCTACACTGTTTGCCGTCAAAATACTTAGGGTAGCTACTGAACCCAGAGTTATTTCTTAGTGCAATAATTAAAACAGGTTATATATTTGTTCTGTATGTAGAATAACAAATTACCAAAAATCTTGAAAATAGAAGAGGGCTTGTTTTAATCTCAATTAATGAAATGATTTATTTAATCCCTGCCATGCTGACTAAATTAACATGCCAGACCCACTATTAATTTTTAGCCAGTCAGATTACTTGATCCAGGTTATTGGTACAAATTCTCATACTTAAAGACAAATAGTGGCAATGCAGATCATTTGACTTCTTCAGAAGCTAATTGATCTAGATCTAAACTGTTTGCAAAGGCAGAACATATCTGGATTCAGCAGGACCAGGGTTAAATCTTGGGTACTGCCTGGATAATAACTCTTTTGTGAAAGCTTACAGAAATTCAGACATCAGAGTTTGAGGTTTATAAAAATGTAAGTGAAGATACCCAGGAAATGCCACTTCCACCTAGCACAGCCCTCCCGAGGAATGAAAGAAGGACAACACAAATGCCACATATGAAGCCACAGATGCACAAAGAAGAACTGCCTTGGAAGGGTCAGTAGGAAATCTAGGTAGGAGATGGGGTGGGGAAGGGCTTAAAACAGTTTTATTTGTGCGAAACCTCACCATTAATTCTGGTGCAGCTCCAGATTACAAATACTGTATTCTCCCTAATTACTGTACATACACTGGCTGTAATCTGAAGACTACGGAATTGCTTGACTGTGCGCTTATAAGCGCACAGTCAAGCAATTCTGTAGTCTTCAGATTACAGCCAGTGTACTTACAGTAATACTTATATCTACTTCTTAATAAAGACATATGTTGTGGGTACCCATTTGAATTGCGTCGACTTGTCGATACAATTCAAATGAGTACCCACAACATAATTATGCTTTTACAAAGAAATCAGCAAAAAAAAAACCCCACACACACATAAAAACATCACATAAGCATCATTTGATGAGCCCTTCACTGATCTATTTTTTTAAAGTGTACCCTTAGTATGGGTAGGACAATATTTTACAAGTTTTCCGAGTACAAGTATTTTTGAAAAAACCTAAGCGCACAATGCGGGTAATTAGGTTTAATACAGTATATCTTCAGTCTGCACACGGGTCCTCTACCTCATCTGTGAAACGTCACAGTAAAACACATATAATCAACACAATGATAAAACAAAGCAAAGGGCTCAATGGAGTTCTGAAGCCAGAACACAAGAAAACCATAAACATCCATTACCCATAAATATCCCTCTTTCCCAATAGTCCTGCTATAGTTCACATGGTACACCTTAGTGATTCACATGGTACACCTTAGTGATTGGACGTCTCTCAGTATAGTCCTTGACACACCGGCACAGTGGCTCAGTGGTAGAGCGTCCGCTTTGTGACCGGTAGGTTGCGGGTTCGATCCCCCGCCGGGTCATACCAAAGACTTTAAAAATGGTACTAGCTGCTCTTCCGCTTGGCGCTCAGCATTAAGAAAGTATAGCTAGGAATCAGAACTGGTCAGCTCAGTGTCAGTATAATGTGACTGGGTGGAATATCATGTCAAAGTGTCTGGGGCTTGATATTTCAGTGCGGCAGCACTCTAAAAGTGAGCATTGAGCTCCCTGCCACATCCAGACACCGTCGCAATATGACTGAAAGATTGTTGAAAGCGATGTTAAGCCCAAATCAAACAAACAAATAGTCCTTGACACTGTTGTGTACCGTTGCATTCCATGTCTCTGAAGTGTCCACAATATCCTCTCCTTGCATATTCAGTGTCCCTTCTATCCCCATAGTGGTTTCCAGCAATAACCTTCATCTCTACAGATGATAACAGTTGTGTCTGCATAACACGTGGGCCAAGTCAATTGAAAAGGTGTCTTCTAACATGCTCAAAATGCACAGATTCAGGGCCAGTTGATCAAAGCATTGTTAGCTTAACGAGCCCATTAGTGGTCAAAATGTTAACTATTCTAGTAAGTATAATATCTAATTCACAGATATTTTTGCTGAAAAAATGTTTTTTGCTGAAAAAATGTGAGTAGCTTTTGCAAATGCAAAAGCTACCCACATTTTTTCAGCAAAAATATTAGTATATATGCCATATTTAATGAGCAAAGTATTTGCGATACGTTAACTAACGACATCATTAGTTTTGAACGACTGGGCCCAGATTCTTCCCTCACATGTGCAAAGTGGACTTTGCTCTTCAGTGATACATTCTCTAGTGTCAAATGATTCTGTCAGCAGACTACGAAGGCCCTGATCTGACAGCCCATGTGCTATGGGCCTTTGCTGTCTGCACATGGTAGGAAGGCATATTTTTGCCTGGTGGGGTTCACCTGACAGTCTTCTGGTGGTACGCCCCAGTATTCATATTAAATTATGGTACTAACACTGTGTCCCTATAATCCCCATGAATTTCAGTGCTGTCCCCTCAGTCACCATGATGGTATCCTCAGGTGACACCCCCTCACCTCATAGTCCACATAGTGTCTCCTAGTCTTCCTGCAGTCCCCATGGTATTTTTGTACAGTGCCCTTGATATTGTTTATTGACATATTCTAAAAGGAATGACCCTCGAGAGCAATGAACTCGCTCTGAAAACAGCTGACTGTGTCAAGCTTTCTGGGACAGATTAACTAATTTCGGCCAATTCTGGTCCTTTGTGATCATTTGCCCATTGAAAATTAATATGAGAGTCTTCAAGACTCACATATAAATTTTCAATGGGCAGAGGACCAGAAAAATATAAACTATACTATAATGAAGTACGGGGAGGCGTTCAATGAAACTGTATTCAATGGCTTTAAAGATGTGAAGCAAACATGGCTTGTGACGGAAAGATATATGGACAGACAGACAGACAACAAAACCAAAAATAATATGTCTCTGCTGGGGAGATAGTGGGGAGACATAATTAAATGTATACGTCCGACTGGAAACCAGGAGGTCACGGGTTCAACCCCCGCCTAGGTCGGCAACATTCTTTCATGGAGATTGATCATGAAATATTTTCTACGGTCATTCTCTCCCTTCCGCTGATTCAAGAAGGGCAGTTGTCTGTTGCTGGCGAAAGAATATGCACAATACTGGTTAACTGCTTAGAGGACTGAGCCTGCCCAGTAAAATTGTGGTTTAGGTAAACTGACCACGACTCGACATGATCCCTTAGGGTTGACTGGGCCGTAAAACCTCAACACAAACAAACAAAATAATTAAATGTATAATTTAAAAAATTAAACCAACTGGCCATGTTATCAATGTAAAATCAAATAATCATATTCAGTTCAGTTTTGGGGTTTTTTCCTACAGATACCGTTTTTGAAAAGTCCGCCATAGCCTATCTGAAAACTGCCAGTGAGTCACACATTCAGGATGGTTTAATTGCAAATTTCGAGAATAACCCTGGATGGCTCATTCTGAAATAAACACAGTCATTTAACATGAACTATGCAACTGCTGATAAACATTTTGATTTTTTTACATTTTTATTTATTTCTGATCCACTCACACTAATTGTTAGACTTGGTTTTGCCCCCACCCTCGGAACATGTCCCTCTTACACACAGTGACTATTACAAAAACGATTAACCATGATGTTTTGATGACCAGTTATAAACAATATAGGGATAAACAGGGCATTCCATGCATTGATATTTGCAGACTGCTGAGGAAGATGAAACAGAAGCCCAAAGGGCGAGGTTTTCAACTTCTTCTGAGTGATGTTGCAAATGTTAATTACTGAAAACCATGTTCACGTTTTGGCTCATATGGCATATGGGCCTTTAACTCTTGTCATGCTGAATAAATTAAGATGCCACATCCATTTCTAATTTTTAGCCAATCAGATTGCTTGCTCCAGGTTTTGGATACAAATTTGCATACTTAATGACAAACATTGCAGATCCAGATCAGTTGGCTTCTTCAGAAGCCAACTGATCTGGATCTACAATGTTTGCAAAGACAGGGCATATCCGGATTCAGCAGGACAAGGGTTAACTCTTATGCTGAATAAATTAAGATGCCACGCCCATTTCTAATTGACAGCCAAGCAGATTACTTAATCAGATTGTTGACATAAATTCACATACTGAGTTCCTCAGAAGCCAACTGATCTGGATCTACATTATTTGCAAGGCAGGGTATATCTGGGTTCAGCAGGACAAGGGTTAAGCGCACACTATCTGTTGGAATGTCCTACTGTCATTTATAATAGTTTGTAAGATTGGTACTAAATTTTTATCGGCAAGCAATAAATTATTGCTCCCAAGTTGAAGAACTCACAACTCTGGGGTCACCAAATCCACAGTTGATAAAAAATAATTCAGTCACTGAGAAATGTGCTCATTACAAAATGTTAACAAACAGATTCTAAAAAGAATGACCATGAGAGCAATGACGACACTTACAGAACTGAAAACAGCTGAAGAATTAGATTTCTAGGCCAGACTAGCTAGTTTCGGCCAATTAGAAAATCCACGATAAAACTGTCCGAATTTGCTGTTGTATGGAGCCCTACATTATTGTATGCTGTTACCGTAAAATAATAGTGGCAACTGTGTGTAAGATTAAGTTCTACAGCAGTAAACTGTGTGTCCAAACCCACATTAATTTTGTATGTTGTACTATGTCATTAGCTGAAACAATATGATTCATTTGCATATTATACTAATTCTATCTTTCCTGTCTAAAACTATAAGATGAATACTATGGATTACTTTAATTTTTGATTATTTAATTAATATTCAAATGAACGGCCCTAATTACATACTAGATCTACTTGTATCATTATACACCCGACATACAAAGTATGTGGAGGTATATAGTTTTCGCTTTTCCGTTCATCCATTCGTTCGTTCGTATGTACGTTCGTTAGTTTGTTCCTCTTTCCATCACAGGGTCAAAAAAAAAAAAGTTTTTGCATGGAAGTTTATAAGACCTCATATTTTGAAGATCCCTTGATGGATTTCATTCATATTTTGCATGATGGTAGATATAGGTCTAAAGTTTTTATCAGCACCATTCCCACTCCAGAGGTGACCAGTTAAAGTTTTTTGTGTTTAAGTTTATATAGCTATATCATCAAGACCCTTGAGGAATTTCATTTATATTTTACATGTTGGTAGATGTCAGCCTAAAGTCTTACTCAGCATGATCCCCACCCCGTGTGTGACCGAGGTCAAGGTCACAAACTTAGAATTTTCATATAAAAATAAAAACTTTTGCGTTTAAGTTTATATAGCATATCATCAAGACCTTTTGTTAAATTTCATTACCAGCTAACTGAAAGGTTGAGCAGATGTTGCTATCAGCAAGGAATCTGTTCCTCTGTCCGTCCGTCCATTGAAGCATTATTCGTTCATACTTTATTTTTGTCTTCGGGTCAAAGTTTTTATGTTAAAGTTTGTAAGACCTTATATTATGAAGACTCTTTGATAGATTTCATTCATATTTGGCCTGATGGTAGATATGGGGCTTAAGTTTTTATCAGCAGTAATCCTACCCCCGGGGATAACCTTGGGGTCAAGGTCACAGAATTTTCATAAAAAAGTCAAAATTTTTGTGTTTATGTAGCTATACCATCAAGACTCTTTGATGAATTTCATTTGTATTTTACATGTTGGTAGATATAGGTCTAGAGTTTTACTCAGCATGATCCCCATCCAGGGTATGACCTTGAGGTCAAGGTCACAGACTTAGAAATTTCATATAAAAGTAAAAAAAATTGCATCTAAGTTTATATAGTTATATCATCAAGACCTTTTGTTGAATTCCTCCTGATAGGTTTAGGGGATCTGGCTATCAGCATGGAATCCATCCATCCATCTGTCTATCCATAAACACATTATTGTGCACCCCATAACTCCTAAGTACCCTTTGAGCTATTTTCATGAAACTCTGTCAGGTTGTAGAGGGCATTTGGTAGGGGTGTCTGGTACAAGAAAGACAACTCTGACTTGGTCCATGAGTTATATCCCCTTGTCTCCGAAATTGTAAAAATTTTGTGTGAACCATAACTTTAAAATACATTAAGATATTTTCATGATACTTCACCAGTATGTAGAGGACATTGAGTAGGCATATCGCATTCAAGAATGACACTCTAACCGACTCCATTCTGCAGTTTTTGCCCTTGTGTAATGGTGTGTGGGCAAAAACTCTAAAAATTCTTTTAAGATATTTTTGTGACACTTTACCGATATGTAGAGGACATTGAGTAGGCAGGTCACGTTAAAATTATTATTAAAATTTATATAGCTATATAAATTAAAGATCCTTTCGTTGGTTTCATTAATATTAAGCATGATGGTATATGTAGGTCTAAAGTTTTTCTCGGCACCATCCCCAAGCTGGGGTATGGCTTTTAAGTCAAGGTAACAGACTTTTCATACAAATGTCATTTTTGCTTATATTATAAAGACTGACTGATTTCACTGGTCTATGGTGATAGTTATAGGGCTAAAGTTTTAATTAGCTCAATCCCTGCACCTGTTCCTGACCTTTGAGGTCAAGGGCTTTACAATATGTGTGATTGAATTCTTTCAGTGTTATAACATATAGCATATAACTGCCATCTCCAGAGTCAAAGCTACATACTTTGTGCTCTTTAAAAAGTGGCGGTAGCTCTGGTCGGGGGTATACGTGCCCCACTGGGCACTTTGTCTAGTTGTAAATAATGAATTACCCACGACCATTATAATCTGGATAAAAAAGTTTCTAAAAGGACTTTTTTGCCAGACTAGCTAATTTCGGCCAGTTAGACCGCATCAATGGCCCTCAGAATATAAATTTTCAAATATCCCAGAACATTACAAAAACAAGCCTATTCCAATATACTCAAAATTTTACCATAAAAAAAAAATGAAAATTTTTGGATAAAAAATTCGGATAATTTTCATATTTCTGCTCAAAACATAGATTGTGGGTTCTCATTAGAACTGCCTACCCACAATCTTTGTTTCTGAGCAGAAATAAGAACAATGATGTATACCCCTGTAAACTCCAGTTTTACTGTACAAAAGTGGGGTTTAAGGGGGTTAACATTATATAGGCATGTTTTCATGATGATAGGCTCAATGATCATAAAGCACCAGAAAATAGTGAAAACAGGGGTATATGTAGGGTCTATATGACAGGTCTTCTGCATTTCTCATACAATATGGTGAAAATGTGTGACTTGCATATCTCTAGGGTTGCATAAGATGGTTATCAAGGTACATAATTTCATATTGTGGGTACTCCTTAATTAACCCTTGTCCTGCTGAACCCAGATATATCCTGCCTTTGCAAACAGTGTAGATCCAGATCAGTTGGCTTCTGAAGAAACCAACTGATCTGGATCTGCACTATTTGCCATTAAGTGTGTGAATATGTAGCATTAATCTGAATCTAGTAATCTGATCAGCTGAAAATTAGAAGTGGGCATGGCATCTTTATTTATTCAGCAGAACAAGGGTTAAGTGATGTAGAACTTTTAAACAAATTGATGAAAACCCCTTTGACAGAAGGCCCAATGTGAAATTGGGCGTAAATTGGTCAAGCGATTTCAGAGAAGAAGGCACCTGCAGATTAGGAGATTTTATACATGTATATAGCCCAGTGGCAAGGGCAGATAACCCCTGAGGACAAACTTTTGTTTGTAACTAAAAGGGTGTGCTACTTTGATCATACACTGTAAGTTTCATCCATTAGGCTTTAATACATTTTGAGAAACCGACTTTTCAATATTTTTCCCAATACAAATGCATAGTGACACAAATTTGACCTTGCTGCAAAATGGTCAAATGTCAACCTAGGGTCATCATTTAAAAAAACGGTAGCCCTTGAGCCCCCACTGCTATAAACCAAGATTCAGCTTTAAAACTTTCTTGATTCTGGAGAAGATTTTTAAGTGTTTTTACCATATATGGGCAATGATCTTGATCATTTGTGTAAATTTTCTACCCCGTTTGACTGAAGGCTCCACATGAAGTTTGAAGAAAATTGGCCAAGGGGTTTCAGAGGAGGTTGTTAAAGGTGTAGACAGACGGACGAGGGACGGGGAGTGATCACAATAGCTCATCCTCAGCCTCGGTGCTGTATACCGGACATGAAAGGGTAGTGGTTCTTATTGGTTTCCTTTCACTGGTCTGGTGGCATGATTGAGCAAGTACGAGATTACTTTGTACATTGGTAATACACACATTTTGAAGCTCTTATTATTAGGCTGACTGCTCTAAATTTTGACACTTTCAGACCTGACCTTTTCGAACATGGTCCGTCAGCAAGGTGTTCTGCACATGAAATATGCACAGACACTGTTTCAAGCCAAGGTCAAGGTGACCTTGACCTTGGCTTGAAACAGTGTCTGTGTTAGGTGAAACTAATCCAGATTTTTCTGGCGCTGCCCCACTGTGCCTCTGGTGCCTGGTAGCATTATAAATCTGTCTGTCTGATCTAAGCAATGAAGTATCATACAGACATGAGCAGAACAGAATTCGGCCACCACAGGAATTCAATTGATAGTGTTGGGGTTTAATGACATGTCAACCCTTGTTGGTCATTTAGGGGATAACTGCATTCAAATTTGTCATTTGGGGAGGTAAATCGGCGGTTTTACGGTCGGAAATTTCGTTTTACGGCGACGCGTCAGCGGAGCCGTAAAACGTAATTTGCGACCGTAAAACCGCCGATTTACCTCCACAAATGACAAATTTGAATGCAGTTATCCCCATTCTAATGCATTTATTCATTTTTCTGTTGAAAAATTGAACTATTTGCACGAAGCGACAAGTACTGTGAGCTGCAGTAAAACCAAATGCCAGCCAATGAGATGCGACGTTACGTGATCGCGTCGGATTTCCGACAGTATATCGCAGAATATACCGTCGCAAATTTTTGACGTTACCCAATCACACGTCGCGTTACATACGCAAGTGCATTAGAATTTGTGTTGTTTCCCAGAGAAAAGCGATAGAAAAGGTAGAGAAGAAAGAGAGGGAGGACAGGGAAGAAAGAGGAACAGCAATGAAAGTGAAGACTTCTGTTATAAGGACAGCAGCCTTGCCCAACTGTAAGCCAATATCAGTTGGACGCCCCTGTGACGTAAGATACACAACACCTCCGACCACCCCATCCCTTCAACTCAAATCCAGGATCTTGTGATATGAATGAAGTCGTAAGCGCAAAATACTTGGCCATGCAGACTCTTCCTATTTTTTTATGCCCCCAACTTTGAAGAAGTTGGAGGGACATATTGCTTCTGGGGCGTTTGTCCGTCCATTCATCATGCTTTTTGATGCATAGCATAACTTTAGAAATGTGCATGCTACTGTTTTGAAATTTCTTATATAGATTCCTCATGAGAAAATAGCTGACCATTTTTTTTTTTTTTTCTAAAGGATTATGCCCCTTTCCTGAGTTATGGCCCTCTGAAAAAATATGGATGCAATCTTGTCAGCAAAATATCTCAAAAACTATTGAAGCAAGAGCCTTGAAACTTGATGAATAGAGTGGTAGTGATTAGTAGACAACCTCATGAACTTTAAATTTTGAAAAAAACTTCATGAGTTCTGGCCCTTTGTAACTTTGGGCATTTTTACCGTGTCAGCAAAATATCTCAAAAACTGTTGGAGCTAGAGCCTTGAAACTTGGTGAAATGATTGGCAATGATGAGCAGATGACCTGATTAACTTTTGAATAAAATTCTGAAAAATATTTCATGAGTAATGGCCCTTTGTAAATTTGGGCATTTTTCCCTTGTTAGCAAAATATTTAAAAAATTATTGAAGCTAGAGCGTGAAACTTGGTGAATAGATTGGTAGTGATGAATAGATGACCTGATTTTCTTTTGAATAAATTCTGTAAAATACTTCATGAGTTATGGCCCTTTGTAATTTTGGGCATTTTTACCTTGTCAGCAAAATCTCAAAAACTGTTGGAGCTAGACCCTTGAAACTTGGTGAATTGATTGGTAATGACGAGTAGATGTCCTGGTTAACTTTGAATAAATTCTGAAAAATATTTCATGAGTAATGGCCCTTTGTAAATAGGGGCATTTTTCCCTTGTCAGCAAAATATCTCAAATACTATTGGAGCTAGAGCCTCAAAACTTGATGATAAATAGATTGGTAGTGATGAAAAGGATGTTGGAGGGGCCTATTGCTTCAGGACATAATGGCCCTTTCTAAATTTTTGGCATTTTCCCTTGTCAGCAAAATATCTCAAAAACCTGTTGAAGCTAGAGCTTCTTAACTTGATGAATAGATTGGAAGTGATGAGAAGATGACCTGATTAACTTTTGAATAAATTCTGAAAAATATTTCAGGAGTTATAGCCCTTTAGAGGCAAGCATATGGTTGGGGGCATAGTGTTTTACAAACACAATTTCTAGTTGTTGTTTTTTTTTTTTTTCATATCCAAAATGATATTAAAGTGAAAGATTTTGGATAAGAAAAAAAGAAACATATTTTGAGAGGGTATGGAAAAAAAGAAGCAGAAGCAGCACATCTACAATTTTTTGTTTTATTAATTGCAATAATTGTAATAACCTTCATTACCAAAGCACGTATAGTGAGCCATGACACAATAAAACCTACAAAATACAAAAGTAAACAGCTAATAGTACAGTCAGGGCTTTGCTGTTCATTATTTATGCTCAGTTTACAGCAAAAAACCAGTCTTCTAGACTCACAAGTACTGATAGTTTTATTAAGTACTGATAGTTTTATTAACCCTTAAAATGCCAAGAAAACCAGCATCTGAAAATGTCATCTGACTATGTTATCTGCTGAATATTCTTGCAAACTTTTCAAACCTGTTCTTGCATACAGGCAAACAGTGTGAACCCAGATCAGACTGCTCCTAGAGGAGCATTCTGATCTGGGTCCACACTGTTTGCAAAAATGACTTTTAAAATCAAAAGCAGATGACAAAGTAGATGACAATTGTTGTGACTGGCAGTTAAAGGGTTAATTTTATTATCACATAGTACAGGAACTCATAAGTGCCTCATCAAAACACTACTAATGGTTACCTACAACATATTCTCTGAGAATTATTTTTTTTTTTTTACATGGATATTTTAAATGTCCTAAAATTTCAAACACTATTCCATATGTCTTAGCCTTAATATTTGTATGTAGTTGTTTCTTAAAATATTAAGTGGAATGACAAACAGTGTAGACATTGATCAGACTGCTCCTTCAGCAGCAATCTGATCTGGGTCTACACTGTGTGCAAAGGCCATTTTGTCAGACATTTGGTATACAAATTTTACTGTACTCCTCTAATTTAGCTCTATGAGCTGAATATACACTTCAACCCCTTTATAACATGGTTGGTTATAACACAGTTTTGGATATAACATGGTTCAAAGATGGATCCCAAAAATGTATAGATTATATTGAAATGACCATAAATGTCATTTTTCCATATAATCTATACATTTTTGTTTGGCTATAACAGGGTTGTTTAACTAACACGGTTTATGCTATGGACCCCAACAACAGTGTTATAAAGAGGTTGTGGTGTGTTAAATTCTGTAAGCTGAGAACAAATGCCCTGATCAGAGTGCATGTATGGACCTTCCCTGTCTGCATATCTCGTGATGCAGCCAAAATGCTGTGTGCTGAAACAGCTAGGGCCTTAATCAGGGTGCACAGGCTTGTCAGGGAGTAGTGCAGGTTTTACTGTGCCCTGTCATAATTTTTACACTTCATCAATCACATAAAATCACTCTCACAACTTAACCCTTATCATGCTGAATAAATTAAGATGCCAAGCCCATTTCCAATTCTCAGCCAATCAGATTACTTAATCCAGATTGTTGATATAAATTTACATACTAAATGACAAACAGAAGAGATCCAGATCAGTTGAATTGATCTGGATCTATACTGTTTGCAAAGGCAGGGCATATCTGAGTTCAGCAGGACAAGGGTTAACTCATTTATGTTGAATGGACTCTTCTACCACAACTCTTTAGAAGTCTATTTCCCATAGCAGGGTATGTTTAGTTTTATCATTACTATGTTTTATCTCCAGGCTAAAATGAGTTATATGTATGCTCAATGCCTATCCTTTTTAAGACAGCCCTTTTATTTTGAAAGGTTTCAAATGCAAAGGAGGCAACTGCCTGTTTCCTTAAATTATCTCCTAGTGCAACAAGGTGTCAAACCCCCTCCCCCCCACCCCCCCCCCCCACCCCAAACCACATTACATATTGGAAGAGTCAATTTCAATATAAGGTATGTCAGACTATAAGATTCAGATATTCCTAGAGAAAAATGACTTTATTTGCAGTGTCTGATCTGTATTGTTGCACTGTTTGCCAATTACCCTCTTTGGGATTTCCAGGGATTTACATATTAAAATGAAAAGCCCTATTTTTTTCAAGGAAAACTATATTAAGAAGTTTTGTTTTACTTCAGCTAAATAAAGATAGAATAAATAACACTTTGGTCCCAGTTCACATAACCATATCTATCCTAACAATTCCAAGAGACACACACCTGGTTAAACAGTGCAGACCCAGATCAATCTGCTCCTTAAGATGCAGTCTGATCAAGATCTCCATTGTATCCTTTTGAGACACATCATGATAATTTGGTGTTTTAACGTTACTAAAGTCATATACCATATTTACCCTAAGTATTCGGACACCTCAACTCCTTACCATACTTTTCTAAAATTTGAACAAGTATAATTTACTACCCCATGTTGTGTCTAAAATTTGCCGAATGAGTAGCAAACAGTGTAGACACTTATGAGATGCCACATTCTGTGGCATCTCATCTGGGTCTACACTGTTTGCTCAGCCCTGTCTGTCCGAAAACATACGGTAAATATGGTAGACGGGTGATAATGAAAGGCTCTCTGCAATGAAGCGTAGTAGTCATGAGCTAAATTCCATCACCAGTGGGATTAAAACCTGGGACCTCCTGATCCAAAGTGGGGAGCACTAACCAATCATTCACTCACTCAAATGCTTCTTTTTGAGACATGTAACCACATACATATATGAACATACCAAGTTCTAGAGTACCATAATAACCCTAAATATTGGGACAGACAGGCCTGAGCAAACAGTGAAGACCCAGATTAGATGCAGCAGAAGGCAGTGTCTGATCATGGTCTACTATATTTGCCAATCATCCAGCACTATTTTAGACACATCAACAGGGGGTTATACTTATTCAAATTTTAGGACAAGTATGGTATAGAGGTATGGTGTCCCAATACTAAGAGTAAATATGCTAAGTACAGTAAGCAGTTGTGGTGCCTGAATAGTTAGGGTATGAAATATTTTCACTCCATGAAGTATACATTAAGTGGAATTCATTAAGACAACTAAGAGACTGCACAACACAGCCATTCTAATTTAAGACAAGGCACCATTCAAAACTATAACAGACCACATTCTAAAATATTTTTTGTTTCTTACTTTTTTAGAGAAACTAATGCTTGACATTTCATGTGAACTGACCATCTTGTCAATGATTTGCATGAAATGAAAGTCCTGTTTACTGGTGAAACAAAAAATGTAATAACATTTACTGTTGGAAGTGAATGGCACACAGGGACTAGAAGCTGTACTTCTCTGTATGTTAACCCTTGTCATGATGAACCCAGATGTACCCCACCTTTGCAAGCAGTGTAGATCCAGATCAGTTGGCTTCTGAAGAAGCCAGCTGATCTGGATCTGCACTGTTTGCCATTAAGTATGTGAATGTATAGCAACAATCTGGATCAAGCAATCTGATTGGCTGAAAATTAGAAGTGGGTGTGGCATCTTAATTTATTCAGCATGACAAAGGTTAAGGGTACTCATTGTTTGTTTCTGATGAGGTTTTCGACCCAGTCAACCGATTCAAGTCATGTAGAGTGCGGTCAGTTTACCTAACCAAACATTTTCCAGAGCAGGCAGTCCTCTAAGTGGTTTACCACTACTTGTGCACATTCTTTCACCAGAAACTAACAAAGTTCTGCCCTTCTTGACTCAGTGGAAGGAAAAGAATAAGGGTACTCATTAGTACTGCTTTGGTGAAATGCTAACAAGTACTAACAACATCCAAAATCTTGATTTTTTTTTTTTTTTTTTTTTGTTTTGTTTTGTTTTGAAAAAGCATCTATTTTTATAGCCCTGGTGTCTATGATAAGAAGTATTGTTTGGTTTGAAGTTAAACAGCCCAGTCATCACTGGGCAAGATTAAGTTGTTAACCAGTACTTGTGCACAGTCTTTCGACAGAAACTGAAAACTGCCTTTCTTGGCTCTGCAGAAGAGACAGTATGTCCAAAGAAAATATTTCATTTTCAACCTCCTTTAAAGAATGTTGCCATATTGGGTGGGGATTGAACCCACATCCTCCTGATTACCAATCAACTGATATTTTTCCCTTTAAACACATGTAGGTATGCATTAGAAGTGCCTCACTACAGAGGCACTTCTAATGAGTACCCACAACATATGTTTTCAGAGAGAAATAACCAAAACATTATATGGATACCCCCCCACCCCCTACACACACACACACACACACACACCTTATCTGGAGCTACTGACTCCGTCAGCTAGATGCATAGCTCTTGATAATATGCATTTTTAATCCAAAAGATTGACATTTTGTATTTATTTCTGCACATAAACATATGTTGTGGGTACTCATTAGAAGCACCTCAGTGAGGTACTTCTAATAAGTACCCACAACATAGGTTTTTGTAGAGAAATAAGAGAAATATTTGCCTGATACGGATAGATGGCATCATTTTGGCAAATAGAATGTTCTGGAAATAGCTTAATTCAACATTTTGTTTCTGCTGACCATCAGGGTCCAGTTGTTCAAAGTGTCGTTAGCTTAACGAGCCTGTTAACGGTCATTTCGTTAACTGTTTTAGCGGATTCAATACACAATATTGTGATATTTTTTGCTGAAAAAATGTGTGTAGCTTTTGCACTGCAAAAGCTGTAGCTTTTGCACTGCAAAAGCTACTCACATTTTTTTTCCAGCAAAAAATTTTGGCATATTTGCGTATCACTCGATGTAAATTTTAACGAATCGTTAATCATTAACTAACGATGTTGTTAGCTTTAAACAGCTGAGCCCACTTGGTCAAAGTACCTATCTAAAGCAATGTGACGGACTATATAAATTTTTCAATAGTAAATGTTACAAATCACAGAAAATGCTTGCTTGAAGGTTTTTTGTGTACATAAGGCAACTTAACACACCATATGCTAATGGATAAGAGCAAACCAGCCCGCTAATCCAGGCAGTCTTTGCAGTTTATTTATTTCATTCAGGTTCAAAGTCGCTTTCAACATCACATAGGTGTCTGCATGTGACAGGGAGCTCAATGCTCTCTTTTAGATTGCAGTTTCACTGAATCATGCCCTAGACACATGACATGATATTCCACCCAGTCACATTAAACTGACACCAAGCTGGCCAGTAATGATTCCTAGCTCTATTTTTTAAAAATTGGGCGCCAAACCAAAGAATACCCAGTATTGTTTTTTTTTTAAGTATTCGGTATAACTTGGCTGGGGACTGAATACACAAACCTGCCAGTCACTCTACAGACACTCTACAAATTGAGCCATTGTCTTTACAATCCATTATTATTTCTTAAAATAGTCTTCAAAATTGTTACAGAAAGCATTCTCAATTTCATTTCATTTTTCAGAGAAGAAAAAAGCTTCAAGTTTTGCGTAAATCATCTACCCAGCAGACAATTCCCGTAAAATGCCAAGCTTTTATTTTCTCTGAAAAATAAAAAAAAAACTTTAGAATGTAATGAGTTGTTGCTGTGACAGGACTTTTATGGGTTAACAGAGCTCTAGATACTGTAAGTAATATTGAAGTATGTATTCATCGTGTTTCTCAACACAAAATAACAAGAAAACAAAAAAAATCCAAGGTGACTCCAACGAGTACCAGCAATACATATTTTGTGGACAAATATAAAAAATATCAACATTTTTTATCTAAAGCTTTTGTTAAAACATGACATAAAACATGTTTTTATGATTTGTGGCTCTTCCACTACAAATGCTTCATGTATATTACAATGCACACAACTTACACAAGCGAAAACTGAATGACTAATTTCCAGTGTCTGAGGTAGTTTAGTCACAATATAAAATAAAACAAGTCTTCAACAGTAACAGACATGGCTGTAGACAAGTAGGGCTTTTAACCGTTGTCCTGCTGAATAAAAATGCCACACCAACTTCTTATTGTCAGGCCTATCAGATAACTTGATCCGAATTGTTGAATCAAATTTACATACTTAATGATTAACAGTGAAGATCTGCATCATTCCACTTCAAAAGCCAACTGATCTAAATCTATATGGTTTGTAAATGTAGGACATATCCAGGTTCAGCAGGACCAGGGTTAAGAAGATGTTTTTCTATTTTTTTTTGTTTGTTTTTTTTTTTAGTTTAACCCTTGCCATGCTGAATAAATTAAGATGCCACGCCCACTTCTAGTTTTCAGCTATTCAGATTAATTGATCCAAGTTGTTGATACAAATTCAAATATTTAATGGCAAACAGTGAAGATCCTGATCAGTTGGCTTCTGAAGAAGTCAACTGATCTGGATCTACTCTGTTTGCAAAGGCAGGGCATATCAGGGTTCAGCAGGACCAGGGCTCACATATGTTACAGTGCGTGCTCATTAAGGTTCCATATTCCTCAAAAATAGACATTTTTTACATAAGAAGAAAGGTTTAATAAATTGATATATAGTATTTACACATCTATCATAAAATTTGGCATCTGACAGCCTGTAAAATTTCAGTTGTCTCTCGTTTTTTGAACTGGACTAAAAATGAAATGATTTTTTATCGTATCTCTGAATTAATGTTGGCAAAATTAATTCAGAGATAGGATAAAAAAATCATTTCAGTTCAAAAACAAGAGACTAACTGAAATTTTACAGGCTGTCAGGTGCCACATTTCATGACTGTATTAAGACCATATATTAACTAATTAAACCTTTCTTGGATAATAAAATATCTATTTTTGAGGAATATGGAGCCTTTACATTTGTATAAGAACAAAAAAGTTTTGAAGGTAAAAAAACATAAACAAATTGTCTTAAGTAGTTCTAATAACACACAAGACAAAAACACTAACATACAGCTCCAGATAAGGTTGTTGTTGTTGTTGTTTTCTTTTCTTTTTTTTTTTCTTTTTTTTGTTTTTTCAACCAAATAGTATGGTTATATTTCTTATTTTTCCATAAAAACATATGCTGAGGTACATATTAGAATGACTCACTGAAGTACTTCTAATGAGTATATGAGTTTATATGTTTTCTTAGAGAAATAAGTAAAAGTACACATGTAATATTTTTTGGTTGCCCACATCCTCACCCCCAACCATTCTTCTTATCTGGAGCTATGATTAACATGAAAGATAAAGACAAAAACTGAGCCAAATTTCAATGCAATGAACAGTAAAATACCAGTATTCAGACCACTTGAAATAAAGACTAAACCACTGTTAAGAGCAGCTTTCGCCAGTCCAAAATAGTTTCTTATTATTTCATATTCAGTATAGGACTGCCCACTAATTAGACCACCTTTTTGGATGACCAGAGACTTCAGGGCCCAGTTGTTCAAAACTAACGATGTCGTTAGTTAACGATTCGTTAAAATTTAAATCGAGTGATACGCGAATATGCTGAAATTTTTTGCTGAAAAAATGTGAGTAGCTTTTGCAGTGTAAAAGCTACTCACATTTTTTCAGCAAAAAATATCAGAATATTGTATATTGAATCCACTAAAGCAGTTAACGAAATGACCCTTAACGAGCTCGTTAAGCTAACGATGCTTTGAACAACTGGGCCCTGGTTATTATTTTCTACTTGACATAATGCCACATGGAACCAGATGGCTGAGGTCGCCTGACAAGGTTACATTTTGATCTATACAAAAGCAGAGACTAAAAAAACAATTTTTATCTTCTAAATACCATCTGGCGATGTTTACATTTGAAGTTCACTTAAAAAATATGTTTAAATGGTTACCAAGGTATATACTGGAATTAAAATTAACCTAGGTGTAAAGTTAAAAGATTGCTAAAAAATAAAACAATCTTGAATATTAACATATAGATATTTAAAAGATAAACACGACTGCTGGAGATACATGTAAGCCAAAGGGAAGCAAATTCTTTCCTTTTACAGTAGATCTCTTTTCAGAAGGAAAAAAAAACAACAAATTTACCTCCCTTGGAAATGTATCAAATCCCCTTAACCCTTGTTGCAATGAATAAATTTAGATGTCACACCCACTTCTAATTGCAGATTACTTGATCCAGGTTGCTGATACAATTTAACATACTGAATGACAAACAGTGGAGATCTAGATCAGTTGGTTTCTTTAAAAGCACCTGATCTGGCTCTCAACCGTTTGCTAAGACCGGGTTTATCCGGGTTCAGCAGGACCAGGGTTAAATGGATGAGCTGTGCCATGTGAACATGCGCTTTTCAGAATACAAACATGTATTTAGGGAATAAAGACTAAAAAGATAATAAAATATTTTAGAATTCTGTATGAAAAAAAAAAAATCTGTCTCTAAGAACTTGATTTAAAATGAAACAGCACAGCAAAATAAATTTGAAACATGATTAAACCATATGCTTTTAGAAAACATAGATCACTTCATTAAAAAAAATAGCCTTTCTTAGAAAGACATAAACCAGACAGAACATATGGGCCATGTGAAAACTTGTCTTCACCTATATGCAGGAAGCAAAGGCTCAGATCAGCCTGCGCACATGCAGTCTGATCAGGGCCTGCTAACAGAATCATTGGAAATTACAGAATGTATGAATGGAGAGCAAATGCTCAGATAATACACTACAACCTCTTTATAACATGGTTCGTTATAACATGGTTTTGGATATAACACAGTTCAAAGATGGATCTAAAAACTGTATAGATTATATTGAAAAATGATCATAAATGGTCATTTTTCAATGGTTCAAAGATGGATCCCAAAAATGTGTAGATTATAATAATACAATATAATCTATACATTTTTATTTGGATATAACACGGTTGTTTAACTAACACGGTTTATGCTATGGACCCCAATAATAGTGTTATAAAGAGGTTGTGGTGTACTTTATGCATGTGCAGGATGATATTAATCTGTGCATTTTGCGCAAGTTCGGAGGCACTTTTTAACTAGATGCATCCCATATAACACTCCATATAAGACAGTTTGATAAAAAGATGCTGTCAGGTATGTTTTTTGTGGCTACGGTAAAACTTAGAACTGTTCCCATTATTCCAGATAAGGTATTGTTTTTTTTTTTATCCAAAAAGTAAGGATATTTTTCTTATTACTCCACTATAAAACATATGTTGTGGGTACTCATTAGAAGCGCCTCGCCGATGGGCGCTTTGGCGAGGCGCTTCTAATGAGTACCCACAACATATGTTTTGTGCAGAAATGAGAAATATTATTTGTGGATACTCTCTTTATTGGCAGCTATAACTGTTCCATTGAGGAAAGTCTTACTTGCACCTACAATGTGCATGTATGCTTTCGGTGAGAATTAAGAAGAAATACCTTGTATTTATCTGGACATCCTCCAGTCTGGAGATCATAATTGTAAACCAAAATTGGCCATACCTTCTAATATTTTTATTTTTTTATTTTTTTTGTGTGTGTGTTTGCATTCTATAAAATTATATCATTTTGTGAGTTATTTGGGTGATCAATGAAGCACCCAGAACTACCCTCATCTAATGCGCAGGATGGTTAAGACTGTCATCTATCTATACTGAGACACTTCTCACAACCTGGGCCCAGTTGTTCAAAGCTACTGACATCGTTAGTTAACGATTCGTTAAAATTTTCATCGAGCAATATGCAAAATGCTGGAATTTTTTGCTGAAAAAATGTGAGAAGCTATTCACATTTTTTCAGCAAAAAATATCAGAATATTGTATATTGAATCCACTAAACAAGTTAACGAAATGACCCTTCACGTGCGTGTTTAGCTAACGACGCTTTGAACAACTGGGCCCTGGCCATAATCACTGACTTTGTTGTTTATTGTCTGAAACATGAAAGATTTGATTTTCAGTCATCCTACTTATGTTTTTCCTAGGCAGGCTTACATGTATAAGTGGTTAACCAGTATGTTTCGCACATATTTTGCCAATAACTGATAACTTACTCTTAAATTAACGGAACAAGGAGAATAACCATAGAAAGATTTCATGATCCCTCTCTACAGAAGTTACTTGTCCGAGCTGGGATTCGAACTAGCAACTCCTGGATCTGCAGTCAGACATGCCACCAACTACTCTTTGGGCATAAAAAAATGGAAGTACAGTGAGCATGCATAACTTTCTAACAGTTAAATCTTTGTTTTAATACAGAGCTGTGGAAATACCATGCCCGACTTGTCCAACTTGTCCCATTTCCCTGAGGACAAAAGAAATTTCAATTTACTTGTCCTGGGACAAGTAATTCATAGCTCTGGCAAAAAAGTATCCAGATTATAAGATAGATATTTTTCTTATTTCTCGAAGAAAACATGCTGTGGGTACTCATCAGAAGTGCCTCAGTGGGGCACTTCTAATACGTACCCACAACATATGTTTTCTTCGAGAAATAAGACAAAATGTCAATTTTCGGGCATGTAAATCTTGGTTGGGCAAGTGGATTTTGACCATTTCCTTATCCGTGGACAATAAAATTTGATAATTCCACATCCCTGTTTGAATACATTCCTTGAGGAAAGTGACAGATTTTACAATGGGATGCAATTTCACTGCCTTACTTTGCGATTTTTTTTTTTTGATTTTTTTTTAATTCCCTATGCTTCATTACTGCAGTAATTTGTTTGTAAATTCAACTATCATGATATTTTCTGTTTGAATTTCAAGAACATTTATCATAGCTCCAGTTAAGCCTTTTTTCTATGGCTTTTTTTCTTATTTCTCCACAAAAAATAAACTTCTAATGCACAACATGATTATGATTTCTTTGAAAAATAAAAATATTTTCCTGACACCCCTTCTTATCTGGAGCTATGAATTTACTTATTAGTTTCTTTCTCGTGGTTATATACACTGAAGGATATGTCTTCTCAATGTTTCACCACAACTTGGTCAGTAGAATGGCAACCATTACAAGACCTACTGGAACAAGGTATAGTCATTGGCTTCTGCGTCTCTGATGTAAATATCCTAAAACTTTACCCAGGCCTTTCAATCTCTCCTTATATGACGTCATTGCTATCATAGCAAGTTGTATACGGGGATCGAGAGGTAGGACTGCTATAACCCACCAGTGCCATGCCGGACCATGTGTGCCAAATGTTTGTTCTGTTTCCTGGGCAGGGAATTGTCCTAAATGCTGTAGAATTTGTTGTTTCTGGACCATTGGCAGGGATTCAAACCACCCTTGTGACAGCTTGTATACTGACTGGGACAATGTCTTCAAAGCTGAAAAATAGGTATACATACTTTATTGACAATAATCTTATTTACTTTGGACACCTTTAGCTCCTTACCGTACTTATCCTAAAATTTGAATACAGTGTAGGTTCATTTTTCTACCTGTTGATGTGTCCAAAATTTGAAGAATGAGTAGCAAACAATGTAGATCCTGATCGAATGGCACATTCAGCAGCACCTGATCTTAAGTCTATACCATTTACTCAGCCCTACCTGTCTGAATACACCAGGTAAATATTTTACATGCTGCACTTACCCTAACTATTCAGACCTCACCAGTGATGATTCAATTCAGATGCAGCAGAATGTGGTTTATGATCAGGGTCCATACTGTTTGCCTCCAAATGAGCAGTTTCTAGACATATCAATAGGCAGTCAACCCTTGTCCTGCTGAGCCCAGATACACCATGCCTTTGCAAACAGTAGATCCAGATCAGTTGGCTTCTGAAGAAACCAATTGATCTGGATCTGCACTGTTTGCCATTAAGTATGTGAATTTATAGCAACAATCTGGATCAAGTAATCAGATTGGCTGAAAATCAGAAGTGGGCATGGCATCTTAATTTATTCAGCAGGACAAGGGTTAAATGGACTTGTTCAAATGTTATGAGCAATATGTAGGGGTAAAAATGTCTGAATATCTAACTTTTACCACTCTCATGGCTAAATCAGCATGGATGACAAATTGATGATGCTTTTTCTTGTTTTTCTTAGAAAACAGGCTTTTGACACTTTGCAAGAAAACAGGTTTTGACACTTCATAAAAATTTTCTCTGTTGGAGACAAATTGCAAGAAATGTCAAAACCTGATTTTTGAGAAAAAAAAGGAAAAATGTTTCAATATGTCGTCTGCTGAAAATTTTACCCAGAGAGCAAAGTGATAAGGTAAATATGGTAACAAATAATTTTATTTTCCTGTTCCTTGTCGACAACAATATCAGTTACAGGTAGGAGGCTAGCTTATTGTGATAATGAGGTTATACAAGGTGTTTGTAGTATTAACTGTCAACCCCATAGCTCCAGATAGGAGGAATACCAATTAATATTTTCATTATTTTTCTACAAAAACATGCTGAGGGTACTATCAGACACAAATCTATGGGGGCCTTCTAATGAGTATCCACAATGTATGTTTTCACGAGGAAATAAAAATATTTCAATATTTTTGGATGAAAAAAGTGCCTTATTTGGAGCTGAGCTTCCTGAGTATATAATATATGTTATACAAGCAGTGCCTCAGGTGATAATAATGACCTTTATTAAAGCAGATTTTATATAAGCAATTTTCAGTTTTTTCCTCACTTTTGAACTCTATATTTTCTCCTTTTTGCCCTCCCTGGCATGCAATTTTTCAACACCATGATAGTACTAGTTTTATGTAAGGATTTAAAGACATAATACATTTTAACTGCCACTATCTAGATGTTTCATAATTTTCATTCACCTTTACCAGTGTCTCAGCAAATTCAGCAGACAACAAATTGGTTATATTTTTTTCTTGTATTTCCCAAACAATAAAGTTAGACATTTCATGCAAACTGTTTCCAGACAATTTGCATGAAATGTTTTACCTAATTGTGTCTGGGAAACATTAAAAAAAAAAAAAAAAAAAAAAAACTGTCTGATATCACCCAGCAAGCTAACCCTTACATAAGCAATTTTCAGTATTTTGCTCATTTTTAAACTCTACAGTTTCTCCTGAAGTTTGCACTCCCAGCATGCAAATTTTAAATACAATCACAGTACTAACTTTATGCAAAGGTTTTAAAGCCATAATAAGTTTTAACTGTTCTTATCTAAATGTTTTATAAGTTCATTAACCTTTATCACTCTTGCAGCAAATTCAGCAGACAACAAATGGGTATTTTTGTTCTTAATTTTTCCAGAAAATAAGGACTGACATTTCATGAAAAATTTTCTCCTGAGGAGACAATTTGCATGAAATGCCAAATCTTATTTTTTGGGGGGAAAAAAAAGCAAAATATTTTCAATATCATCTGCTATAATATTTCCCAGCATGTCATAAGTGATAAGATTTTCTAAGTTACATACATACTACAAACATGTTTCGATAAAAATGTACTTGAACTATGACCTTACATAAATTGAGCTGCAACATGAGGGAATGTACCTTGGGACATCTGTGCCTTGCTAAGACCCTGATCAGCCTGTACATCCTCACAGCCTAATTTGTCTTCACTGTGCCTTTAAAGATTCCTTAGATCATTGGCTATCCACTAAGTACCCAGTAAAGACTCTGACTTGATTGAGCAGATGCACAGACTGATCTGAGTTCTAACTGTGCAAACACATCCTCCAAAGGTATGTTTTATTTCTTTGATAACCAATTACCAGGGCCCAGTTGTTCAAAACTAACGATGTCGTTAGTTAACGATTCGTTAAAATTTACATAGAGTGATATGCAAATATGCTGAAATTTTTTGCTGAAAAAATGTGAGAAGCTTTTGCAGTGCAAAAGCTACTCACATTTTTTCAGCAAAAAATATAAGAATATTGTATATTGAATCCGCTAAAACAGTTAACGAAATGACCCTTAACGAGCTCGTTAAGCTAACGACGCTTTGAACAACTGGGCCCAGAAGTGTAGATACAATTAACCCTCTTTTTTACCAATATTTGATAAAACAATAAAAAATTGATATAATGATAATTTGACTGGCATGAAACCTTCGCTCAAGAGGTGACAGTTTATCAGAAATTATGCATGAACACTGTATTTAATACTTCAAGAAACATATGTTTTGGATATAGTTAGAATCACCTCAGTGAGTCCCTATGAGGAAATAAGAATAAAACAAGGTCCTTCTAATATGAAAGTCTGCTCATTAGGGATTCCTTGCAACAGCAAGTTCATTTTAATAGCCACATCTTAAGGAAAAAATGCTGACATTGTAACAAGGATATTGGGTATCCACAAAATGGTTTTCCAAATGGGCGATAACTTTTGTGCCTTCCAGTTTGCTTTCCTGCTCAAGCCCCTTTTGAAAAAGAATCAACACATAAGATAGTGTTGCCGGTGATGATCACTTATAATTGATCATCAGTCACTTTTGCCTCTCGTGACTGATGATCAGAAAGATTTTTTATAGCTGACTAATTGGAAAATTCTATTTTTAGACACATTTTTTTCTCGCGTTTTATTTTTATAACAGTTATAAAGAAATGAAATTCAAAGCTGTCTATTTGGGTCATTCTAGATTTGTAGTCAAGAAAAGTGAAAAAAAAACTTGATAAAATATCTTTAAGAAAGACAACCCAAAAATACTAACATTTTTCTTATTTCTCCATGAAAACATATGTTGTACTCATTAGAAATGCCTCTCAAAGGCCCTTCTAATGAGTATCCATAACATATGTTTTCATGGAGAAATAAGAAAAAAAATATCTGGATACCCCTCTTATTGATCTGGAGCAATGAATAACCTGGAAGTGGGCTAAATGAAGAGTGAATATAATTTCTTCAAGTTGATAATTAATCCATGATCAGTTGACTTACAAAACCGATGATCGACTATGGAATTCTGGCCAATTCCCAACACTACCAAAGGGAGCACAGTCTCTCCTATGGGAGCACACTACTTTTCAGAAGCAGGCAAACAATTTTGGAAAGTTACCATCCCTTAAAGTGTATCGAATCCCCTAGAGATACATGTAACACATGTAGAACCAGATCAACTTCTATAGTCTGATCAAGGCCTGCACTGCAACAGAATCTTTAAGGCAGGGAAAGAGACTAACACTCACTACCTCATCAAAACAGAGTCAAAATTTATCTTGTCAAGAAAAAATCCAGAATCACTAACCAAACTTGACCAAAGCTGGCAAAAATCAAAGGGAGGAACAATGCCTTATTATGTGCATTTTAACAACAAAAACTGAGCATTTTCTTTCATAGTTATCTTAAATGAAACAACCCATCCACTTCCAGATAAATCAAATTGTTATTTTGATAGTTTAAGGCTCCCTACTATTTAGTGGACTTACTGTTTGGTTTCTTCCTAAACCCAAGTCTTATGAGCTGTCTTACTATAAATATTCTGGGCCCAGTTGTTCAAAGCATCGTTAGCTTAACAAGCTCGTTAAGGGTCACTTCGTTAACTGTTTTAGCGGATTCAATATACAATATTCTGATATTTTTTTGGCGAAAAAATGTGAGTAGTTTTTGCACTGCAAAAGCTACTCACATTTTTCCAGCAAAAAATTTCAGCATATTTGCGTATCACTCGATGTAAATTTTAACGAATCGTTTACTAACAACATCGTTAGCTTTGAACAACTGGGCCCTGGAAATTTATTTCTTTTAGTTCCTCAAAAGTTTTTTTCAGAACTTCCCTAATTCCTTCTCTGTTCTTATAATCAGGAGAAGGTGTTTAAAGGTAGTGAGAATTCATAAAAATTAGAATATATAAAACCTTATTTTCTGTAGTTTATGTTAGTTTTCATCTGCATGACCTTTTCCTATACATTTGATGTGGACAAACTTTAGAATGACATCAAAATATGTAATCATCCATACACTTCACCCTTAGGTGACCTAAATCCCTAGCTCTAGATCAGAGGGGTAGCCAAACAAAAATTTTCTTACTCCTCCACAAAAAACATAGTTTGTGGGTACTCATTATAAGCACCTTGCTGTATCTAAAAACAAAAGCTACTTCTTTAATCTATTTCTTGAAACAAAATTTTCCTCAATGGTTCAAAAGTTTAACCATTTATTACATAAATATAACTGGATGCTTTTAAATTATCACAATTCAATATTACTTAAACATTTAGAGTTACATAAACAGCTCTGTTAAAAAAAGCCAATACAAGTGTCCCTTTTAAGACATAAAGATAAATGCAGGATTTTAAAGGTCTTTAGTATGAGTAACAATGAACTTGTATCTGGGTCAGGGCTCGGGAAAACCGGAAAAATAGCCGGTCTGGACCGAAATTAAGAATTCTGGACCGATTTCAAACACCCCGAAACGCTAATAAATCGGTCCAACAGGTTTTACCTTGAACCCCATTTTCCCCCAACCAACCAATTTTCACGAATCAATGATGTCTAAAAAATCACAGACGGTCAGGTCTTCCCAAACAGACAACGTCCGCGCACCTTTTAAATGCGATATTATGGTAGTTAAAAGGCCCTAAACGGTCATTTGACATGTATATTGGAGAGACAGCTGAATAACGGCAGCACAAATTAATTACGTCATTATCCAAACATTGTCAAAAAATCAACACTTCACTGACCTTTGTGCGGTAAACAAGCGATTAACACGAATCATCAGTAACGGTAGTCTGATAATTAATCTGTTTGTGTGACACGTGTGAATACACTGAGACTGCAAAACATCCAGGTGCAGTCGGTGTGTCCAAAAGATCAAAGGTCGCTTTACTGAGAATGATAAAAGAATGCACTGCTTGAACACACCCGTTTTCTTCCTCTTCTTTTTTGTTTTGATCAGCACACGGTTTCTCGGTCCCAGATTTGATGAATTAATTTCCAAACCGTGTACGTCCTAATCAGATGTCGCATACAACGGCGTCTGATCTGGGTATAATTGATTGATTCTTTTTTTTGTTGTAGTTGTTGTTGTTGATTGCCGTAACACGCGAGTATAATTCAAGGCAGATTTCACGGTAAAAATAAGTAATGCACCACTTGCGCTAGACAAGATTGGTCAGTGCTTAAAATTTAAGCAGTCTGGTCAAATCTTGAAACATTGAAAACAGCAAAACCACAAGTGGCGCAGACTTTTTATTAGACCTAATTAGGTCCATGAAAGTCGTTTCGTTCCGTCTCTCCTGTTTCCCGCCGTCTTCGCGCTTATACAAGACGGGAATCGGTTGTTTGTAAATAGTTTAGGAAAACCCTGCGGAGGTGGAAATAACAACAAAACCGTTTTTTTTTTTCTTTCTTTTTACATACCTGACTGTATTTATTGATGACGCCAGCTTTAATCATGCTCATTATACCCGGACTTCCATCATATAACGCGGTTGAGGTGTATTATTTAAAAGGAGTTATAGGACTGCCAACTGTCATTAGTTTTCGTGACAGGTGATATATACATATTTTTTTTTGGAAATGGGCTCATTGATGACGTCATCGTCAATGGCTGGACCGATTCAGATTTCAAAATTTCCTGAGCCCTGATCTGGGTGCTTTAATCCTTGTCCTGCTGAACCCAGATATACCCTGCCTTTGCAAACAGTGTAGATCCAGATCAGTTGGCTTCTGAAGAAGCCAACTGATCTGGATCTGCACTGTTTGTCAATAAGTATGTGAATTTATAGCAACAATCTGGATCAAGTAATCTGATTGGCTGAAAATTAAAAGGGGGTGTAACATCTTAATTTATTCAGCAGGACAAGGGTTAATCTTCACTATTCTATTTCAAAGGTCTAGTTGTAATTCAGTTCATGCATAAACTCCATATTATCCACATTATACTGTTCTTATTCTCCACAAAAAGATGCCGTGGGTACTCATTAGAAGCTTCTAATGAGTACCCACAACATATGTTTTCATAGGAGAAATAAGAAAAACATCAAATTTTTTTGTTCATGGGAGAAATAAGTAAAATAACAGTACAGTGTGACAAGGGCCTGAGCAGACTGCCCCACCCTCCTCTCCCCTTACAACTGTTGCAAAGTTGCTTCAACCTACCTTCCAGTTCCTGTCCCTGAGGTTCATTATCTGACAGAAACTGTACTTTAGCAGTATTGTAGCCATCCCTCTGTCCACGGCTTAGAACCTTGAATCTCTTTCCTCCTACACATTGGACTAAGGATCGCCCATCAGGGAAATATTGCACTTCTTGTATCTCCAGTATACATCCATATTCTGAGAAATCATTTCTGTGTAAGAAAAGCAAATAAGTTTAACTACTAACAACCTCTGGATAAAAAGAAAAATATTTAAATAAGCCGGGGCACCGCATTTGCAAGAAGACTTCATGAAGCAAGGACTCAGATCAGTCAGTACAAATGCAGTCTTAACTATCCACCCAAAAAGGCTTTGGATAATTGGCTATTGACAGTGCCCTGAAAAGACTATGATCAGACTGCACAGATGCACTGGCTGATCTGAATCTTCATTTTGTGCACATGCAATCTTGTAGAGCACGCTATGCCCTGGCTCAAATACTTTATCCAGAAAATAAAGCTGGATATCATGAGAGCAGGTCCAATTTCTTGTATATTTCATATAGAACGTTTCTGCTTTGTAGACAACATGTGTGGACTATCACATTCTCCTTTGAGACAAGTTTTATGAAATTTCAAGCCCTATTCAGTGAACAATAAAAGGTCATTTGCTGATGTTTAACGCTTAGCACTCTGGGTATTACTTTCAACAGAAGACATATTGCAATATTTTTCTTATTTTTTCAGAAAACAGGATTTGACATTTCTTGCAAAGGAGACAGTTTGCATGAAATGTCAAATCCTGTTTTCAAGTGAAAATAAGAAAAAAAAAGTCAAAAAGGTTGAAGAAGCAACATTGGTATCAGTCATAGCTCTAGATAAGAGGAATATCCAATTAAAATATGTTTTTCTTATTTCTCCAAGAAAACATGTTGTGGGTGTTCATTATAAGTGTCTCAATGAGGCACTTCTATTGAATACCACAAAATATGTTTGTAAGGAGAAATAAGAAAAATATAAACCTAGATACTCTATCTAAGGGAAACCTAGATACTCTATCTAAGACCCAAATGTGACAATTTGTATAAGATCCAAGAATGTAGCTCTTTTCAGAAAAATTGATAAAGCTCTCATATTTTGCTTTTATATTTTATCTCTAAAACAAGAAAAATGCCTAATGGCATTATGGACGGGGTTTTTAAAATAACAAAGAAAGTAACAGTTGTCTCTCTTGCAAGTGAAACATCTACTGGTCCTCCTCCTCATCCCTTCCAAATATGAATGCAATCCATCGAAGAATAAAGGTAACATATAACTTTGAAAAAAGGTTAACCAAAAAGTAAACCTCTGATGAGGCCCGATTAATGCCTGCCCACCAGCACATCTCTTTGATGATCATAGCGTCAGGTAAAGAGACAAGGGGATTAATATATGGATGTTTTTCGTTCTTCTATAAATTAATGGTATGAAGAGTGTACTCATTAGAATCACCTCAATGAGGCAATTCAAATGAGTTCAAACAACATACTTTTTCATGATAAAATAGAAAAATATCCTAAAATAACCCTAATTATTTGTTTTCTTGGGCTATGGGAAGAATTTCCTAGGGACACAAAAACAGGTTGGAATAAGCCTCAGTTAACAAGACATCGGTGTTCAAGTAATTGAGGTTTTACTGTATGTAGAATCACTTTATAAGCCTGATTCCTGACAAGTAGGTGCATAGATGCCCCGTCTGATCAGTGATGATGTTGATTTGGTGTTTTACGTCCACAAGTTGATCTGTATCTTTGCTATTTACACATAATGAGGATAGTTCTCTAACTATATACCTCATTAAATCAAAGATAACTATGGATAAAAATTAGCGACGTGTCTCACATTTTATTATGTGTTAATGGGACTGGATGCACTTGGCAGATTTTGCATCACTTCATACAAGGGAGACAATTTTTGTGACTTTCTGTCTCTTTCCTGCACACCAAACTACTTCTATAAAGGAATCTACTCTAAAAGGAAAGAATTTGCTCCCAAAGGGGGCAAATTCATTCCTTTTAGAGTAGACACCTTTTCAGAATGAAGGTGAAGAACTTTTTCATTATAGCTGCCTGCCCCTGAAAGAGTATCCATTCTGCTTAAGATGATGATAAGGTGTTATATGCCTTTTCAACATATTTTAAGTCATATCGAGATGATGAAGGGGTGATATGAAACCTCTGTGCACAAAGTGCCATACAGCCATGAGGTGAGTTCTACCTCTAACTGGACTCATGGCCCCATTCCCTTTAACTCTTTTGACCCTGCAGACCAAATGTACCTTGGCAAACCATTTAGAACCACATGAGATGGCTCGTTATGAGCCATCTCCTCAGGATCTACATTTTGGCAAGTTGTTCCAGATTTTTTAATGACACCTCAATCTGCAACAATGGATGTGTCCAAAATAAAAGATAGAATAATCTACTTCAGAAACTCAGGGGTGAAAGAGTTAAAAACTGAAAACTGATTCAAGTAAGACTCACTCTTCATCTCCAGTGGGTATACACATGCCAAACTGTCGTCTTCCTGACTCCATGCACTGTCGTACCATGAGCCGATATCGTGGTTCAAATATATGAAGTGGACAGGATACACTGGGAAAGGCCAGGGTACACACAAATATAGGAATCTCATGCTGTTGATCAAGACCCATTCTGTAACAGGTAAAATGAAAAGTAAACATTGATAAATGGGCAAAAACTGCTTCAGTTAATGTCCTAAAATATCATACACTAAAATTTCATCCATTTTTGACAAAAAGGCATATGCAAACTGGGTAGACACAGATCAGACTGTTCCTAAGGAGCATTAGGATCTAAACTGTTTGCCGTTCCATTATTTTAAGAAACAACTGCACACAAAGCAAACTTTAGGCCAAAGTATGGTACACAGTATTAACAAGTTTAAAACATTTACCATATCCTAATAGGTACTGTTCCGATTTTTCCACAACAATCACAAAAACTAACAAGATGTTACAAGAGCTTTTGTGTTTATTAGTACACATGTAAAAAAGATCCAAATGTATTTCAAATGAAAATTGCATAATACATTTACCTTCAGAGGTGACCATTAACAGAGGTTCAACTTTATAACAATTTTGGATGACCTAATTGGCCATATAATATACCTGGTGGATCTTTGTTTGTTTGTGTTGAGGTTTTATGGCCCAGTCAACCCAATGTGGTCATTTCCAGCGCAGTCCGTTTACCTTATCACACTTTTGCTGGGCAGGCTTAGTCCTCTAAGCAGTTAACCAGTATTGTGCACATTCTTTCATCAGCAACTGACAACTGCCCTTCTTGAAACAGCGGATCCTGATGGATCCCATGATTTCTAATTACAGCAGAATTTCCCTATTATGACCACTCAAAATTAAAACCACTCCACAATTAAGAGCAGCTTTTGACAGTCCAAATGGTTAACCAGTCCTCTGTTTAAAGCTCTAGCATTAATACCACTTACCTGGCCAATTCTGCTATTTCTTCCTCATGCAAGACTTTCCTCTCCAAATATTCCTGCTGAAAGTAGCCATGTAGAATGCCTTCAACTGCAAAAGTGATGGCTTGTCTTCTCTCTGCCAGATACTGGAAATTATATACAATGTACTTTTTACTACCTGTTGATAAGTCTAAAATCTACTTGACTTACTGGCAAACAGTTTAGACCCTGATCATATGCCGCATTCTGCGGTTCTGCACTGTTCAGACCTGTCTGTGCCAATACTTGGGGTTATTACAGTATATCAAAAGTATTCTTGAGCAATCTGTGTAGATCCAGATCAAACTGTCCTAAACTGTATGAACAAGATATTCCGGAGCATACAGAGTAGACCTAAAAGACCTATTTGTTCGGGGTCCTGAAGGATCAGCTTGACCTGGGTCTACATTTCTTGCCATACTCCACTTGACAAATGTTGATTAGAAGTCTGCACTTTTATGTCAAATTTGATAGACTAATATGTCCTTTATTATCTTTACTGCTAAAATCTGTCGCAACAAAGTATATTTCATTCCCTTCTCACTGCTGTAAATTGTCCAGTTTGAAGACATTTCAATGGAATACTAAACTCATTGATGAGACCTACTTGGACGAATTTGCTAATCTGGGCCTGGTTGTTCAAAGCATCATTAGCTTAACAAGCTTGTTAGTGGTCAAAACATTAACTGCTCTAGTAAGTACAATATCATTCTCATAGGTATTTTTGCTGAAAAAATGTGAGTAGCTTTTGCAAATGCAAAAGCTACTCACATTTTTTCAGCAAAAATATTAGCATATATGCCATATTTAATGATCAAAATTTTAAGGATACGTTAACTAAATGTCTGCCTGGTTTCAACTATTATAGTGGACTTATTTGTGATCAAACAGCCAATTCAGGTATATAATTAAATTTGTTATTTAACCTACTCACACTTTTCCTGAGAAGGCTAAATCCTCTAAGTGGTTAACCTGTCCTTTTAGCACATATTTTTGTCAATAACTGACAACCACACTTCTTTATTCAGTGAAGGGGGGCAGGGGTGGGGTATGGGGTGGGGAGGGGTCGGGGGAGGGGTCGGGGGTTGAGGAAGGACTGTTGAGATTATTTCACAATATTAACTATTAAAGTTATGTGGCAGAGCTTCGATTTAAACTTTCGACACCCGGATCTGCTGTGAGACAGCTACCAAACAGTCTTTGGAGCCTGGCAATTAGAATTTGTTGCTTCTACACACAGCAAAGGTTAAGAGCTATCTACTAATGACAGTACACAAGAGCTAACTATGTCTAGCTTTCTTGTCAGAACTACAAATTCACTCATCTGCTTAGCATGACAAGTGCAAGATAAGTCAATGTGTGTAGTATCCACCTTTAATTTTTAGAAAATAATGAGTTCCACACACCTGAAGAAAATTATTTATACCTTTCAGCCTGGCAGACCAAAACTCATACCTGGCAAACAGCTTAGATCCAGATGATAATGAGCGGTCTCATCAGGACCTATACTGTCTTCCATTCTGTTTCTGATTTCAGGCTGAAACCCCTTTTTGCATCAATGGACATGTCCAAATTCAAGGATGGGATAGTCCTCTTCAGAAGCTCAGGGATGAAAAGGTTAAACAGGGTGGCCACACATTTTTAACAATCAAATTCCCTGATTTTTCCCTGACTTTTCCCTGATTTGATTTGATTTTCCCTGATTAAAAACCTTAATATTATCGCAATGGCCCCTACTTTTAGAAGTCATATACTGATTCAAATGCTGTCAAGTGACATGTTTATACACAATGCTGTCACAATATTCTTAATTAAATGAAAATTTATCTAAAATATGATGTACATGTGCTAATTTACTTTCATGGTAGTCAAAATCAAAACTGGTAAAATATATGGCCTCCAACCTCCCCTTGTAGCCACATCTGAACAGCTATAAAATTTGAATATTTTGACCTTACAAAGATAAGATTTTCTGAAATTCCCTGATTTTTCCCTGATTTTCAGCAAAATTTCAAATTCCCTGATTTTTCCCTGCAGGGATTTTTTTTTCACCATTTTCCCTGTTTTCCCTGTTTTCCAGAGTGCCTGTTAAAACTCCTTCCAGATGGTAACTCATCAAGGAACTTACCTCTGCTAAGGAACTTTTACAGAGAGGACAGTCACTTCTGTGATCGAGACACCTGTCAAGGCACTGTCGACAGAACACGTGACCACATGGAGTGGTAACAGGATGGTAGAGAAGACGATAGCAGAGAGAGCATTCAAAATCTTCCTTGTTTAATAGTGAAGCATCAACAACAGGTACTAGAATCTTGGCTTTGCTAGTTTCATCTTCTGAAATACAGTTTAACATCATACTGCTCAGTTACAAGTGATGCACAACTCATATAAAGGGCTCTTATGCAACAAATGGACAACGCAGGCCTTGATCAGCCTGCCCAACTGGGCAGGCTGATCAGGGCCTTTGTTATCCGCTGACAGAATCAATGGATTCTGTGAATCAATGGATTCTATACTATAATAGTGTATGTCTACAAACAGAAAATGCCCAGATCAAACTGCATGGATGCACATGCTGATCTGGACCTTCACTGTTCGCATATGGTATAAGAGCCCTTTACCACATTGTGCATCGTATATACTTGTAGCATAACTTGGCACTTTCTTCCAACTTTCTTCTTATTTCTCTTTAGAAACTCATTAGAAGTGCCTCACCCATAACAAGTATTGACCCAGATCAGACGTGTTCTTACAATCAGGAGTGATTCCAATCAGTCAGCATTTCTGACTCATTACCAGGTAGTCAAATGGAGTGTCAAATTTTCTAACAGTGGTTAGTACTAGTTTGGTTAGGAGTTAAAGGGAAAGCCCACTGTTAGCAATGTATGCCTAAAAATATTCAGATTTAAGAAGCAAGATTTTGGCACAAATCTGACCAAAATTAACCAAGAAATCAGGAAGGTTGTTTACAATGAGGTTTAATGGCCAGGTCAACCCTACGAGGTCATGTCAAGCTTGGTCAATTTACCAAACCACATGTTTACTGGGCAGGCTTAATCCTCTATTTGTTTAACCAGTATTGTGCACATTCTTTCACCAGAAACTGACAACTGTCCTTCTCGAATCAGCGGAAGGGAGAGAATGACCACAGAAAATATTTCATGATCAATCACCATGAAAGTGTGTTGCCAATCCTGCTGGGGTTGAACCCACAATCTTCTGAGCACCTGTCGGGCACACATCCAACTGAGCCACCAGGGCAGGCAAGAAATCCAAAAAAAGATCAGGAAGATTTAGTAATATAAAGTATTTGCTACTGGGACCATGGGTTCCGTGATTTGGTATTCAATTTTTACAAAACACAAATAAAAGCTTCCTATTGACTAAAAAATGCTGCTCTTGTGGGCTGTAACTGATTTGTTTGAGTTGAGATACAACCGAAGGGAGAGAATGGCCGTAGAAAATATTGCATGATCGATCTCCACGAAAGAATGTTGCGGACCTAGTTGGTTCGAACCTGCAACCTCCTGATCACCAGTCGGATGTGCATCTGACTGTGCCTCTGGGACCAACTGGTTGTAGTTGATAGTAAATATGCAAAAGAACATATTTTCAGGTATGAAAATTGAAACTTTACAGAAGTTATTAACATAATGTGTGCATATATAAATTAGGTACACATGAGGTTATGACATCACTTACAAAAATGATGGCTTCTATGGCAGCATTTTCTAGATAACTTTCTTATTTCTCAACTGATTTGGTTTCACCAAACTGCTCAGTTTTTTAGATCATTATTATTTCTTCTTTTTTTTTTCTGTAGATCATTTTTTTTTTTTTTTTTTATGCATTTTCCTTAAAGGCAATCATGGAAAGGGTGGTTTTCTTATGACAAAATTTATTTGCAAGTATTGATGAAATACCTACTTTTATCTTTGTTCAATGGCTGCTCTTCAGTAAGACTGGTTGCCATGGTAACATCTTCATAAGGCGTGTAACCAAAATGGAATGATCCACATCTTGCTGTTCTCGGAACTGTAATAGGTGAACTTGTCCTAGAATTCGGGGCAGAACGACCTGTACAGACAAATGCAGATATTGTAAAAAAACAAACTTACAGAGAGTAGAATTATTGATATTACAGAAATTAACATCACAGAGCTGGTATTATCAGAAATGAATATTATTTTTGTGGATTTAATCAAAAGTATACATGTTGGCGTTTTCACTCACAAATAAATAAAACCAAAGGGTGCTTCACCAGTATTTACAAAACGCTAAAATCTACAAAAAGAAGATCCATTTCTTATAATTCCAACTCAGCAACATTTAACCCCTCTCTTGCTGAACACGACATGCCCCGTCTTAGCAAATAGTGTAGATCCAGATCAGTTGGCTTCTATACTGTTTGCCATTAAGTACGTGAATTGATAACAACACTCTGGATCAAGTAATATGATTGGCTGAAAATTAGAAGTGGGAGCGGCATCTTAATTTATTCAGCATGACAAGGGTTAAGTTGAAAAGTAGAGTAAAACAGCTTATTTTAGAAATCTACACAAGGAAAACAGTTCCAAACATTTCAATGGATCTACCTGTATCAAGGTATACTTTTGTTTGTGTTGAGGTTTTACGGCCCAGTCAACCCAATGGGGTAATGTCGAGCGCGGTCAGTTTACCTAACCACACGTTTACTGGGCAGGCTTAGTCCTCTAAGCGGTTAACCAGTATTGTGCACATTCTTTCGCCAGAAACTGACAACGGCCCTTCTTGAATCAGCGGAAGGGAGAGAATGACCATAGAAAATATTTCATGATCAATCTCCACGAAAGAATGTTGCCAACCTTGGCGGGGGTTGAACCGCGACCTCCTGGTCTCCAGTCGGACGGCGCATCCAGCTGAGCCACCGAGGCTGACGTATCAAGGTATACATGCCATTTTGAATCAACCAATCGAAATATGCTAAATTAGTGTAACTCTGTTGAACTGGAACTATATATATAACATTATTGCTGAGATTCAAAGCAAAAACCATAGTAGCTAAACAACAGGGTTGTATCCAAACAAAAATGTCAATGTAGAAAACTAACTATTTATGACATTTCTGCAACACTTTTTAGGTCCATCCCAGCTAGCATTCTACGTAAATCTACATCGGGCCGTCATCCGTCCGTCAGCTACCCTAACAGGCCGATGATGGCCCGATATAGATTTACGTAGAATGCTGACTGGGATCTTTCAACAGTCTTTTATCAGAAACTGTCTCCTTAAGAGGTTCCAGTTTATATGAGTCTGATATAGTAATAGCTGCACAAAGGCAATATAGGAACAAGAGCAGCCCAGACAATTCTGTACCAAATTACATAAATCATCTCCTTACCACACTTGTCCCAATAGAAGCTTATTCTCTTCAAGGGTAGCCCCAAGTGAGAATGAAGGTAAATATGTAAATGTTAACCCTTGTCCTGCTGAATAAATTAAGAAACCACACCCTTTTCTAATTTTCAGCCAATCAGATTACTTGTTCCGGGTTGTTACTATTAATTCACATACTTAATGACAAACAGTGCAGATCCAGATCAGTTGGCTTCTCCAGAAGCCAAATGATCTGGATCTACTCTGTTTGCAAAGGCAGGGTATATCCGGGTTCAGCAGGACAAGGGTTAAGAGTTGTGTTCATTGAATGTGTACATGTATATTCATTCTCATTACTCAAAACACATCCAGTGGTAACTGTTAATTGGAGAGTAAGGCCAAACAAAAAGAAATGAGTTTAGGGCGAACCTATATGACCTAATTATCCTCAGTGAGGCAATAAGAAATAAGAAAAAAAAAAACATGTATGAATACTCTATTTTTAACTAAATACCATATCAATATGATAACAATATGTATATTAATTAGCACCTCCAAACAGAAATCAACCTTCTAATTAGCCTGCAGGCCCACACATCCTGATCAGTATACACTGGTCTCAAACATTATATGGTAGATTCATAACCCTAGATAAGGTGCTTTTTTCATCCAGAAAGTATTGATATTTTTCTTTTTTCTCCACAATATCATATCTTGTGGGTACTCATTAGAAGGGCCTTGGAGAGGCGCTTCTAAAGAGTACCCACTACATATATTTTTGTGGAAAAACAAGAAAAATATTTACCTGATACCCTCTTTTATCTAGACCGATGACTGATCTTAAACATTTTATAAAGGAACAGCTTTGATTCATACATGTATCGGACTGCAGATGCAGATCTGGGTTGGTTGTGGTGCATATTCATTCATATTTTAATTTCTTTTTTAGAGGGGCTCAACAGTATACACTTACATTTGATTGTGTCTTCTACCTGCAGGGAACCAGCTAATGCTCTTGCAGTTTGTTCTTCCTACAAAAAGCAATAAAAAAATATGAGGGCTTGTATTTACATCCACTTTTGCATACTGTATGTGGGACAGATAAAAAACAACTTAACCCTTAAAACACCAATCACAACTGCTGCAAACAATATTTTATACATTTTTATTATTTCATATTTTTTAAAAAATTAGCAGACAATTCACATAAAATGTTAAGACTTATTTTCTATGAAAAATAAAAGGAAAAACAGGATGTCATTTTCTACAGTATTTGCTTGGCCTTTTAAGAGTAAAACAACATAGTAAAACAGACTACACTGATATAAAAACTAACTAGATCGGGCAGTCGATGGCATGCCATCGCAAATCCCCACGCTTCTGGCAGAAATTGCCCTTGTACCACACAGCATAGTTTTAAGCAACCAGGTTTAATAAATGGAATATTTTTATGGAATTTAGAGTAATTCACTTGTCAATAACTTTTCTGCTGATAAGTTGTACTAGGATATTGTTTGTAACCATCTTCATCCAAATACAATAATGTTACATCAAATATGAATATGCCACATGACCATGTTGTGAAAAACTTAATTTTTGACCCCGCCCCACCTCCAAGTCCCACCCCAAGGGTGTTCCTGGGGTCACAAAGTAAATCCCATTCAATATGTCTTACATCTATCACTACTGAGTATATGTGCAAAATTTGGCATTAAAGTCTTTTAAATTTCAATATTTTGACCTTTGAGGTTTTGACCCCTCCCCAGAGCAGACATATGACCTTTGGGTCAAAATTCTACTTGTATGTTATTCTACACATCATTCCCTTCAATTTGGTATGCCACATGACCATGTTGTGAGAAACTTAATTTTTGACCCCGCCCCACCCCCCAAGTCCCACCCCAAAGTGTGTTCCTGGGGTCACAAAGTAAATCCCGTTCAATATGTTTTACATCTATCACTACTGAGTATATGTGCACATTTTCGCATAAATATCTTTAAAATTGACTTTGAAATTGGAAATCGTTAATATTTGACCTTTTGATCCCTCCCCAGGGCCCCTGTGGGCGGGGCCAAAAATAAACATGCTCTTGCACGCCCCACTTGTGTAAGCAAGCCACTCACCAGATTTGGTTGGATTCTGTCCAGCAGTTTGGGAGGAGATAGCATAACGGACAGACGGACGGACAGACAGACAGAGGCGATAACAATATCCCTGACGCTTTTTCTAAAAAGCGTTGGGATAAATATATGTTTTCTTCACCTCATATACATGTATAACCAAATGGTTTGATAAGCAGAAACCGTAAATAGTTTGAACAATCTACAAACTGACACACAAATAATATGCATACTCCTTAGAATAGAATTACCAGGATGAGATGACTCTAAAAAGGTAAATCATTATAGGTTTTGTGGAGAAGATGAAATAGCAATAACCATGTTGAAAAACCAGTGACACAGACGTTCAATACATATAGGTCAAAAGTACATAACTCATACAATACTTAAGATTTTTCCTTTATATAATCACAGTTGTATAAGCACACAGAAATCAATGCCATGTAAAGCACTAAAACTACATGGATGTTAACCATTTAAGTGCAAATCATAACTGCAGCAGACGACAATTTCGGTGTTTTTTTTTTTTAAAGAAAACATCTCTAGACACGCCAAGTAGATGATACATTCATGTATGAAATGTCAAGACTTGTCTTCTCTGAAAAATACCAAAAAAAATTAGAATGTCGTCTGCTATAAGTTTTGTTTGGAGCTTTAAGGGTTCAGAGTTTTAATTTGAGTCCAATATCATAGTTCTAGACAAAAGTGGTGTACTAACAAATATTGTTTCTCATTTTCCCCATGGTAACATATATTGTATGTACGTATTCAATGAAATCTTGTATCGGCAATTCAAATATGCACAATAAACTACTCATTCTTGTTGAAAAAACACAAAAAAGAAACATCTCCCTTTCCAATCAAATACATTTATCAATGTTCTGGAGTCAAGAAGTTGCCATGTAAGATGGCACTTATGCATCATAGCATAAATGATGATGATCAGGATTAAGATCTGGGCCCAGTTGTTCAAAGCATCGTTAGCTTAACGAGCTCGTTAAGGGTCATTTCCTTAACTGTTTTAGCGGATTCAATACACAATTTTCTGATACTTTTTGCTGAAAAGATGTGAGTAGCTTTTGCAATGCAAAAGCTACTCACATCTTTTCAGCAAAAATTTTAGCATATTGGCGTATCACTTGATGTAAATTTTAACGATTCATTAACTAATGACATCGTTAGCTTTGAACAACTGGGCCCTGATGTTTTACATCCCTTTCAACATTATTTAAGTCATATCAAGATAATGAAGGGATTTTATAAGGAAAGCCTCTATACAATAAAGCACTGCCCAGTCATAAGCTGAAATCTGCTTTTAGCAGTAACTGTATTCAAACCTGAGACTTTATGATAGAAAGTTTGGACTTGGGAATGCTAGATACTAGGTCAACTGGATGCTTCAAAGCACACATCGAGGGTTGACCGCAAGACTGTAATAACTCAAACATATTGTTTAGGAGCAGCTTTGACCCTTTGTAAACAATGCAAATTTAGGTGCCATAGCTCATACGAGCAATGGCACCAATATTTCCATTATTTACAGAAAGAAATGTTGTAATCTTCATGATGCCTTCATGGTGAGGAGATTAAGTATTGGGAAAAACAACTATCTGACTTGACACAGTCTTGCGATCAACCCTCGACATGTACTTTAACTGTATATACATTGTAGTTAACACTGATTGAGACAAGGTGTTTTTTTTTCTCTCTTTTTTTTTTTTACCAAAATGTTCTGATTGTTTTCTTATTTCTCCCTGAAACTTGTGGTTACTCAGAAGCATATCAAAAAACAATATTTCCAATGAATGGCCTACATATTTCTGTGGAGAAAAAAAAATGCTTATCTGGCTACTACATTTATTTGGAGCTATCACTAAATAATGTGGACACAAGACAAACCTGACTGAGCAGTCAGTGTAGAGCCAGTAAGGGAGCAGGCTGGTAAGGATTAAAGGAAATTTTTTTTTTTTTTTTTTTTTTTTTTTTTTATAATTTCAAGGGATTTTAGACAAAGTTTTGTAGCTGATAATGGGGATTTTTTTATTCAATTTCAAGGGAACTTACACATTTTTTTTTTGCCTCTCTTCTAAAAAAGAGGTCTACTCTTAAAGGGAAGAATTTGCTCCCATGGGGAGCAAATTCTTTCCTTTTAGAGTAGACCCTTTCCAAAGGAAACTGGTGTGCACAGAAAGCAAACAGGAACCCAGCAACCCAAAAGTTGTCATTCGTATAAAAAATGGCAATAAATCTACGAAATGCACCTATTCCCCTGATCAAGTATCTGGGGTAAATGAGGTAGATTTCAGTTTCCAGAAAAGGCACATCTCCCATCAAAATAATAAAGAGATTTAAATGTCTTGATGAAAACAGAAGTTACGGGTATTCATTAGAATTACCTATACAGGTCTGTTCTAATGAGTTCAAACAAGTTGTGTATTTGTGGGGATATGAAATATTGATTTCGATAGCTATCACAGAGCTCCAGAATAAGCTTTATTTTTAGGCCGATATTTCTTATTTTTTTGATGAAAACATATGTTGAGGGTACTCATTAGAAGTATCTCAGGGAAGCATTTCCACTGAGTACTCACAACATATATTTTCGTTGAGAAATAAGAAAATATTATGTGGATACCCCTTCTTATTTGCAGTTATTTGTCCAGGTTTATATAAACATCTATGGTATCCTTGTATAACTAACTTGTTTTATAACAGTTTCAAACTTAAGTTCAATGACCTAGGTTCAATATCCCTTTGTTGCTAATCTGAGTCCTAGATAAGCAGTCACAGCTCCAGATAATGTAGGACTTGTTCAGGAGGAGTATTTCATGATAATTCTGTTCTCCATAAAACCCTAAGCTGTGGGTACTCATTAGAAGCACCTCAGTGAGGTGATTCTAATGAGTACTTCAAATGTACCTTTTTAAGAAGACATAAGAAAAATTATCCAAAATTTTTCAGGAAATACAATGCCTTACCAAGTCTTCTGAGATAGGACCTTTTTCAACCCAAAACTGCTGATGTTTCTAACGAGTACCCACAACATGTCTTTGTGGATATATTAATGCTGCATCTGATCAGGGTCTACACTGTTTGCCAATCGTCCAGCAATATTTTAAACACATTAACATGTAGTAGAATAGATCTTTTCAAATTTGAAGACAAGTATGGATAGGAGATGAGGTGTCACAGTACTTACGGTAAATAAAGTATATATTATGCTATACAGCTATGATTACCTCAGAAAATCCAGATGCTTGTTCCAGTCTGGTTCCCTCCAGGAAGCTAGAGGCTGTGGCCAATGTATCACTGATGATATCCTTCAACTGTCGGACAGTATCAATAGTCAGAGTGGGCAGTAGCATGGCAGAGTTGAAGTTGGACTGTATCAGCTGCTGCAGCAATAGGGGATTCAATTCTCTCTGGCGCTCGACGGCCTTCGGGTCATCTGGACTCAGGTGAGACAGGATACTGTGAAGAGCCTGAAAAAATATGAATTAAGTCTTGGTGCTTGAATTTTGCTTTTTATGCAGTTGTTCTTAAAATAGTTGTGATGGCAAACAGTTTAGACCCTACTCAGACTCATCCTGAAGGAAGAATGATAGTTTAGTGTCTTACATTCCTTTGACTCTTTCACTGCCAGAGGTGATAAAATAAGCATTTGCAAACAGCATAGATTCAGATTAGATGGCTCATAATGAGCTGTCTCATCAAAATCTAAACTGTTTCATTTTCAGTCTTTCAACTTTACATATAAACTTCTTTCCAATCTAAAGTTTGTTAAAACAAACAAAACAGACTACAAATGTAGTCCAAAATTGGGCACCGAAAGAGTTAAACATTATTTAAGTTAAAATGAGACATGGAAGGAAGATAATGATTGGCTCTGTGCAATAAAGTGCCATTCAGTCATGAGACAAATTCTATCTCTCAAGCTGGATTCCAATTGGGGCTTGTGCTCCGAAGTTGCAAGGGTTATAAACCACTTGTCCACCCAGACCCTACTCCTGAAGGAGCAGTCTGATCTAGGCAGGCACTGTTTGCACATGCCATTAGAAATTTGTTGAACCAAATTGCTCCAGACTGTTTGCAGAGGTTATTTTAGTCAATTTTATCAATAAAAGCACTGCAAGCACTGGACCATGCCCCGCAACAGCAATTACATCAAGTAAATGCTATAACTCTTTCAAAAATAAAATCAATGGGAAGGTGCATTAGTTCTTCCCTAAATATTATCAAAATTGATGCATGCACGTTTTGATTCAAATGTTCAATGTGATAGTTCCTTTTTTCGTCTTTCACATTAACAAGTCCATGAAATGAATACGCCTGTACTCATTTCTTTACAAATACTACTTAAGGTAGAAAGATAATATAGTGAAAACTTAAGTTTACAAGGGGTGTGCAATTTATAATTCTTGTGTTTAGCACATTGTATCACATCGATATGCTTTCAGCTTAAAGAGCAGACATGAGTACATGTACATAGTAGAAGTGGCTATGTTCAATGTACAAAAGGCAATAACTCCAAAAGTAGGCAAACCAGAGTTACAGTTCATGTGTTTTGCATGTACAAAATATAGTCTCACAGTACTTTACATTTGTGAGAAGTTTCGTGAAATTATCTCTGACGGTATCAGAGTTATGGAGCGGACACGAATAATGGAAACCCAGACCGGCGGAGGACACTCAAAACTTTGTGGGGTATAACATAATACTCTCTCCACTTTTTTGCAGTGGGGCATAATGTTTATCCAAACTCACCTTTGAGAGGTATTCTCTGGCTGTATCTATGGAGGTATCCAAAGCCAAACACTGCAGCAGAGCCACCACAGAGTCCTCATATTTACCAAGACCAAAGAGAGCACAACCTTTTCTAAAATAACCCTGAAATAGAATCATGTAGACAGGGGTGAGGAATTATCAAATTTTATTACTTGTCCACAGACAAGTGGAAATGGTCAAAATCCACTTGTCCAGCCAAGATTTACTTGCCCAAAAATAGATATTTTTTCTTATTTCTCTAAGAAAACATATGTTATGGATAGTCATCACTGAGGCACTTCAAATGACTACCCACAACAATTGTTTCCTAAGAAAAATAAGCAAAATATATATCTTATAATCAGAATGCTCTTTCTAGCCACAGCTATGAATTACTTGTCCCAGGACAAGTGAATTGGAATTTCTTACTCGTCCTCAGGGAAATGGGACAAGCTGGTCAAGTCGGTCATGGTTATTAGCACAGCTCTTATGTAGAACTTATACAGAGCCATGGCTCCAGATAAGGCACTTTTTAATCCAAAAAGTACTTATATTTTTCTTATTTCTCCGCGAGAACATATATTGTGGATATGTATTAGAAGTGCCACAGTGAGGTACTTCTGATGAGTACCACGTTTTTTTATTTTTTTTTTTTTTGTGGAAAAATGAAAATAGTTCATTTACATAGATACATGTAGGCAGAATAAGTGGATGAAAAAGATGGACATTTTTCCTCAATGAAAAAAAAGAGAATTTTTTTCTCAATGAAACATGCATGCGTACAACATTAATAGCAAATAACTTTATCCCTAAACTTTTTGCCCCGTCCTGTTTTCCTTCTCAAACTATGTACCCCGTACAATTCACATTTTATAGCTTTACATTTAGTATTGATAAGGGGCCCGCCATGACAGACAGGTTAAGAAAAATCATGTTTTCAATTTTGTCTCTTAAAAAATTTTAAACAGATTTAACCCCCTAGTATTCTGACAGATAGACATAAGCAACAAGTGCAGAATCAGGTCAGAGGTCATCTGATCTAGGGCCACATTGTTTGCTTCTCATAACCAGTAGTGTTTTGACACATCACAGGGTAGTGAAATGAACCTGCTGAAATTTTTGGACATATATGGTAAGAAAAGTATCTCAACATTTAACTCATTTTAGCCTTGAGATCTCCAAAAGGGTACCGGAAAGCAGTGCAGGCCTAGATTAGATGCCCCTTTGTTTGCATACAGTTGACAATTTTTCTAGTCCTATCTGAATCACATAGCCTTTCATACCTAAAATTGAAATTAGACTCTTCTAAAGTTGAAATTAGACTCTTCCAAACTAGAGTGTGAGGAGTTCATTCAAGTCTTAACCCTTGTCCTGCTGAACCCGGATATACCCTGTTTTGCAAACAGTGTAGATCCAGATCAGTTGGCTTCTGAAGAAGCCAACTGATCTGGATCTGCACTGTTTGCCATTAAGTATGCAAATTTATAGCAACAATATGGATCAAGTAACCTGATTGGCTGAAAATTAGAAGTGGGTGTGGCATCTTAATTTATTCAGCAGGACAAGGGTTAAATGGGTCAAGGTAATATGGAAATACAAACCTTTGGCCAATCAGGTCGAAGTTTCAACACCACTTCAGCATCATGATAGGCTTCACTGTATCTGTCCTCACTAGCATAGGCATGAGATCTATTACTCCACAGTAGGTGGTCATCTGGGGCTAAAATATATATATAAAACTCATATTCTCTATCTGAAACAGTTCATCTATATAGTTACACTAGCTCTCTACACTACCAACACACACACACACACACACACACACACACACACACACTCACACACACACACAATGGTATTTTTTTTTAGGCGAGGTCTGGTGACAACCGGCTGTCAGCAGACTTTTAGGTCTAGTGACAGCCGGTTGTCACTAGACCAGAAGTCTGGTGACAACCGGCTGTCACTAGACCTAAAAGTCTGCTGACAACCAGCTATATTTACTAATAAAATTATGGAAAATTTGTCCTTATCATGGAATAATAATGAATAAAAAAGTATAATAAGTTTCCATTGACAGTGTTTTAAAAGAAAAATACCAAATAACTTTTAAATGCTTATACAATGTAGCTTGCATTTTAACATTCAATTATTTCTATCAGCTTATTTAATACTAGCATACTTTTTATGGAACAGATAAATGAATTCATACATAAGACAAGAAATAGAAACATGCACATGCACATAGGGCCCCTAATGGAACCTTTAAAACCATTAAAAACCTTTAATTTTGTTGAAATCCTTTAAAACCTTTAAAGTTGGCTGAAAAACCTGTATTTTGATGAGAAAAACCTTATATTTGGCAACTGTAAATGCAAGAGAAGGGCAGAGTAAATATGTAGCATTTCATAACAGCAAATTATAGTTCTGTGACTTAGAGTAATATGTTCCTAAACAGAAATGCAAGTTAATATTGTCATTTCCATTTAAAGATAAAAATATCAGATTTTCTTTGCAATTTTCTCCCTATTTTGCTTGAAAGTTGATGGAGCAAGGATTCTTTTGCTTGGGATCTGGCAAGAAATTTAACCATTAAATGCTCTTTATTTTGTATAAAATTCATCCTGAAAAACTTTTATTTGGCCAAAAATAGTCTTTATAAAAAGCCTTTAAGAGACTCTCCTAGGGGGTCTGTATACATGTAACAGGAAACAAACGACAATGTACTTCCAAATAACATGTTTTTGTAGTCATGCAAATTTGAAGGTTTTGGTTGAAGTATATTTCAGTTAAATAACCAATTCATAAAAGTTCATAAATAAAGAACCCATCTATACCGGTTTCTTTTCTTAAAATTAGAGCTGTCAGAGGATCTCACTACATCCCCACTGCAGCGCTATCAGAGGAGAAAAACTTATAGTGTTGAAATATTTTAAATCTATGCTTACCAGATAATATCACTGTAGGATATGGTTACATGGCAACATAAATCATGAAATGATTTAAATCCATGAGTTATGGGCCCTTGGCCCTGATTCCGGTACACACAATACATCAACCCACCGTTCATGTGTGTTCCAGGTTTCATTTTTTGTTACCCTTACAGTTCTTGAGAAAACTGGGACAAAAAATTTTCATTAATGCCAAATTGTAAAACCTATCAAGGGATGTAACTTTAACATATTTCAAGACCATTTTTATAACAAATTACAAAGATCTAAAATGTTACTGAAATACACTGATCACTTATATGACATACAGGGGCTTCTACAAAGGCATTGTTACACAAGAAGGACTCTGGAGATAATTTTGAACCTGTTTTCCAAGAGTATTAAAACTTCCAAGCTGTGGCTTATGCATTAAAATGGTATGTCAGATACATATCATATTGAGAGGCAAGTATAGCGATACATATCATATCATGACTATATTGTTACAGCCCTAAATGCTAGTCAAGAGTTTACATCTATGTACTAAATGAAGATACCCTCTCTAGATACAGTCATTACTTAAAGGAAAATGTACATAAACTATTAAGCATGATTGGCTGAGTAATTTGGTGAAAAAATTATGAAATTTGGTTGTTAAGTAAGAAAGTTGTTGGATTTTAACATTCTATAAAATGCTGTCATGGAAGCTGCCATTTTTGCGAGTGAGTGATGTCATAACCACCCAATTAAATATGCAAAAATAGTAACATTTTGTTGCTGTCTAACTGTAAATGTATTCATTTGCATAAAAACTAAGAACTATTTCACATAAGCAGAATATTCCTGTCCATAGACGACTTTTATTTGTGTTTTAAAAAGCTAAACATCTGATTAAATATTCAAAATATCTAATACTCAAAATGGCAACACCCATGCTCAGGGTTATATGAAATATATCTTTCTTATTTCTTAACCGATTTTGATCAGATTTGCTCCAAAATTCTTGTTTTATTTCTAGAGCTTAATACTTTCAGACATACCTGTACATTGTATTTAGTGGGTGTTTCCCTTTGATTATTGTACTGGAAAGGAAATAAGTTCAAAGTAAAACTGAATAAAATAGCAGTGCAGATGCTATAAAAACAATCCAGTCTTCTCAAAACTGACTAGAGTACAGTTTATGCAAAAGCTCCATTGCTCTGATCGCTGAAACCAAATATAGTAAAACATTCCATTTAGCATTAAACAAAGAAAAGTAATCATACATGTACAGTCCTTACTTCAAATGCTGGGGCGATCTCTTATAACTTGGACCACAGCTGATCTACTCCCAAACCTGGATAGGAGAGAGTGACGACGCAGGGGTCTTAAATGTATTCATGTAAATATTTAACCTGGTTATGTTCTGTGATTAACGCCATTTTTGCCTCCCACCCCAAAAATAATAATATTTAAAGATCTTGACTCTATGAGATACTATTTGACTGATAAGTATAATGAGTTAAATATTGTTTGGATGCCTCACTTAAATGATTAATATACCAACAACTGTCTTAAAAATCTTATATAAAAGAAAAAAAATAGCAGAATAAATGCCTGAAAATGTAGAAATAACTTTGAAACCAATAATTATTACACAGGATTATTGAAAAAAATACAGCTGGTTGTCACCAGACTTTTGGTCTAGTGACAACCGGTTGTCACCAGACCTAAAAGTCTGCTGACAGCCGGTTGTCACCAGACACTTCCTTTTTTTTTATTTTTTCAAAAAGGTAATTGCCACAGCTAGCATAATCCCTCTTTTTTTTCAATTATCAGGTGCAAATTTTTTGCACAAGTACAACTGTACATGTAGGTCACAGTAATCTTGTTATTGGTGGAAGTCTGCTGCCACCTGGGATGGTGAGATGCATGCACAGATGTCAATATCAGAAGGGCTGCCACATATAACAGCTAAGACTGGGGTTCTAGCTTAACCATTGTCCTGCTGAACTTGTATATGCCCTTCATTTGCAAACAGTGTACATCCAGATCAGCTGGCTTCTGAAGAAGCCAACTGATCTGTATCTGCACTGTTTGCCATTAAGTATGTGAATTTATATCAATAATCTGGATCAAGTAATCTGATTGGCTGAAAGTTAGAAGTAGATGTGACATCTTAATTTTTTCAGTATGACAAGGGTTAAAACCTGCCCAGGTGTCAATATTTAGAAAAATTGGCTGTGGTGATCTGGGTAGTCATTGGAGTAATCTGAAGGTGTGAAACAAATACTGATTTAAGTTTGAAGGAACTAGCACTTACTGAAGCTTAAGGCCTAACACTCTAGGTAAAATGTTTTGCAGAGGTCATATTGAAGTATTTTTTCTTACTTTTCTGAGAAAACTGATTAGACATTTCATGATAATTGTCACCAAAGAAGACACTTTGCATGAAATGTCAAATCCTGTTTTCTGTGAGAAAAAAAAAAATCACAAATTTGTTGTCTGCTGTACTAGCAAAGAGAGTATTAGGGAATGAATACTTGTCTGGCCTTTTAAACCTGACAAGGTGTTGATTTTCACAAGAAGATAGGAAAGGTCTTTATTCTGTATTTGTGGCAGGGCACCTAGCTGGTGTGGTAGGATGTAATAGGCTAGTATATGGACAGTTATGTCTGAGCAGCCTTGATGAAGCTGTCTTCTGGTGAAGTGTAAAATACCTCTGGGTGCACATTCTGACAATACAATTTATAGTGTGAACATTGTTCCTATCATAAAGAAAGAGTATAGATAATTGAAAGCACTCCTAGTTCCTTAGTGTCTTCAACTGAACTTTCTGAGAATAGCATTTAAATTTCTGACTACATTAAACTAAGAAGGAATAAAAGTGCCCACTGCAGGACTTGAACCTGCAACCCGCTGCTTTCGTCAGGCGCTCTACGAACTGAGCTAAAAGGACTGACAGTCCTGTCAATTCACTCATGACTTAGATCAGGTCTAAGAAACTACCACCCTGCTCCACAACTTTTCTGATGTTTCTCTTCTCCCCTCCCTATCTCTAAACAAGTACAGTTTCTTCCCAGACACCATCAGGAATTGGAATGCACTCCCTGCATATAAATTATCCTCTGCTGAAAGCGCTGAGGGCTATCGCTAGATTCACATCCCTTGTAAGATCTAGAGACTTTTTTTTTTATTGTGTTGGGGTTTAACGACACGTCAACCCTTGAGGGTCATTTTGTGTCGTCTCCCAGAGAAAGGGAGAAAAGAGATAGAAGAGAGAGTAGAGGAGATGAAAGAGAGGGACAGGGAAGAAAGAGGAACAGGAAGGAATGAAAGTGAAGAAACAGAAGAAATAAAAACATTCCCCCTCTACCCTTACCCACTACAAGGATAGCAGGCCTTGCCCAACTGTAAGCCAATATCAGTTGGATGCCCCAGTGATGTAAGATACACAGCACCTTCGCACCACCCGACCACCCCCTAGGATCTAGAGACTAATCTTCGCAATCGTTGGCCCTCAGGCCTGGTGAATGGATGTCTCTTGATGTATCACCAGTAAAATATTCTGAATCTGACGAGGATTCTGTCGCTAGATTCACATCACTTGGGAGATCTAGAGACTAGTGTTTGCAGTCCTAGGCCCTGGTGAATGAATGTCTTACGATTTCTCTTTTTCTTGATTTGGGTTTTACGACCCTTTCCGAATATTTCACTTTCATCGAGCCGTTCATTTAACAAAGGTGGGCGAAAACTGATGAACCCAGCCTAAAACAACCTGACCATCCATAAGCAGAGCTTTGCTTTCCCCTGTGACCCTAGCAAGGTTCGAACCACAGCGGTAAGAAACCTAATGGATTAATAGTCAACTCTCCTATCACCTGCCAAATGTCTTATGTCACCAGTAAAATATTCTGATTCTAACACTAACAGTATCTCCACTTTTTCAGCTTCACTGCTGATCTCACCAACACTATAATTTCATAATTACAGGGATATTTTTGGCCAATAAACATCATGGGCCTTTCGAAGGAGATTCTTGTAAAAATTAAGTATACAACAACACTTCCGTTTACCTTTACATTATAAAAAAGCCCATAGTTTCAAGAAGCAGGGGCCTTTTAGCACAGCGCCCCTTCTAGAATATCCCTGTAATTGTACCCGTTATTAATTATAATTAGCTGCCAGTCCAGATGAAATATAATGGATAAAATTTAACAGTACACCGATTCTTTTCATAATCGTGGAAACGGATACATAAAACCTATGAAAACAAATGCAAGCGTTTTCCTAGGACAATCTGATTGTTTACATTGACACCGGTTATATTAGGTTATGTAAAACTAAAAAGGTTGTGTAACAATAAATTACGGGGTCAAAATAGAAAAAAAAATAGCGAAATGTACTAAAGAAATACAAGATTAGAAATATACAAACCTAATTCTATAGCTTTTGAGTAAATTCTAATTGCATCTTCATATTTCCACGCCTGAAAAGCGGCATTGGCCTCTTTTTTCAATCTCGCCGCTTCGCATTTAGAAGGGAACCACTTTTCTATCACTTGCAACAGTAGAACATTGCTTGTGATTGCAGAAACGTTCAGATGGTGATTGACTGTTCCACAGTTTTTACATCTTTTTGATCGGTCTTTTAGTAGACAATTCCGACAGAACGTATGTCCACAAGGAATTGTCACTGGATCACTGAGTAAACTGCGACAATACAGGCAGTTAAAAATCTCATTTTTGTTCATATCCGTATCCACTGGTGAATCTCGTTTCACTGCATCAACGAGCGCTGTTACCAAGTGTTTTAATTTCTTAGGAGAAATATTTCCTAATCTAAAAGCCCTGGAATATGCACTAAACGCCTTGCTGAACTGTCCTCCCTTAGCAAAACTGTCTGCTAATCCTAAATATAAATCCGCTGATGGACCATTTTCTTTGATTGATCGACCATATACTTCCGCTGCTAAGTCAAAATTGTTTGTACTGAAAGCTTCGCGAGCTAAGTCGACCATCTTCCCAGCAAAGATGCCGACATCTGCTTTAAAAGAATGGCCGTGTATCCTCGATGGAAATAACTTATGCTTACATAAAGCTTGACACATTTTTTGTAACCACGTGGTTTTATTGACTACTCTGATTGGTTGGAAAATCGTTTCAGTGTCACATTACGAAACCATGTATTTGTCTACATGACATTTTGCATATTACGAAATTAGTGATGTAAAACACCAGTTTTGTCGAAAACTTTCTCTTTTGGACATTTGTATGATTGATTCTGAAGCATTTACTCTTAATATTTATACTAAGTTCATTCATAAATTCTTTACATTTTCATTATTAACGATTCAGGTTCAAGGTCAACACTTGCTCGGGTTTGAATAATTCAGATTCGTATTAATTCGGAAAATTCCGCTATATTTTTTTTTATTCAGCGTAGTTGTAACTCAGCCGTTTCCGTTTACGACTAATGTGTGCGAAATTGTATTACGCAAGTCCACCATACACACAATATTTTGTCAGGGATACTAGTTGAAGACAGGACTTCCATACACATATAATACGAATAATGTTAATTACAAATGGTGATTTACATTAGAAAAATCCTGATAAGTTACAAAATCAGTTTTCATTAAGATTTTACAATTTATTCATTAAAAACTTAGGGTATTTTATTTTTAATTCAATGTCTAAATGTCCGTGCAATTCACTATTATATAATAAAGATTATTGTCTTCTTTTCTGCATCTCTGAGGAGAGGTACATATAAATGCTTCTAGCTAGCTAACGTTGGGTTGACGTTATGGCAAAATACTCAGTGAAGAACTGCAAAGTAAGACATCTAGTTGACATTTTCCAGACATTCATTTATACATTCAGTATAACCTCAATGGCTCGAACCCGGATGGCTCGTTTACCGTGGATGATTCGAACTCGTTTTTCAGTCCCTAACTAATCCTTCCAATAGCTAAAGAAAACAAATATTTAGGGATTTTTTTCTTATTTTATCATAGAATTGTATGTTGTGTGTACTCATTAGAATCGCCTCACCGAGGCGATTCTAAGGAGTACACTCAACACACAATCATTGTGTAGAAAATCGAAAAGATTACCCTAAATTATCGCTGTTTGCTTCCTGAACTGGTGCCATGATTAACCCTCAATGGCTCGATCTACCCATGTCTCGAACGAATTTCCATGATCCCAAAGATGTTCGAGCCATTGAGGTTCGACTGTACTTTCTACGACTAAAATCTATCATTATAACAACGATTGTCTTAATCTGTAGAGTTACTGACGCAAAACATTAACTTAATATCTAAGGAGATCGAGGAACCATAGAAGTAGACTGCTTTCACTCTCATCCTATTGAATATGTTATTTGATATACGTATATGTCAAAAGTATTGAAATAAAATATTTTTAAGCTAAATATATATGTTGGCCCAACGTTACCAAAACTTCCAACTATTAGCTTTCATAAAAAAGCTTGGTCTATGCTTAGCATGCAATAATTGTTAAAGCTGATTGAAAATGAATAGCAAAACGTCGTTGTCCATACATGTCATACCTCACACTGTGAGACAAAATCTCACAGAATTTTATCCCTTCCGGATCCCATTTCCCATAAGATTTTTCAAATCTCAAAGAATTTTCATACCATTTAATAAGCTACTTTTTGAAGCACTAGAAATAAATCGCACATTAGCATGGCTATCCTAAGCTTAATTCGTTAAAATAATGGCCTTTAACTTACTTATATAAGCTTGAAAGTGATTTTCATAAAAATCTCACAGAATTTCATCAAATCTCCCCTAAAAAATGCAAAATCTCACAGATTTCTGTCATTAGCTAATGGCATGTATGGTTGTCAAGTAGTATATTTCTTGGTCAAGGGTCATTATATTTTTTATAGATCAAAATAAAACATTACGAAAACACGCCTATTCAAATATATAGAAAAATTTCATCTCCAAAAACTGAAAATTTTTCAGATAAAAATCTCTGATATTTGTCTTGTATCTCCTCAAAACATAGATTGTGGATACTCGTTAGAACCGCCTCGGCGAGGCGGTTCTAACGGGTACCCACTATCTATGTTTTGAGCAGAGATAAGAAAAATAATGTATACTCCTCTAAACCCCAGTTTTACTATATAAAAGTGGGGTTTAAGGGGGTCAATATTATATAGGTGTGTTTTCGTGATGTTTGACATTTGGTGTCAATCTCCAATCTGCTTCAACATTTATTATGTGCTAAGCGAAAACTAAGCTTTTTCTGTTTGTTTTTTTTTTTTCTTTTTTTTTTTTTTTTGTTTGTTTTTTTGTGAAAGCTGACGCCTTGCTGTTTATAACGGTGAGCAGTCGATAGAAAATAGCATCGGACCATTCCATGTCCTTTCATAAAGTGCTTCCGGAGCAATGACAAACCCTACGATTGTCTACGCTCATTGACGTAGATAGTGGTAATCTGGTAGAAGTAAACTGTTAGCAGCGAATTTTGACCCAACAACAATATTAGAAAATAGATCAGCTGCGTTAAGAAGTGCACGTTACTCGCGAGCGTTTTGCCCTGAAACCCTGCTCATGTTGGCGCTTGTTATCTATTAAACGTACGCAAATCCAGGACAAAGCACCTAGCACTGGGTGTTTGCTTGGTCCCGGATAATTTTTTTTCTGACTTTCATGTACATGTACAAGTTTTTTTTTCTGCAATCTTTTATGAGCAATTCCAATTAAAACCTAACAGGTATTACTTTTTATAAAAATGTTTTCCTAAACAATTGCACGCTATTGGAGGTGACCTTATGCGACCTTTTTTTTTTTGTTGTTTTGTTTTGTTTTTTTGTTTGTTTTTGTTTTTATTTTTTGTTTTTTTGTTTGTTGTTGTTTTATTTTTTTTTTCGAGCAAAAAATAGCGGATAAAAACATGCCACCAAACGACGTCGGTAGAGAAGAAGGTAAAATTTAATACTTTACTGACCTTTTGACATGCTCATTTATTTGCATTTTGGAATGAAATAAGTTTATCGACCATTACGTTTGCTTCATTCTTGACACAACTGTTTAAGTGCTACGATATTTAGATAGAAACGACAGAGAATAAATGATTGCTCACCATTTTTATCGCCCGTTAACTTGAATAAAAAACTGTCAAATAAATAACTTAGCCCGTTTCTCATAATAAGTTGGGTGGATATTCATTATATAGTAGGAATGCAATCCATCTGTTGAATTTTTGTCCAGAAAAATCATTATCTTTGACAGAACGAAGCATTTTATTCCACTGTACAGGCTCGTGGTGGTAACTTAGGGGTAATTATGGTACGGGTGTGCGAGCCAGTATTTCAAAACCCATCCCATTCGTATACCTGGCCTTTGCAAAAATGGACCCATTCATATACTTGATCATCCAAATTGTGGACCTATTCATATATTGCCCTTTGATTTTTTTTTTGTACCCATTTATTGCTGGTTGTTAGACAAATATCACAGTCAATTCATTGAATACCAGGAGAACAAGCAGCCTCGAAAAATCTCTGAGCGAAAATTATGTGCATATACCAGGGTGTCAGAAAAACGGGGCCTTTCACATAGGAATCCTGAAAGATAGGGTCATTCATATACTTTTTGTTGAAAAAAGGGGGCCAATCATATACCTGGCAGCGCTGAAAAGGGGGACCATTCGGCACGCACATCCGTACTATGCCATATATAGGAATTTACCCCACCCCACCTCCACCCCCCCACTCCCCACCCCGGGTGTTCAGGTATAGAAAGTTCCTAAAATCTGGTCAGTAAGTTCGAGCAAGTATAACGTGAATGAGCAGGTATTTCGAGTACAGACAACGTGATTTTTCTGCGCAAAAATGCCGAAATATTTGGACGGGTATTCTGAGTGAGGTAAAGGTGCTTTACATTCATGCACTATATAGTTTAATTTCTCTTATTTTTTATTTTTTTTTATTTTTCATTAAAGTACTCTTCCCCCCGCCCCCCCCCCCCGCCCCCCCTCTCTCTCTCTCTCTCTCTCTCTCTCTCTCTCTCTCTCTCTCTTTATTATACCGGCCATACTTCACGGCAACAATACCCAGTTAGCATTCTTTATAAATCTATAGCGGGCCGTTATCGGCCCGTCAGCTACCCTGACGGGCCGATAACGGCCCGCTATAGATTTATAAAGAATGCTTACTGGGTAATTCACTAGCGGAAGACAAGGGGACTAATATTTTGACTGAATCAAAGACGTAAACTTTGTAATGATATCTTCAGCTGCTTCCGCCGAGGATATGAATGAAGCTGGAGTGCATTCCAGTGGGGATGTAACTGGACTTGTAACTGTCAAACTGGGCATATGGCACCTGAAAGGCCAATATACGTTGCTTTCTACTGGACATATTCGAGTTGAGATATAGCCAACCGAACTCCTCAAAAATAACTGTCATACTATAAGTTTTATAGTCGTAGTTTCTCTCTCTCTCTCTCTCTCTCTCTCTCTCTCTCTCTCTCTCTCTCTCTCAGAAACATTTCTGTGCAAAAGAAATATAATAGATCGTGGAAACCTTGGTTAGGTAATGCTGATTAAAATTAGTTTGTTTGTTGAAATTATACATTAGCATCAACTTTAGTCATACTGTGTATATTTTAGTCATACTGTGTATCGTTTTAGCTCACCTGAGCCAAAGGCTCAGGATGAGCTATTGTGATCAGTCCGTCCGTCTGTCCGTCCGTCCGTCCGTTCGACTTCTCCTCTGAAACCCATGGACCAAATTTCTTCAAACTTTATGTGGAGCCTTGTGTTAAAGGGGGATTGAAAATATGTATAAATGTTCGTTGTCCATCAAGATGCATGGCCGCCATGCCCATATATAGCTCCCATAGACTTATAATGGGAAAAATTAAAACAAAATCTTCTCCGAAACCATGAGGCCCACAACTTATATATATATTGTATGTAGCAATGTTTAGTGGTCCCCTACATAAATCCTGCCAATTAAGCCCCTGGGGTCCAAACTGGCCACGCCCCAGGGGGTCGTGAACTCCCATAGACTTATAATGGGAAAAAGCTTAAAATGATCTTCTTCTCTGAAACCATGAGGCCCACAGCTTACATATTTATTATGTAATGGTTTATTCTGTTTAGTGGTCCCCTACATAAATCCTGCCAATCAAGCCCCGGGTCCCAAATTTGCCACGCCCTGGGGGTCATTAGCTCCCATAGACTTATAATGGGAAAAAAATAAAAAAAATATTCTTCTCTGAAACCATGAGGACCACAGCTTATATATTTTGTACATAGCAATGTTTAGTGGTTCCCTACATAAATCCTGCCAATCAAGCCGCAGGGGTCCAAACTGGCCACGCCCGGGGTTCATTAGCTCCCATAGACTTATAATGGGAAAAACTTAAAAAATCTTCTTTTCTGAAACCATGAGGCCCACAGCGTATATTACATAGCAATGTTTAGTGGTTCCCTACATAAATCCTGCCAATCAAGCCCCTGGGGTCCAAACTGGCCACGCCCCCCCCCCCGGGGTGGGGGGGGGGCGGTCATTAGCTCCCATAGACTTATAATAGGAAAAACTTAAAAAATCTTTTTCTTTGAAACCATGAGGCCCACAGCTTATATATTTAGTATGTAGCAATGTGTAGTGGTCATATACATGAATCCTGCCAATCAAGCCCCTGGGATTTAAACTGGCCACGCCCCGGGGGTCATTATCTCCCATAGACTTATAATTTGAAAAAAATTATAAAAGCTTTGTCTCTGAAACCATGAGGCCCACAGCTTATGTATTTAGTATATAGCAATGTTTAGTGGTCATCTATACAAATCCTGCCAATCAAGCCCCTTGGGCCCAAACTGGCCACTCCTTGGGGGTCATTAGCTCCCATAGACTTACAATGGGAAAAACTTAAAAAATCTTCTTCTCTGAAAGCATGAGGCCCAGAGCTTATATATTTAGTATGTAGCAATGTGTAATAGTCCCCTACATAAATCCTGCAAATCAAGCCCCTGGTGTCCAAATTGGCCATGCCCCAGGGGTCATATGTTTATATAGAGCTATAATAGCTAAAGAGCTTTCAAAATTCTTCTTCTTTGAAACCATGAGGCTGAAAGCTAATAGATTTAGTATGAAGCGATATTAAGTGGTCTGCTACATAAATCCTGCCAACCATGCCCCTGTGGTCCAAATTGGCCACACCCCGGGGTTATTAGCTCCCATAGACTTATAATGGGAAAAAACTTTAAAAAATCTACTTCTCTGAAACCATGAGGCCCAGAGCTTACATATTTAGTATGTAGCAATGTGTTGTTTGAATTTTCAAAAACTGGCATTTAATGCCTTATAGAAATGATAATAAGTGGTTTATATAGAAAGTATTTTTGTTTATGGCCGATAGTTATATTTTTGTGGCATATGCTGCCCCCACCCCACCACCCCGACCCCACATAGAAGGCCTCATATATGCAAGGATATTTATTGATAAATCTAGTTCTCTCTATTTTAAGGCGGAATAACGGAGATAGACCGTGAAAGTCCGTAGACCATGTTCTTTCACCTGTGGCCTGTTCTTTCACCTTGTGGTGCTGACTTAAGAATCTGGAGTAGCCAGAGCTTTTCAATCATGCCAAGAAATCACGTTCGGTTTAAAATTGCTCTGTACATCAAACATACGTCAAAATTACCCGATGTTACCATAGACACGAGATAACATGTTGATAGCATGGATGAACATGAACGCTAATGATGGACTAGTCTGGCCCCAGACCCTTTCTTTATTTTTCTTTTCTTTCTTTTTCTTCTTCTTTTTGAGGGGACACAACACTTGTATAGCTTGTAGAATTTTTGTTTACTTCAGTCCCTCAGCCATAGGTAACTTGAAGTTGGATTAAAGAGGATCATGATAAAAAAAATAATGTAGAGAAAGAGAGAAATAGATATAAAACAAAAATGACTGGAGCCAGTCTAATGACGGACGAACAGTGATATGTTCAGCAAAAAAAAAAAAAAAATCACGGTCTTCAAAAATCCAGAACTCTCACTATCCGTACCATTTTGGGCTCAAAACACCCGTACAAAATCAAATATGCGCTCATAATACCCGTCCAATACTGCTCGAAAATACTGAACGGATTATGCACGCGCTTATATGGAACTTTCGATATGGTGTACTGTTAGGAAAGAAATCATTTTCGGCTGCGTTTCAATATCAAATCCAAACTGTTTACATATTCCATCAATAAACCTGTTATGAAATGTAAATCATATTTGAAGGCAAGCATTGGCCTGATGCTGTTTATTATCAGAAACAAATTAACTATTAATCACCACGATGACATATGGTGATTTCTTGCTAAAATATACTATTTTAGCAGGTAAATCTCACACAAATGTATGGCAAGCCCTTTTACTATTTATTCTGTAAATGAGATATCTGATTTAATATATCAGATATCTTAGAAAATATATAAGATATCTGATATATCATATCAGATATCTAATATGAATAAGATATCTTATATGTCAATTAAGATATCTTATATGGTATATATGATATCTGATATGCTATATAAGATATATATAAGATATCTTATTTACTGAAGAAGATATCTCATTTATTCAGTTAAATAAGATATCTCATTTAATATATCAGATATCTTATTTATTATATCAGATATCTATATTAAGATATAAGATATCTTATTTAACAAATAAGATATCTTATATGGTAAATAAGATATCTTATATGTGGAATTAAATAAGATACCTAATATGATATATCAGATATCTTATATAGGATATGATATCTTATAGAAGACATCTGAAATACTAATTCAGATATCTTATATGCTATATTAGATATCTTATATCCTATATAAGATATCTGATATAATGCACAGTAAAATAGTAAAACGGCTTGGCAGCAAGTCGTTTTACCATTTATTCTATAAATCAGATATCTGATTAAATATATCAGATATCTTGTATAATCTATAAGATACCTGATATATTATATCAGATATCTTATATGAATTAAGATATCTTATAAGTCAATTAAGATATCTTATATGCTATATAAGATATCTTATATGCTATATAAGATATCTTAATTGACATATAAGATATCTAATTTGCTATTTAAGAAATCCGATATCTATATAAGATATCTTATATAGGATATAAGATATCTTATTTACTACAGAAGATATCTTATTTATTCAATCAAATAAGATATCTCATTTAGTATATCAGATATCTTATTTAGTATATCAGATATCTATATTAATGTATATGGTAAATAAGATATCTTATATGTGGAATTAAATAAGATTTCTCATATATTATATCAGCTATCTTGTATAGGATTTAATATATCTAATATTGGATATAAGATATCTAAATTAGTATATCAGATAGCTTATATCCTATATGATATATCCTATATAAGATATCTGATATAATATATGATATCTATTTTGCATAATAAATAGTAAAACAGCCTACCATACAAACGGTATAAAATGATAAAATTCAAACATATATCTAAGCTAAACTCGCATACCATGAGGCCGTATTACATATGCAAGCAGTACTTACATCGTCAAAATCGCTCGTACCTGATTCTGATTTGGAGGCAGCCGCCATTTTTATTGCTTGAAAAATCGTTTGAATAAGGTCACTCTCTGATAGTGTGAATTGACACCATTTTTTATGCAATCAAATGCAAATAATCCACATACTTTTTCAAAATGAAATTCTTGTGACATCATAAATGATTGCAGGAAAAACAAAATCGTCAAAGTTCTAGAAAAATTGTAGGAAAAACTCCGATACCCGAGAAGGAAAAAAATTATTTCCATTCGGGACCTATAGTCTTATAAATAGAAAAGTCAGGAAAAAAAACTATATCGGGACCAAGCAAACACCCAGTGCCTAGTCTCAGAAGTGCAAGTTTCTCGCGAGTGCTTTACCCCGGCTCCCTACTGCTTTTTGGCACTCGTCATTAGTTGTACAGGGGTCTAGAGCAAACAGTCGCTATCACTTTGCATTTCTGAACTCAGCCCAGCTTTAAGCAGTTTCTTTCTTTTTTCTCTCAATATACTGCCTAACGCCCGCAGGGGCATTCTAGGCAGGGGCGCGCGTTGTAGTAGTGATAAGTGTGTCTGGCGCAAGTATCAGTGGAGTTACCAGCCCGAATGTCTGCCCTCTGATCGGGAGGTTGAGGTTTCGATCCCAGACCAAATCATACCCAAGCCTTTTTAAAATTGGTGCAAGCAACTCTTTCCCTTGGCATTTAGCATTTGGAAGCAGAGTGGGATTGGTCGTATCGAGGTTAGTATAATGTGACTGGTGATTGTATCAGGTCCATGTGTCTGGGGCATGGTACTGCAATGATGCGGCACTGTAAAAGGGCATCGATTCCCACTGCCACATCCAGACACCGTCACGACATGACTTAAAGATTGTTGACAGTGACGTTAACCCATTTTTGTTTGTAGACTCCTAAAATAGCCATTAGTAAACAATACAGATCCAGGTCAGACGCCGCATGTGATCCGCAGAATGCGCGTCTTATCAGGGTCTTCACTGTTTGCATCAGCCATTTTCCTCTAGGAATATCTAAATCACAAAGCTTGACATACCTAAAATTGAAATTCAACTCTTCCAATATACAGCGTGGGGGTTGGGGTGGGGGTTATTCAATCTAAAATGGGTTAACAGCCTTTACACACAATATCAACTTGACTGACCAACAATAGCCTGTCTGGTGTTGCGACCTAACAGGTAAAGGTGGGATTCAATGTTTTTTTCAGGACAAATATTGAAACGTGGAAAATGCTTATCTATTTTGGAGTAATAGGGGTGAAATACACACATCCACTAGCTTTTAGACAAATCCACACAACTGCCAAGTACTAAAAACTATTGTTTTCGTCCTCATCGCCATTTTCCAGTGGAACGTGCTGCCACCAATAAAAGCAATGCTGCCAGACTTTGAATTGTTCAGACTGGTAGTCAGCAGTCTGACCCACTCCATGCCATAGACCGGAAGCATAGATTATAACCTTTTATCCATGCACTTTGTCTTCATCGGACTTTTAACATTTAAACCTTTCAACTTTATCTCGCCCTCACATTTTGATCTCGTTTTATTTTAAACATGAAAGTATCCAGAACTGAAAATCCTGAAAATAGGCCGCGGGTCAAGGGGGCCACCTAGGCCCCCTTGTGGGTCCAGGGCAACGCTCTGGTGGGGGATCAGGGGGCAAAGCCCCCGGGAGCTCCTTGATTTTAGCAATTTAACAAGCCAAAAAATCAGCTTAAAATGAAAGTAAAACTAACAAATGATGACTTTGACATGGTGTCTTATTCAATATTTATCTGACTCTTTTGCATCTAAAGTATAATACAACAAGTCAGCTTCAAGAAAATATAGATTACAACAAATTTGCAAAACATATTAACTAACAAGGTTTTGAATGTGTACCCTGTAAAATCTCACTTTGTTCAGAATAATTAAAAAGGTTTACACACAGATACATTAGTTTTCTGTTTTCAGCAATACAGAAACTGGATGCTGTTAGAATTGCCTCATTCAGTAATACTCCTAAACCTAACCCAAAGCCTCTGTCTTAGGCAAGCTTAATTCTCTTCCATCTGGGCCTTCCACTTCTATCAGAATTTTCATTCTGCCTTTTACCTGCTTCTCGTTCTAGCCGCCTGTTTTTCAGTCTTACTAATTTTGCAATTCTTTTGGCCTTTTCTTTTTTTAACAGCAAAACAGAGGCTTTTAGTTTTTCATCTCGTTTCTTTTCAGCAGCTTCTTTTTTTTTTTAACCAAAAACTGCTGATATGTGGCATATGCTTTAATACATGACTTTTTCATGTTTGCACTAACTACCATACTAACTGCTGACACTTTCTTTCTTTTCAATGTTGTCTTAATGATAGCTACAGCCTCATAATTTTCTATAGTCAACTTGCTTCTGTCCTTTTCTACAATGTCATCCATTATATTAAAGGTACTCTCTACCAATGGCCCACTGAATATACTGAGCAGTGCAGATATAAGTTTTTTCAATTGTGGATACCTGGGCTCGTTGAATGTTTTCAGGCTAAATACTTTACTCCAAAAGTCAACATCAATTCTCATTTCATTTTCACAGAAGCTTGAAGCAAATTCTTGTACTTGGCTATCTGTAGTATATTTGTCTACCTCTACAGCCAAGGACCCTCTTTTGCTTTCATTGATGACATTAGGAAGAGACGTTGCAAGGGCCATGATTGACTTGGATGCTTGGTTATGATTAGCAAGATGAGGGTCCAAGACTGAAAGTTTCCTGAGAGATTGATTCCCTAGAGGCATCTTAAGCAACTTTTGAGCTCCTGCTACATACCCTGCTCTCAGATCAGTGTACAGTGTATGAAGCCAGTGATGGTTCTTTTTCTCCAGTCGTACTTTATTCATGTCTACGTATGCATATCTGCCAACTTGTAATTCTTTATCAGACTCATCACTGACATCTAACTTGAGAAGTTCTTTTACAGACTCGGGAATATTCTCTGATTTGATGAACATGCCAAAAACCTCTCTAGTTATACTGTACATTTCTCTGTGCAGTGTATGCACAAGAGGTTTTTCTGACTGAAAGACTTTTACATAACCATGAAATTTTTCTAGTATTCCCCAAAACAAGTTTATCTTTATGAAAGTCTCATGTCTGTTTTCAAACAGTTGACTAATAATTCTGTCCTTTCTGTTATTACTACTTGCAGACTTCTGCTGTTCCTCTTGTGACATTTGTAGGAGTGTGATGGCTGCTTGAGCTTCTTCAGAAACGTTTCTTTCACTGTAAATAGCATCTAGCTTGTCTCTGAAATACATGGTAGACAATCTTTGTCATAAAATGCCGTATCATTTAACTCTTTTAACCCCTGTCCTCCAGAATAAATTAATTTAGCCACACCCGTTTCTGACTTTTAACTAATCAAAGTACTTGATAAAGTGTATTTATTCAATTCACAAACTGCATGACAAACACTGTAGATTCTGATCAGATGGCTTCTTCAGAGGCCAACTGATCTGAATCTACACTGTTTGCAAAGATAGAAGTTGTAGTGTTCGGCAGGACAAGGGTTAAACTAGCATATTGGAACAGCTACATGTGCAAATAGATCCAGATGAGACAGCCCATAATGAGCCATTTCATCAGGATCAAGACTGTTTTTCCATCTTGTTAATGCTTTCGACTAACATTCCATTTTTGAAAGAATGGATGTGTCATAAGAGACCACTTTAAAAAATCAGGATTGAAAAGGTTAGAGTAATCTTTTTATCCTTTCTTTATGGATATGCTTATGCAACAGAAAAATCAGAAAAATGCAAATTTCTGCTTATAAAATAACATTGCTAAGTTGTAAGTTGTCGCATTACTAATGCTTCTACTCAACTCAATAAAAAGGAACACCAAATTTGACGCACTGTTAGATAAATATATAAAGACAGGAGTGTGAAATTGATGGCCAACAGCATTTGTGAAAGCAGAATTATCAATGATATGCTATCACCAGTTCACTACTCACTATACACTGTATGTATATTATGTAAAATGCAATACACAAAGCGTTAATCCACCACCAGCTAGTTAAGACACAGCCTGATATGAAAGGCCAAGCCACCAAAGAATAGTTTTCACATATATAAATACTAGAGGACTACAACATTCCCTTCACCAACCTACTACATATTACATCTTTCACTTACCTTCTTAACAACTTCCTTCTTATAAAGCTACAAAATTTTTGAAGAAATGTAAGTGTTAAAACAAAGCTATTAGACCTAGTGTCGACCTAATTTTGAGCTTTTAGCATATGTATCTGTGCAATACCCTCTCAAACAATCAAAGGTATCATTCCAGCTGAAATTTATTACATTTGAAATATTTTGACAACCTCCAAAAATGACAAAATCCCAGATGTCTGCATACCAGGGCCTGACAAATCCAAGTTTCAGCAACTTCCCCAGCATTCCACAACATCTTGAAAATGGCTCAGAATTACAATATTTCCTATATATTCTATACATTTTTCTGGGCAAGTCAAATAAAAATTCACTTGCCCAGCCAAAATTTGGACGTCTCAGGCAGCTGGGCAATGGATTTGTCAGGCCCTGCTGCATACCATGACTTTTCCAAATAAAAATATTATAACATAATAGTGACTTTTGTTTGGTTTTACGGCCCTCTGAAGATTATTTTAGCTATCAAGATGATTGTGTTAATCAGTAGGCAAAATCTAGAATACCCGGAGAAAAACCACTAGGCCTTCTGTTCCAGAACTTGGTGTATGTAATAAAGATATGTGTTGGTCTTACTCTTTGTTGCTTTGTGGTTCATTCTAGGAGGCGATTTGTTTTAAGTCTTGATTTGTGTTATTTTGTACTTGTGTTTTTCAGCCCTTTTAGCATTGCTATAACCTTGCTTGAGGAAGAGAGAGCTAATCTTAGTGCTTTTCGTATGTTTGTTCGATTTAAGCTTATTTGGTTTTGTCTGTTTCCTCTTCCTCTTGGTGTCTGGGAAGGGCTGCGGCTTGTGATTGTGGCACTCCCTGGACTTTTCTCTTACCTTTCATGTATATGCTTGCTTACATACCTATAAGTTGCTTTCTCATACTCAGAGAGGAAACTGTAATAGTACACTGTCAGGGAATCACTGAGGTCAACCACCCTGTCACATACATCCAACATCTGCAGGAAACGGCTTGATATGGGACGAATTATTTGCTTTACATGACCATTGTTCAGCAGACTTGAACCTCTTGAAATATTGAACGAACCTTTGGTGACTCTTCAATGTCATAATAGATGTCACTACATAGGTCCTGCACAGTAGAGTCAACCTGGTTTAATATGGTTTTGGACACATTATTCACCATATGGACGGTGTCACCACATACTGCACAAAAACCACGCAGGTTTTTTTTGGGCACGTTTTTTTCTCCGTAACAGAAACAGATGTAACAATTAAAATATATAAGGAATACTCTAAAATGGACTGAAAAAGAATGAAACAAATGAAACAGACCAATAGCAGTTCTCACTGATGGTCTGTTTCATTCGTTTCATTTGTTACGAAACAGGATATAACAGTGCAAAAGACTTGTTCAAAGCTCGTTACGAAACATGGTGAAACGGAATGAAATGATGAAACATACATCTTTTTTTTTTATAAACCCATTTCTGTTTCGTAACAAACGAAACGATTAAGATATATAGGAAAAACTCTGAAACAGGATGTAACAGACCAAAAGACTTGTTCAAAGCTCGTTACGAAACAGGGTGAAACGAAATGTAACGATGAAACATACATCTTTTTTTTTTATAAACCCATTCCTGTTTTGTAACAAATGAAACGATTAAGATATATAGGAAAAACTCTGAAACAGGATGTAACAGACCAAAAGACTTCTTCAAAGCTCGTTACGAAACAGGGTGTAACGAAATGAAACAATGAAACATCATCTTTTTTTTTTTTTATAAACCCATTTCTGTTTCGTAACAAATGAAACGATTAAGATATATAGGAAAAACTCTGAAACAGGATGTAACAGACCAAAAGACTTCTTCAAAGCTCGTTACGAAACAGGGTGTAACGAAATGAAACAATGAAACATCATCTTTTTTTTTTTTTTATAAACCCATTTCTGTTTCGTAACAAATGAAACGATTAAGATATATAGGAAAAACTCTGAAACAGGATGTAACAGACCAAAAGACTTCTTCAAAGCTCGTTATGAAACAGGGTGTAACGAAATGTAACAATGAAACATCATCTTTTTTTTTTTTTATAAACCCATTTCTGTTTCATAACAAATGAAACGATTAAGATATATAGGAAAAACTCTGAAACAGGATGTAACAGTCCAAAAGAATTGTTCAAAGCTTGTTACGAAACAGGGTGAAACGAAATGTAACAATGAAACATCATCTTTTTTTTTTTTATAAACCCATTTCTGTTTCGTAACAAATGAAACGATTAAGATATATAGGAAAAACTCTGAAACAGGATGTAACAGACCTAAAGACTTGTTCAAAGCTCGTTACGAAACAGGGTGTAACGAAATGTAACAATGAAACATCATCTTTTTTTTTTTTTATAAACCCATTTCTGTTTCGTAACAAATGAAACGATTAAGATATATAGGAAAAACTCTGAAACAGGATGTAACAGTCCAAAAGAATTGTTCAAAGCTTGTTACGAAACAGGGTGTAACGAAATGTAACAATAAAACATCATTTTTTTTTTTTTTAAACCCATTTCTGTTTCGTAACAAATGAAACGATTAAGATATATAGGAAAAACTCTGAAACAGGATGTAACAGACCAAAAGACTTGTTCAAATCTCGTTACGAAACAGGGTGAAACGAAATGTAATGATGAAACATACATCTTTTTTTTTTATAAACCCATCCTGTTTTGTAACAAATGAAACGATTAAGATATATAGGAAAAACTCTGAAACAGGATGTAACAGACCAAAAGACTTGTTCAAAGCTCGTTACGAAACAGGGTGTAACGAAATGTAACAATGAAACATCATCTTTTTTTTTTTTTATAAACCCATTTCTGTTTCGTAACAAATGAAACGATTAAGATATATAGGAAAAACTCTGAAACAGGATGTATTAGACCAAAAGACTTGTTCGAAGCTCGTTACGAAACAGGGTGTAACGAAATGTAACAATGAAACATCATCTTTTTTTTTTTTTATAAACCCATTTCTGTTTCGTAACAAATGAAACGATTAAGATATATAGGAAAAACTCTGAAACAGGATGTAACAGTCCAAAAGAATTGTTCAAAGCTCGTTACGAAACAGGGTGTAAAGAAATGTAACAATGAAACATCATTTTTTTTTTTTTTATAAACCCATTTCTGTTTCGTAACAAATGAAACGATTAAGATATAAAGGAAAAACTCTTAAACAGGATGTAACAGACCAAAAGACTTGTTCAAAGCTCGTTACGAAACAGGGTGTAACGAAATGTAACAATGAAACATCATCTTTTTTTTTTTTATAAACCCATTTCTGTTTCGTAACAAATGAAACGATTAAGACATATAGGAAAAACTCTGAAACAGGATGTAACAGACCAAAAGACTTCTTCAAAGCTCGTTACGAAACAGGGTGTAACGAAATGTAACAATGAAACATCATCTTTTTTTTTTTTTATAAACCCATTTCTGTTTCGTAACAAATGAAACGATTAAGATATATAGGAAAAACTCTGAAACAGGATGTAACAGTCCAAAAGAATTGTTCAAAGCTCGTTACAAAACAGGGTGAAACGAAATGTAACAATGAAACATCATCTTTTTTTTTTTTTTATAAACCCATTTCTGTTTCGTAACAAATGAAACGATTAAGATATATAGGAAATACTCTGAAACAGGATGTAACAGTCCAAAAAAATTGTTCAAAGCTCGTTACGAAACAGGGTGTAACGAAATGTAACAATGAAACATCATCTTTTTTTTTTTTATAAACCCATTTCTGTTTCGTAACAAATGAAACGATTAAGATATATAGGAAAAACTCTGAAACAGGATGTAACAGACCAAAAGACTTGTTCAAAGCTCGTTACGAAACAGGGTGTAACGAAATGTAACAATGAAACATCATCTTTTTTTTTTTTATCAACCCATTTCATTTGTTACGAAACAGAAATGGGTTTATAAAAAAAAAAATTGTATGTTTCATCGTTTCATTTCGTTTCACTCTGTTTCGTAACGAGCATATTTCAGATTGTTTGGTCTGTTACATCCTGTTTCAGAGTTTTCCCTATATATTTTAATCGTTTCATTTATTACGAAACAGAAATGGGTTTATAAAAAAAAAAAATTGTATGTTTCATCGTTTCATTTCGTTTCACTCTGTTTCGTAACGAGCATATTTCAGAATGTTTGGTCTGTTACATCCTGTTTCAGAGTTTTTCCTATATCTTAATCGTTTCATTTGTTACGAAACAGAAATGGGTTTATAAAAAAAAAAGATGTACGTTTCATCGTTTCATTCCGTTTCACCATGTTTCGTAACGAGCTTTGAACAAGTCTTTTGCACTGTTACATCCTGTTTCAGAGTTTTTCCTATATATCTTAATTGTTTCATTTGTTACGAAACAGAAATGGGTTGATAAAAAAAAAAAAGATGATGTTTCATTGTTACATTTCGTTACACCCTGTTTCGTAACGAGCTTTGAACAAGTCTTTTGGTCTGTTACATCCTGTTTCAGAGTTTTCCCTATATATTTTAATCGTTTCATTTGTTACGAAACAGAAATGGGTTTATAAAAAAAAAATTGTATGTTTCATCATTTCATTTCGTTTCACTCTGTTTCGTAACGAGCATATTTCAGAATGTTTGGTCTGTTACATCCTGTTTCAGAGTTTTTCCTATATATCTTAATCGTTTCATTTATTACGAAACAGAAATGGGTTTATAACAAAAAAAAAAAGATGATGTTTCATTGTTACATTTCGTTTCACCCTGTTTCGTAACGAGCTTTGAACAATTCTTTTGGACTGTTACATCCTGTTTCAGAGTTTTTCCTATATATCTTAATCGTTTCATTTGTTACGAAACAGAAATGGGTTTATATAAAAAAAAAAAGATGATGTTTCATAGTTACATTTCGTTACACCCTGTTTCATAACGAGCTTTGAACAATTCTTTTGGACTGTTACATCCTGTTTCAGAGTTTTTCCTATATATCTTAATCGTTTCATTTGTTACGAAACAGAAATGGGTTTATAAAAAAAAAAAATTGTATGTTTCATCGTTTCATTTCGTTTCACTCTGTTTCGTAACGAGCATATTTCAGAATGTTTGGTCTGTTACATCCTGTTTCAGAGTTTTTCCTATATATCTTAATCGTTTCATTTGTTACGAAACAGAAAAGGGTTTATAAGAAAAAAAAAGATGATGTTTCATTGTTACATTTCCTTACACCCTGTTTCGTAACGAGCTTTGAACAATTCTTTTGGACTGTTACATCCTGTTTCAGGGTTTTTCCTATATATCTTAATCGTTTCATTTGTTACGAAACAGAAATGGGTTGATAAAAAAAAAAAAAGATGATGTTTCATTGTTACATTTCGTTACACCCTGTTTCGTAACGAGATTATTTTGAATTTTTTGGTCTGTTACATCCTGTTTCAGAGTTTTTCCTATATATCTTAATCGTTTCATTTGTTACGAAACAGAAATGGGGTTATAAAAAAAAAAGATGTATGTTTCATTGTTTCATTCCGTTTCACCATGTTTCGTAACGAGTTTTGAACAAGTCTTTTGCACTGTTACATCCTGTTTCAGAGTTTTTCCTATATATCTTAATCGTTTTATTTGTTACGAAACAGAAATGGGTTGATAAAAAAAAAAGAGATGATGTTTTATAGTTACATTTCGTTACACCCTGTTTCGTAACGAGATTATTTTAAATTTTTTGGTCTGTTACATCCTGTTTCAGAGTTTTTCCTATATATCTTAATCGTTTCATTTGTTACGAAACAGAAATGGGTTTATAAAAAAAAAACAGATGATGTTTCATTGTTACATTTCGTTACACCCTGTTTCGTAACGAGCTTTGAACAATTCTTTTGGACTGTTACATCCTGTTTCAGAGTTTTTCCTATATATCTTAATCGTTTCATTTGTTACGAAACAGAAATGGGTTTATAAAAAAAAAAAAAGATGATGTTTCATTGTTACATTTCTTTTCACCCTGTTTCGTAACGAGCTTTGAACAATTCTTTTGGACTGTTACATCCTGTTTCAGAGTTTTTCCTATATATCTTAATCGTTTCATTTGTTACGAAACAGAAATGGGTTTATAAAAAAAAAAAAAGATGATGTTTCATTGTTACATTTCGTTACACCCTGTTTCGTAACGAGCTTTGAACAATTCTTTTGGACTGTTACATCCTGTTTCAGAGTTTTTCCTATATATCTTAATCGTTTCATTTGTTACGAAACAGAAATGGGTTGATAAAAAAAAAAAAAGATGATGTTTCATTGTTACATTTCGTGACATCCTGTTTCGTAACGAGATTATTTTAAATTTTTTGGTCTGTTACATCCTGTTTCAGAGTTTTTCCTATATATCTTAATCGTTTCATTTGTTACGAAACAGAAATGGGGTTAAAAAAAAAAAAAGATGTATGTTTCATCGTTTCATTCCGTTTCACCATGTTTCGTAACGAGCTTTGAACAAGTCTTTTGCACTGTTACATCCTGTTTCAGAGTTTTTCCTATATATCTTAATCGTTTCATTTGTTACGAAACAGAAATGGGTTGATAAAAAAAAAAGAGATGATGTTTCATAGTTACATTTCGTTACACCCTGTTTCGTAACGAGATTATTTTAAATTTTTTGGTCTGTTACATCCTGTTTCAGAGTTTTTCCTATATATCTTAATCGTTTCATTTGTTACGAAACAGAAATGGGTTTATAAAAAAAAAAGATGTACGTTTCATCGTTTCATTCCGTTTCACCATGTTTCGTAAAAAGCTTTGAACAAGTCTTTTGCACTGTTACATCCTGTTTCGTAACAAATGAAACGAATGAAACAGACCATCAGGGAGAACTGCTATTGGTCTGTTTCATTTGTTTCATTCTTTTTCAGTCCATTTTAGAGTATTCCTTATATATTTTAATTGTTACATCTGTTTCTGTTACGGAGAAAAAAACGTGCCCAAAAAAAACCTGCGTGGTTTTTGTGCAGTATCTACACCACTGATGTCCATTAGACTGGGATTTTTCTCCCTGATCAGGGCTTCAACCCCGCCCTTGACCCCTCTCATGGTGCTACAGTTGTCCATCAATATACTAACAATCTGATTCCTGCCAATTTCATACTCTTGTAGAACATTCTCAACTGACTCCAGAATGTTGGCAGCTGTTGCCTGATTTTGCTTTCTTGAGCCCAAATGGTCAACGACCACTCTATCAGAGTCAGTATCAAAGTACTGTACAATAACATTCAGAATTTTATCATTGTTGTTGTTTGTAGCCTCGTCTATATTTAATGATAGATCCTTGGTTTTCAATTTCTGTTTCAATTCTTCTTTGAAACAGGTTGCTACACCGTGTGTGGTAATGTAAGAAGCACTAGTTCTTGATATTGTAGTCTTCTGTAAGGCTGCCATATCCTCACTCACACGTTTCACATAGTTGAGCAAATTCTCAGCCAGGGAGAATGGTAGGCACCATTCACTTAAGAAGGCCACTGTAACTGCCCTGATCTGTGCTGTTCTCTCTATCATTGAAGCGCCTGCTGTGGATTTTGACTTTGATGATCCTGGGAGCACCTGAAAAAACAAAAATATATACATGAAGTTTCACTTTGGTTTGGTGTAACGCTATTTAGGTCATGTCAAGCTCATGTACTTTTCCTGTACAGGCGTGTACATGTGCTTAACCAATACAGAGCAAATTCTTTCGCTAAAAACTCACAACTGCCCTTCTTGAATCTGTGGAAGGGACAGGATGATCACAGAAAATATTTAATGATCAGTCTCCACGAAACGCTGTTGCTGGACCAGGGGACCGCCTGATCACTAGTCAAACCTCGGCCAGCTTAACTAAGTATAATGCAATGACTAGTATATGATTTGTATAAAAGCCCTGTCCCTCTCTTCTGCCATTTGCAAGCCTCCAGCTTGTTTGTGTTGAGGTTTTACAGCACAGTCAACCCAATGGGGTCATGTCGAGCGCAGTCAGTTTACCTAACCACACTTTTACTGGGCAGGCTTAGTCCTCTAAGCGGTTAACCAGTATTGTGCACATTCTTTCGCCAGAAACTGACAACTGCCCTTCTTGAATCAGCGGAAGGGAGAGAATGACCGTAGAAAATATTTCATGATCAATCTCCACAAAAGAATGTTACCGACCTCGGCGGGGGTTGAACCCGCGACCTCCTGGTCTCCAGTCGGAGGGCGCATCCAAATGAGCCACCGAGGCCTCCAGCTTGAGCCAGATGTGTGTAGTACAGTAACTTTTAATAGTTCCTTCACAGAAATACCATAATAGATCACCACCAACATAACACTGGGTAGTATAACGCCACATTGACATGTCAAACATCATATCATTAGCCCTTAGTGCAAAGTATGGTGACTGACTGAGCCAACTAACAGCAATAGTCTCGGTCAACAGCAATTTGTCGGTCAACAGCAATTTGTCGCAGTGCAAAAATTAAATTTTCAAAATTAATTTTCTACAGAACACGGCTTTGATGTTTACACTGATTGATAGTCTGTCAACAGCACGTAGGTGAATTTGTATTATCTCATTGTATATTCTCTGGTAGATTACCAGGCTGACATTCTGGCTTTCACCTTAAAAAAATGCCAGCCATCCAGAAAAAAAAAATCCACCTTTAAAAAAATGCCAGCCACCCAAAACAAAACAGAGCCACCCTGAAAAAAAAAACGAAGACGGAACTCGACAATTTCGGCAGGTTCCTGCTCCCCCCCCCGCTCGCACCTACACCCCCACCAAAAAAACGAAGTCCAATCTTGAAAAAAAATTGGGCATAGGTTCCCCTAGGGGCATAAGCCCGATTTCATTAACCCCCCTACCCAAATTCCAGGCTAAATAAAAAGAGTTGGACAAGACAGAGAGGAAAAAGGGTGGGTGGGGTACTAGGACTCATATTGACTAGTGTTTGCGTTCCTAGTACCACCTTTTTCCAGCTAGAAAGACAAAAAAAGGCACATACCTGGTTAGATTTAACAGTCCTTAAGATCTTTCTGTGGTTGCTGTCCTCAGAATGCAAACGTAAAGCCTTCTTTCCACTCGACTTGTAGCTGATTGTCTTCCCGCATGCATCACAAAACGCCATGCCCATGGCATCCGGTTTCTTCAGCCACTCTCCATATTTCTGTCCAAGAGAATCAGTCTCGTCTAGCCATTCCCATCTCCACTTGTTCTTCACTTCTTTTTCCAGCAGCTTAGTGTCAGAATTTCGCTCTAAGAACTTCATAGTACACTTACAACTCCAAGTTAACAATAAAAATAGTAATCGTGTACACGGAGTAAACAGTTGATTTCAGCTTCCTTTGTCGAAAGATAAGAATAGTGGTGGGAAAGACTGCGATAAGAGGTAAGAAGAGGGACGAGAAAACAAATCTAAAACTAGCACAAAGCTGAAGAGACACGCACTGTAATACGTCAGTCGGAAGATGTAGAATAGTGGCGGGAAAGACTGCGATAAGAGATAAGAAGAGGGACGAGAAAACAAATCTAAAAATAGCACGAAGCTGAAGAGACACGCACGGTAATACGTCAGCCGGAAGATATACACCTTCCCCTCCCCCCCCCCCCCACCCTGAAAATCTCCTCGGATTTACACGATTCACAAAAATGATATGTAGGGAACTGGAAAATCTGGAATTCCGGTATAATCCGGAAAACTGTCACCCATGTACCTACACATAATCCCCGTGAGGGGTTGTTACAGTATCAGGAAAGACAAACTGGGGATTTTTGGAGAAGATGAAGGTTGGCGGCTACAATTTGGTCGCTGAACATATTTCGCTAAAGGGCTGAAACTCATTAATCCTTGTCCTGCTGAACTCGGATATGCCCTGCCTTTGCAGAAGCCAGCTGATCTGGTTGTGCACTGTTTGCCATTCACTTTGTGAATTTATGTCAACAATCTGGGTCAAGGAATCTGATTGGCTGACAATTAGAAGTGGGTTTGGCGTCTTAACTTATTCAGCATAACAAAGGTTAACTCTCTGGGTTATTTTCAAGGAACTTCACACACATACTAAGCTTGGTGAGACGATCTTTCGCGATTAATAATCACAAATCCCGCCATTTCAATATTTAGTTATTTGCCTTTGATCAAAATTGGTGTTCGGAACATAACTCCTGAAGCGTATGTAAGCTCCTATTACTGTATTACTGTATCTGAGGCCTAGTATAATCTCTCGATTCTTGGACACGTACTTGTCTTCTTTCATTAAACTGGTAATGGTTGGCATGCGCAAGCGGATAGGAGTAACAGTACGGTTCAAATTTGGTTGCTTTGTTTTTCCAAAACTTATTCAGTCTTGACTTAAATTGATTTTTGTTATCAGATGAAATCACTTCCACCGAAAGACTGTATGGATTAGTCAAGAAAATTCAGAGATGGATATATCATCTGAACGACGTGTCGCGAACAAGAATACACCTCTCGCCTTTTCAGTTTTTGAGTTGTCTCCCTATTGCTTTTTTTCATTCATGATTTATCTGCTATTCGTCAAAATTCGTGTCCGGGACCATAATTCCTGAACCATAATGTGATACAGTCATGAAACTATATAGATATATCTCATTAGGATGTGTTGTGAACAAGAATCCCACTCATATCTCGCTTTTTAGGTTTTCGAGTTGTCTACGCTCTCGCTTTTTTTTTTTTTTCTTCATTTTTGAGTTAGCCGCCTTTGGTCAAATTTCGTGTCTGGGACATTATTCCTGAACCTTATGGAGTAATGAAACTTCATAGATGGATACATCTCATCAGGACGACATGTAGGGAACAAGAATCACACCTCTTGCCTTTTTGCTTTTTGACTCCCTATCGCTTTTTGTTCGTTCATGATTTAGGCAAATCACGAGTGCGTAATATAGGTTAAATAAACCTATGTATATTATGAAGTCAGTCTTGGTGTCACATGGAACCAGTATCCCAAGTATAATGTTCAAACATCAAAAAGACATCAAATTATAAGGTAAAATTACTTGAGTGTGAAATATAGGTCAGATAAACCTATATGACATGGGAAACCTTGATGCCATATGGAACCAGTAGATGTTCATACACCAAATAGTTTTCAAGACATAAAGCAAAACTGCTGGAGTGCAATAGGTCAGATAAACCTACCTACAAATATTAATCCTTGTCATGCTGAATAAATTAAGATGCTACGCCCATTTCTAATTTCCAGCCAATCAGATTACTTGATCTGGGTTTTTGATAGAAATTCACATATTTAATGACAAACAGTGCAGATCCAGATCAGTTGGCTTCTTCTGAAGCCAACTGATCTGGATCTACACTGTTTGCTAAAACAGAACATGCAAGAGAAGGGTTAAGAGGTCAATGTTGGTGCCACATGGAACCAGTATTCCAAGTCTGACGTTCATACTTCAAATAAGGTAATCTTCAAGGTATAAGGAAAAATTGATGCAGCATGAAATACAGGTCACATGGTCAGTTCTACAGGAAGTTCGCATGACAGTGGCAGCACCAGTTTTGAGAAAACCTGATCAGGGTCTATACTATTTGCCACTCATCCAACAGCTTTTTTTTGACACATCAACCGGTAGTCTTGACTACTTCATGTATGAACATCATACTTGGGATACTGGTTCCATGTGGCACCAACACTGACCTCATAATACATGTAGGTTTATTTGACCTATATTTTGCGCTCCAGCAATACTGACCTCATAACTCATGTCCCTGAGCGGGGCTGGAGGTCAAAATCTAGGATTATTATTTAATATGTTTAAAGCCTACTCTAGCTTATTCTGCTGTATGTAAATACAGTTGAACCTCAATGGCTCGAACATCTTTGGGACCATGGAAAGTTGTTCGAGATATGGATAGTTCGAGCCACTGAGGGTTAATCAGGAAGCAAATAGCGATAATTTAGGGTAATCTTTTTGATTTTCTACCCAATGATTGTATGTTGAGTGTACTCATTAGAATCGCCTCGATGAGGCGATTCTAATGAGTACACACAACATACAATTCCATGATGAAATAAGAAAAAATCCCTAAATATTTGTTTTCTTGAACTATTGGAAGGATTTTGTAGGGACTAAAAAAGAGTTCGAATCATCCATGGTGGATTGAAAGGTTTGCCTGAATTCTGAATAAATGATACATTTCTTTTTATGGTTGTGTTTAAAACCTCTGAAAAAACTATGAAACCTTTTTTTATTAAAAAGCCCACTGAGAAATGGTGGAATGAAACATAGGCAGAGTTGAAAGCTCAAACTTTAACCTGCCGAATATAACTAAAAGCAGACAATACTTAAACTATTTTAGTTTACAGACCATAGAAGGTGGGTCTTAACCTTCTCTTGCTGAACATGACATGCCCTGTCTTAGCAAAACAGTGTAGATCCAGATCAGTTGGCTTCTAAGAAGCCAACTGATCTTGATCTGCACTGTTTGGCATTAAAAATGTGAATTTCTATCAAAAACCCGGATCAAGTAATCTGATAGGCTGGAAATTAGAAGTGGGCATGGCATCTTAATTTATTCAGCATGACAAGGGTTAATATTTCGTTCCAATCATCTCTGAAGGAGACAGTTGAGCATACAATATATGCTTGGAGGATGACCCCTAAAGATAGGGTTATGAGACCCATTAAACCATTTTCCAGGAGGTCGCGGTTTCAACCCCAGCCGAGGTCGGCAACATTCTTTCGTGGAGATTGATCATGAAATATTTTCTACGGTCATTCTCTCCCTTCCGCTGATTCAAGAAGGGCAGTTGTCAGTTTCTGGCGAAAGAATGTGCACAATACTGGTTAACCGCTTAGAGGACTAAGCCTGCCCAGTAAACGTGTGGTTAGGTAAACTGACTGCCCTCGACATGACCCCATTGGGTTGACTGGGCCGTAAAACCTCAACACAAAAAAAAAAAAAAAAAAAAAAAAAAAAACATTTACATCGAGGGAATTTTTCTACTACAACCCTTTGGAGCAGTCTTTTTCCAATAGCAGGGTGTCTAGGTAGTTCTAATTATTACAATGTACCAGGTTTTCAAGAAATTCTTGCACTTAATGCAAACAGTGTAAACTCTGATCAGATGCCACATTCTGCAGCATCTGATCCAGGTTTGCACTGTTTGCCAATTACCCTTTTGGAGGTCTCCAGACTAAAACGGGTTAATGACCAATGTAGTGTCAAGGCTGAGGGATGAGGTGGGGTTGTGGGTAGTTGTAGGTGGGACAATTTTATTCGTATGTTCAAGGACTTCTGTTTTATAATACACTGTATTACTTCAAAATATTTTTTTGAGTTCGAGTTGAGGTTTTATGGCCCAGTCACGCACTATGGTCATGTTGAGCCAGTCTACCTAACTACAGTTTTCCTGGGCAGGCTTAGTCTTCTAAGCAGTTAAGCAGTACTTGTGCACATTCTTTTGCCAGAAACTGAAATGAATCAATTGAAGGGAGAGAATGACCTTAGAAAATATTTCATGTTCTCCAAAGAAGAATATTGTCAGTCTCAGCAAGGATCGAACCTTCAACCTCCTGATCACGAGTTGGATGCGCATCCGACTGCAGTTTCTAAAACAGTCACTGTATGGCCATTAGACAGCCACTGTATGGCAGTTTTGGTTAGCTAAATTTCATAAATTACTGGGTAGATCAGGAGACAAATGCAAGAACACTGTTAGGACAAAATTTGTCCTGTAATTCTGAAGGAGCTGCAATAACTGCTGGTCCTGAACAAATTTTGCTTAGACACATCCAGAATATGAGAGGAAACGTGTGCAAGGTTTGGTCATATGTTGCTCTTGGCGTATTTTTTGAGAGATTTTATTTCTTGGCTTTTTGAAATTATCATATTGAAACTTGGTTGGTTTCTTAACCTTTACCACTCTATGGGCAAATTTAGCAGATGACAAACTGATGATACTTTATTTTTTTTTCAGAAAACAGACTTTTGACATTCCATGCAAGTTGTCTCCGAAGGAATGTCAAAGTCTATTTTCTGAGAAAAGTAAGAAAATATTTCAAAATGCTGTCTGCTGATTTTTATGCAGCATGCTAAGCATTAAACATAGTCTGAAGATGCACAAATAATAATGTCGACTTTTCAAGATCATCCTTTATTGCAGCAGGGATATATATGAGAGGAAAGGCATGTGAAGGTCAGACAATAGTACATATAAATAATTTAATAAATCATTTTTTATACATTATACATACTAAGAATCATACTAAATCCTTTAACATGCTGGATTTGAAGTAAATGGATACACATGTAAGATTTTGCTAGCATTTTGCAAAGGGAGACGACATGAAATTACTTCTCTATTATTTGAAACCTATCAAAACTGAGGAGTGTACAGCCAAGTTTTCTCAGGCAACAAGTATGTGGGCCATCTGGTAAGGAGTCCTTATGTCACAGATATAGCTTTTCACTTGTAAAAATACACTTCAACCTCTTTATAACACGGTTTGTTATAACATGGTTTTGGATATAACACGGTTCTAAGATAGATCCCAAAAAATGTATAGATTATATTGAAAAGTAACCATAAATGGTCATTTTTCAATATAATCTATACATTTTTGTTTGGATATAACATGGTTGTTTAACTAACACGATTTATGCTATGGACCCCAACAATAGTGTTATAAAGAGGTTGTGGTGTCTTGTTGTTTAATGATATCAGTGGAAAATATTAACATTACCAGGGCTCAGTTGTTCAAAGTATCGTTAGCTTAAAGAACTCGTTAGTGGTCAAAATGTTAACTGCTCTAGTAAGTACAGTATCTTATTCACAGTTACTTTTGCTGGAAAAATATTAGTGTATATGCCATATTTAATGATCCAAGTTTTAACAAAACATAAACTAACAACATGGTTAGTTTCGAACAACTGTGTCCTGATTGTAAACATCTGAGGGGTACCGTAGTAACCCTAGGTATTCGGACATCTAATCACCTTAACCCTTTCATCCCTTCAGACTAAACAGATACTAGTGCAAACATGTAGATCCTGATGAGACTGCCTTGTAATGAGCCATCTCATCAAGATATACAATGTTTGCTATTTCTGTTTTTTTGAGTTTTAACAGAAATCCCTCTTTTGATTGTTTGTGTTGAAATTTATGGCCCAGTCAACATGTCGAGCGTGGTCAGCTTACCTAACCACATGATTACTGGGCAGGCTTAGTCCGCTAAGCAGTTAAGCAGTATTGTGCACATTCTTTAGCCAGAAACTGACAACTGCCTTTCTTGAATCAGTGGAAGGGAGAGAATGACCGTAGAAAATATTTCATGATCAATCTCCGGGGGTTGAACCTGCAATCTCCTGGTCTCTAGTCGGACGCGCATCCAACTGAGCCACTGAGGCCGAAATCCCTCTTTACATTAGTGGGTGTGTCCAAATTTAAAGGGGTAAGAGTCCACTTCAGAAATACAGGGAAGAAAGGGTTAAAATGTTTATCCTATAATTTGAATGAGTTCATTTTACTACATGTACTTGTGTCTAAAAATTACTGGACAAGTGACCAGTATAGACCCTGTTCAAATACTGTGTTCTGCAGCATCTGATCTGAGTCTATACTGTTTGCTCAGGCCTGTCTGCCTGAATGCTTTGGGTAAATACCGTATCCTACAAAAAGAGACATGCGTATATACAAAAATAAAAGGCCTGGCATAGCTCCAGATAAAGTGTTTTTTTTCTACCTAAAAGTGCTGATATTTTTCGTACTTTTCCACAAAAAAATAAGTTGTGGGTACTCATTAGAAGTGCCTCAGTGAGGCACTTCTAATGAGTACCCACAACTTATGTTTTTATGGAGGAATATGAAAAATATTATGTCTCTACCCCCTCTTACATTGGAGCTATGTCCTGGCTCTGCATGCAGTTTGCCTACCAGGATCACAGCTCAAGAGTATTTCAGAGTTTTCTTGCTTCTCCATAAAAAAAAAAACATGTTGGTACTGGTACTGAATGTAACTGTACTAAGTGGATTCCAGCGAGTATTCACAGCATACTTGAAGAAGTACCATATTTACCTAAGTATTGGGACACCTTATCTACTTTGGCGAAAAAATGTGCACAATACTGGTTAACCGCTTAGAGGACTAAGCCTGCCCAGCAAACGTGTGGTTAGGTAAACTGATCGCGCTCGACATGACCCCATTGGGTTGACTGGGCCGTAAAACCTTAACACAAACTAAACAAGACCTTATCTACTTACCATTGTTGTCCTAAAATTTGAAAAAAAAAGTGCATTCTACTACCAGTGTTGATGGGTCTAAAATATTGCTGTATGTATGGCAAACAGTGTAGACCATGATCAGAAGCATTGTTCTGTGGAGTCTGATCTGGGTCTACACTTTTAAAAAAAAAAATGCCTATCTGTCCCAATACTTATAGTTATTACCGTTGATCCTAGAAGCTGTACTATCTATTGGTGAAAAGTATAACTCCAGTTAAGAGGAGTACCCAGAAAATGTTTTTTTCTTATTTCTCCACAACAAACATCCCAGCTAGCATTCTTTATTAATCTACAGCGGGACGTTATCGGCCCGTCAGCTACCCTGACGGGCCGATAACGGCCCGCTATAGATTTATGTAGAATGCTTACTGGGATATGTTGTGATTACTCATTAGAATTGCCTAGATGAGATGCTTCAGGACACCCAAAACATAATTTCTGTTGGTGTAAAACACAGCCCCAGAGAAGAGGAGTAGCCAGAAAAATATTTTTCCCATTTCTCTACAAAAACATATCAGCACTCATTAGAAGTACCTTGGTGAGGACTCAGGGTTCATACACTTAGGACTGACTGAAATTCCCTGACATTTCCCTGATGTAAATTCCAATTCCCCTGACAATATCGAAGCTGGAAATTTTATGAATTTAGCAAGAAAAATACATCCTAGCTTCATCAGGCTAAAATGTAAAATTCCTTAACATTCCTGACAATTTTCCTGATAATGAAAACAATTAAATTTCCCTGACATTTCCCTGATGTGTATGAACCCTGGAAGTGCTTCTAATGAGAATCCATAACACATTTTTTTTCTGGAGGAATAAGACAAATATGCATACTTTTTGATTGAAAAAAAAAATCATTTTATGTGGAGCTATGGAAAAGGTGAAGCACTGATCTGACTGCACTGGTTAATCTGGACTGCTTATTACTGTTCGCATTTTAATGCTTAACACTCTGGGTAAAAATTTCAGCTGGAGACATTTTGAAATATTTTTCTTATTTTTTCCAGGAAACAGGATTTGACCTTTCATGCAAATTGGAGACAATTTGCACGAAATATCAAATCCTGTTTTCTGGGAAAAAATAAGAAAATATCAATTTGTTGTCTGCTGAATTTGCCCAGAGAGTGGTAAAGGTCAGACATTTGTACAATTGCAGTATATGTACATTACTGTCATATTGCTAACTTCAGTTTAAATACTGAATTGTTTGTATGAATATCTAAAATCACTAATCCTGAATTTTCAATATACTTCTTTTCTCTAAGTCTTCCATCTCTTTTAAGACAAATGCCACATTATAACGTAACTCATGGAACTTGGAAACTGGAACCTGAAACATACAACAACAACTAAGTCCCAGTGTGGAATAAACAAGAGATGTCATCTTAAGGCTTAGCAATCTCGGTAAAAATTTCAGCAGATGACATCTTGAAATATTTTTCTTATTTTTTTTTCCCAGAAATAGGCTTTGATCAGAGGAGACAATTTGCATGATTTTATCAAAGCCTACTTTTTGTGAAAAATAAGAAAAAAATTATCAATTTGTTGTCTGATGAATATGCCAATAGTTAGGTAAAGGTTAACAACTGTACAAGAAAATTTTATCAACTACAGGGCCCAGTTGTTCAAAGCTAATGACATCGTTAGTTAACGATTCGTTAAAATTTACATCGAGTGATATGCAAATATGCTGAAATTTTTTGCTGAAAAAATGTGAGTAGCTTTTTTTCAGCAAAAAATATCAGAATATTGTATATTGAATCCACTAAAACAGTTAATGAAATGACCCTTAACGAGCTCGTTAAGCTAACGACGCTTTGAACAACTGGGCCCAGATTGCTAGAGCTCTTTCTGTATAGGGCCCAAAGTAGTTCATCTATTTGCCTGGCAAATCACATGCCCTCAACATTACAAAAACATGCCCATTCAAATATATTGCAAATTTCGCCACCCAAAACTGGAAGTTTTCAGATAAAAATTCTGATTTTTTTTTTCAAATTTCTGCTCAAAACATAGATTGTGGGTACTCATTAGAACTGCCTCACTGAGGCAGTTCTAAGGAGTACCCACAATCTATGTTTTTGAGCAGAAATAAGAAAAATGATGTAAACCCCTGTAAACCCCAGTTTTACTATATAAAAGTGGGGTTTAAGGGGGTCAAAATTATATAGGTATGTTTTTGTGATGAAATTACAGTCAACCCTCTTAATACTGACACTCAATATGACGACAAAATTCATTATTCATTTGACTGGCATGAAATCTTTGCTCAAGAGGTGACAGTTAATCAGGGTTATGCAAGAGCATTATACATGTGTTTAAGAAACACATGTTTTGGATATTTGTTAGAACTGCCTCACAAATATCCAAAATATATGCTCTGTGAGGAAATAAGAATAAAATAAGGCCTTTCTTACATTACGTAAACATGTCTTTTCAAATATATAGAAAATTTCACCTATAAAAACTGAAAATTTTCAGATAAAAATCTCTGATATTTTTCATATTTCTGCTCAAAACACTGTGGTACACATTAGAACCGCCTCGGCAAGGCGGTTCTAACAAGTACCAACAATCTATGTTTTGAGCAGAAATAGGAAAAATAATGTACACCCCTGTAAACCCCAATTTTACTATATAAAAGTGGGGTTCAAGGGGGTCAATATTATATGCATGTAGGCATGTTTTCATGATGACATATCATTCTGCTCATTTAGGATTCTTTACAGCAGCAAATTCACTTCCATGGCAACATCTTTGGTGTTTGTGATGTCCTTATTTGCCATCATCTCTCCTTCCTTTAGAGCTTTGGGAGAGCTGTGCTTCGTGGTAGTGGCATTTGCTGGGTATTTTCACTATAATAATTTTTCACTGTACTTTCAAATCCCCATTTTCTCTATACATTCGATACAAATTTCTGGCAATTAAAATGAGTTTTGATTAGCCCATTTGTTCTAAGAAGCTGAAAATGGATTTGTAAGTCCTTTTACATTTTTTGCAACCTGAGCTCAACACAACATGTGCCCATATATAAACAGAAGAGAAAAAGACATATGGATTGAGCATCCACAGAATCTGGTCAAAATATTTACTACCTGTATATGGAACTTGCTAATAATATCGGATTTACCCTATTCAGAAAATTTTCTTTGACTAAGTCCATTTTACTACATACTGCTGTGTCTAAAAACTGCTGGAGGAGTGGCTAACTATGTAGACCCTGATCTGACACATAATTCTGTTGTGTTTGACCTGGGTCTTTACTGCTTACCTGCAGAAAGCCAGGAAACTATATAATGGTAAAATGTAATGCCCTGATCAGACTGGGCCTTTGTTGTTTGCACACACCGATTTTATTACAATTACTTGTTTTTATCATTTGAGGATGATTTTGTTGCATTATCATTACTGAATTCCATTTCTATCAGGATGTGAACCTGCGACCTCCTATTCTGGGCCCAGTTGTTCAAAGCTAACGATGTCGTTAGTTAACGATTCGTTAAAATTTACATTGAGTGATACACAAATATGCTGAAATTTTTTGCTAAAAAAATGTGAGTAGTTTTTGCAGTGCAAAAGCTACTCACATTTTTTCAGCAAAAAATATCAGAATATTGTATATTGGATCCGCTAAAACAGTTAACGAAATGACCCTTAACGAGCTCATTAAGCTAACAACCCTTTGAACAACCAGGCCCTGAAGTGGCAGTCAGGTGATCTTTCTACCTCTTGTCAGAGGCTGAAGAGAATTCATTGCTCAAAACTAAAATTATCCCTAGTCCTGCTGAACCAAGACATGTCCTGCCTTTGCAAACAGTGTAGATCCAGATCAGCTGGCTTCCGAAGAAGCCAACTGATCTGGATCTGCACTGTTTGCCATTCAGTATGTGAATTTATATCAGCAATCTGGATCAAGTAATCTGATTGGCTGAAAATTAGAAATGGGTGTGGCAACTTAATTTATTCTGCAGGACCAGGGTTTTAATGTATCCAACTTAGTAGTTCAGACATGGGACTTTTACTTATTGTAGGACAGACAAGCTACTGAAAAACTGATATGAGCATTGTTCTTGATAAGACTTTTTTTTTTTTCAACCACAAAATACAGATACTTGGTAGACACTGGATCTGCCTCACCAAGGCAAGTTCATGAGTACTGACAATATATATTGAGCAAAGGCATAGCATTTCCTACAAGATTGCTTGTGCGCCAAGCTAAGGTTCAGATTAGCCTACGCATCAATCTTTGCAGGGCTCTCTGCGGGTAGCCTAAGATACAAAGTGTCTTCAGGTGCACAACAAAGACTGATAAGCCAGTGTGCATGTGCAAGATGGTCAGTCTTTGCTGGGTGCAAATGCATAATCTTGTAGAAAAATGCTGTGCCATGCCTAGACACCCTATAATCTAGGGCTATGAGGGCTATAAAACAGTGACTATGTACCTCAAAGGAATGTATTCGACCATCTGTCAGTGTTAGTTCCATTAATACACTTGGTTCTAGCACCCTATTTAATGCACTGAAAAAGAAGGTAAAAGAAAAATCATAATCTGCATGCTTCAACTCTTAGCATGCTGGGTAAAATTTTCAGCATATGATATACTGAAATATTCTTCTTGTCTTTCCCAGACAACAGGTTTTGGCATTTCATGCTAATGTCTCCAACAGAGTCAACTTGCATGAAATGTCAAATCCTGTTTTCTGGGACAAATAAGATTCAGAAGATTTTTCAATGGTTTTCAAAATATATGGATATAGCAGCCACCTTAATTACTGAAGCAAGACCATTAACCCTTGTCATGCTGAATAAATTAAGAGGCCATGCCCATCTCCAATTTTCAGCCAATCAGATTGCTGGATCTGGGTTGTTGATACAAATTCACATACTTAATAGCAAACAGAGTAGATCCAGATCAGTTGGCTTCTTCAGAAGCCAACTGATCTGGATCAACACTGTTTGCAAAGGCAGGACTTATCTGGGTTCAGCAGGACAAGGGTTAAAACAAATTTTCAATTTCCCTTTGAGAGAAGGCTGTACATGAAATTTGGTGAAAACTAGCACTGGCAGTGGTTTCACAGGAAAATACATTTAAATAGTTCATGATTTTATACATGTATGCAGCCCAGGAGTAACGGTAAATAACCCTGGGGGATAAACTTTTTATTACATCTGTAAGATTTTGTTATATTCTCAGAGTCTACTCTGTTTCCACTCATTCATTATCAACAAGTAGTAAAATGGACCTGTTCAATTTTAGAACAATTGCAGTAAAGTGTTAAATTGTCTCAATATTTAGGGAAAACTGGTACTTATTTAACCACTGTCCTGCTGAAAAAATTAAGATACCATGCCCACTTCTAATTTTCAGCCAATCAATTTACTTGATCCCAATTATTGCTATAAATTCGCATACTTAATGACAAACAGTGCAGATCCAGATCAGTTGGCTTCTTCAGAAGCCAACTGATCTGGATCTACACTGTTTGCAAAGGCAGGACAAGGGTAAGAGGGAATAGCCCGATTATGTTGAACTAACGGATAGGCTATTATAGTATTTTACTGTTGGAACAAGTGATATCATAGCTCCAGATAAGAGAGGTTTCCAAAACAAATTACATTTTGTATTTTCTTCTTTCACTATAGAATGGATAATCATTAAAGTGCTTCACTAAAGTGTTTCTAATGAATATCCACAATATATGATTTGTGGAGAAATAAGAAAAATATGCAAAATTTTGGGCTATTAAAAAAACGTCTTAACTGGAGCTATGTTGATACTCTGATTTTCTGACTTAGAAATACAGGAAATTGGATAAATAATGGGATAATATTTCACATACCTTGTTGAAATACCAACATCTACCCTCCATTTTAAATGATCTAATTGTGGTAGCCGAGGCCGTGACCTTAAATTTTCAGCATCTATGTTAGGTCGTCTGAAATAAAATACCAATATAGTTAACCCTTTCACTGCTGATCCTAACTACAGCAGGCAACACTTGAAATATTTTAAATTTCAGAGAAAATAAGGCTTGATAGTTCATGTGAATCATCTGCCTAGCAGATGACTCACATAAATTGTCAAGTCTTAGTTTCTCTTAAAAATAGCAAAATCAATTTTAGAATGCCATCTGCCTCAATTTTGCTTAATGCTTCAAGGATTAAATCTAAATCCTTAGTTGCAGTTTAAGATACTCTCACCAGGCCAAATTTTGAACTGCAACTCCCCTAACACCTCACATGATCTCCATTCTCCATTAAACATTATTTTTTTAAAGAACAAAACAATTACTAATTAGAGCAAGTGCCCAGAGGTCATGAATACCCCCAGCAGGCCCAGAGGTCATGAATACCCCCAGCAGGCACCACTTCTTAATTATTTAATATTTTTAAGTCAATGACAATGATATATGGCAAAATCAATGGACCATGAAATATAGGTCATTGACCCACATATAGTTAACATTTTCAATCTCTGAGTGACACTAATCTGTCATCCCAAGTACAATTTTTCTGGAGTAAATAGTCTTCAAGACATGAAGCCAAATCGCTGGACCATAAAAAATAGGTCATTGACCTACATATACTTGAGAGGTCAATCTGATGTATCACAATGAGCCATTATACTACTATGATGTTAATCCATTAAATAATCTAGAAGATATTAAGCAAAATCACTAGACCATGAAATATATGCTGATTTATATTTACTTTGAGGTCAAAGTTTGGGTCATACTGTGTCATAATCTGTAAATATGAAATTTAGGCATCAAATAGTGGGAGATATAAGACAAGATCACTGGGCTATGAAATATAGGTCACAAAGATCTACATTTATTTTGAGGTAAAATGCTGTGTCATACTGACCCATAATCCCAAAGTATGATAGTCATACATCAAGTTGCCTTCTAGATGTAACATAAAATCACTGGACCATGAAATATAGTTCACAAAGACCAACATTTTCTTTTAGGTCAACTGTCTGATCATACTGATTCGTAAACCCAAATAATGTTCGTACATCAAATAATATCCAAGATATAAAGCAAAATCACTGGACCATGAAATATAGGTCAAGGTGACCTACATTTATTATGATGTCAATCCTGGTGTCACATAGAACAAATATCTCAAGTATCACATTAATCAATGAAATAGTCTTCAAGATATAAATCAAAATCTCTGGAGCATAAAAGATAGCTGTTAATTACCTTCCCCTTATTACACTGTATGTTGATGTGATAAACATGTCTGATGTCCATCCTTCTTTATTAAGAAGTTGTTTGTATAAATAAACTGCAATATACTACTTTATTGAGGCGTCCTAGATTTTGACCTTTTGCCCTGCCCCTGGGCATAACCCATAGATACAGAATGAAAGCGAACCCTCCCAGGTACTGCTAAACCAAATATGAATTGTTTCTGATAAGTGGCTGCAGAGATATATGTAATCAAGAACCTTTGAAGTAAAACTTGGTTACAGTAGGTGTTAACTGACGGAATCATGGACGGACAGATGGAGCAGGCATTAACGAATGGAAGGAAGGACGGATGGGCAGATGGACAGAACCGAAGAAAACAATATACCCCTTCGGCATACTTCATATATGCCAGGGGTATAAATATACACAATCAAACCGAGTCTGCGCTTTTCGTGATTTTGTGTGTTTCCAAAGGCAATCCTTTTTGACTTTAATTATATTTAAAGTTACCTGGCAGAAAAAAAAAATTGACCATTTAAACAAGAGTCTAACTGGCGCATCATGTATATTTCTGAGGGCCTCATAGAAGATAATGGCGATGATGATGATGATTTCAGGTGTAATGATGCAGCAACCCATGAGGGTCATTTGCACCAAAATTGTATATTTATTTGGTTTAATATTGAGACGCCAACGGCAATAATAACTAGATCGGGCAGTCGATGGCACACCATCGCAAATCCCCACGCTTCTGGCAGAAATTGCCCTTGTACCACACAGCATAGTTTTAAGCAACCAGGCAAAATTCTACTTGTATGTTATTCTACTCATCATTCCCTTCAATTTGATATGCCACATGACCATGTTGTGAGAAACTTAATTTTTGACCCCGCCCCACCCCCCAAGTCCCACCCCAAAGGGTGTTCCTGAGGTCACAAAGTAAATCCCGTTCAATATGTTTTATATCTATCACTACTGAGTATATGTGCACATTTTTGCATAAAAATCTTTAAAATTGACTTTGAAATTGGAAATTGTTAATATTTGACCTTTTGACCCCTCCCCAGGGCCCCTGTGGGCGGGGCCAAAAATAAATGTGCTCTTGCACGCCCCACTTGTGTAAGCAAGCCACTCACCAAGTTTGGTTGGATTCTGTCCAGCGATTTGGAAGGAGATAACATAGCCGACAGACGGACGGAGGCGATAACAATATCCCCGACGCTTTTTCTAAAAAGCGTGGGGATAACAATGAGTCAGATATGCATGAAAATATAAAACTGGGACAAATTTAAAAATTAAACTAGTAAAAGTGTTTAAGAGAAAACAGATATCCCCCCATCATGAATTTTCAGTTTTTCTACTGCACTGACCTAGAAAATCAGGCCAAGGTCACCAAATTCTAATGAGTTCTTTGTTATGTCCCAATTATATATCCAAGAAAATTTATAAGAATTCAACCACTGGTTCACAAGATATTGTACGAACAAGAAAGTGTGGTCCCTATGCCAAAACCGACGCCAATGGCATCCTCATCAAAAACAATATGTCCTCCTACCCATAGGTGGGGGGGGGGACATAGTAATTATTTTGATAAAAAGCTTTGTATGTTTAGAAACGATAGTGGTATCAGCTGGTACATCTTGAAATAAATATCTTGTCATTCATCTGGGCCCAGTTATTCAAAGCTAACGATGTCGTTAGTTTAACGATTCGTTAAAATTTACATCAAGTGATATGCAAAAATTTTTTGCTGAAAAAATGTGAGTAGCTTTTGCAGTGCAAAAGCTACTCACATTTTTTCAGCAAAAAATATCAGAATATTGTATATTGACTCAGCTAAAACAGTTAACGAAATGACCCTTAATGAGTTTGTTAAGCTAACGATGCTTTGAACGACTGGGCCCTGGAAATAGAGAATTTAATGCAGTCAATCAAAAAGTGTTTTACTGTAAATGGCTCATTACAGCTTATACATTGGTTGATAATCTGGTTTGGGCAGATAAGAATGTGCGAGTCTAAAATGACCCATACACAGGCAAGTAAGAACTACTTCCTCTCGATTTAACAATCAAATAATGGTATTTTTACCAAGAACCAGTTTAATGAAAGATAACAAATGTATAATATATTAGTATGCTATCACCCCATTAAAAATACAGTATTCAATCTAAGTAAGGCCCTGTACTTATATCTAGGTCTCTATAAAAGCAATATTTTGTAGGTACTGATCAGAATGGCTTCAACAATTTTGGACAGACATTTATAACATATGTTTTCTTAGTAATTCTGAAAAAAAAAAAACACACACTCATCCAGCTATTTTTAGAAACATCTACAGGCTGTTTAATGTTGATCAAATTTTTAGGTGAAATAAAGTAAGGAGTTAAGAAGGTGTCCCAATATTTAGGGTAAATACGGTAAGCAATAATTGAACATGATTATTTTTACCCTAAATATTCAGACAGGAGTGCCGGGCATACAGTGTAGACCCAGACAGACCTGCCTGAAAATAGCAGTCTGATCACAGTATGCACTGTTTGGCACTTAGTATCTTTTAGACATATGATCAGGGCCCAGTTGTTCAAAGCAGCGTTAGCTTAATAAGCTTGTTAGTGGTCAAAATGTTAACTGTTCTGGTAAGTACAATATCTAATTCACAGGTATTTTTGCTGAAAAAATGTGAGTAGCATTGGCAAATGCAAAAGCTACTTACATTTTTTCAGCAAAAATATTAGTGTATATGCCATATTTAATGATCAAAGTTTAAATGATACGTTAACTAATGACATCGTTACTTTTGAACAACTGGGCCCAAGAGTTCAAATGGATTTATCCAAATATTTGGGTAAGTATGGTAAGAAGTTTTACCTAGATCCAAATATTACACTTGATATATCTGTTTGAAATTCTTCTGGTACTCTGAAACAAACACAATGAAAATGATTTTATGTGCAATATTATAAGCCCACTATGCTGAATGTCTTAAAATTTCGTACCTTAGTTTCGTTTTTTATGCAGTTGATTCTTAACCCTAGTCCTGCTGAACCCCGATATATCCTGCCTTTGCAAAAAGTGTAAATCAAGATCAGTCGGCTTCTGAAGAAGCCAACTGATCTGGATCAGCACTGTTTGCCATTAAGTATTTGAATTATATCAGCAATCTGGATCAAGTAATCTGATAAAATGTGAAACTTTAGGATATTTATCATATTTTAACCCTAGTCCTGCTGATCCTGGATATGCCCTGCCTTGGCAAACAGTGTAGACCTGAAGAAGCCAACTGATCTGGATCTGCACTATTTGCCATTCATTATTTGAGTTTGTATCAAGCTGGATCAAGTAAATTGATTGGCTGAAAATTAGAAGTGGGTGTGGCATCTTTACTCAGCATGACAAGGGTTAAAACCCAGTGGTTTAGGAGATAGCATGGTGGAAAGATGGACGGATGACGGACGAAGCAAGGGACGAACACACAGAAAAATAATGTTTCTATCTCACTGCCTTACCATGCAGAGAAGTGATGTAGCAAGCCTGGTCAAATTCCACCCAGTGGTTTAGGAGATAGCATGACAGACAAATGGATGGACAACAGATGCACGGACAAATCGATGCACAGAAAAAATCATGTTGCTCTCACACACTCATACCATGAGGGGAAGTGATGTAGCAAATTTGGTTGGAATCCCCCAGTGGTTTAGGAGATGATAGCATGACAGACAAACGGAAGGACAGATGGATGGACAGAGGATGGATGGACAGATGGATGGAGGCATGGGGATAAATACATCAACAGACTTCTTGAACAGACTAGGTTTTACCAATTCTACATGGAGTGCCTTACAGACATGACATTTTCCGTTTGTTTAATAGAATTGTGGTTTAACATCCCTGTCCACAATATTTTAGCCATACTAAGCCATCTCTTAGAGGAAGAGACAAAAGAAGAATGAGATAGATGAGAAAAAGGCGCCAACCAGGACTCGAGCAAATGCCAGTTTGTCCGTCTGAGACCGGTTTTTGAAGCGCTGGACTGATTTTCACTTCTTAAGGACATTACAAAATTGGTCCATAGTAATTCATGTTTTCTAATATTCAATTTTAGGATTTACACCTTATCTGGAGCTATAAAACCAAACCAAACCGGAAATTGCCTTGAGCGATGTTCTCAACGCCGCTTGATCCATGTGTAAAAAACAAGTAACCTCATTTGAATGAGGTGTGAAAAAATCAATACCAGCTGTTACAGAACATAGGTGTAGATAAGAGTGGGTATCAGGTAAATAGTTTTCTTATTTCTCCAAGAAAACATATGTTGTGGGTACTCATTACAGGTGACTCATGATCAATACTTTTGGATTGAAAAAAAAAACACAAAAAAAAACCATCTTATCAAGAGCCATGGAAGAAGAAGCCATTCAAGAGTTTTGGCAGAATGTGCACCACCCTATAAACCATAATTTTCCCATTTACCCATGTCTGATTGTCTGAAAGGGCACAAGTGTTTAACCCATTGTAGTCTGGAAACCCCTAAAAGGGTAACTGGCAAACAGTGCAAACAGCAGAATGCGGCATCTGATCAGGGTCTCTACTGTTTGCAAATAGTTCAACCATTTTTCTCTGCCTGACATAACTAAAATCAAAATTAGAATCTTCTTATGTATAGTGTGGGTTAGTTCATTCAGTCTACAATGGGTTAATGATGCTTTATTTTATACTCACTGTAATTCTTGCAAGTCTTCTTTGAAGAGCTACAAATGACATAAAATCCATTATAATAAGAGAAAATAAATGACTCAAAATAAATGAGCTGTGTTGTAAGATTTGTTTGTGTTGAGGTTTTACGGCCCAGTCAACCCAATGGGGTCATGTCGAGCGTGGTCAGTTTACCTAACCACACGTTTACTGGGCAGGCTTAGTCCTCTAAGCGGTTAACCAGTATTGTGCACATTCTTTCCCCAGAAACTGACAACTGCCCTTCTTGAATCAGCGGAAGGGAGAGAATGACCGAAGAAAATATTTCATGATCAATCTCCACGAAAGAATGTTGCCGACCTCGGCGGGGGTCGAACCCGCGACCTTCTGGTCTCCAGTCGGACGCGCATCCAACTGAGCCACCGGGGCCGGCTGTGTTGTAAGAAAAAGGTTCTGCAGACTTTTTGTTGAATCAGTCTTTCAGTGTGCATACACGGCCCCTTAGGAAGGCCACGTCAGTTCTTTGGCCTTTGCCTTCTGCTTATGTCCTTGAACAGCATTGGTTCTGGTGAATCAGCACTGATGCCTAGGCTTATCAGAACCTTTATTGTTCACATATGCTATAAGTACTCTATTCCCATACTGTGACACAAACGTATATAAACAGACATTTCAATACAGGTGTGTGTGTAGAATACATATCAACATTGTTTGATTTTTGTCATGTCCCCTGTCTGTACATACATGTACATGTACTGTAATATAACCTTAAGGATAGATTGGCTTTTGCAAACAGTGTAGACCCAGAGCAGGTGCCGCAAAATGCTGCATCTGATTAGGGTCTACACTGTTTGCAATACATATAGCAATATTTTAGACACATCAAAAGGTAGTAGAGTAGACCATTTTAAATTTTAGGAAAAGTATGGTAAGTAGATAAGGTGTCCCAACACTTAGGGTAAATACAGTACATCTTCATATCTATATATACGGTAAATGTCCTAAAATTTCGAACACCTAATATTTTGGCCCAAAATAATTTCTGGAAATGTCCTAAAATCTCGAACAGTAGCAGAATTGCAAAAATTGGATTTCTAAAATTTCGAACACAGCTTGCTTCAAATAATTTTTTACCGGCACATTCTAATTTCGGTAACTTTTTTTTTTCCGTTACGGAACCGGAAACTAAAGAAGCAGTGTTGAAAGCCACCGCAAAACGTAGATGCACACAGCAGTGTCATAACGAATTTTATGTACATACATGGCACGGGAACCGTATTTTAATTTATACAAACCCAGGAGATACTGACTGAAAATCCACAAGAAAAAAAAAAAAAAAAAGACTTCCATCACAATGCGAGCCATTTCCACGTGACAGTCACGTCCGCGTGATCAGGGTTAGATTATGCGAAGGCGAGCTAGAACTGTTGTTACCTTGTGGCAGACATGATAAATATTTTTAATACATGTGAAAATACAGAAAATGCAACAGTCACATTCCCTTGTCCCGCATGTAGAAACCGCGTGCTCGTAACGGTAACGTCACGAGAAATCGTGGCGGAAACCTCTAAGAGGGAAAACGCATCTACTAATGTTCGTTAAATTAGTGAGCATTTTTTTCGTCAGAAATGCATATGAAACTGGCAGGTATTAAAATAGAACCTAAGTATTGACACAGATAGGCCTATGCAAACTGTAGACTCAGATCAGACGCCGCAGAGAAAGAGGGAATGAAACTAGTTAGGGGGAATAGGGAACATGGAAATTCGGAAAACACTTTTAGGACAATAAGACGTGCGACCAGTGAAGACTTCGATCATCTTCCGATGCAAGGGCAGTCAGATTTTGTCGTTTGTGGTAACAAACAGGCATGTAAACTCCAGTTCTTGGAGAGTTTTCAAATAACTGGTTAAATACATCACCGTTTCAGTGAAGGTTTTACATGCATTCTGCGGCGTCTGATCTGGGTCTACACAGTTTGCTCAGGCCTGTCTGTCCGATTACGTAGAGTAAGTACGGAAATTCGGCCAAATCGAATCCCTTCAGAAATCATCCTGGATCCGCCCCTGATTCATAAAAAAAATGCTGGGTCCGACTCGTAAAATTCATCGTCAAGGCATAGGCAGTTAGCTCCCTTTAAAAACAGTAAAACCTAAAAAGTGCATGAGGACCTTACTCCGCATTTACCAGGGTGTAAATAAATATAAGTACTGTAATTCTTTTACACTATGTATATATTGAGAACATCATAATTATTACAAGAATTCCGCGGAAGGCGTCATCGCACCTGCTGGGGCAAAAGTCACAGGAGCCACAATCAGAACGTGGTTATTAAATAAGTTTATTTCATTCTTAGCAGTGCTTACTTGGAAAACTGGGTTGAAAAAAATGTAGACAAAGTGCCTAGTGGGGCACATATATTCCAGGCCAGTCCCATTCCCTCTAATGGCTATATCTTCAGCACTGACTTTTCGTATCATACAGCCCAATGATAATGGAGCGTTGACGTAAAATGTGTAAAAGTCACTGGAGCATGAAATATAGGTCAAGGTCACGGGTCAAGATACCTGCTAATTCAGTACATCAAGGAGAAGCACAATGCAAGGTATAGTGGTTGTAGGCCTTATAGTTGAGGAGTTATCAAACATCAACGTAAAATGTGTCAAATATAAGTCAAGGTCACTGGGTCAATGTACCTGCCAAGCCAGTGCAATGAGGTGAAGCACTATGCAAGGTTTAGTGGTTGTAGGTCTTATATTTGAGGAGATACCGAACATCAACATAAAATGAGTCAAAGTCAGTGGAGTGCACAATATAGGTTAAGGTCACCAGGTCAAGGTACCTGCCGAGTCAGTACATCGAGAAGAAATGCTATATAAGGTTTGGTGGTTGAAGGCCTTACAGTTGAGGACATAAGAAAGGGTGACGTAAAAGGTGTAAAAGTCAATGGAGTGCGAAATATAGGTCAAGGTCACCCAGTCAAGGTACCTGCAGAGTTCATACATTGAGGAGAAGCACTATGCAAGGTTTGATGGTTGTCGGCCTTATAGTTGAGGAGATATTGAACGTTGACATAAAATGTGTAAAAGGCACTGGAGCGCAAAATATAGGTCAAGGTCACCGGGTTAAGATACCTGCGGAGTCAGTACATCTAGGAGAAGCACTATGCAAGGTTTGGTGGCTAGAGGTCTTACACTTGAGGAGATCTAGAACATTGACGTAAATTATGTCAAAGTCACTGCAGCCAAAATATAGGTCAAGGTCACCAGGTCAAGGTATCTGCCAAGTCAGTTCATTGAGAAGAAGCACTTTGCAAGGTTTGATGGTTGTAGGCCTTATAGTTGAGGAGATATCGAACGTCGACACAAAATATGTCAAAGTCACTGGAGCGCAAAATATAGGTCAAGGTCACCGGGTCAAGGTACCTCCCAAGTCAGTACATCTAGGAGAAGCACTATGCAAGGTTTGGTAGTTGTACACCTTATAGTTGAGAAGATCTGGAACGTCAACGTAAATTGTGTCAAAGCCAATGGAGCGCAAAATATAGGTCAAGGTCACTGGGTCAACATACCTGCCAAGTCAGGAGGTCAGGGAGATGTGTCATGCAAGGTATCATGGTTGTTGTAGAATTGTAGTTGATAAGACTACTAACTTTGACGTAAATGTCAAACTTCAACATAATAGAACTGTTAACAGACAGACGGACGGACGAACGGACAGACGAATGGAAAAGCGGGCACCTATGTCGCAAAGTCGGGAGGTCAGGGAGATGTTTCATACAAGGTTTGATGGTTGTTTAGTCTTGTAGTTGATTAGAATACTAACTTTGACATAAATGTCGAACTTCGACATAACAGAACTGTTAACAGACAGACGGACGGACGAACAGACAGACGAATGGAAAAGTGGGCACCTACGTCACAAAGTCGGGAGGTCAGGGAGATGTTTCATGCAAGGTTTGATGGTTGTTTAGTCTTGTAGTTGATTAGAATACTAACTTTGACATAAATGTCGAACGTCGACATAAATGTTGACAGACGGACGGACGAATGGACAGACATACGGAAAAGCGGACGCCTATGTCGCAAAGTCAGGAGGTCAGGGAGATGTTTCATGCAAAGTTTGATGGTTGTTTAGTCTTGTAGTTGATTAGAATACTAACTTTGACATAAATGTCGAACGTCGACATAAATGTTGACAGACGGACGGACGGACAGACTGACAGACGGACGGACGGACGGACGGACGGACAGAAAATCGGACGCCTATATCGCACCCTGCTACAAGCAGGTGCGATAAAAATACCCAGAAACTGAACAGTCGCAAAGTAACACTTCCTGAGAACATTTCCCTTGCCCCGCATTAAGAAACCGCGTGCTCGTAACGGTACGTCACGTGAAATCGTGGCGGGGAAACCTTTTCGGGAGAAAAACAAACTTATTTTATAGAGCCTTTTCTCGTCAGAAATGCATATAAAACTGGCACGTATTAAAAAATTAAAAGAACCTAAATATTGGAACAGATAGGCCTATACAAACAGCGTAGATCCAGATCAGACGGCGCAGTGAACAAGGGAATGAAATTTGGGGGAATAGGGGAATTGGCCTCTGGGCTTTTCAAGATCGTTCTCCGAGTATATTCGTTTCTTAATTAAAGCCAGAATTGGTGTCTTCACAGGAATTCCTGTATTTTTCACGGGTATTCGGTAGTATTCCGGTATTTCGGTAAGTCGTTTGACCACAAAACCAGAATCCCAAAGTTGATCTGATCATTTCTGCAAAGCGTGACGCACATGCGCAGTCTTCGCGAAAAGTGCAGGACTGCCTGACAAAACTGGCATTTTTTCATTATGTCCTGCAAGAACTTTTAGTCTGTCTGACAAATGTCCTGTGAATCTTAGCAAAGAAAATAATATTCTGACACCTTCAGTCCTGCAGATACTTATCTGTCCTGCAAAAGATTAAAGTCTGTCTGACAGCTGTCCTGCATCAGTAGAAAAGATTTCGCGAAGACTGCATGCGATAGTAAGAAAACGCTACACGCGCAATTGTAAATTAGCATGTGCATCCACGCATTCTGATCTGTGTCGTTCCTGCTCGTCCCTACACTGTGTCCTTCGATAATATCTGCCGCTAATATTTACGTTTAGCGTGCCAAAGGTTTCAATAAGCACGCCGAAAACGTTTTCGCCGTGGTGATTAACGTTAGCCTCCAGCAAAATATTTCCTGTCTGATCGCGTGATTGTCATGATATGCTCAGTGCATCCTATTTGAACAGGTGATGGTCCCAGCAGAGATGATAGGTCCCAATAAGCCAAAATGAACCTAATCATTTTTACAAATGTGATCAGTCTGTGCACTTGCTAGAGACTGCGACTCACGTATTACAGTGTTTTACACCAATGACCTAATCAGCGAATTGAGTGGACACCATCCTGCACTAGACTGCGTCTCGCATTCTGATCTGACTTACACATATACACAAAGGGTCATTTTCGCCTGAACAGGGATCTAATTAAAGGATTAATATTGATGACACATAATTCTTGCAATAAGTTTCGTTACCGATTTCTAAACGACAATACATTTTTTTAACGAGAGAAATATTGCTCAAAACGATAATGGCAGTTCACAGGTTTGGCATAGGTAGTTCAGTTTGGTGTAGAGCTAAACTCTTTGATCTTGATCAGGCTGCATTCAGATCTGGTTGTCCGCACCGTTTATGTATGAGTCCTTTCCAAAAGGAAACCTTATGTCATTTGAGACCAGCACAGACAAGATCCAACATGCGCATCCGCGCGCAGTCTGTGTATCGGGGCAGTCTGATCTGGGTCTACGCATATCGCCAACAGAATGCATTATGTCAGCCTCAGATGTCAGCAAGCAGTGTGAATACTGCGCTTCAAAACGGCGGAAATTCTAATCAGTCTGCGCTTTTCACATTTAAACTCACTACACCTCACCTTTGAGGAAAGGGACTTTTGTGTTTATGTAGTGGCTAAAACAAGAACAAACGGTGCGGTAACCTTTTGAAGTATTTTTTGGTCAGCTTGTGTATCTCAGTGCGGTAAAGTGAAGAGGGTTGTTACGTAAGAAGACAGTGGACTAAGCCAGCCTAGTTTAAGAAAGTGGCACATTCCCGGAGCGCCGAACAAACGTATCTGGCGATTAATTAGTGTACCGGATAATTAATTGTTTTGTTATGAGAAACATTATTCGACATGGAATTAATCGGATGGAACTGAAAACAAACATCAGTGTGGTATTTATTTATTTGTTCATACAATTTCACATTCAATTTACCAATCACTCATAGCAAATAAGAAAACACTTTCGTCGTGTAGGGAATAAGAAAACACTTTCGTCGTGTAGGTCCTTTTTTTGTCGTTTCGGGTGTCCGAAAGCGTCCGATAGCTAGGTCAATTTTTGGCTGTAAGTGAATCTGTCCGAAAATTTCGAACAGTAAATTTTTTAGCAAACTATAATTTCTAAAATTTCGAACAGCAAGAACTGAAATTATTTAATTTTGTTCGAAATTTTAGGACATTTACCGTACTGTTATTTATAAAGCACTAATTGCCAATAGCACTAATACATGTACATGTAAAGGAAAATAGTGAGAATGAAATACATTAGGTTATAAAAATGAATAAAGCTCAGGGCCCAGTTGTTCAAAGCATCGTTAGCTTAACTGTTTTAGCGGATTCAATATACAATATTCTTATATTTTATGTGAGTAGCTTTTGCACACATTTTTCAGCAAAAAATTTCAGCATATTTGCATATCACTCGATGTAAATTTTAACGAATCGTTAACTAACGACATTGTTAGTTTTGAACAACTGGGCCCAGATGATCAAGCAAAGCCTATACATATTAAAATATTTATCACTGCAGTCCTTAAATAGTTCTGCTGCCAAAGTATTTGGAAACTGAATTTAAAAGTTCCTGTCTCCTACTTTTCAAAATATCTCATCTGGAATTTAAGGGAAAAAATACAACTCTGCCAGACATATGGAGAAAAGAATATACAAACATTGCCACACACTTGAACGAGAGCAAAGTAAAAAGCTGCAAAGATAGTATGAAATGTGACCAAAATAATAAGTGAAAACAAAAATAGGTGTACTGTGAATGTTTTTTTTTTACCTGTTCTTTTATTTGTTTTTTTTTTTTTTTTTTGTCAAAATCATCTAATAATTCCTTCTGATGTGATAATTTGTACAGGATACACAATATTTGCAAATACTTTGAATTTGTGAGTGTACATATTCAGAAATAATAGCAAAAAATAAATGCCTTGTAAAGGTAAAGGAACTTGCTGTATGTTTATTGGGGTAAAAAACCTTCTTGCATGCTACACACCTTCTTGACCTGATATATGTACCAACCAAAATTATCAAGTTATCTCAAACAGTGTGGGAGTTATGGCCTGCACAAGATTTTGGTATCAGGGGAGATAATAATGGAGAAAGTGAGAATACTCTTGAACATGACATGCCTACTGGTCCTCATCTATGCCTCTACCCAATAGTATCAAAATATTTCAAACCACATACTCAAGGATTTAGCTTAGACATTCTTCTCACATTCAGGGGAGGTAACTAGAAAACAACCACAGCAGAGGTTGTCTCTCTTGCATGTAACACACCTACTGTTCGATACCAATGCCTCTACCAAATATTATCAAAATATGTCTAAGGGTATCAAAGTTATGGAAAGCAAGATTTTGGCTTCAGGGGAGATAACTACATAATGGAGAAGAAAGTGAGTTGTCTCTCTTGCATGCAACACACCTACTGGTCCTCCTATTTTGATAATATTTGGGCCTGTCTGTCCCAATACTTAGGGTTATTACGGTATCTGATTTCTACTTGAGCAATGACGAGCATTTTAAGACATCACAAGGTGAAATTAGCAGAAGAAATTGAATATGGAACTAATTTCTTTATACTATAAAAATTCTGTCTGCTGATACAGAAATCCAGCATTCTATTTATAGAAGACTGTTACACTTTTATGAGAGGCAACTCAGTCAAAACTATTTTTGCCTCCCTTCTGAAAAATGGTCCGTTCTTTATTTTTTTTTTTTTTTCACAGGCTTCTCCGAAGGATGAGATGAAATGAAAGATAGAAAATTAAATAATGGCGTAATGATGATAATACATACTGCATTTATTTGTTTACCACATTTATTAATAGTTGATTTCTTTATATGTATGTATATATTTTTCACCTCTGCTTGATTAAAACAGTGTTTTTACAGATTTGGTGAAATGCAATTTTCAACACAAATTGACAAAAATTTAACATATACATACACGTACCTACCTACTTACGCACATATACATACACACATACACATAAATACACATATACATATATATACACATATCTACACCTACATACACATACATATATATACACATGTATATATATATATATATATATATATATATATATATATATATATATATATATAAATGCATGCATGCATACATACTTACATATATACATTACACACACATATATATACATACATACATATAAAACGGTCCACACTAAAAGGAAAGAATTTACAGCTCTTATGAGCAAATTCTTTACTATTAGAGTGACCCCTTTTAAGAAAGAAGGTTAGTGGGTGTGGGGGTGCTTTGTGTATAGAACACCAAATATGAAGTCACAAAAGTTGTCTCTCTTGTAAAAATGATGGAAAATCTACTAACTGTACCCTGTCCCCTTATGTATTTGCATGGTAAAAGTATTTGACTTTGACGATTTGGTGTTTTACATCCCTTTCAACACTATTTAAGCCATATCAAGATGATGCAAGTGTGATATGATTATGCTCTGTGCAATGAAGTGCCATGAATTCCAGCTCCAGCGGGATTTGAACCATAGCACTAGTTAAGGCGCTTTTTTCCAATCCAAAAGTATTGATATTTTTCTTATTTCATCACAAAAACATATGTTGTGGGTACTCATTAGAAGCCCCTCGCCGAGGTGCTTCTAAAGAGAACCCACAACATATGTTTTCATGGAGAAATAAGAAAAATACTTACCAGGTACCCTCCCTCATCTAGACCTATGTAATGAACCCAGAAAAACCTTGTGATCCAAAGTTGGGACAACTCATAACCACTAGGCCACCCAGACACTTCTATTTGATTTTGAGGTAAACTTGTAAACCTCTAGATCAGAGTAAAATTAACTTACCTCTTGTTTTAATGATGACTGAGGTAACCTTAATGCACATTTCAGTAATTTACTAAGTCCCATATATATCACACTAATAGTTTCCTGACTAAAGTCTTTGGTTTCTAAGTCTTTCAACTGTTTGTATTCCACAGTTCCACCTTCCAATGAAGCAACGATCACTGCAATTAAAATACAGTAGACTCTCGTTATCTCGACCTGGCTTATCTCGAATAACCGCTTATCTCGAAGGGAAAATCTGGTCCCTTTCTTTACACAGAAATTTAACAACAGCTAATAAAATATTGTGGAAAAGAGGAGAAATAGCTCCTATGGAGAAATTTCTTCTCTTTTCAACAATACATGTATTTTCATTATATCTCTAACTTCAGCCAATCAGGAGTCTTACATAATCATTTGTTATATGTGGTTGTTCGATCTTTTTTTTATTTTTTCTCAGTTCACCTGAGTATCATAACACTTAGAGAACCTGACCCATTAATGATCAAGGAAACCATTCTGACCAAGATTCATGATGATTATATCAACACTCACGATGATCGCACCTGCCTTTAAGTTTTTAGCCATAGAGCTCTATATTTTAATAATTGACCCCCAGGGCATGGTCAATATAGACTCTAGGGGCATGGTTGGTAGGACTTATGTAGGAGACCACTTAACATTGCTTGCTACATACTAAATATATAAGCTTTGGGCCTCATGGTTTCAGAGAAGATCTTTTAAGTTTATCCCACTATAAGTCTATGGGAGCTAATGACCCCCAGGGCATGGCCAATTTAGACATGAGGGGCATGGTTGGCAGGAATTATATAGGAGACCACTAAACATTACTACTTACAAAATACGTTTGGGCCTCATGTCTTCAGAGAGGATCTTTGAGGGTTCTTTACATATATAGTTGGGTCCGAGGGACTTGATTGGCAGGATTTATGTAGGGGACTACTAAAAATTGCTGCATACTAAATATACAAGATGTGGGCCTCATGGTTTCAGAGAAGATTTTTTTTAAGTTTTTCCCATTATTAGCTATGGGAGCTAATGACCCACCGGCATGGCCAATTTAGACCCTAGGGGCTTGATTGGCAGGATTTATGTAGGGGACCACTAAATGTTGCTATATACTAATATATATTATGCATATATGCTGTATATACTAATATATATTATACATGTATGCTGTAGGCCTCATAGTTTCAGGGAAGAAGATTTGAGTTTTTCCCATAATAAGTCTATGGGAGCTAATGTTCCATGGGGTGTGGCCAATTTGGACCCCAGGGGAAGGTTGGCAGGATTTATGTAGGAGACCAATAAACATTGCTACATACTTAATCTGTTAGCTCTGAGCCTCACAGATTACAGAGGAGAAGATTTTTGAAGGTTCTTTAGCTATTTTGCTCTGTATATATATGACCCCCCTAGGGCATGGCAAATTTAGACCCAAGGGGTTTGACTGGCAGGATTTATGTAGGGGACCACTAAACATTGCTACATACTAAATATACAAGAGGGCCAAGATGGCCCTGTATCGCTCACCTGATTACCAAACAAGTTTGAGTCATTTGGCCTTTTGGTTCATTTGTTTATGTTCAGGTTTTATGGCCCAGTCAACCCGATTGGGTCATGCTGAACGTGGTCAGTCTACCTAACCACACGTTTACTGGGCAGGCTTAGTCCTCTAAGCGGCTGACCAGTATTGTGCACATTCTTTCGCCAGAAACACCTTTTGGTTAAAGAGAAGAAATTCAATACTGATTTTCAAGATGGCAGCCATCTTGGATTTCCAATCAGAACAATTTTAGCAACTGTTGATCTTCAAGTCACCTCAATACTTCCAATCAACTTTGAGTCAATTGCCCTTTTGCTTCAGGAGAAAAAGTTCAAAATAGATTTTCAACATGGCTGCTAAGGAGACCATCTTGGATTTCCGATCAGAATGGTTTTAGCTATTTTTGACCTACAAGTCACCCTGATACTTTCAAGTCACCCTGATACTTTTGGGCCTTTCTATTTAAAGGGAAAAGCAATATAAGTTTATTTTGGAGTAAAGTGCTTAACAAGCCATTTATTTTGATGCAAGAGTTTTCAAAATCGGCCTAGAAATAAAGATGTTATGGTGGTTTGAATATATTTAAAATGGCTGTCATAGGTATACCGCCATATTGTAGGCTTTGTGACACCACACAGCCCAAACTAAATATGCAAAACCAAATTATAAAGGGTTTTTAAGAATAATTTTGCAACAGATTTTTTATATCTTTTAATTCTAGTGATAAGCCATCATTTCCCTAAAATAAACAAACTTTATGAGAATAACTACCTTTATGAAACGAATTTTGATTTTTATGAAACCTCATTAAATATTCAAAATGGCGGCACCCATTCCATCAATGTTGAAATATTCAACTGCTTATAACTTACTTAATTTTCCACCAATTTTGATCAAATTTGTGTCAAAATTCATTGTTTTTAAAGTTCTTTACTTTAAAGCACAATAACTTTTAAGGTTGCGTTCCCCTTTAAGAGAAGGTTCAAAATAGGTTTTCAATATGGCAACTGTGGCAGCCATCTTGTATTTCTGATCGGAACCATTTTAGCTATTTTCGATCTACAAGTCACCTTGATGATTCTTACCTAGATTCAAGTCAATTGGCCTTTCGGTTCAGGAGAAGAAGCGAAAAATAGATTTTCAAGATGGCCACCATAGATTTCGGACCAGAACAATTTTAGCTATTTTTTTATGTACCAGTCACCCCTATGCTTCCTACCAAGTTTTGAGTCAACTGGCCTTTTTGTTCAGGAGAAGCAAAAAATAGATTTTCAAAATGGCAACCATGGCTTTCAGACTGGAACAATTCTAGCTATTTTTCATCTACAAATCACCCCAAAGCTTCCTATTCAGGTTCTAGTCCATTGGCCTTTCGGTTCAGGAAAAGAAGTCAAAAATAGATTTTCAAGATGGCCACTATCTTGGATTTCAAATCAGAATGATTTTACTTTTTTTATCTACAAGTTACCCCTATACTTCCTAACAAGTTTCGAGTCAATTGGCCTTTCGGTTCAGGAGAAGAAGTGAAAAATAGATTTTCAAGATGGCCACCATGGTGATCATGTTGGCTTTCTGATCGGAAGGATTTTACCTATTTTTGATCTACAAGTCACCCTGATGCTTCCTACAAAGTTTCGAGTCAATTGGCCTTTTGGTTTAGAAAAAGCAAAAAATAGATTTTCAAGATGGCCACCCTGATGGCCAGCTTGGATTTACAATCAGAACAATTACAGCTATTTTTGATCTACTAGTCACCCTGATGCAATGCTTCCTACCAAGTTTTGAGTCAATTGGCCTTTTGGTTCAGGAGAAGCGATATTTGATCTACAAGTCACCCTGATGCTTCCTACCAAGTTTCGAGTCAATTGGCCTTTCGGTTCAGGAGAAGAAGTGAAAAAATAGATTTTCAAGATGGCCGCCATGGTGATCATGTTGGCTTTCTGATCGGAAGGATTTTACCTATTTTTGATCTACAAGTCACCCTGATGCTTCCTACAAAGTTTCGAGTCAATTGGCCTTTTGGTTTAGAAAAAGCAAAAAATAGATTTTCAAGATGGCCACCCTGATGGCCAGCTTGGATTTACAATCAGAACAATTACAGCTATTTTTGATCTACTAGTCACCCTGATGCAATGCTTCCTACCAAGTTTTGAGTCAATTGGCCTTTTGGTTCAGGAGAAGCGATAAATAGATTTTCAAGATGGCCGCCATATGGCGACCATCTTTGAATTCCGATCAGAAAAATTTTAGCTATTTTTGATCTACAAGTCACCCAAATGCTTCCTATCCAGTTTCAAGTCAACTGGCCTTTTGGTTCAGGAGAAGCGAAAAACAGATTTTCAAGATGGCCACCATGGCGGCCATCTTGGATTTCAGATCGGAACAATTTTAGCTATTTTTGATATACAAGTCACCCTGATGCTTCCTACAAAGTTTCGAGTCAATTGGCCTTTTGGTTAAGAAGAAGCGAAAAATAGATTTTCAAGATGGCCTCCATGGTGATCATCTTGGATTTCCGATCAGAATGATTTTAGCTATTTTTTATCTACAAGTCACCCTGATGTTTCCTACCAAGTTACGAGTCAACTGGCCTTTTGGTTCAGAAGAAGCGAAAAATTTTCAAGAGGCCATCTTTGATTTCTGATCGGAACGAATTTAGCTAATTTTGATCTACAGGTCACGGTAATCACCACAATGCTTCCTACCAAGCTTCGAGTCAATTGGCCATTTGTTTCAGAAGATGAAGAGAAAAATAGATTTTTGTCATCTTGGATTTCCAGTCGGAACAATTTTAGCTATTTTTTGATCTACAAGTCACCCCAATGCTTCCTACCAAGTTTCGAGTCCACTGGCCCAGGGGTGTAGGAGGAATAGGCTTTTAAAGCAATTTTTGAGGCCGTACAACAAATTCGCCCCATACTCATAAGACAGCTCACCCAACAAGTAAAAGTAGCCACACCTCCCCATCTAGTTGACCAAGTGCCCATAAGCCTGTTTAATCAAGTAAAACCGAAGAACAAGAGGGCCATGATGGCCCTGTAACGCTCACCTGGGTATCATAGCACTTTAAGAACCTGAGCGAGAACTGATCAAGGCAAACATTCTGATCAAAATTCAAAATGATTATATTAACAAGTAAGACAATGTAGCATGTCTAATGGACTGTGAAACAGGAGTCAAGGTCAAATATGGATGACTGCAATCAAGAGGCCATGCTAAGATGTATGCATGTACTAAATATCACTGGCTGTAGGAGCAATAGTTACTGAGAAACTGACCTAAACACAAACACTTCACAAGTACCAAATATCACTCTGTAGGGCCAATAATTACTGAGAAACTGACCTAAACAGAAAAACTTAAGTCACTGGACAGTGAAATATATGTCACCTAGAAATCATCAAGCCAAACATTTTGAGCAAGATTCATGATCACTTCAAAAATGTGACCTCTAGAGCATCAACAAGGTTTTCCTTTGATTTGGCCTGGTGACCTAGTTTCTGACATCAAGTGACCAAGTTTTAAACTACCTAGAACTTATCAAGACGAACATTTTGAGCAATATTTATGATGATTATTTAAAAAATTTGACCTCTGGAGTGTTAACAAGGTTTTCGTTTGATTTGGCCTGGTGGCCTAGTTTCTGACCCCACATGACCAAGTTTCAAACTTGACTTAGAAATTATCAAGACAAACATTTTTTTGCAATTTTGCAAGATTCATGATGATTGCTTCAAAAATGTGACCTCTAGAGTGTTAATAAGGTCTTCCTTTGATTTGGCCTGGTGACCTAGTTTTTGACTCCAACTGACCCAGTTTCAAACTTGACCTAGAAATCATCAAGACAAACATTTTGAGCAAGATTCATGATGATTGCTTCAAAAATGTGACCGCTAGTGTTAACAAGGTTTTCCTTTGATTTGGCCTGGTGACCTAGTTTTTGACCCCAAGTGACCCAGTTTCGAAATTATCCTAACCGCTAGTTTTAACAAGGTTTTCTGCTGATTTGGCCAGGTGACCTAGTTTTTAACCCTACGTGACCCAGTTTCAAACTTGACCTAGAAATCATCAGGAAAAACATTTTGAGCAAGATTCATGATGATTGCTTCAAAAATGTGACAGCTAGAGTGTTAACAAGGTTTTCTGCTGATTTGGCTGGTGACCTAGTTTTTGACCCCAAGTGATCCAGTTTTGAACTTGACCTAGAATTTATCAAGACAACCACTGTGAGCAAGATTCATGATGATTGCTTCAAAAATGTGACCGCTAGTGTTAACAAGGTTTTCCTTTGATTTGGCCTGGTGACCTAGTTTTTGACCCCAAGTGACCCAGTTTCCAAATTATCCTAGTAATCATCAAGGCAAACATTTTGAGCAATATTCATGATGACTGCTTCAAAAATATGACCCGTAGAGTGTTAACAAGTTTTTCCTTTGATCTGACCTGGTGACCTAGTTTTTGACCTCAAGTGACCCAGTATCGAACTTGACCTAGATTTCACAGGGGCAAACATTCTGGGCAAGTTTCATCAAGATTGGGTCAAAACTGTGACCCCTTAACAAACTAATTGTTGACGACGAATGACCACAACACATTTTTTAGAAGAAATGAGAAATACTCATCCATTTTAGTTTGTAAATGCACCTTATCTAGAGCTATGATGAATACTGAAGTACAGTAGAGGATCAGTACAAGTGGGTTACTGTTAAACTTCCATTTTTTTTTTTACCCTCTTCCATTCAAATCTCTTCAGTGCTTTTGGAGTACTGATTTTTTTTTATCATTTTCCTTGTAAGCCTATGGAAAAACACTGTTGCCATGACAGTCAAATGTAAATGGATGTTATAACAGACCTGACTGTAATTTTGAAGAAAACTGAAAACTGACTTGGTGTGTCAAGGACTTTGAAGACACATGCATGTAAAAAAATCAATGAAAACCTTTTGGTGGTTATCTAGACCATGTTTTCCAGCTCAATATCTAACATTGCCATGGCAACTAAACTAAATAAAGGAAATTTAGCTGCAAAGGAAAAGTCTTATCTGGTCAGTGTACCAAATTTCAGTATACTCTGATGACAAGTTCTCCGAAAATAACAATTTTACTGTCCCATCATGCTTTTAATTACATTCTTTCACAATTACCTAAAACAATTTAGCAGTGTGACTACCGTATTAATCCGCCTATAAGACGGGGATTTTTCAAAAAAAAAAAAAAAAAGCCCCCGAAAATCCAGACCCGTCTTATAATCAAGGTCTTTGGCCATATCGGTATTTTCGGCAAAGTTCGGTGGTGCCACGTGGTCACGGAAAATGCCGATCTTCGAAACCGGTAGAAGGATATAATGTTTACCTTCGTCCCTTGACAGAAATAGTAGCAAGGTAATTTTGTAGGTGAAGTACCGAATTTTTCTGTGTATAACTCGCACCCGTGTATAACACGCACTGAATATTTGCTAAATAGTTTTGAAATAAAAAAAAAAAAAGGTTCCTATGTAAAACACGAAGAATTTATCCGTGCATTATTTACTAAGTTACCAGATACTAAGTGTGTCAAATTTCACTAGGATTGAGTTGAAAAAGGGCCGAACTCGGAAGGTTTAGAGTAGAAACAGGCCGAATTTACGATAATGCTAACTGAATTTTTGTTGAGCAGCTCTGTTACCATGGGCCTCAGGCAACTTGATGAGGTGTAGGCAGTTTTTTGCTTCCCCACTGCAGACGCTATGATAATAAAAATGTAGTTATTTCTTTTGTGTTCTCATAATTAACACTTTCTTTGTGTCACTTTCTTAACTGAGACGTGAAATTATCAACTCAGTGCCTCAGGGCAATGCAAACAACAACTAAAGTCGACTAGTTGTCATTCTGACTGCCAATTAACCAATTAAGTGCACAGATGTATGCTGGTTTTTTTTTGTTTTTTTTTTCTTTATCATAAACATTGTTTATTTCAAACAATTTTTTTGGTAAGTTGGAAGAAAAGTTTAAAAAAAAAAAGATAAACATATGGTAAGAAAATAAAAGATAAAATGCAAATGACCGATCTACCTACCTAAAAAGCCCAGTTGGTTTTGTTTATTATCAATAATTTTAATAATTGCATAAACTTAAATACTTTTTTTATTTTTTCAATGTATGATCGTTCGTGCCAATATTTTATTTTTTCAATGTATGATCGTTCGTGCCAATATTTATGTTCTACCAAATTTATTTCCTATTTTGAACTACAATAAATCAGTTGTGCAGGCTGATTTATTCAAGTTACGGTGTGAGTCTTGTCAAAGTCCGGTAATCAATACAGATTCATATGCATATGCCTGTTTGAGTAGTTTCCCTTTGAAGAGATCACATGATCAGCAAAATAAAAAAGCGTAAACAAAAAGAGCATGGACATGAAAAGGATATCAAATTACTGCAAATCTGATCGAGTTGCTTGTTTTGAGCTGCCAGAACCCTGGTATGGGCGAGATAGGTATAAAAAATCATGAATATCTTATAGCAACCATTCTATTTCGCATTTTTAACGGGCGATCGTGAATGTTATGAGTTTTCGCGACCGATTATCTTGGCGATTTCTGTCCCGATTTTGGTGTTCCTATAAATAATACACATCGGATTTTTATAAACGTTTTCTGGGTAAATAAGGTGCGTGTTATACACAGATAAATACGGTATGCATGCTTGTAAGTGGTGTTGGAAGTTTTTTTTAATTGCTGCTCTGTGATAAATTCACTTACAAATCTGACCAATCATCGCTGATGTCGTAATGTACTTTAGGAATTTCTGAGTGGCAGGGAATATCTCCGACAGGCAACTTTTTTTTAACCCATAATTAAGTAAAAGCAAAATCCTGCCTGGGAAGGGCCCAAAAACAGCCCCGTCTTATAAACAAATCGTCTTATAGGCGGATTAATACGGTACATTAGGCAAAATAGATTCAGCAGGAGAAGGGTTAAAATATATTTTGTGAATATGAAATGTGTATTTGGCGGTAAGAAAAACTGGCTGATCCTATGGCCTTGAAAGACTTACCATTGCTATGTGGTTGACTAGCCATACGGCTACTTTGCATTCTTGTGAAATTGGCGAAGGCAAGTGCTTATTAATTCTCTGGCATGACCTTAATTAGGTAATATGGACAACAAACCTAAACAAAATATAAATGACCTTTTATCGACGCCTGTTTGGGCTAATTTAGGTTTGCTGGTCTCCAGTTCTAACTAGCACTCCCAATCTATGTTTGGGTCTTTCTTTAGAAAATGACATTTCATGCAAGGTTGGGCGGTCAAAACCAGGGGCGGTTTTAACCGGCGGTTTTAACTGGTTATAACCGCCTCGGTCAATACTCCCATAGTGGTCAATACTGGTCAATTGAAATATTGAGTGGTCAATTGAATATTTTTAGTGGTCAGCTGGAGATTATGGTGGTCAGTTGGTTGACTGATTATGGCAGATTACAGGCATAGAACAGTCTAGCAATTTGTTCATCTAACTGCTTCCACATACTACACTCTGTTGAAACGACAAACCTACTGAAACTAGTCTTCTGAAGTTTTGGTCTCTTTGCTAGAGGCTGATCATTCGATAGAGTTTCAGGTTCAGATGTTATTTCTTCAAGTGGCTGCTTGGCAATACTTTCTGGCTTTTTAGCCCTAGACATGTTTGTCTACGAGTCTTCAGTCTTAAGACCTTAGCATGAACTTAATATTACAGTCTTTGCACCTTGCACTGTTTTTTTTTTTGTTTGTTATCTTCCAAAATAGTGAATAAGTTCCAAATTTGGGTCTTTAGGTTTCATTTTTGACACCTTCAGTAATAGCTTGATGATAAGATAAGATACTATCTAGACTGCATATAACTCAAAATTTCACACATTAGGAATAAAGCCTGGTGTCAGTGTATAATACAGGTATAATATCAGGGACATGTGATTAACTTTGGCAATTAGATCTATGTCACACCCACTGCAGTGGCATGGGGCAGCTTTTACACCTTTTAATCTGTTTTGACAGCAATTTACAGGTGTTGCAGATACTTAAATATACTTACAGACATTAGTGAATCTTCAGACATTGTTTGGTTAATTTATTACAGCCTTTTACAGATGTACTACTTCACAGGCCTAAAGATTAATGACAGGTGTATTTCACACGTTTACAATATGTGACAATTTTCTGCAATAACATCAAAATTATATGTTAGCTGCTTTTTGATGCAACCTTGTGTGGTACAATCTGGTACAACATTTTTTTTTTTCTGTCAAACAAAATAGGACCTTTCATAAATCCTTTAAAGTCCATGATAAAATCAGCTTATTTATATTCCTGTAAATCAAAATATGAACAATTAATCTAACCTTTAAAGGTTAATATAATAATAAAGAGTGTTTGGTTGAAAAGAAAGACCTGTCTATAATTCAATGAGTCAATCCAATCAATCTCTTCAGTTGACCAGTAATTATGCCTTTTGACTTATGATTAAAAAAAAAAGGACCTTAATAATTAGTTACATACATTGATAAAAATTATTTGTCTTGTTCACTGATGAAAATATAGTCTAACCTCATGGTGGGAATGCTTTTAAGACCAGTTTATCAACAGGGCAGAGGCATATATGCTAGTGATTTAATCAACCCAACTGACCACCAATCGACCAAAAATGACCGGTTAAAACCGGTTTTAACCACCGGCCCGATCAATACTCATATTGACCGGCTTTTTGCCAACCTTGATTTCACGTTAACAACAGGGCTGTACAGGGCTGTACGTTGATGGCACAGATCAGCCTGCGCATCTGCCTAGTCATCAATATTATATTTGTTGTTGAGACAGGAAAATTTCACCATGAAGTCTAATGCGAGGCTATTTGGGGAATGAGATGTAAAAACATGAAAATTAACCTGAAATTTCCTCGACTCAGTCCCCAAACCACCAATGATTATTTTTTTTCTCAGTCAACAATTTAAAAATGTGCATAAGCGTAGCAATTACCCCAGGGATATTTAGCATGGCGCTGCACCATGCCCCTTTTTTGCAGCGCCATGCCCTTTTTTTGCAGTCCCATGCCTTTTTTGACCCGCATGCCGTTTTTCTGAGCCCCTATGCCCTTTTTTAGCCTGCAAAAATGCCTTTTTTTGCGAACAAAAATGCTGTTTTTGCCAGCGAAAATGACCTTTTCTCGTAGTGTTCCCAATTTAAAATTCGCCCCACTGCCTTTATCTAACGATGTATCTGTTTCATGACCATTCATAATTATTGCCAATTAGCTCAAAGGCAGATGTAATTATTGATTTGACACGTGCCAAAGTAATTCATTAAACTGTAAACAGAATTGGCGGTGGTTAGATAAACATCATGGGGCACAGTATGACACTGCGAGTATCACTGGAATGAGCCTGCGTTCGTTTACTTCTTATCGGTGTCTTTAAATTTTATTGCAAAAATAAAACTGAGCAATAAATTCATGCAGATAATTTGCATAGTATCTTTTATTTAAACAGCCATGTTTGGTAAATCACAATTATTCTCAACTGACTCGTCACTTGTTACGGTAAAAACTGCCGACCAAAAAGAGAATGTTAAAAGAGAATTAAAGAGATAGAGTTAAGATTAGAAAAACCAACCATACAATTTCTTCATTTTTCGGCGGTGATTCAAGCGTGAGGTAAGAAAAAAACTATGATTATTTTGAATAATTGTTACCTTCAGGTATCTGCAGAGCAGCGAGGGAGACTGACGCATGCATGTTCTTAACTTAGGCAGGGCATGCACGGTCACATGACTTACCAAAGTACAAACAAATACTGGCTTTTTTCTATTCCATCAAATTAGTTTCATTCCCTTGATCAATGGGGCGTCTGATCTGGGTCAACCCTGTTTGCGTAGGCCTATCTGTCCCAAAATTCAGGTTCTTTAAATTTTAAATATGTCTCAGTTACTGACGCAAAAAGGCTCTTTAAATTAAGTATGTTTTTCTCCCGAAGCGGTTTCCCGCCACAATTTCATGTGACGATACCGCTACGAGCATGTGGTTTCTTCATGCGGGGGCAAAGGAAATCTTGCGTTGTGACTGTTGCATTTATTTTCTGGGTTTTTTGAAAATTATAATTTTCTCAATATATAGAAAATGTAAAAGAATATAATCAGTTGTTATCTTTATTAATACTCTGGTAAATGTGGGGCAAGGCCCTCGCTCTTTATGTTTTACTGTTTAAAGGGAGCTAATTGCATATGCCTTGATAAGGAATTTTACGAGTCAAATGCAGCATTTTTATGAATCAGGTGAAGGGATTCAATTTGATTGAATTTCCATACTTACTCTATGTATTCGGACAGACAGGCATGAGCAAACAATGTAGACCCAGATCAGATGCCTCAGAATGCATTTAACCCTTCACTGAAACAGTGATGTTTGCAATGATCTCTCTTAAGAATTGGAGTTTACATGCCTGTTTATCACCACAAACGGCAGTATCTGACTGCCCTTGCATAGGAAGATGATCTGAATCTTTACTGTTCGCATGGTTTATTATCCTAAAAGTGTTTTCCAAATTTCCATTTCCCTGTTACCCCTAACTAGTTTCATTCTGTTTTTCTCTGCGGCGTCTGATCTGAGTCTACAGTTTGCATAGGCCTATCTGTCCCAATACTTAAGGTTGTATTTTAATACATGCCAGTTTCATGTGCATTTCTGACGAAAAAAAATTTTTTTTAACAAACATAAGTGTTGTTTTTTTTCTCTCTCTAAGCGACTAAGCGATTTCCGCCACCATTTCTCATGACGTTACCGTTACGAGCATGCGGTTTGTTCATGCAGGGCATGGGAATGTGATTGTTGCATTTTCTGGGTATTTTCACATATATTTTTGTCTTCTGTACTGGAAAAGAAAATCTCCAAAACTGTAAACATCAACTACATTTTTTTTGAATGGAATACAAAACAGTTTTTGATTTGAATACGTACGTTGCATGCCCAAATTTTCAAGTAAAAAAAATATGCTGATATATTAATTTCGCTGCTGACTAGACCTTATAGCATAGCTTGCGGGTGCGAGGAAGCATGCGTACATGTTTGCTTGTGTGTGTGTGTGAGAGAGAGAGATTGTTCCTTTTATCAAGAAGGAAGAAGGGCAGTAAATGTCTCATCGTCAACATTGCTTTTTATTTTCCTCTCTATTATTTGCTTACAGTTCAACACTAGGTCAAGACAGAACAGACACTAGAACTGGCAGCAAACTCCATCAATGTTACATATATAATATATATATATATATATATATATATATATATATATATATATATATAACAAAAAATGTGGTTTAATGTTATGCTAAACAGTAGGAAAATTTGCCCTTGTAAGTAAATGTCGCACGTTATGTGCCCTACCCTGCGCCCCTCTATTTCAAATCCTAGCTGGACCACTGGAGCTGAACACAATTCTTTATATATGTATATGGGGAAAGACCTTGGCATCACGACAACACATCCCTTTTTCTGATGAAAGATACTAAAAAGAATAGGTTGTTGTGGGAGCTCCCTACAACTGCCTCATGCAGAAATAAACAATGAATACTGCTATAAACCCCAGATGGGATTTGTAATATTATAAAATCATGGTTATATTTCAGTCCGACAGAAGTGCAAGATGAACTTAGTGTTTTTATTTTGAGTCCACCTTTGGACTGTTCAAAAGAGGTATTTAAGTGGTAGACCACATTTGGTTTAAACATATTTATTTCCGAAATGTTTACATATACAACACATACAAAAGTACAACAATAGGATTAAAACGAAAGCATAAAAGCTTATTTAGTTCCTTTCCTAGACCACATTTAGAACAGTCCCAAAGTTTGTCTCTTAACATGATACAATAGGTACAGTAAACACAAAGAAAATAACTGAAACCTTCTCAAGCAGCCTTTAAAAGTAGATTTAGTCTTAATCTTAGGTGGTCTTAATAGCAGAATTTTACTGTATATTGTAAGTACTTCAAAATGCCTTTGCCGTCTTTGTGGAATGCTGCACGCTTCAAAATCACTTTGCCTTCTCCATGGAACACTGCACGCTGAAAGTGCTCTTTTTGTAGAAAAATTACCATGCCCTTTTCTGTTTCTGGGGGAAACACTATAGCGCAGGCTAGATTGATCCTTCACCGGTCGCATATGTGATAAGTTCTATAACCTCATCTGCTGGGTCATATTTTGAATGCTTTATAAATAACATTTTCTAGGAAGAAAATATTGAAAGAAATGCAAGTAGCTTAACTTTTATGTAAGTTCAGGAAACTGAAGAATTAACAATTTAATTCAAAAAAAAAAAATATATATTTTTACCTCAGATTACGTTTCCCTGTGCATTCAGTTTTGATGGTTATTTTAATTATGTGTACTTAAGTATTTTGACAAATCTTTTAAGTAAACAGTCCATTCTATATATATTGACTTATATCATGACTCATCGGAAGGTCTTTTTCAAAGTGTTTTTCACAACTTCATTAGCATTATGGGCCACTTAAAACGCCTGAACTTTAAAGATAAAGCATCAGTTGAAGCCAAAAACAACAAATGAAGCAATTAATTTTCGTAACAAACAAATAATCCTAAATGAATCGACAACTGATAATAAGCAATTAAAACATTTTTTGTTGCCATGTATTTTTATATATATTGATGAGATAATATAATTCTGTTCCATACTGCCCAATACACATTTAATATTTGCAAAATATATTTTGATTTAATATATTCATTGGTACCAAACTAAAATAGCCATATGATTAGCAAAATGCTAAACGTATGGGGCCGTACATTTAGCCAATATAGGCTAATGGTACGGGGCCGTACGATTAGCCAATATAGGCTATTTGTACGGGGCCGTACGAATAGCCACTGCCTTATTCTTTTTGATTAACTGTGAACTTACACTGGAGAATTTTTCTGAATGATGATTTTTCAAACTTGGATAATGGTTTTATCATTGTTTTTATTTCGGCTGGAACTCTGACACCATAAAATGGAGTCCTGTCAGCCCCAACGGAGCCTCCACTCCCTGTCACTTGAATTATGGACATTAGGCTACAAAACTGCAACAAACGTCATAATCTTAGCACGCGTGACCTTGCGAAAATTTACAATAAACGTGCGTCAAATCTGAAAGTAGGAATATTGTCCGCCCACAACAGGAACCGGAAATAAAGGGGTATTACCGTTGAAATACCCCAAACCACTCCAAAACACCCCAAACCACATTTAAATCACCCCAAACCACACTTATATGGATGGAAAAGGTAGTGTAAGGTAGACTAGGATATAGAAGGGTGGACAATCATCTCCATTAATACACCAAATCATGTTTAAACCTACTAAAGCACATTAAAAAAACACAACAACAAAAAAACACTTCACAAACGCAAAAGCTCCTTAATATAACCTGCGCCCTGTCATGTTGGCCTAAGGATAAAATGTTATCCTTACACAGCAAGCAAAACATATATGACCCACACGGGCCCTAAATGGTTATTGTTATTTATATGGGTCCCATTATATGGACAACCCATAATGGACTCATGAGGGATTTGCAACACGGTTCCATGTTGGACCCACATGGGCAAAGCCAGTATGGGAAAAATCAACCCACATTTATCTTCCAGAAAAACAAACAAACAAACAAACAAACTTTTACACATTTAAACACAAATGATTATAAGTACCCAGTCCCAGTCCATTTGATGGACTGGTAAGGTCCCAACAGAGAGAGACCTATGTACATGTGCAAGTTATTACCTTAAAGATATAGGCGTCCTTTTCTAATACTTGGAAATGCTGGCCTCATGCCTATTTATATATACCCCTCAATTTTAAACGTAATAGGGACAAACGAATTAAAATAAAAATATGACCATGAATCGACGTCCATGTCGGGAAAATGGTTAAGATAAATTTGATAGATACTTTCATTTTATAATGAACAAACGATTATTTTTATTTTATTATTATCATTATTACAGCCATGTAGGCTAATTCTGCGCATCGGCTAATCCTGCTCATTCAAATAGTTTTGAACAAACATCAAAACCATTTCATTTTGGTACATTATTTTAATACACTGATGGAATGGAAGTATAAAAAGCATTTTTAAATGGCAAATTCAAAATATTTGTAAAATGATTACGAAAACACGTGTTTATGTGAAAAATAACACAGGACCGTGTGAAAATCGCAAATTTCAAAAAGATTGTCGCAAAAAAAAATATGAACTTTTTTATTCACATTTCATCAACTGCCCTGGCCTACTCAAATGTGTTTTCGAAGAACCAGATCATAGTAATATTATAAAATAAGGAAGCGATTTATTCCAGGTGCGCATAATTAGCAGAAAATTTTAATGTCTCAAAAAACACAACGGTAGCGACGTTTGATGGCCTACACTGACAACAAATTAAAAAGAGATGAAAAAATGAAGTCCAATTGGCTGTACATTGGCAAGGCTCTGAGGTCGCTAAAATACTTTTTTTTCTCTGTATTGAAATTATGACCTGCACAGTAGCTTAAGTGCGCAGGATTGGCCGACAGCACTGTATTTACATTTATGCCAGGAAATTTACTATTTTTTTGAAATTATGTTTAAATAGTGGTACAGTTGTTCCATTTAGGCCCCAATTATGTAGCTTGAAATTATCACTTTTCCACTTGGGCCCAATATACACTGGACTAGTAACTATGGTACAGGTATTGTATTTATTGGAAATATATTGTCATGCTTGAGTTTTCATAATTTTGTATAATAACGCTTAAATGCTTATATTCATTTATTTCTCCAAATATCTGAGATTTGTTTTTAAAAAGCAATAGTTCAATATATTGCCTTTAAGACTGCAGCATTATATTTAAGGAAAACCAAACATTTTTTTGTAAAACAGCAACAAGAAATCTAGATATCCATTTTAGCTATTTCCGACACTTTTAGCAGAAAATCATCAGAAATTCACCGAAAATGACGGTATAACTTCAATTTTATTAATTGAAAAAAAAAAAAAAAAAAAAATATATATATATTATAATATATATATATATATATATTATATATATATATATATATATAGTATATATATATATATATTTCAACCAAATCGATGAAAACACCTTTTTACAACTTCAGTTATTATCCAAAATCCTTTTTAATGACCAAAGTGCTGTAAAATAGCGCTAAAAATTAAGCCAACGTATTTTGCAGTTCCATTTGTGACAAGTCCGGGTATTATTAGATCCGAGCTTTTCAGGGATTATTTCAATTTCATTTCGGCGTCCCTCATATTAGAATTTATTTTTTTTTTTTTTTATTTATTTTTTTTTTTATTAAAGTTTTTTTTTTTTTTTTTTTTTTTTTTTATTTAGACATGTGTTAAATGTCATAAATACATATATACTGACAACTATATATAGCACACAACTATTTTAAATACGTTATCATTTGAAATGACAAATTCAAAACCTATCTCTTTAAAAGATTAGTAAAAGAGAAAGAGTTTAGAAAGAGAGAGGGGGTTGTTGAGAAAAGTTGGTAAACACGGCTGTTGGAATATTGTTCAGATTCATGTAACACGTGAAAATACAGAAGATTGTTTTCTGCCTATCTCAACTGGAGTGTAGTTACCACTAAGACTGATAATAGTAAAACCATTGCTGTATCGAGACCACGGTAGTCAAATTAAACAAAAAAAAAAAAAAAAAAAAAAAAAAAAAAAAAGGGAAAAAAATTTCCTTAATAGGACAGCAGAAAACAAGCTGTAATATCAATATAGTTCTAATGTATACTGTCTTCTATAGCTATAAATTCATGGTGCGCCTCTTTATCCAGAGTCTGTTTCAATATACCCGTGGCAGATAGTCAGCAGTAAGCAAAACCCAGACACTAACATAAAAGTCATATTGGACCCATGGGTCACTCTGTGCTTGGATAAAAGTGGTTATATACTGATGTCCACTTCTTAAAAAAATTATTTAATCTATTATTAATGAATAAAGTGTATCTCTCGCTAAGCATTTTTTTCTTTAAAAGGCTGACAAAACCTTGAATGCTTAGATTTCTGGAACCAAATTTGTTTTTGTAGATGTAATATTTTGCTAAACCATAGATATAATTGACCAGTTCTGTTTTACCACCGAATGCAAATAATATGTTTCGATCTTCTAACGATATTTCTAAACTGATATTTGTTGTCAACCATGTTTTAAGTTCAATCCAAAATGTTTTTACTCTTGGGCATCGAAGAAATAGATGATGAATTTTTTCTGGTTGCTCACCACAGTAACTACAAGCAAGATTATCAGTTTTATTAATTTTATAAAGAAACGAATTAGTTACTAAAATTTTATTATTAATTTTGTATTGAAAGTCGCGCAGTTTTATCTCGTGAAATAACTTTAATGTTCGATGATACATTTTCCATTCCTCTTCCCCTATAGCCCCCATCTCCGCTTGCCATTTTGTTTGTGGGATGTACTCATTTACTCCGACCAAAATGTCGTAGAAAATTCTACTTCCTTTCTTTGATTTAATTAGGTATTGAAGGTATATATTACATACTACATTTTGTTTAGTTTCAACAATAAATACACGATTCATGTTAATTTGATCTTTCCATACTTGAGAAATATTATTTAATACATGCTGATAGTCTAGAAATGTGCCCCTTATATTATAGTTCGCTTTTAACTGTTCAAAACTATAAAATATCCCTTCCTCACTAATAAGATCATTAAGTACTCTTATGCCCATATCCCACCAATTTCTTAAAAACAGTTGCCCATTTCCAATGCGATCATTATGCCATATAGGGCATATAAGAATTTGTTTAATGTTTTCCACGGGAACCGCTTCACAAAATTCAGACCAAACTTGCATTAAATCTTTCCAAAATGGATTTTGTAAATTGGAACTAAGTTTCGCCGCACAAACGCCACCAAACGAAAATATTTCCAAGAAATTTTTCGAAGCTAATTCTTTCCACCCACCAGTATCTGATTGTTGTAGTATTCTTCGTAACCATGAAACTTTTAATGCTTTTATAAATGACCTTAATTCCACCATTCTTAAACCTGCATATTCTATGTTTTTGATTATAATTCTTCTTTTAATCCTATCTGGTCCTGAATTCCACAGAAACTTGTAAAACATTTTTTCTAACTCCTTTATTAGTTCGTTTGGTGGCGCTGGTAGTGAAATAAAGAGATGTACAAACTTAGAAAGAGCGAGAGATTTAATAACTGTTATTCTACCTATTAGGGTCAATTTTCTTCTGGACCATTGATTTAGTATATTCTTAACTTTTAAAAGAACTTCTTGGCTATTTAGGTCCCATATATTAAACACTAGGGGTGAGAACACTACACCTAAGGCTTTTAAAGGTTCTTGCGACCAATCTAAAGGGTACTCATCACACAGAGTTTTTTCTGAATTACTTAAACTACCTATCCATAAGGCCCTTGTTTTATCTACTTTTATTTTTAATCCTGACATTATATAATATTGTTTTAATGTACGTAAAGCTTCTTTAAGTGAAATTTCAGAGCCATCTAATAAAAGCTGTGTATCATCCGCATATTGTGATAATTTGAATTCTTTATTATTTATGTGTATACCTTTAATATCTTTATTATTCCTTATCATTTTCCCAAGAATTTCTGCACATAATATAAAAATATATGGTGATATCGGATCCCCTTGTCTACAACCTCGTTTAAGATAAAAAAAAGTCGGACATAAAGCCATTTTGGAGTATACACGATTCAGCCCCATTTTGAAATAGACTAATCCAGGTTTTAATAGACCTTCCAAAATTAAAATAATCTAAAACTTTCGAAATGAACTTCCAAGAGACAGAGGTGCTGTGTATCTTACATCACTGGGGCGTCCAACTGATATTGGCTTACAGTTGGGCAAGGCCTGCTATCCTTGTAGTGGGTAAGGGTAGAGGTGGAATGTTTTTATTTCTTCTGTTTCTTCACTTTCATTCCTGTTCCTCTTTCTTCCCTGTCCCTCTCTTTCATCTCCTCTACTCTCTCTTCTATCTCTTTTCTCCCTTTCTCTGGGAGACGACACAAAATGACCCTCAAGGGTTGACGTGTCGTTAAACCCCAACACAATCAAATCCAAGAGACAGTATCAAATGCTTTCTCAAAGTCTATGGAAAGTAGCAGGCCGGGTATATTTTGTTTTTTAGATTAAAAAAGTACATCATAAATAAGTCTTACATTTTCTCCTAAAAACCTACCCGCTATAAAACCTTTCCGATTTTCATGTATGACTTTATCAAGTACTGTTTTTAATCTATTTGATATCACTGCTGATGCAAGTTTGTATGTAACATTCAATAAAGATATCGGTCTCCAATTTTTTAAATTAATTCTTGGTTTATTTGGTTTGGGAATGCATGTTATAATACCTTGCTTTTGAGTAATACTTAGCGAGCCAGTACGATAACCGAAGTTCAATGAACGTAAAGTAAATTGTCCAATATCGACCCAAAAGAATTTAAAAAACTCTACTGTGAACCCGTCCAAACCGGGACTTTTATTATTATTCATATTTCTTAAAGCGGATGTTAGCTCTGTGTAAGTTATCTCACCTTCTAATTATTAGAATTTATTTTTATAGTTATCGAATTTTACCAATATCCCAGCAAGCAAAAAATATAGGACCCGCATGGGCCCCAAATGGGTATTTATATGGGTCATATATGGGCAAACCATAAGGGACATGAGGGATTTGCAACATGGTTCCATGTTGGATCCACATGGGCAAAGCATTGTGGGAACCATGTGGGAATTATATGGGTCCAGTATGGGAAAAATCAACCCACATTTACCTTCCAGAAAAAAACAAAAAAAAAAACGAAAAAATCTTTTACACATTTTTACACAAATGATTATGTCCCAAGTCCCAGTCCATTTGATGGACGTAAGGTCCCAAATGAGAGAGGCCTATGTACACGTGCAATTTATTGCACATGCGTATAATCAAGATGCCTTAAAGCTAAAGGCGTCTTTTTTAACAGTTGGGAATGATGGCTTCGTGCGTATTTATATATTACCTCTCAATTTTAAAAGTAGTAGGGATATACGAGTTAAAATAAAAACATGACCATGAATTGACGTCCATGTCGGGAAAATAGTTAAGATAAATTTAATAGATACTTTCATTTTGTAATGATCAAACGATTATTTTTATTTTATTATTATCATTATTATTTGCATTTATGCCAGGAAATTTACCATTTTTTTATATACAGTTGTTCCCCTTAATACCCATATTGAACCCATATGGGTCCCATATAGTAATGGGAGGTCAATATTGGAACCATAGAAGTCCTATATCTGTATCACATGGGAGCCATGTGGGCCCCAATGGGATAAATGACTAGAATCTGCCCATATGATTCCCATATATGCACGTTTGCTGGTCGAATTTTACCAGTATGGGACCTATATGGGTCTTATATGGGCAAAAAAGCCTATATGGGGCCCATGTAGGACCCGAATGGGATAAATGCCCAGATTCTGCCCATATGGGTCCCATATATACATGTTTGCTGGGATGGGACCTATATGGCTTATATGGGCAAAAAGCCTATATAGGGCCCATGTAGGACCCGAATGGGATAAATGGCCAGAATCTGCTCATATGGTTCCCATATATACACGTTTGCTGGTCGAATTTTCCCAATATGGGACCTATATGGGTCTTATATGGGCAAAGAACCTATACGGGGCCCACGTAGGACCCTAATGGGATAAATGACCAGATTCTGCCCATATGTGTCGCATATATACATGTTTGCTGGGTAGTTTCCAGTTGGTACCGCGCAAGGACATCTGAGCAGACTGACAGATGTCCTTGCGGCCCGTGGAGGTGTGACTAGGACTTGTTGCCAAATAATATCAATGTTTATTTCAATATTAAATGGCAACCCTTAACCAGCCTCTTTTTTTTTAATCAGACATGGATTGTTTTTCAAACGATTTCAAGAATGTTGCTTAATATAATCTGCACCGTCACGTTAGCCCAAGGATAAAATTTTATCCTTAGTTTCCAGCTGGTACCGCGCTATGACATCTGAGGAGACTGATAGATGCTGAGGATAGATGTCCTTGCGGCTCGTGGAGGTGTGACTAGGACTTGTTGCCATATAATATCAATGTTTATTTCAATATTAAATGACAATCCTTAACCAGTCCCTCTGTCTCTCTCTTTCAGTCAGCCAGGGATTGTTTCTCAGATCTTAAACTGGCAAGTCAATATGTCAACAATCCATGTCTGTTTCCAGTGCATAATTTAATTAGCTATAGTACATATGTAGAAACATACAGCAATTTACACATTTATGTACACAGATATTTACACAAATGTAATTTACACAGAGGTAATAACATAGACGTCAGAAAGACCACATCTGAAGGATTGCACAGCTACACATCCTACATAAATTAACCTCAAGTTATCTAGATATTATGAATCAGTCAGTTTTGTCTCTGATATGAATGACACATATTCGCTTTCTAACATGGGTTAGCAACGCTTACTATTGATTAAGGTAATCATATAAGCCAAGACATGCAAAAATCAAAGTGTTGGTGGAGGGGGGGGGGGGGGGCAGGGGGGAGGGGCGGCGGTGGAGCAAAGGTTCTGACAAGACTGGGCTTCTGCGCAGGCATTTCTAGGCCTTTACTCCCCGTACTTGCGTTGCAAAAAGAAAATCGTGTATGTATACCTAATATTAAAGGGGAACGCAATAAAGTTGTAAGTATATCTTGGAGAAAAGTGCCTAACAAGCCATTTATTTTGGTGCAAGAGTTTTCAAAATCGGCCTAGAAATAAGGAAGTTATTGTGGTTTGAATATGTTTAAAATGACTGTCCTGGATGCCGCCATATTGTAGGCTTTTTGACGTCACACAGCCCAAATTAAATATGCAAAACCAAATTATAAAAGGTTTTTAAGAATAATTTTGCTGCAGGGTTTTTTTATAATCTTTTTATTCTAGTGACAAGCAATCACTTCCCCCAAAATAAACCAACTTTATGAGAATAACTACCTTTATGAAACGAATTTTAATTTTAATGAAAAAAAAAAAAAAAAAAAGGTAAGAGAAAAGTCCAGAGAGTGCCACAATCACAAACCGCAGCCCTTCACAGACCCCAAGAGGAAGAGGAAACCGACAAATCCAAACAAGCACAAATCGAACAAACGTACGAAAAGCACTAAGATTAGCTCTCTCTTGCCCAAGCGGGGTAATCGCAATACTAAAAGGACTAAAACACAAGAACAAAATGACACATGGAAAGACATACAACAAATCTCCTCGTAGAATAAACCACAAAGCAACAAAGAGTAAGACTAACACCGGGACCACCGCCTTAGAACGGTCAGTAAAACCACCGGGGGGTTTAAAGCACTATTACAGCTAGCTAACTTCACCCTGGGTCCCGATGCTACTCTTAATACAGAAACCCATAAAAATTCGGTTCGCATAAAGGCTCCCAACTCAGTCAATGCATCAAAGCGAAAACACAAAAATCAAATTAATCACTATAATAAACAAAGACGAGTACTCATGGCTAATTCTACTGTATGCCAGAGTAAATGAAAACCAATAGTTGAACCACGGCGGGCCAAGCCAAAGACATATCGTCAAGCCCCATCCCACTGGTTTAAGTTTTACGAAGAGGCCGTCATTGGGTCTGAGGCCCGAACCGCCGTCGTGCAATTAAAGAGTGAAGCATAACCATCAACAATAATTGGGTTGACAACTAGGCATGCATTTTGCCGCATAATATCCAGGCTATAGCCAATTCTTTTATAACGGTTAATAAGTTTTCTGAATTGCTCCGAAAAGTTAGATTTACCTACAATTTTTCTAAATCTGTACACTAAGTCACCGTAAAATTAGGGTTCCGATATACCTTGTTGCAGAAATGTTTTCAGACTGACGCTATATTTTTCTAACAAGGCACTGTGTCTGCAATAAAATTTCGAAAACGCCTTACGAAGTTTAAAAATAACGATAGCCCTGCCTAAAAAGTTTGGCAGTAAGGGCTTTATTACGGTAGTTAAAGTCATTAAGATTTGAAGAAGCTCTGGCGAATCTAATAAGTTGAGATATGTATACCCCATATGAGGTACGCCGGGGGACATCGCCATCCAGAAAAGGGAAATTGACTATATCAAAATCAAAATCGTCTCGTTTATCATAAATTTTGGTGGAAACCGTACCATTAGAAATACATAGATTCAAATCCAAAAAAGGTGCCTCGGTATCGGAAGAATTTGCTCTATTTAATTGGAGTTCCGTAGGGTATATCCGGTTCACCATTTGGTCAAAGTAAATATTGTCAATATTTAATAAATCATCAAGGTATCCTGGCCATAGTTTGCCTATAAAGTTTAGTTCCAAATCTAATAAAAATATTATCCAAAAGATAAACAAGGGCATCACAGACTTTTTGACACGACCATAAATTGTGATTATTATATACATCAGAACCGAAAGAAGCACATTCTTCGTTGCAGGCCAAATATTGGGTATTCTCCCGAATAAACGTTCGGTTAATTAAATCAAAGAGTTTATCTTTTATAAGATGATGAGGTAACGTAGTATACAGTGTAGAAAAATCATATGTAGACAATTTAGAAGCCTGAAAGGTTTTAGATTTAAATTTATTGAGAACATCATTAGAATTTTTAATTGACCAAAAATAGTTAATTCGTAAACAGTATCATAGTATCTAATCCAATGTTTTTTTAACAGCAGTAAGGCATGAAGTTAGCAGTTTGGACAATTTAGTAGTCGTACATGAACTAGAATTAGCAATGAAACGTGCTTTATAAGGTCGTTTATGAAGTTTCGGTAACCAATATAACGTAGGAAGTCTGTCTTGTTTTTCTTTAATACTCACTGCAAACTTAGCAGTAATATCGATAGAATGGGTATTAACAATAGATCTCTCGTCAGTAGAAATCCATTCATATGTTTTAGTACTACCAAGTTCTTGTATTAGAGTATTGATATAATAAAGTCGTCACATAACAACAACATTATTAGCAGCTTTATCAGCTGGAGCCAAAACATACTTCCTATGAAATTCTTGGATACCTTGTTTCAAATATCGAAAAGATAATTTAGACTTAGGAGGGAGAAGATCAAGGTTATTAGAGTAAAATAACACACGTTCATCAATGATCTTAAAACTCTTTAATTTCCAGTTATTTAAAGCATTAGACTCAAAATGCTCTCGTTTACACCAACATGCTCTCGTTTAACCTCATTAAATATCCAGGATGGCGGCCATTCCACCAATGTTAGAACATTCAATTGTCTATAACTTACTTAATTTTCCACCGATTTTGATCAAATTTGTGTCAAAATTCGTTGTTTGTAAAGTTCTTTACTTTATAGCACAATACATTTTAAGGTTGCGTTCCCCTTTAAACTCGTATCCGACCAGTTCTGGGCAAAAATAACAATATGAATGTTTAACTTATACGAGCGTATGCATATGAAATGACTTTTTTTTTCCAAAAATGAGCGATCTAAAAGTACGAAGGCTGCATTACGAAAATGGATCTTTAAAATTAGAATATATTGTAGAATAATATTTTGGTTACATTGCAAAGAGAACAAATTTTGTAACAAATATGACAGAACTAGGCATTTTTTTTTCAAAAGTGGGCGGACACGAGCACAAAAAAAAATGTACTGGAGTTTATTTTATTTTATTTTTTTTTGGTTTATATTCATTTATTTTTTATTTATTTATTTTGTTTTATTTTCATTTTTTTTTTCTGATCATTATTTTCTCTTTTCTTTTTTTTCTTTTTTTTCCATTAAAATACAAATGAGTCGAGGCAAAGCCTTTCCAACTACTGCGCATCCGCGCAGTCTGATCAGAGTTTTCTATGATCTCCTTGGATAGCTCTATGAATCTATAGCTTCTTCATGTGGCCAGCGAAGGCTATGACCAATCTGCGCGGATGTGCAGGCTGATCTGAGTCTTCGCCGTGTAAATTGTAGGAAATGCTATGCTCCGGCTCATATTTCAAAAAAGAGCCGCGACACCCGCTGATGTTCAGATTCACTTGAAGTATTGCCCATAGTGGCCCATCTATTCTACTACGAATTACAAAGGTTCTGGCGAGACGCAGGCGCATGCACTTGACAAAATAACCATAACTTTTTTCCTGTGGCGCAGCCCTTTAATAACAATCCTAACTATACTACAAGTGCGTAAGTAAAAACATGCACAGGTTGCACAAAACGTACATGTAGGCATGCTTCAGGCTTCACCTTCGTTTTTGAGTTTTCACATTTACTGGCCTTTGTTTGGGGTTCGGTTTCTTCGCTGCCCCTTTTGCCTTGTTTGGCACTAAGAGCTTTCCATCATTTGAAGTTATGTATTTCTGTTTCTGCTTTTTTTGTCACTCAAGAACGCAGAGAATAGTTCACGTTTTTCTTCTTCTTTAAGCCCTTTAATAACAATCCTAACTATATTACAAGTGCGTAAGTATAAACATGCACAGGTTGCGCAAAATGTACATGTAGGCATGCTTCAGGCTTCACCAACGTTTTTGAGTTTTCACATTTACTAGCCTTTGTTTGGCATTCGGTTTCTTCGCTGTCCCTTTTGCCTTGTTTGGCACAGAGAGCTTTCCATCGTTTGAAGTATGTATTTCTGTGTCTGCTTTTTCTTTTTGTCACTCAAGAACGCAAAGAATAGTTCACGTTTTTCTTCTTCTTGTTTGCATCGCCAAACAGTACCGTTAACAAGATAATGGGTTTTTTTTGTTGTTTTTATTTCTGAACTGGCCAGGCGGTAGTTTCCCGTATCGTGAAGGGCACTTCTGTAGTCGGCGAATTTTATCTTTGTCTCTCTGTACAATTTGTCAATGAGTTCTGATGTGCTCTTTGTTCGCCAGTTTGTTGTTAGTTTCAAGATGCTGTCGAGTGATTCGGCATTGTTATTTGTCCATATTTTTTTTTCAATTTCTCTTCTTCTGTTGTGCTGAAACACGTATTTGTGTAACCTTGGTTTTAAGTTCGACTCAAAATATTTTGCGAACACGGGATATGTTTCCTTTGTGATTCTGTAAATTTCTTCCGCAGTAATCTCAAAACCAATAGTGGTATTGGAATCAACTAGTCCTTCTTGATCAAACAGTTTGTCCATTACATTTTTTACGGTCAGTCTTAGGCATTCCTACATTGTTTTGACAGTAATGTTTGATATTGTCTTTGTGATGTTTCGTACACAAGTACCTTTCCGAATTGGGAAATACGTGCTCTATAGCCTTGGTAAGCGCTTTTTCGTCGTCACTGCCGAATTCCATCTGTTCTGATATTCTTACTTCGATGTCGTCGATTCCGTTATCTACCTCGGTCGGCACATGCTCTAGAAATGTCTTGTACACCTTATAGGTGGCGTCCTTGTGGAGCAGAACTGGAACCATGAAGATAGGATGCTTATCGAGGTTCCTATCTCTATTTTCTTTCTCTTTCCGGACAATGCGCTGGTTCTTATGGACAATTGTTGTCACATAAAATGACCCTAAATTGAAAGTTTTGTCTATGCCTAATGGCCCGTCTTTCTCATTGGTCAAGAAGTGTTTGAGATTAGTAATTTGGTCTTGAGTGTAGCAAATGAAGGAAGGAACTTGATCCTTATTATGTACGATGGTTTGGACATATGGGTGTTCATTTACTATTCCAATCACATCAAGAATCTCGTTGGCAATATTCACCTGTGTGCTGATAGTTTGCTTTGTTTTCGTTTTGTCGTTGTGCTTCTTACTGCGCATAACATTAAAATCTCTAGCACATGTTAAAGAATCGTCTTGTTTCAGATCAGCAAAACTTTCCCCGAGGTTGTTGGTTGGCTTGTAATTTTTGTTGGATAGTATCGAACGTTTTTGGATTTGTCCTTACGAATTCTTCCTTTGATTTAGCGTTCCCATACGGATTGTTTGTTGTTGGTTGTGTCCCTTTATACTCAAAGACAGCTATGTTTCCTAGACTTGTATCTGTTTTACGAACGAAATAAGAAACTTTCTTCTCAAAGTTTGGATCTGTTGTACTTGTTGCATAATAACGGCTGATGGTTACTACGTCTTCATTCGCTGGTTGTGGATCTAACGGCTGCCAATGAACTTTTCCTTGTCGACGTACTTTGGTCGAATACTGGCTGTTCTTTAGTTCCACGTGTCGTACAGAACCGTCAGTCACGACGTACGTTGTCTTACAGGTATTGCCCTTCGTGTAGTGCCACGCACCACAATCGTCATAAAAGTCACAATTCTTGGTTTTTCCAGAAGCGATTTTCGCCATATTTCTTTCATTGTTGACAAGCATGTAACTGTTACTTATCACCAGGCGGAACATCTTCATTCACATCAGTGGCGTTGGTTATAATGTGGTATAACTGACCCGCAGTATGCCATCTCCTTTGGCGCAGCGGTTTGCAAGTGGGCAGAACTGGTAGATCTGGCGATTCTTGAAGCTTGCTTTTGTCGGCTGATATGTTATCTGGTATCTCATTGTCGTCTTGATCGTTGCTCAAAGTAATACAATTATTTTTTCTTTCGTCGTCTAGACTGTTTGTTAGCTGAGACTCGTTTTCAGAGGGAGGACTCAGCATCATATCTGTGCCGTCATGTTGTGCTGATTTATGTTCATGATGAACTTCTTTCTCACAAGCGGTGGAGCTTTGTTCTAATTCCATTATACCTGTAGCTTTAGGTGGCAGATTGTCTTTGATTTCTGTTATTCTCAAGGGGGGGGAGGGGGGGGGGGGGGGCTCCGTTATTCCCAATAATTGTAGCGGTAGTTAGAACTGCGATGACATGCTTGGGTGAAGTTACTGGTATTATTGTCACAGTCTGTGGTAATACAGTCTCAGATTTTGGTGTGGTAATATCTTTTGGTTCCACAATGGTAGAGGTATGTCGTTGTTTTGAGTCGGGCTTGGGTGTACTTGTACTGAGCCTCTTCGACAGCTTCGTTGGTAAGGGAACGCCGTCTCGCTAGCAGTAGGTTGTTCGTCACAACGTCGTACAACTGGAACGAAATGATTCGGTGTCCAGGATGGGAGTCTGAAGGAGCCAAGTCTGCTCCATAACACCGTTATTGTTTCTCTGTTTTTGTTTTCTTCCTTCTTGAAGGGTTTATTTAGGAAGAGCGGAGTTTTGTCTTTGTCTCCATTTAGTGCAGGGTAGACAGATTTATGGGGTTGCCAACGACGGTTGACAGTACAATCATATTCCACACTTACATATGCGCCCCGTCCGTACATGCAGCCATCATGGATTCTTCGTACGACGGAGAAAATGACATCAGATCATTGTAGTCGTCTCGATTCTTGTACTGTTCTGCGTTCAACTACATCTATTGCTGTTCTTAGGCGCAGCCTTGGGGCTAAGTCTTCATCCCCGGTGAGGACAGTTGACACGGAGTTGAACAGGTAGTTCCCATCACCCGTTGACAGGCCTGGAATACCAAGTTCTGACAGGTTAGATCTTCTCATGATATCTTCAGCTTGGCGGTCGATTTCGACAAACCCGGAAGGGATGTGGTTCTTCCCATGGAAGCTGAATGGCAGTATACAGTCTCTGGGCTTCCCGTCTAGCCGCAAACTTCAAGCCATCGACACCATAGGTTGTGGACCACCAGAAAAAAATATGATCACGTGAACGTGAATGCACGCTCAGCGAAAAGCAGTGCTGGGACACAGCAATTCTTAAAATTTACATATGTGTAGTCCGATAATTGTTTTCACAGTCCTCATGACACAAAGCGGACTGAGCAGCCTGCGTCAGCGTAAATGCGCAGGCTGATCTGAGTCTTCACTGTGTGTCCATTTTAAATTGTAGGAATTGCTATGACCAGTGAATTTTATGTTTTTGTGTGTTTATTATTTGTGCTGCGCATATTTTTTACATGTTTTGTATAACAGTGATTGGTGGGCGTGGATATAATGCGCTGTGTGAGTTTTCACTATGTGTATTGTTGGGGTTTCTTTTTTTTTTTTTTTTTCGTCAGACAGTTTTCATGGTGAAAAAAAAATGTATTATCATTTGTTACGACCGAGCACTCCTTCCTTCGATTATCTGCCTTAGCAGATTACGCATAGCTTCTAAGTATATATTCAATCTCTGACAACTGCGTCAGTGAGTCGACTCTTTGGCTCAGTCGTTAGAGCATTGGATTTTTATCCGGGAGGACCGGGTTCGATTCCCACGAGAGGCGGAATATTTTTTCAGCTATGCTTCATTCCTTTGTTACGGTCATGTCGTAAGATGGGGGCTCGTCCGGGATCGGACTTTATTTCGCCGAAAATGGCTTCACCTCATCATAAATGATGACTTCCTTGAAAAGGGGGAGTGTTACGACCGAGCACTCCTTCCTTCGATTATCTGCCTTAGCAGATTACGCATAGCTTCTAAGTATATATTCAATCTCTGACAACTGCGTCAGTGAGTCGACTCTTTGGCTGAGTGGTTAGAGCATTGGATTTTTATCCGGGAGGACCGGGGTCGATTCCCACGAAAGGCGGAATATTTTTTTCAGCTATGCTTCATTCCTTTGTTACGACTTTCATGTCGTAAGACATTTATATGATCTATGGTTATAACATTTATTCTTGGTTGCAGGTTGGGGTCTGGGAAGGGCCGCGGTCTGTGATTGTGGCACTCCCTGGACTTTCCTCTTACGTACCTTTTTATGTTCGTTCCTATTTGTTTCTTTATCTACTGTACTCATATTTGATAATGATATTGTGCGCTCTCGCCGCTTAAAGGTTTCTTTCAGCGGCCACTAAGGACACTGATCTTAGTCTTCCATGGGTGCACATGTATATTGTTCCGGTCCATATGGAAAATTGGGGGGTTTACATTTTAACGCGTTTTAACGTTTATTTGAATGTATTAAGTTTTAATATTTTTTTATCTACTTATTTATTTTGATTCATTTATTTATTTACATGTATTTTTCTTTTTTCTTGAGCCTCGATGCAGGAAAATAGCCATTCAGACAGCCCATAACATTAACGTTAACCCATGCAATAACGGCTGTTTTCCTGTGACGTGGCTCATTTACTTCGCACAGTTAGCCCTAATGCACCATTATTATAATGTCACCGCGTAATTTTATAACTTTCACTAAACGGAAAATGGTAGTCTGTCTCCAGACTTTATCTTTTCTGTCATTTTCTCTTTTCTCTTTTCTTTTCAAAGGTATAAAATCTAGTCAGCTTATAATGATTTGATAAGTTATGTCCCTTAGTGGCAAAGGTAGAATTGTTTCTGTAGTAGACTAGCTACTGGTCGGATATCAATATTATTTTCATCAATCAATTATATTTATTAATTTACTATAATGAACTAGGGGCCATCTACTACTTACTGCTTGCCTCACCTCTTTTATAGCAGCAACTAATCTTGGTGATATCCGACCTTCCCAGCTAGCATTCTTTATAAATCTATAGCGGGCCGTTATTGGCCCGTCAGCTACCCTGACGGGCCGATAACGGACCGCTATAGATTTATAAAGAATGCTTACCGGGTTGATGTCATAGACCAACTATTAGAGACTGGCTATACAAGCTGCCATACATAAATTTGAATCAGCTTATAGTAAGGAGTGATAAAACATGACACCAAGGTCTAGGAGCTAGTCTACTTCTGTAGTAAAACAGTGAATCGGGATTAAAAAGACAAATACAGCTACAGGAAGTGATAAAGAATGATAAAAAAATGCAGAAACGACTGGAGCCAGTGTAGGAAAATGGTGGCGGGAACGAATTTATTTAGCAGGCAGGTAGTAAGTGCTGTTCTGCAATTTGTCAAAATTGACACGGTACTGTGAGTTTACCTGTGCGCACAGCACGCATTACATGACTACTACAATAAACTCGTTTCCGCCCAGACCCATCACGAAACCATGCCTATAAAATATTGACCCCCACTTAAACCCAACTTTTATATAGTAATTAAAACTGGGGTTTACAGGGCATGCTTTTTACTCGTTCGAATCGCCTCGTCGAGACGGTTCTAACAAGTACCCACAACAAAAGTATAAGGTGCCGCTATGGGTCCCCATAGTGGCACCCTATACTACTATTCACAATCTATGTTTGGTGTTTACAGGAGTATGAATTATTTTTCTTATTTATGCTCAAAACATAGATTGAGGATACTCGTTAGAACCACCTCGTCGAACCGCCTCGTCAAGGCGATTCTAACAAAAACCCTCAATCTATGTTTGGGGTTTACAGGGTTATGAATTATTTTTCTTATTGAACAATTTTCAGGTAAAAAAAAAACACACACACACAATGATATTTTTCTTGTTTCTGCTCAAAACATAGATTGTGGGTAGCTGTTAGAACCGCCACGGTGAGGCTGTTTTAACGAGTACCCGCAATCTATGTTTTTGAGCATAATTAAGAAAAAATAATTCATACCCGTGTAAACCCCAAACACAGATTGTGGGTACTTGTTAGAACCGCCTCGACGAGTCGGTTCTAACGAATATCCTCAATCTATGTTTTTTTAACATAAATAAGAGGCGGTTCTAACAAGTACCCATGACTGAAATGATTATATGACATCAATTTAGGACAGTGCCTGGAAAAGACCAAATGAAACGGAACATTAAATTTTGATACAGATATTTCACAATGATTATAGATATAATAGCGAAAAGCTCTGGTTATAAGACGATCGTATCTGTCTATAGAGTTTAGTATGATATTTTGGGTATAAAATATGAATCACATTTCATTTTATGGTCTTTATTTGTATTTTAGTGAAAAAAAAAACAACAAAAAAAAAACCTGATGTCTTGAATTTATTTATTTGAAAGGAAATTTGTTTTTATAATTCAAATGTAAGAACAGTGGAATCTCAATTTGCAGTCACCTCTCAACAACAGCCATCAAGTAATTTCACAGCGGGAGTTACATTACGTCAACATATATTCCTCTCTTCAACTGTTTGTACTTCTGATACGAGACAGACATTTTATGATTGTTTTATTATCAATATTGTTATATAATAAGTAAAAGTCCCACTGTAAATTATGTTGTCACTTAAAGTTCCATTTTTGCATATCAGAGACGTGAATTTTAAATGAGTTGTCAATACAAACTTTGATTTGTGAGTATATTGAAATGTCATAGCAGAAGATTCAATTATATATATATATATAATATATATATATATATATATATATATATATATATATATATATATATATATATATATATATATATTATATATATATATATATATATATATATCATCCCCTTAAGGGCTAGATTTACTTATAAGAAAAAAAAATAATACAATAAAAAGTCAAAACGCATTGCCTTTGGAAACAAGTTGTTAATATTAATACCGATTACGAAATATAAAGGGAATTTCACACAAGGCGTTGAATTATGCCTCTATCATTCCAAAGAGATAGTTTTACCTATAAGAGACAGACTCTTGACCCCAATTTTAACACAAATTTGTTTACGGAATACAATAAAATTCGCATCACAAGGCCAATTGTGTCTTTATATTCTTGTGTTCACTTATAGTTCTGTTTTTACATATGAGACATCATCTTTATGTCAGTTACATCATGCCTTCATAGTGCATTTTAAAGTTTAGTTTAACTGGTAACAGACAGACACTTTACACAAGTTTTAATGTTGTTAAAAGAATACAAAATTATACGCATCAGAAGGCGAATTTTGCCAAAATGTATTTGTTTTCACTTCAGCGGCCACTTAGGACACTGACCTGTTTGTATATTCAATTTCAGTGTCGGCATTTTTAAGGGATAAGCGTTTATCGTTAATCGAATAGTAAAGGTAGCATCGTACATCTATTTATCTATCTATCTATCTATTACGGTCCGTTCGTACTCTGTCCATCCATCTGTCTGAACGTCATTTAATCTATACTATACACAAACTGGATCTTCAGTTCAGGTTCTCTCTCTGTCTCTCTGTCTCTCTCTCTCTCTCTCTCTAATAAGTTTGCACACTCTCGGATCTTGGATCTTGTATTAAAATGGAATTTTGAAACTGTTAATTTGAACCAAAAATGCTTTTTACATGTTGAGTTTGGAAACGCAAATTGATCACAAAATCAATACCCAAATTGGATATTTGGTATAAAATCAGCTTACAAACACCCATTTTGGAAATTTTAGAAATTTTGTGCATTCTTTAAATTCGTATCTTTATTCATATAGAGCTACATAATATAAAATTTGTATTTACTCTTAATATGTAATTATATATGCTGATTTCGCTGATCACGCATGAAATTAAGCAAAATCAGTGTGGCAAAATCAACACACAAATTTTATATTTTGTGCACAATCAATCTCAAAACCCATTGTATTTACAGAAAATGCTCATTTGCGTATATACTAATCCAGTGGGCACACAACGTTGAAACAACTTTTGTGCGTGCTGGGTGCCTGTTTCAACGTTTGTGTCCGATGCGAATCTTATGGCATATATTAAACAAAAGTATTATGGATTTGTTTTAAAGATTCGATTTCATAAGCCGATTTCGATTTCGATTTCACGGCAAACAGATTTAGCTAAATCAGCAGATAAATAAGAGCTTTCGGTAATATTCACAGCCTCAAAATCAAATTATTATGTTATGAAATTATGCATATTGGCGTATACATATTATATCTTGATTCATACATAATAAAGGAATTTTGTCTGGGTTCCGGATATTGATTTTATAGGCTGATTTTGCCATTGAAAATTGATTTCGCGGACCATGGATTTTGAAAAATCGATACACAAATGGGACAGTTTGACTATTCGTGCAAAATCAATCTAGAAACTTGTTCCTTCCTAATAAAAAGTGAACAGTTGCGAACAGAAGTAGTCTTTAGTCATATGAAAATAAATTATGTATTCAAACACTTGATTATATTTAGCTGATAAAATCAGCACCATTTTTTAAAAAGAAATTTTGCACATAGGTGTTTAATCATACAATTGTTCATATAATTAAACTATACATGTGCCCCGAAAATTTCGCCAACAAAAAATGATGTAGCTGATTTCGCCGATTAGTGATGCCGGAAATATAATGGGCACAGTGAACTAAATGTGACAGAACTAGCTGCTGATTGGTGCAAAAAAGTATAGGGGTAGTTATTTTGTGTAAGGAGACCTATGATTGGTTAATAATAAAGATGAATTAAAACTGACCATTCTTTTTTGAAGAAAAAATGTTTGTGTGTAATTTCCTGATTGTTTCAAAGAAATAAATGTTTCTGTTTGTGTTTGCTGGAGCCAGAAGAAGAAGTGGTGAAATTGCAAAGTTTCAATTTTTGATACCTCCCAAATGAAGGGTTGCTACATTCAGCCTCCAAAACGTCCGAGAAAGTGCTGATGACAGTGGTGTTTTTTCCTTATTTATTTTACTGTGCTAAGCCTTGTTTTTGAATTAAAACAAAATTTGGACGCCCAGCCATACCCTGAAATGAACTCTTAACCACCAAAAAGAGTGGAACTACTATGGAGCTCCATGGGGAAGAATAATTAGTTCACTGTAGCCTACAAATAAAATGGTGTTAGTCTTATTCTTTGTTGCTTTGTGGTTTATTCTACGAGGCGATTTGTTGTATGTCTTTCCATATGTCATTTTGTTATTGTGTTTTTCAGTCCTTTTAGTATTGCGATTACCTCGCTTGGGGAAGAGAGAGCTAATCTTAGTGCTTTTCGTACGTTTGTTCGATTTGTGCTTGTTTGGATTTGTCGGTTTCCTCTTCCTCTTGGGGTCTGAGAAGGGCTGCGGTTTGTGATTGTGGCACTCCCTGGACTTTTCTCTTACCTTTTTTTTTCAGAATCATTGAAAGTGAAATATACGATTATTTAGGCACTATACAATTTTTATTGGCCGGCGCGCGAATCGCGCCGGTCTCTTAATAGGTGACAGGACTGCTGATTGGTGCAAAATATAGTGATGCCGGAAATATAATGGGCACAGTGAACTAAATGTGACAGAACTAGCTGCTGATTGGTGCAAAAAAGTATAGGGGTAGTTATTTTGTGTAAGGCGACCTGTGACTGGTTAATAATAAAGATGAATTAAAACTCATTATACTAATTTGAAGAAAAAATGTTTGTGTGTAATTTCCTGATTGTTTCAAAGAAATCAATCTTTTTGTTTGTGTTTGCTGGAGCCAAAAGAAGAAGTGGTGAAATTGCAAAGTTTCAACTTTTGGTACCTCCCAATTGAGGGGTTGCTGCTACATTCAGCCTCCAAAAAGTCCCAGAAAGTGCTGATGACAGTGGTGTTTTTCCTTATTTATTTTGCTGTGCTAAGCCTGGTCTTTGAATTAAAACAACATTTGGAAACCCAGCCATACCTTGAAATGAATCCTTAACCACCAAAAAGGGTGAACATTACTATGGAGCTCTATGGGAAAAAATAACTAGTTCACTGTACCCTAATATAGCTTTGGAGAAGTGTTCGATTAGCGCAGAGTGCAGTTTGGTAAGTTTGACTATGACCTGTGATCCATACTTAAAAATTCAAACATCAAACATGTTCATATCTGACGCATGCTAAAATAAGCTTCTAGATAAAATCTGATAACTTATTTACGTTCTGGCATGTTTTTTTTTTTTTGTTTTTTTGTTTTTTTTTTTTTTCTTAAATAATAATGTACAAAATAAATCTCGCGGAGATCCCAATATGACTAAGATTCGCATATTGCTTGATCAAGAAAATTCATAAAGCTTAATAAAAGCATACATTAAAGAATCACATTATTGTTCTTTTTAACCTTTTACATTGAGAATTTATCTAAACTTTAGTATACCCGTGTCCCATATTTCTAAGTAAACATGACACAAAAAGTATCGTGATAACTACCTAGCTATCTCTTGGCAGAAATATGCCACCATAATGCTATGGTGGCATATTTCTGCCACGAGATAGCTAGGTAGCTATCACGATACTTTTGATAATTATCTTGATATTTCGAAGTTTCCTGAAAAGATTATCTAAATAGTATTAAGTTTCCTGGAAATATTATCGCGAAAGTTTACAGTTTTATCGCGATATTTTTGCGTTAGTGCCCAGAGCTGCCATTTATTTTCTGTTATCTACAAATAGAACCGATATCGGAAAACCTTTGTTTATACTGTTGAAAATTCACCAAGGGTATTCACCAGCGACTTTTAAGGTTAGAGTTTATACTAGGTAATCGCAAACTGGTGCGTGGAAATCCCGGAATGTCATATCCGCTTGTGTTCTATTTAAAGCTACCTCGCTACCATGAAAATTTTATCGCGATAATTTTATCTAGAAACTAATGTCAGTTCCGAGCAGTATCACGAAATTTTGCGTTAAAATATTTTCTGGAAATTAATAATTATAACTAAATAATTCAAGTTATTGCGATAATGTTTTCAGGAAAACTTTTTATTTTCTGGAAAATTAAGAATACTATCGCGATAGCTATCTAGCTATCTCGTGGCAGAAATATGCCATCATATAATGCTCATAGGTATAGTCAAGGACGTTTGTGATTCACTCCGGGACAGCGGGTTCCGGGTCGTTTCGGCCTGGGTCGTTTCGGCCAATTTAATGGGTGGGTTGATTCGGCCTCGGTAGGTGGGTCGTTTCGGCTCATTTTCAGTATGGTAGAGTATAAACATGGATTTGTAAGATGGACGGAAGGACAGACGGACGGATGATGCCAGGATAGATAGATAGATACATACATACGTAGATCTTTCCCGCTTCATTGTTTGGAGATATAGTAAATGAGTTTATACAGAGACGAACGGATGGACAGACGGACGTATGTTCGTACGTACCTATGTATATATGGATGGGTGGATAGATTTTTGGGGTTTAAAGTAAATGTTTAGTTAGGTGGATGGATGGACGGACGGACGGATGGACGGACAGGCAGGCAGGCAGACAGACAGACAGACAGACAGACAGATAGATAGTATTTCATCCTTGATTTAATTGTTTAAAGTATTAATAAAAAGCGACAATCGTTACTGATGTACATGTTTGTTTCGACAGTTGGTGAGAACAGAACAGAACAAAACTTTATTCCAGGCCACACGCAGGAGTTGTAAGAGAAGGAAATAAAAACAGAAAACAAAAAAAAAAAAAAAAAAAAAAAAAAAAAAAATGCAAAATGAACAAAGCCAGTGACAAAGTTTCCAAACAAACATTGTACACTTTACATACTACATACTGTCCACACACATAAATACATACATACACACATATGCATGTTTGTAGGTACATACATACATGTACACACAATAAGTAAGTAGGAAAAATAATCCACACACAGCATTATCCTATCCCCTCCACCGGCTTCACACTAGTTCACCAGGAGGTGAACTATTTGCTATGAAAAAATATGAAACCAGTAGAACTGAACTGAACTGAGCTAAACTTTATTTGATTAAGCTCAGGCTACACATGTGGCGTAAGAGAACATATATATAATGCATACAACATACACACACACGCACCTACCCAAAACACACACACACACACACACACACACACACATTACTTAAATGACAGATGAAAACTTTTTGATAATCATATCTACAAATTTAGATAACTGAATAAGGTCTTTTACATTAAGTAGAGAGCAATTCTTTAAGTTTAATGACATTAGGTCTCTTGTAAAAGTATGATTTCAAAAATTGTTTTCGTTCGGCTTGAAAATAATTACACATGAACAGATAATGGAACTCATCTTCAGTGTCTTGTTTTATACATAGATTATATTTTCTTTCATCGAGTGGACTAATTTCCCACCGACCTGTTTCAGCCGGGGAGTCTGTGGTTACTCAGTCTATATTCCAGTAGTGCATTGTACTGCTTTTTATTTAACTTTACCAAATAATTGTCTAACTTTATGTTCTGTTTGTTAAGATATTTTTTTCCCTTTAGAAGATAGATTTTCTTTCTGATGCCAATCATGAACGTGCAAATCAACCAAGGTTTCAGAAAAAGGTAAGAGAAAAGTCCAGGGAGTGCCACAATCACAAAACGCAGCCCTTCCCAGACCAACTGATAAAAATAATTCTTTTATGCTATGAATCCTTTTATGTTGGTATTCTCCACTGCAGTATTGGTGGAAAAGTATATCATACAATAATTTATATAATTTTGATTCTTTGCCATAAATAATATTCAAACAAAAGCCAATCAAGCGCGTTTTAATGGTTACATCAATGGGTCTGTGACCAAGCTCTGCATGCAGCATATATACTGGGATGCTCTTTGTTGACTTCCTGGTGTACCTCAAGAATGCATTATGAAGATTTTCAATTTGTTGAGCCTTTTCAAATGCACATACTTCACAGCCTTATAGGGTTATTGGTAAAATAGTGTGATCGAATACTTGTAGTTGTAAATTAAAAGGAAGACTCAAGGACCTGATTCTTTTGTATAAAAAGTGCATAGCTTTCTTTGCCTGGTCATAGTTGTACTTAATAACTTTTGAAAAACTTCTACTTTTAATAAAAACTACATCTAAGTATTTGAAATCCTTACATATTGAAAATTTGTTTTCACCAATTCTGATGTCAAAACGATCATCATTACGTGTTCCAAAAATTAAAATCTTGGTCTTATCGTAATTAATGTCAAGCTTCCATAATTTTGCGTATTCATGTAACACATTCAAACAGTGCTGAAAACTCTTTTTATCAGTAGCTGCATAGAGTAAAACAAACAACTTCCCGCCGTGGTTCAACTATTGGTTTTCATTTACTCTGGCATACAGTAGAATTGCCATGAGTACTCGTCTTTGTTTATCATTGTGATTAATTTGATTTTTTATGTTTTCGCTTTGATGCATTGACTGAGTTGGGAGCCTTTACGCGAACCGAATTTTTATGTATTTCTGTATTAAGAGTAGCATCGGGACACAGGGTGAAGTTGGCTAGCTGTAAAAGTGTTTTAAACACCGCGGTGGTTTATTCTACTGACCGTTCTAAGGCAGTGGTCCCGGTGTTAGGCGATTTGTTTTATGTCCTATCTTGTGTTATTTTGTTCTTGCCCTTTTCAGACCTTTTAGCACTGCGATTACCTCGCTTGGGGAAGAGACAGCTAATCTTAGTGCTTTTCGTACGTTTGTTCGATTTGCGCTTTTTTTTTTTTTTTTTTTTTTTTTTTTTTTTTTGTCTGTTTCCTCTTCCTCTTGGTGTCTGGGAAAGGCTGCGGTTTTGATTGTGTTACTCCCTGGACTTTTCTCTTACCTTTTTTTTTCAGGTAAAATTAATATCATCAGAAGCAAATTCTGTAATGTTTTTGTTGGATTCGTAGGTTGGCAGGATTCACGCAGATAAATAAGGCGATAGAAATAAACCACGTTTATTTAGCGACCACATGACACGGAAGTGATTTTAGCAAGGGGAGTAACCAGTTACGGTACACCAAATTACATGGTTCAACTAAGTACCGAAATATGTGATAATGTTACATCTCCTTTCTTTTGAAAGCTTGGAATAAACATCGTGAAAAGCAAAAGAACTAAGCTGTTTGACTATGACATAAATGTGTTAAAGGAGAACAATGAGTTAACAACTGTCTGTGCATGGCATTTTCAACAGCTCTAGGTCGTGTCAATTTGGCAGTTCATATCAGTTTGGAATAGTCTGAAATAGATGTAATGAACAACATATATGAACATAATAAAACACATTGTATTTCGTCAAATGATATTCTCAATCCTGGAATCTGTGTACGAAGAGTGTATTCAGTTTATAGTGGTGCCTAGCACTGTGGAATCACCATTTCAAATTTTCAATAGTTTGAAGACTCACAGTTTCACACTGACATAAGAATCACTATTTCACTTTGATTGAAGAATCACTATTTCACATTGATGTGATCACTTTGGGTTTAACTGCACGTCCAGAACGAGTGATGTACGGTTGACTAGACGGATTAGACTTTGAACTAGGTGGAACAGACGTAGCTTGACTAGATAAACTCTGACTAGACAAATTTTGCCTTGGATTTTGAGAGACAGGTGCATCAGATTGGACTTCTGGAGATGTGAACTTGTATCAAATGGATTAAAGTCACAATGCGCATCAAAATCATGACTTTCCCCTATTTTCTGAAGAAGACGTCTGTTGCGCCTATATCGATTTCCTGATTCAGTTTGCACGACATAGGATCTATCGGCATGCTTATTTGTGACAATGGCTGGCTGCCAAATGTTACTGTTATCCCTTAAGCGCACCAATTCACCCACTTTCAACAATTTTAGGGGTTTCGAACCTACATCGTAATAGTGTTTCTGACGGTCGTGGCGTTTATGCAATTCTGTCTGCACTTTAGATGTGTCTACAGCTTTCGGTAAGAGCTGTTGGTTGATAGATGGTAAGATAGAGCGATAACGCCTGCTATTTAGTAGCTGTGATGGTGAATAACCACATTCAAGGGGGGTGTTGCGGTATTCAAGTAAACTAATATAGGGGTCTCTCTTATCAGCTTTTGCCTTATCAAACTAGTGTTTCATTATCTGGACATACTTTTCAGCCAAACCGTTGGATTGCGCAAATAATGGAGAGCTAGTTGAATGACTAAAATTCCATTCTTTGGCAAATTTAGCAAACTGTTCTGAAGAGAACTGGGGACCATTATCCGAAATAAGTGTTTCCGCTATGCCTTGATTCGAAAAGAGCTTCCGAATGACTGCTTCACTAGTTGTGCTATCCAACCGGTCTACTTCAAAATATCGGCTGTAGTAACAAACTGTTACCATGTAGTTCTAGTTATTCCAGAAGAACAAATCGCAAGCGACTACCTGCCAGGGACGTTCTGATACAGGATACGACTGAAGTGGTTCTTTTGGGTTGTCATTTCGACGTTCAAGACGAATGGTACAACTGAGTACATACTCCGAGATTTCCGCTGACATTTTTGGCCAGAACATAATGTCACGGGCACGCTTTTGACATTTTTCTACACCCATATGACCTGAATGTACAGAGTCAAGCATAGATTTTCGCAAAGATGGGGGTATCACGAGTTTTTCACCCTTGAACACGAGATCATTGACCACTAACAACTCGTCACGATGATTCCAATATTCAATGATAGAGGGAGAACAGTCTGAGCGATTCTCAGGCCATCCATCCTTCATGCCATTTTTCAAATTGTGAAACTTCTGGTCTGACTTGCCAGCATCAACAAGTTCTCGAAGTTTGGCATCACTGAAGGATTGAAAACAACTGAGTGAACATGCATATCAAGACCTTTACTCAAATCAGGGTATGTATCTGGAAGGTACTTCCTGCTAAGGGTGTCAGCCAGAGGTATGGACTTTCCCTTAACAAATTCAACATGCAAATCATATTTCTGCAACTGCAGAAGCATACGTTGTATACGAGGTGGGGCAGTATGCAGGGGTTTCTTCCAAATGGACTCAGTGGGTTTATGGTCAGATTCGACCTTTACAGGGCGACCATAGACATATTGGTGGTACCTTTTGCAACCAAATAGGATAGCATACGTCTGTTTTTCTATTTGCGCATAATTGACCTCAATGTCGGTGAGAGATTTCGACGCAAAAGCAATGGGCTTGCCTTCTTGCAGTAATGTAGCACCTAAACCGTGTTTCGAGGCGTCAGCTTGCAAAGTTAGAGGCTTGTGGGGGTCATAATACGCAAGTACTGGGGCTTGTGTGAGTCTGCTTAACCATATCAAAGGCTTGCTGCTGGGAACTATCCAAAATGAATTCAGTGTTCTCACGCGAAAGAGAACGCATCGGAGTCGTGACTTCACTCAAGCTTGGTGCAAAGCGACTTAAGTAAGTGATCATGCCTAAAACTATTTGTAGTTCGTTACGGTCACGTGGTGGCTCCATGTTAAGTATCGCAGGGATTTTCTCTGGGTCTGCCTTCAAACCCTTAGAGCTCAGAATATGACCAAAGTAGGGTACTTCCGATGCACAAATGACAGCTTTGTCTGCATTGAACTTTACACCCTTGGACCTAGCACGCAGTAAGACATTGCTGTTCCTTTGACGAACCATATACAAGAATATCACCAACGATTGCTGCAAACCCTTCTAGCCCTTCAACGGCTTCATCGCTCTTGCGCTGGAACTCATCTTGACTACAAATAAGACCAAACGGTAAACGCAAGTAACGGTAACGGCCGTACGGTGTGTTAAATGTAGTAAGGTATGACGAACGCTTCGACAATTTGACGCTCCAGTAGCCACTACGCGCATCAAGAATACTAAAGAATTTAGCATCAGCTAATTGCGGAAGGATATCATCCAATGTACGCATAGGGTAGTGTGGACGACGTATTGCCTTGTTAAGTGCTTGAGGGTCAAGACATACACGTAACTTGCCGGTTTTCGGTTTTTCGGTAATAACAAGAGAGTTTACCCAGTCGGTAGGCTCGGTGACCTTGACAATAATGTCACTATCTTCCATACGCTTTAAGTCAGCCTTAAGGGGTTCTTTGAGAGCTACAGGTACCTTTCTAGGCGGATGAACAATAGGTTCTGCTTCAGGTTTGAGATGGATTGTACACTCACCTGGGAACAGACCAACACCAGTGAAAACATCCTTGAATTCAGACATTATGTCCTGCAATGTATCCTGGGAAGTATAGGAAGATTGTACATTGTAAACTAGCTTGATGACGTTAAGGTCAACAGAAGACTTTAAGCCTAACAAAGGTGGATTGTCAGTTTCGACAATATAGAACAATGGCTTAGTGTGTACATCTTTGTGGGAACAATTAAGTGTTATTGTGCCAAGAACCTTAAGCGTGTCACCACTGTATGCGGACAGTTGACTTTGAGCTTTCATCAAAGGACCTTTGAGGATTAGAGCTTGATAGTGTTTCAGAGGCAAAATATTTACTTGCGAGCCAGTGTCAATCTTAAATTTGACATCTTTGCACGACGGACCTAATTTAGCTTCAACGAATGCCTGATTTTGGCCTGTGTCTGTGCAAACTGAATTCACAGAATCTACGAAAAAATCAGATTCGCTACTATCAGAGTTGTTACTGTTTATACAACCCGCGTCACTCGTAACTGCATGTGCATTAACCTTTTGAGATTGCCTACAAACACGCGCGAAATGATTATACTTCATGCACTTGTTGCACTTTTACCCTTTCGCTGGACAGGAACCAGGCTGATGCTGCCCTCCACAGTTGCCGCATGAACCAGTCTTGTTTTTATCACTTTGTTGTGTACTGCGACTTGATGAGCTGGTGGATGATGCACTGCGACCTGATGAGTTGTTTGGTGCACTGCGACCTGACGTGCTTTGTGGTGTACTGCGACCTGATATTTGTGAGAATGTTTATGTTTGACATAGTTGACCTCTGACGACGACATAGTTTTTAATTGTTCTTGAGAGTATTCATACTCTTGGGCAATTTGGATAGTTTTGTCAAGTGTCAGATCTTTGCCCATATTAATAGGCTTTTGGCGAATCTTGCTAGAGTTTATCCCGAAGACAATTCGGTCCCTTATCATTTCATCAGCATTCGTGCCATAATCACAGTCTTTGACACTAACACGTAGACGTGTGAGAAAAGCAGTGAATGAGTCAGTTCCATGGACCTCATTGTGGAATTTGTAGCGAGCAAATATGGGGTTTAACTTAGGGGAAACATAGTTCTTAAACCCTGTAGAATAGAAGTCAATTTTCTTGAGCTGCTCTGGGGGAATTTTCCAGGTTCTGTGGATTTCCCGACCTTTATCGCCGACCCATAACAGTAGGTTACCTCGCTAGGGGAAGGGAGAGCTGGTCTGGGTGCTTTTCGTGCGTTTGTTCGGTTTGTGCTTGTTTAGATTTGTCGGTTTCCTCTTCCTCTTGGGGTCTGGGAAGGGCTGCGGTTTGTAGCAACGGGACCCAGGGTGGTTAGCTAGCTGTAAAAGTGCTTTAACCCCGCCCGCACCCCCACCCCTCGGTGGTTTGCTCTACCGACCGTTCTAAGGCGGTGGTCCCGGTGTTAGTCTTACTCTTTGTTGCTTTTTTGTTTATTCTACGAGGCGATTTGTTGTATGTCTTTCCGTGTGTCGTTTTGTTCTTGTGTTTTTCGGTCCTTTTAGTGTTGCGGTTGCCTCGCTTGGGGAGGAGGGGGCTGGTCTTGGTGCTTTTCGTTCGTTTGTTCGGTTTGCGCTTGTTTGGATTTGTCGGTTTCCTCTTCCTCTTGGGGTCTGGGAAGGGCTGCGGTTTGTGATTGTGGCACTCCCTGGACTTTTCTCTTACCTTTTTTGTGATCGTGGCACTCCCTGGACTCTTACCTTTTATGCTATCTGATCCTCCTCCATTTTTTCTTTCAGCGGACCCTTGAAGATCAGCTCTACGTGCGCTTTAAATTTCTCCCAACTGTCGGTTAAGTTCGAGCTTTCCCAGTCCATCCTGGGTGGTGGAATGCCTGCCATTTCCATGTTTAACCTTCGATCTCACTTCTTACACCATGTAATGTTTTTGTTCGGTTTGTAGGTTGGCAGGATTCACGCAGATAAATAAGGCGATAGAAATAAACCACGTTTATTTAGCGACTACAGGAAACGGAAGTGATTTTTAGCAAGGGGAGTAATTCGTACTGAATTATTCTAAGGTCACAGTCAACCATTTAGGGTACACAAAATTACATGGTTCAACTAAGTACCGAAATATGTGATAATGTTACAAATTCTACATCAATACCAGGACATTTCTTAGACACAAGAAAGCTTTCAAGATCATTCAGAAATAAGGAAACTAAGACAGGTGACAGACTTTTAACCTTGTCGGACTGCTCTAAAACTTTGGAAAAAAATCTGACTGATTACCGTTGAATGAAACACATGATTTAATTTCTTGGTACATGTTAAAGGCAATACGAAGTACATTCCCATTAATATTTTTTGCCAGTAATTTTGGCCGTAATCCTACACGCCAAACAGTGTCAAAAGCTTAACTAAAATCTACGAAAGAGCAGAATAGCTTTAACTGTTTGGACTTCAAAATTTCACTAAGAGCGTGAAGAGCAAAATATGATCGTTTGTAGAATATCCGGCTCTAAAACCGGCTTGATTTTCTTTCAAAATACCATAAGTATTAAGACATTCATTCAGTCGTAAGTTGAGTATTGCTGTGAAATGTTTGCCAAAGCAGCTTAAAATTATTATTGGTCTGTAGTTCTCAGGCCGTGAAAGATCTCCTTTATGCTTGTATATGGGCCTTATAAATTCTTCTAGCCAGGCGTCTGGCAACATTCCAGTTTCAAGAATCAAATTGAAAAAAGAATTGTACAATGACATTATTATATTAGAAGTATTCTTTATGTATTCATTTATGATATCATCATTTCCACATACTTTATTATTCTTTAAAGACTTGATACATTTTAAGATTCTACAGTCAGTAATAGGTGTAATAGGAGGAAAAAAGTAAGAGAAAAGTCCAGGAGTGTCACAGTCACAAAAAGGGGGTAAGAGAAATCTGCAGCCCTTCCCAGACACCAAGAGGAAGAGGAAACATACAAAACCAAACAAGCGCAAATCGAACAAACGTACGAAAAACACTAAGATTAGCTCTCTCTTCCCCAAGCAAGGTAATCGCACACTAAGATAGCTCTCTCTTCCCCAAGCGAGGTAATCGCAATGCTAAAAGGACGGAAAAACACAAGAATAAAATAACACAATGTAAGACATAAAACAAAAACCATCGTAGAATAAACATCAAAGCAACAAAGAGTAAGATCAACACCAGGACCACCGCCAGAGAGCGGTCAGCAGAGTAAAATGAACGTCAAAGATATTGCCTTTGGAATTACAGAACACACTATAGATTAGAAAATGGGAGTCTCGGTTTTATTGAGACTCTTCATAAACAGTAATTAAGTTTGCAACACTGCTTACGCCCTATAGTGTATACATGAGCAGAACTCCATAAACCACTGTGAGTGGGGATTCAAAATTGGTTCGTTATCATTGTTGGTTTTCAGAATCAGGCTGTTCATTTAAACCTTTGAATACGTTATATAATGAGTCAAGAGCAATGTTCCTACTGTCTTGTTTTTTACAGTCAGTGCTGTTAATTATTTTCCAGTACACTTTTGGATTTTTATTTTTCAAATTCCTAAGCTAGATTTGAGTTGTCTATTATGTTTATTTATGAAATAGTTCATTTTCTTTTTGTATGCTTTGCTTGCTGTTATTAGACTTGACCTTGAGGAAGTTGATGGATGGCTTGAAATTTTTGTTTTAGCCAGATGATAACGCTTGTGTGCATGTGCACACTGTTTACCAAACCAAGGCATTTGCCTTTTTGTATGATTTGAGTATGATTTATCAGGAAAACAAGATTGTGCTGATTCACGAAAAATCTCAGAAAAGACACATGTTATTGTCTTATCCTTATTCACTGAGTTATACGAGGCGATTTGTTGTATGTCTTTCCATGTGTCATTTTGTTCTTGTGTTTTTCAGTCCTTTTAGTATTGCGATTACCTCGCTTGGGGAAGAGAGAGCTAATCTTGGTGCTTTTCGTACGTTTGTTCGGATTGTGCTTGTTTAGATTTGTCGGTTTCCTCTTCCTCTTGGGGTCTGGGAAGGGCTGCGGTTTGTGATTGTGGCACTCCCTGGACTTTTCTCTTACCTTTTTTACCACTATCTTGAATGAAATTGTGTAGATCATTTAATTTAGAACGATCTATGTTTTGATACATGCTCAACATATACTCAACATGCTCAGCGTGCTCTTCGTCCTTATATTGATTCTGAAATTAACCACATTAGACACTTCATAAAAATTTCTATTCATTAATAAAGGTATTGAATTCATAGATTTACCTAGCATAATTCGAGATAATAAGGTTATATCAGCTATACCTTCATATTTCGAAAACACGGAATCTCCTATTATTTGTTATAAATATAACAAACCTATCCATAATACTATACTTAATTTCAATGAATTAGTTTCTGATCTTGATATTGAAACTAGTTCCCCTGATTCTTGAGATTGTAAAGGTTCTAAATTTTGTTATCAACCAGCGGGTCATATTGTCACTGGTAACGTGAAGATTATAACTGATTCACGAATCCGTTCAGTTATTTCAAAAGGACCTAAATATAGATTCCCAGCCCACATTGATTTCAATAAATGTCGGGAAAAAATTGACAGTGCTTTAAATGATTATTGTACGCGTTGGTGTAAACGAGAGAATGTTGATTTGTTTGTTTGTGTTGAGGTTTTACGGCCCAGTCAACCCAATGGGGTCATGTCGAGCGCGGTCAGTTTACCTAACCACACCTTTACTGGGCAGGCTTAGTCCTCTAAGCGGTTAACCTGTATTGTGCACATTCTTTCGCCAGAAACTGACAACTGCCCTTCTTGAATCAGCGGAAGGGAGAGAATGACCGTAGAAAATATTTCATGATCAATCTCCACGAAAGAATGTTACCGACCTCGGCGGGGGTTGAACCCGCGACCTCCTGGTCTCCAGTCGGACGCGCATCCAACTGAACCACCGAGTCCGGCTAAGCGAGCATGTTGAATCTAATGGTTTACATAATTGGAAATTAAAGATTTTTAAGATCATTGATGAACTTGTATTATTTTACTCTAATAACCTTGTTCTTCTCCCTCCTAAGCCTAAATTTTCTTTTCGATATTTGAAACAAGGTATCCAAGAATTTCATATGAAGTATGTTTTGGCTCCAGCTGATAAAGCTGCTAATAGTGTTGTTGTTGTATGACGACTTTATTATATCAATACTCTAATACAAGAACTTGTATTAGATATCGGAACCCGAATTTTACGGTTCTTGTGTTTTTCAGTCCTTTTAGTATTGCGATTACCTCGCTTGGGTAAGAGAGAGCTAATCTTAGTGCTTTTCGTACGTTTGTTCGGTTTGTGCTTGTTTAGATTTGTCGGTTTCCTCTTCCTCTTGGGGTCTGGGAAGGGATGCGGTTTGTGATTGTGGCACTCCCTGGACTTTTCTCTTACCTTTTTTTGGTAGTACCAAAACATATGAACGGATTTCTACTGACGAGAGATCTATTGTTAATACCCATTCTATCGATATTACTGCTAAGTTTGCAGTGAGTATTAAAGAAAAGCAAGACAGACTTCCTACGTTATATTGGTTACCGAAACTTCATTAACGACCTTATAAAGCACGTTTCATTGCTAATTCTAGTTCATGTTCGACTACTGTTTTGTCCAAACTGCTAACTTCATGCCTTACTGCTGTTAAAAAACATTGGATTAGATACTATGATACTGTTTACAAAAGGGACGGAATTAACTAATATTGGTCAATTATAAATTCCAATGATGTTCTCAATAAATTTAAACCTAAAAACTTTCAGGCTTCTAAATTGTCTACCTATGATTTTTCTACACTGTATACTACGTTACCTCATCATCTTATAAAAGATAAACTTATTGATTTAATTAACCGAACGTTTATTCGGGAGAATACCCAATATTTGGTTTGCAGCGAAGAATATGCTTTTTTCACTTCTGATGTATACAATAATCACAATTTATGGTCGTGTCAAAAAGTCTGTGATGCCCTTGTTTATCTTTTGGATAATATTTTTATTAGATTTGGAAATAAACTTTATAGGCAAACTATTGGTATTCCGTTGGGAACTAATTGTGCTCCTCTTGTTGCAGATTTATTTCTTTTTTGTTATGAAAGAGATTTCATGAAGTCTCTCACGTGAAAACCAGGCTGACATTATTGAGGCTTTCAATTCAACTTCAAGATACCTTGGTGATTTATTAAACATTGACAATATTTACTTTGACCAAATGGTGGACCACATATACCCTACAGAACTCCATTAAACAGAGCAAATTCTTCAGATACCGAGGCACCTTTTTTTGGATTTGAATCTATGTATATCTAATGGTACAGTTTCCACCAAAATTTACGATAAACGGGACGATTTTGATTTTGATATAGTCAATTTCCCTTTTCTGGATGGCGATGTCCCCCCGGCGTACCTCATAAGGGGTATACATATCTCAATTTATTAGATTCGCCAGAGTTTCTTCAAATCTTAATGACTTTAACTACCGTAATAAAGCCCTTACTGCCAAACTTCTTAGGCAGGGCTATCGTTATTTAAATTTCGTAAGGCGTTTTCGAAATTTTATCGCAGACACAGTGCCTTGGTAGAAAAATATAGCGTCAGTCTGAAAACACTTCTGCAACAAGGTATATCGGAACCAGAATTTTACGGTGCCTTAGTGTATAGATTTAGAAAAATTGTAGGTAAAAAGGGGGTGGGGGAGGGGGGGGGAGGTAAGAGAAAAGTCCAGGGAGTGCAACAATCACAAACCGCAGCCCTTCACAGACCCCAAGAGGAAGAGGAAACCGACAAATCCAAACAAGCACAAATCGAACAAACGTACGAAAAGCACTAAGATTAGCTCGCTCTACCCCAAGCGAGGTAATCGCAATACTAAAAGGACTGAAAAACGCAAGAACAAAATGACACACGGGAAGACATACAACAAGTCGCCTCGTAGAATAAACCACAAAGCAACAAAGAGTATGACTAACACCGGGACCTAACTTTTAACTTTTAATCTAACTTTTCGGAGCAATTCAGAAAACTTATTAATCGTTATAAAAGAATTGGCTATAGCCTGGATATTATGCGGCAGACTGCAAAAAAAGTAAGTGAAAAGTCCAGGGAGTGCCACAATCACAAACCGCAACCCTTTCCAGACCCCAAGAGGAAGAGGAAACCGACAAATCTAAACAAGCACAAACCGAACAAACGTACGAAAAGCACTAAGATTAGCTCTCTCTTCCCCAAGCGAGGTAATCGCAATACTAAAAGGACTGAAAAACGCAAGAACAAAATGACACACGGAAAGACATACAACAAATCGCCTCGTAGAATAAACCACAAAGCAACAAAGAGTAAGACTAACACCGGGACCACCGCCTTAGAACGGTCGGTACAGCAAACCACCGGGGGGTTAAAAGCACTTTTACAGCTAGCCAACTTCACCCTGGGTCCCGATGCTACTCTTAATACATAAATACATAAAAATTCGGTTCGCATAAAGGCTCCCAACTCAGTCAATGCATCAAAGCGAAAACATAAAAATCAATTTAATCACTATAATAAACAAAGACGAGTACTCATGGCTAATTCTACTGTATGCCAGAGTAAATGAAAACCAATAGTTGAACCATATCATCAAGCCCCAACCCACTGGTTAAAGTTTTACGAAGAGGCCGTCATTGAGTCTGAGGCCCGAACCGCCGTCGTGCAGTTAAAGAGTGAAGCATAGCCATCAACAATGATTGGGTTGACAACTAGGCATGCAGTCTGCCGCATAATATCCAGCTATAGCCAATTCTTTTATAACGGTTAATAAGTTTTCTGAATTGCTCCGAAAAGTTAGATTTACCTACAATTTTTCTAAATCTGTACACTAAGTCACCGTAAAATTCGGGTTCCGATATACCATGTTGCAGAAGTGTTTTCAGACTGACGCTATATTTTTCTAACAAGGCACTGTGTCTGCGATAAAATTTAGAAAACCCTTACGAAGTTTAAAATAACGATAGCCCTGCCTAAGAAGTTTGGCAGTAAGGGCTTTATTACGGTAGTTAAAGTCATTAAGATTTGAAGAAGCTCTGGCGAATCTTATAAGTTGAGATATGTATACCCCATATGAGGTACGCCGGGGGACATCGCCATCCAGAAAAGGGAAATTGACTATATCAAAATCAAAATCGTCCCGTTTATCATAAATTTTGGAGGAAACTGTACCATTAGATATACATAGATTCAAATCCAAAAAAGGTGCCTCGGTATCGGATGAATTTGCTCTATTTAATTGGAGTTCTGTAGGGTATATCCTGTCCACCATTTGGTCAAAGTAAATATTGTCAATATTTAATAAATCGTCAAGGTATCTTGAAGTTGAATTGAAAGCCTCAATAATGTCAGCCTGATTTTCACGTGAGAGAGACTTCATGAAATCTCTCTCATAACAAAAAAGAAACAAATCTGCAACAAGAGGAGCACAATTAGTTCCCATCGGAATACCAATAGTTTGTCTATAAAGTTTAGTTCCAAATCTAATAAAAATATTATCCAAAAGATAAACAAGGGCATCACAGACTTTTTGACATGACCATAAATTGCGATTATTATATACATCAGAAGTGAAAAAAGCACATTCTTCGTTGCAAGCCAAATATTGGGTATTCTCCCGAATAAACGTTCGGTTAATTAAATCAATAAGTTTATCTTTTATAAGATGATGAGGTAACGTAGTATACAGTGTAGAAAAATCATATGTAGACAATTTAGAAGCCTGAAAGTTTTTAGATTTAGATTTATTGAGAACATCATTAGAATTTTTAATTGACCAAAAATAGTTAATTCCGTCCCCTTCGTAAACAGTATCATAGTATCTAATCCAATGTTTTTTAACAGCAGTAAGGCATGAAGTTAGCAGTTTGGACAAAACAGTAGTCATACAAGAACTAGAATTAGCAATGAAACGTGCTTTATAAGGTCGTTTATGAAGTTTCGGTAACCAATATAACGTAGGAAGTCTGTCTTGCTTTTCTTTAATACTCACTGCAAGCCTATTTGTCAACCCAGTCATTGTTGGTGGCTATGCTTCACTCTTTAATTGCACGACGGCGGTTCGGGCCTCAGACTCAATGACGGTTTTTTCGTAAAACTTTAATCAGTGGGTTGGGGCTTGATGATATGTCTTTGGCTTGGCCCGCCGTGGTTCAACTATTGGTTTTCATTTACTCTGGCATACAGTAGAATTAGCCATGAGTACTCGTCTTTGTTTATTATAGTGATTAATTTGATTTTTATGTTTTCGCTTTGATGCATTGACTGAGTTGGGAGTCTTTATGCGAACCGAATTTTTATGTATTTCTGTATTAAGAGTAGCATCGGGACCCAGGGTAAAGTTGGTTAGCTGTAAAAGTGCTTTAAACCCCCCGGTGGTTTACTCTACTGGCCGTTCTAAGGCGGTGGTCCCGGGGTTAGTCTTACGTTTTGTTGCTTTGTGGTTTATTCTACGAGGCGACTTGTTTTATGCCTTCCCTTGAGTCATTTTGTTCTTGTGTTTTTCAGTCCTTTTAGCATTGCGATTACCTCGCTTGGGGAAGAGAGAGCTAATCTTAGTGCTTTTCGTACGTTTGTTCGATTTGTGCTTGTTTGGATTTGTCGGTTTCCTCTTCCTCTTAGTGTCTGGGAAGGGCTGCGGTTTGTGATTGTGGCACTCCTTGGACTTTTCTCTTACCTTTTTTTGAACAAAGATAGTCTTTTTACCTTCTGTTAATTTTGGCTTTCTTTTAATACTTTATTTGAGACACCTGTTTGTATTCAAGATAGAACTTTGAGAAAAACCTAAGGTTGTACTTAGTAATGAATGGCCATCAGAAAAAGGAGGTCGACTTCTAAAATATCAAACATACTAACTAATTGCAGTGCATAGTGTGATACAATTGAATAGCCAATAACAGAGAGATTATGAAATGTCATAGCACCGGTGTTTGTATCAGTTTCACACCTTCCATTGTGAATAATAAACTATTTGATTTTCAAATATCGATTAGCTTGTTCCTTTTATTATTAATAACCTGATCCTGTGATGTACGTTTTTTTTTTTTTTTTTTTTTTTTTTTTTTTTTTGTAGTTTACACTGGTCAAGAACTGAGGAAACATTGAAGTGACTAATCATATCTTTATCAAAATCAAAGTGGTTTGTGACAAAAAAATATCCTCTTCAAGAAAATCTTGTTTATTTTGAGTCCTAGCATTGAAATCGCCCATTAAGAGAACATTTATTTGAAACACAAATATTTGTGATTTCAACATTAAAAATTCAATTTTATCAGGATTGTAAAATTTTGAGTCATTTGGTGGAATATATATGGCTCCTAAATAAATATCCTCATCAGTATTAAAGACCTTCTTGCTGATACTAAGCCACATGGAACTTCTGAGAGTGGTCTACAAGCACGTTTCTTGAAATGTGGCATGATAAAATATGAAACTTAATATTTCAAACACAAGACGCAAATGAAATGTCACAAATGTAACTTGTATGAATATAAAGACTCAACTGGTTTGTGCTACAATATATTGTTATATAACAGGGTGTTCAATTGTTTTAAACAACATGTTTACTATGTTTCCATAAATAGCTTTATTTACTATGTTTCCAAAAATAACTTTCTGGAATGTTCAACATGTTTACAATAACATGATGTTTACGGCCTTGATTCTGGACTGAGTTCTTTTTGGAATGTCATGGAAGATTTAGAAGTTTCTTGATTGGAACTGGAAAATAAGAGATGCTTGTAGTAAATTCTTTTTCTAGAACGTTCTCTGATATTATATAAGGAGAGAAGAATTTCATCTGGGCATCTTTGTATACTTTCACTGGAAATTATTCTATACTGGATTACTTTAATATTTTATTCATTCTGGACTTAAATTCTGAATTCAGGAACATTAAATTGTGGGATCAGAAACTGATATTCAAAGGATTTGTTTTATAAATTCTCATGGATTATTTCAGAGGGACTTTGTGACATAAACTTGAAAGGTACTGTCTACTTACATTCTTTTGTTTTGAATCTTGTCTTATTTTTTTTGTGGAATAAATATTGTTAATAATTTAAAACTTGTTGCTGGTTTCACTTTCATTTCTTTCTCGTTACGCCTGGCTCGTAACAGAAATTGGGGGCTTGTCCGGGATCGAACATTTTCTTGAGCTAAAACAAGTTTGAGCTTTTTAAAGAAAACAAATATTGATTTTTAAAGAAAAAAAAAAATATTTGTTTGCAATAAAACAAGTACTGACTTTTAAAAAAATCTCAGTAATTATAAAAATATTTGTTTTATAAAAAAGCAAGTAATGACTTTTGAAAAATATCAACAAATAAACTCTGATTGATAAATTTACTTGATAAAACCAGCAAAAAGCAATCATGTCGTTCGACCTTCAAGCTTTTATTGCTGCGCCTTCGCAGGAGCTGTTAAATGTGGCCAAAAAGTCAGATTTGTTGGATATTGCTGCTCACTATGAACTGACTACCGTCAACAAGTTCATGTTAAAACAGGAAATAAAAAATATTTTGGTCCAATTTTTGGTTGATAAGGAAATTCTTGATTCTTCTGCTTTGTCTCTTGTTCTGGTAACTCAGACAGGATTGCAAATGCGTGAGCTTGAAATTCAACGGCAAATTGAGTTTGAAAAGTTAAGATTAGAACAAGAAAGACAAATGCAGAAAGAAAGGCTGGAAATGGAAGAGAGGGAGAGAGAAAAAGAAAGACAAATTCAGATAGAAAGGGAAAAATTAAAATTTGATGCAGAATTAAGAATGAAAGAATTAGAAATACAAAACATGACGGTAAAACGGCAACCTTTAGACTCTTGCATTCATTTTGACGTTACCAAACACATCAGATTAGTTCCCCCTTTTCAAGAAAAAGAGGTTGACAAATATTTTCTTCATTTTGAAAAAGTAGCAGAAAATTTAAAATGGCCAAAGGAGCATTGGACCTTGCTTTTGCAAAGTGTTATAATTGGGAAGGCTCGAGAAATTTATACTCAGCTGACTGTCCAGCAGAGCTCCAGTTATGATACTGTAAAGGAATTAATTCTTAAGGCTTATGAGTTGGTCCCTGAGGCTTACAGGCAAAAATTTAGGAACTGTAAGAAAGAAAATGAGCAGACCCATGTAGAATTTGCCAGAACTAAAGAACAGCTATTTGACAGGTGGTGCTCTTCAAAGAAAATTGGCTCTAATCATGAAAAACTTAGGCAGCTCATGCTTGTAGAGGAGTTCAAAAGGTGCATAAATTCAGACATTAAGTCCTTTTTAGATGAGAAACAGGTTGAAACTTTGGAAGCTGCAGCTAGACTTGCAAATGATTATGCTTTAACACATAAAGTTTCCTTTATTAATAAGTCAAATCCCTCTAGAAGACCATTTTTCCCACATTCAGGATCCAAACATAGTCCTAGTAATCCACCTGACAGTCATAGCCAAACAATTACTCCCAAACCCAAACCTTCTGGTGAAAATAAAGATCAAAATCCCTTATCTCAACCAATTTGCAATTATTGCAAAAGGGCAGGTCATATTATATCTGAGTGTTTACATTTGAAAAGAAAGAAAGAAAAACAAGAGGGGCTTAAACCTACTGGCCTTACCTCTTTACGGTCAAAACCACAGTCATGTGTTAAGGAGGAAGATCCTATCCAGACCGAAAGGCCTGAGACTGATTCTGTTATGGAGATTTATGAACCATTCTTATCAGATGGTTTTGTGTCACTAAATAGTGACTATGCCCAGTCTACCCCAATTAAAATCTTACGAGATACTGGAGCTTCTCAATCCATTATTTTAGCAGATACTCTGCCTTTTTCTGAGAAGACTTCTTCTGGGACAAGTGTCCTTATTCAGGGTGTAGAGTGTGGATTTGTTAATGTTCCTCTTCATAACATTTATTTATCCTCAGACTTGGTAACTGGTTTAGTGGCTGTTGGTATTCGACCTTCTTTACCTTTTAAAGGTGTTCACTTACTGTTAGGCAATGACTTAGCAGGAGATAAGGTTGTGGTAAACCCACTTTTGACTAACATACCTTGTATTGATCAGCCACCTGATCCCATTGAACAGGAAATCCCTGATCTTTACCCATCTTGTGCCGTTACAAGGGCCATGGCAAAGAAAGTAAAACAGAATGATGGGGACATTGATTTAACTGATACCTTTTTGGGTCAGTCTTTTAAACATGAGATTACAAATTCTCTTTCATCCAGCTTGTCTGACAGACAGACAGAGTTACGTAACAAGTCAGAGCCCAGTCATTACTCTGCAATATTAAATGACCAAGGTCAAGGTCATGACTTGGTGTCAAGGTCCCAGCTTTGTAAGGAACAGCATAATGATCCTGAAATTTTGCCTTTGCTTGAAAGGGCTTTAGATGAGAAAGAAATAGATCAAGTCCCAGTCTGTTTTTATGTCAAAAATGGCATTTTAATGAGAAAATGGCGCCCTCCTGATGTCTCAGCAGAAGACGAGTGGACTGTTAACCACCAAATAGTGGTTCCAAGGGTTTATCGCCCTGAAATTTTGAACTTGGCCCATGACACTCCCATGTAAGGTCATTTAGGTATAAATAAGACCTATCACAAAATTCTTAACCATTTTTACTGGCCAGGGTTAAAATCTGACGTCTCTCAATTTTGTAAATCTTGCCATACTTGTCAGATGGTAGGAAAACCCAACCAGACAATACCAAAAGCTATTTACAGCCCATACCTGCTTTTGATGAACCTTTTAGCAGGATAATTATTGACTGTGTTGGTCCCTTGCCCAAAACCAAGTCAGGCCATGAGTATCTTCTCACTATAATGTGTGCTTCTACCCGTTTTCCAGAAGCCATTCCACTTAGGAATATTAAAACAAAGAACATTGTTAAGGCTTTGGTAAAGTTTTTTACATTTGTAGGCCTCCCAAAGTCTGTTCAGTCGGATCAGGGCTCAAATTTTATGTCTGGAATTTTTCAACAGGTCATGCATGAATTGGGTATGACTCAATTTAAATCGTCACCTTACCATCCTGAAAGTCAAGGTGCCCTTGAAAGATTTCATCAGACTCTGAAAAATATGATCAGGTCATACTGTTTTGACACTGAAAAAGATTGGGATGAAGGCATCCATTTGTTGTTGTTCGCTGTTAGAGAATCTGTTCAGGAATCTCTTGGTTTCAGCCCATTTGAGCTGGTATTTGGCCACACTGTGCGTGGACCTTTGAAACTTTTGAAAGAGAAATTTCTCTAAAATGATGACAGTTCTCTGAACTTACTTCAGTATGTATCAGATTTTAAAGACAGACTGTCTAGAGCTTGTGAGGCTGCTCGGACCAATCTTAAGTCAGCACAGAGGAAAATGAAACGTTGGTATGATGAAAATGCAAAAGAAAGAAAATTCATGCCTGGAGACAGGGTACTTGCTCTTTTGCCTATTCCTGGCAAACCATTGCAAGCCAGGTATTACGGCCCTTACACTGTAGATAAACAAATAAGTGATGTAAATTACATTGTTAACACTCCTGGGAGACGCAAACAAAAACAATTATGTCATGTTAACATGCTTAAACAATACATAGATAGGGATAGCTTTTCTGTTACACCAATTAGTGTTGTTAGTTCAGTCCCTCAGGAACAAAGTGAAATGAACTCTGAAGACATGAACTTCATCAAATCTGATCCTGCTTCATCAAAACTTCAGAATTCTGACATTCTAAAGGATCTCGACCAGAAACTTTCACACCTAGATCCAGTCCAAAGAAAAGAACTGAAACAGTTAATTTATCAATATGAACACTTATTTCCGGACATTCCTACAAGGACTGACAAAATTTATCATGATGTGAATGTTGAGGACTCACAACCTGTCAAACAACATCCATATAGAATGAACCCAACAAAACAAAAATATCTTAAGGAGGAAATTCAGTATTTGCTGGACAATGATTTTATTGAACCAAGTCAAAGTGAATGAAGTTCACCTTGCATTCTTGTGCCAAAACCTGATGGAACATATCGGATGTGCACCGATTACAGGAAGGTCAATAATTTGAGTAAAACAGACACTTTTCCCATACCAAGAATGGATGACTGTATTGACAAAGTTGGAAATTCAAAATATATAACTAAATTTGATCTTCTGAAAGGATTTTGGCAAATCCCTCTCACAGAAAGAGCTAAAGAGATCTCAGCATTTGTTACTCCTGATGGATTATATCGCTATAAAGTAATGCCTTTCGGAATGAAAAACTCTCCAGCAACATTTCAACGCTTAATCAACACCATAATAGCTGGAATCGAGCATTGCGATGCTTACATCGATGACGCCATCATACACAATGATGAATGGGATCACCATCTTGGAACTATCAAAGTATTCTTTGATAAACTAAGTGAAGCAAAATTGACAATAAACCTTGCTAAAAGTGAATTCTGTCATGCAACTTTAACATTTTTAGGACATGTTGTGGGTCATGGTCAGGTTAAACCTATAGAGGCTAAAGTTGAAGCTATTTCAAATTTTCCGGTGCCCACATGCAAAAGACAACTGATGAGGTTTCTTGGTATGGCCGGTTATTACAGAAAATTCTGTAATAATTTTTCTGTCATTGCTGAGCCACTGACTAATTTACTTAGTAAAAGAATGAGGTTTAAGTGGACCAGTGATTGTCAGAATGCCTTTGATAAACTGAAAGCCATACTGAGAAGTGAGCCGGTTCTCTTGGCACCGAATTTTAATAAAGAATTCAAGTTAGCAGTAGATGCGAGTGATGTTGGTGCAGGTGGTGTATTACTGCAAGAGGATGACAATGGTGTGGATCATCCAGTTTGTTACTTTTCCAAAAAGTTTAACAAACATCAAAAGAATTATTCTACAGTAGAGAAAGAATGTTTGTCTCTCATTCTTGCTCTTCAACATTTTGAAGTTTATCTGACTTCTTCGTCCTCACCTATTGTTGTTTTCAGTGATCACAATCCACTGACTTTCATCCATAAGATGAAAAACAAGAATCAGAGGTTGCTCAGATGGAGCCTGTTGTTATAGGAATACAATCTTGACATCAGGCATATCAGGGGAAAAGATAATATTATTCCTGATGCCTTGTCCAGAGCATGATGTCTTGTTCTGTGGTTTCCTGTAACTTGCTGTATATAAGATAATAATTGCCTTTATCAGTATTTTATTTTATGATAATTTTATGGCAAAAGAAAGCTTTATTACATAAATCTTTCTTTTCCCTGAAGAGGGGAAGTGTTATATAACAGGGTGTTCAATTGTTTTAAACAACATGTTTACTATGTTTCCATAAATAGCTTTATTTACTATGTTTCCAAAAATAACTTTCTGGAATGTTCAACATGTTACAATAACATGATGTTTACGGCCTTGATTCTGGACTGAGTTCTTTTTGGAATGTCATGGAAGATTTAGAAGTTTCTTGATTGGAACTGGAAAATAAGAGATGCTTGTAGTAAATTCTTTTTCTAGAACGTTCTCTGATATTATATAAGGAGAGAAGAATTTCATCTGGGCATCTTTGTATACTTTCACTGGAAATTATTCTATACTGGATTACTTTAATATTTTATTCATTCTGGACTTAAATTCTGAATTCAGGAACATTAAATTGTGGGATCAGAAACTGATATTCAAAGGATTTGTTTTATAAATTCTCATGGATTATTTCAGAGGGACTTTGTGACATAAACTTGAAAGGTACTGTCTACTTACATTCTTTTGTTTTGAATCTTGTCTTATTTTTTTTGTGGAATAAATATTGTTAATAATTTAAAACTTGTTGCTGGTTTCACTTTCATTTCTTTCTCGTTACGCCTGGCTCGTAACAATATAGGACAAAGGCAAATATGCCAGTATACCATTACCAATATCTACCTTTAATTCATATGATCTGTTGTTGAATGTTTGTCTAGACTGTACCCAAAATCCATGTATATGCGAAACAATTCCAGACCAATCAATGTCATTTGTTATGAATGTACATGTTAGTAATAATTATGATTGCATTGGATCAACTAAGTCTGTTGCATTAACAAATGTCATTGAGCTTTGTGATGAAGCAATATTGATCTCACTGTCAACATCCTTTGTGAAGTGCTTATACAAATGTATGGCCATTCCACTGAACACTGTTTCTTTCCAGAGCTTACTTCCTTGCCCAGAAGCAGAAACAGGACAATGTTCGCTGGCTGTAATCAGAATACAGCCTTTTTCCCTGACATGGATTGTGTAATTGGACCTCACTTCACTAATTTCCTGGCATGAATCTCTTTATCAATAGCGGTTATAAATCCATTGTACAGGTCATCTGAAGAAAAAGTTATAAAAAAATAAAATAACACACACACACACACACACACACACACACACACACACACACACACACACACATGCTAATCTTCTCATTTAAGTGATGTTCATGGTATAATATACCATTAAATCTATCCACAATTGAACTATAGGCTTTGTTTCTAAATGGACTTGATGATCTTAGAAAAGAGACTTCGATAAGTCACCAGGTGAGGAATTAATCATACCACTCGTATTATTAGTATGTCCATCCAGAAGAGAATAAGAGAAATTCAGTGTTATTATCACTCTCGTCATTTCTTTTCAAGTTCGTATCTTCAACATAGTCATTTTCTATGACTGTTTTGTTCACTGGATTATTGGTGAAGAAAATCTCCTCATCCACCTGTACTGTGACAGGTTGTTTGGTGTCAACCTGAGCTGGTGTGCAAGGTGGGTGACAATAGGTCCATTTGGTACCCACAGACCAGATGAATCGACCTCAACAGATTCAATTGATTCTCCTTTTGGCCACTCATTTTTTTTTGGCTTTGATTTCTTGGAACTAGTTTGTCTTGTAGTCATATATATACACAAAGATCATTCTAGTATAGGAAAGTATGTTTCAACTCCTTTCGTCTCATATTAAATTTGAAATTTAATTCCATAAAGAATCACTGTAAATTCCCTAAAACTATGCAGAGCTAAATCTGCACACATTATTTTTTTTCCATCAAAAAAGTATGGCTCGTTTCTATTTTCTCTACAAAAACATATACGAGTATTGTAAGTATTCTCTGAGGAAATTTCTAAATCATGGTAACTGATTTATCAAGGTAAGAAAACTCGGGTCAGTTGCAGTTAGTTTTTAATCCTTAGTGATAATTTAGGTAGTAATCATTAACGGAAGTGTGAAAAATCGTGTATCTTGATTTAATATGGTTTGTTTGACGTTTGACTTTGGCGGCGAATGGTGGCCGGACAGTCCTAAAAAGGTACACAAAGTGAAGAACATGACCTTAATAGTGTTTAGTGGGCAGTTAAGCTCTAAACAATCCAACTAAAATTTCTTGAAAGTTAATTGTTTTAATCTGTAGAGCATTAGGCTAGTTTGCACGACAACATTCTAAAATCAAAGAAAAATATGTCTTAACATTTCTTGTGACATGATTTTGATGTCAAGACTTATTTTCTTTGAAAAAAAAAATAAATAAATAAATGTAACTTTTCGAATCAAATATTATAAAGAAATTAATGTGCAGTTAAAAAATCTTAACATGAGTCCATGATAAAGCGCAAGTCGAATGTAGTTTGGTATTATCAAACAAAATAAGTCTTAAATTTTCATGTGAATTGTCTGTTTGGCAGAAAATTGAAATGTCAATACTTATTTTCTCTGAGTTATGAAGCCTTACCACATAATGCACATAGTGAAGGTCTAGATAAGCCTGCGTATCCACGGTGTCCGCTGTTGTCACGTATAATGTGGTAAATGTGAACACGTGGATTTTCTGATCGTATTTGCGGATGAAGAGGCTTATCTGTGACTTTGCTGATTGAGTATGTGCTATGACCCCAAAATGAACTGCTGCACGATCCAAGTAAATGATATTTCCGCAGTCTGATCAGGCCTTTTTGTAGCCCGCATACAAAATTGATGGCTACTAGCTGTAATGAAACTCCCTCAGAGGAAACTCCAATCAGACTTTGTTGAGCATTTATTGGTGTAAAGCGCTTATAAAGCTTGAAATTTCATCTAAATCGTCTGTTAGGCAGCCGATTCACATGGAATGTAAAGCCTTATTTTCTCTTGGAAGAATTTTAATGCTTGATGAATAATATAGGATATCTAAGAAAAAACAGACATAACACAACCAAATTATTGTTTAACCTATCATACTTAACTTAGAGGGACTTGAAAACAATCAGGCCGAAACGATCCACCGAAATTGGCCGAAACGACCCAGGGCCGAACGAACCAGGTCGAATCGACCCAGGGCCGAAATGACTCGGGACCGAAACGACAGGGCCGAAACAACCCGGAACGAGAACAGCAGCCATGATGACAGACGATTTAAGAAGCAGGTGCTCGATAATTGTCAATTAAATTTTACAACTCAGGTAGCCGAATGGCGGCTTGATTTATGATATGACATACAGCCAATAATCTTAACCAGAGATTTTGAGATATTCTGTCGTTTCAAATAACGTGAGATAATGTCTGTATTTGCATGTTATTCTGGACATTTTTTTTTTTTTTTTTTTTTTTTATGATTTCAAAGAGTTTTTGCAGTGTTATTTAATCCCGGATACGTGAGAGTGCCTTAATTAGGTGTAGCTGACCGAAGATGTTAGATGAAGAAAAGGAAGCCACACAATTGACATGCACAGATAATCGCAAAATGACATGGAAAATACATGTACCGTATTTGCCTCACTTAGCGCCCCGGACGCTAAATAAAACTGGAAAGAAGGGGCTCTTATTAGGAACAACAATCTTTTAACACTGCGATTTTTTAAATCCAGTACACGCGATAGTTTCCTCATTAGAATGTGTACAGGTACAGTGTGTAGAAAATACTGTGTCATAGCAGGGGTGAGTTGCGGTACCTAGATTTACCGAAACGAAGCCGAAATACCGAAACCAAACCGAAATACCGAAACGGGCTATTAAAAATATAGGGAAAATGCTGTTAGTAAGTAAATGCTGGTGCGAAATAGATAACGAAGTATTGTCCTAAATAAATATAATATATAAACATACATACAGCATAATAACCACACTAAAGAGGAAATTAATAGCAAGTGAATAAGCCTCATTAATAGGACGCCTCCGAAATACCTGAACAGACTATCAAAAATATAGGGAAAATGCTGTTAATCAATAATTTTGCGGCGATATGAATAAAAAAAATATTTTCTCAAATAAATACAATATATAAACCTACATATAGTATAAAGTCTGCAGTGAGGGGGAAAATAATATCAAATGATTATGCCTCATTTACTGTGACGCCTCCGAAATACCGAAACGGACCATTAAAAATAGATACATGCTATTAAAACTCTTATTGTCATTGCGCTTGTTAACGTAATTCTCTATTTCATTCTATCAAAATTAGTCACAGTGTGTCTCATTTATGCACATATGCGTTTCAATTACTAAGAATATCAAAACAAAACCAGTGTCATAAATGTAAATTGGACTCTTTCCCTATATTTTCAATAGTCCGTTTTTGTATTTCGGTTTCGTTTCGGTATTTCGGTTTCGTTTCGGTAAGTCTAGATACCTGGTGAGTTGCATAAGGAAAGCGCTTTCATGTAGTGCTCTGTAGTGATTTGTCCTTGCTATGCAACGGTCTGTTTGTTTGGAGCGCTTTTTAGAATGTCTGGCAAAATGACACGATTTTCAAACTAGGAATAACTCGTAAAAAAAAAACTTGCTTCAGCGATTGGTTTTGTGTTCTATGGTCATTTCTGCACAATGCACATCGTCTAAGGACAATAAAATTAGAAACATTTCATCTCTTAAAGTGGACACTGACTACGTCGGGCACCGCCATTTTGTTTTGTCTCATTGCTATGCAACAGTCTGTTTCAGATAGCGAGTCAGCTCCGAACACAGTTACAAAGCGCTACGAAGCGCTTTTTGGTAACGTACCGTTGCATTGCGAAGCGCTACAAAGCGCTCTGTAATGCTTGCCTAATGCAACTCGTCCCCGTTATTTAAAGATCAGATATGCTGACACATATTGTAAAAATGGGAGTTGATTAAACACGCGGCCACTGTTGCAACTGGGGTCTGTAAACAGCCTGCAACTGTCCGGTCGCTGTCAGACTGTAAGAGTTTATAGGCTGATTGGGACTGTCACTGTCTGCAACAGTTTACTGACGTGACAGACTTTTTTTTTTGTTTTTCTTCTTCTGGGTAGCTGTGTTATTTTCCCTTCAGAGAGCCCCACTTATGAGATTGACAGCGTTCTTTCTTTTTTTAAAGTACAGTGTAACTAATTAGGATGTGTGAAGTGAAATGATTTCATGAAGAGTTGTTTTAATTTTAAAGCTTGGCTAAAGCATTGTCAGCGTGATATCGTTCAGCAACAAAACTCTCTGTTGTGAAAGTAGGAATGTCCGCTTCTGCAAAGTGGGAAGCTGACTGTTTTGACCGCGAGTTTTGAATACACAAAAGTTGTGACAAGGCATATATTCAATTCGCTGATTTCATGTTTTAAAGATATTTGGAGTCAAGTGGAAGGAGAAATCTTGACACTGCCAGGAAACTTAACAACTGAATATGATAAATATGACGTAGCTGTAAAAAAAAAAGGGACAAATCACAGCGCGAAATTAGTAAAACAGTTTTTTCATGAAACATAGTGGAAGCTTAACGGGCAAAGTGACAAGCCATCAACACAGATGCACTGAGATAGTGGGTGCTTTAAAATGCCTTGCGTGTTAAGATTTACGGCTGATCTGGTGATGATTGAAAGGCTGAAATCTTTTCTTTAGGTAGGTGAAAATATTTTTCCTCGGATTGCAGAAGGGGCGCTTATAGGAGTAGGAGCGCTAAATGGGGCAAATACGGTATATTAGTAATATGTAAATTAACCTCTTTTTTTCACTTTTTTGAAGGTATTATATTGACAGTTTCATGTTCTACTTTGATACTGCCCAGGGCATCAGCGTCAGGGATAAGTGATGTCATCAAAATGCCGCATTTACAATTAAAAACATCATGTGGTTATTCTGTCTAGAATGTGTGAGTGCAGACGGGCGGTGAACTCGTCCACAGATGCCCCATGCACTAGGTCAGGTGGTAAGGCGTTCCAGTCTCTGATGATCCGAGGCAGGAAGTTGTTCTTCTACTGTTCATATTTAGTGTGGAGCTGTTTATTAGCAAGATCATGGGTTCTTGTGCAGTTGGTGGAGGTAGTGACAGACTCTGGAATGATGACCGGTAACAGGTTGTTGGTTGCTTAAAGCATAGTGTTTGTGTATTATAAATATGGAAGCTATGAATACTAACAACAGAACAGTATAATATCAGTTATAATATCAGTAACTTAAGAAGACTCCGTTGGTGCATTTTATAGTTTCATCAGAGTTCCGTGATCTAAAAAGGAAACTATGTGCTCAAACAGACAGAAATGTTCTTTCAGTCGCTCTTGTTGATGACACTTTCTGTTATATTTCTTCTGCATATAGGAATACAAGCACATAAGCACCAAAACCGAAACTCATGGACATGTTAGAAAAATTCAGTTCCGAATACTCTAGCTTCCTATCAGTACATGGATCCTGCTGTATATACAGATACTTGTATACTCAGTGGTACTGTACCTATAGAGGTGCATCACGAAAACATGCCTTTATAATTTTTACCCCCTTTAACCCCACTTTTATATAGTAAAACTGGGGTTTACAGGTGTATATATTTTTTTTTCTTATTTCTGCTCAAAAACATACATTGTGGGTACTTATTAGAACTGCCTCATCGCGGCGGTTCTAACGAGTACCAGTACCCACAATTTGTTTTGAGCAGAAATATGAAAACATCAGAATTTTTATCTGAAAATTTTCAGGTTTTTTTTTGAGGTAAAATTTTCCATATATCTGAATAGGCGTGTTTCCGTAATGGTTATACACAAGCGAGTATTGAGATTTTTGCACATTGTGTAATATTCTTTATGAGGTGTGTTGAGTACATAGCAGATTCAGATTTTATGGAAATATCTTTACTCCCGAAAATTCTGTTGAACATCAGCTAGCAGTCAGACGGCTTTGTATTAAGTCTTACGGTAGCCGCTTTCAAATTTGTGATGAAAATCTTCATAAAGTATGATCTTCCTGATCCATATGACTTGCTGAACACCCCACCTAATAAGCTAAAATGGAAATGTGCCGCGGATAAGTATGTAAACAGACATTGGGAAGAAAATATTAAAGCTAGTGGGTAAAAGACAAGAATAACGAACAAAGCACCCCAAAGACAACTCCATACATGTGATGGCCTAAATTTTCAAATCTAGAGATTTATAAAATTTGATCAGAGTTTTGATTCCATATCAGGAGTTTATTTGTCGACCTATTTCAGTGCGCCTTAAAACATATTTGAAGGGCCAAACACTGTTTAATTGCCCCTTTTACCATATTTACCCTAAAATATTCACAGAGCAAGCACTGTAGACCAAAACCAGACTGCTCCTAAAGACTGCTCATGGTCTACACTGTTTGCCAGGAGTTTCATAAAACATTCCCTGTTACCACAAAAGGAGTTGTCCAAATTTGAAGATGGAAAAGTCCATTAATTTACAATAAATGGTTTTGGTGTCCGAATATTCAGGGAAAATAGTGTAACTCAAGTATGTTCTTTTCTGTAGTTGTATCTTGATATGTATCTGTTCTGTTGCTACTTTGAGTGGACTGAATGCATGAGGATGGCGGTTTAGCATTAAATAAGGGAAAGCAAGGGATGCCAATTAATATCAAATAATGCCAATTAAGACATCTTTCAAAAGGAGACAGTGAATTAATCGGTTAAACAACAAACCTGATACATGAAGTGTGTCACTCATCCTATCGATTAATACACAATTGGGCCGGCCTCGGTGGCTCAGTTGGATACGCCATCCGACTGGAGACCAGGAGGTCGCGGGTTCAACCCCCGCCGAGGTCGGCAACATTCTTTCTTGATCATGAAATATTTTCTACGGTTATTCTCTCCCTTCCGCTGATTCAAGAAGGGCAGTTGTCAGTTTCTGGCGAAAGAATGTGCACAATACTCGTTAACCGTATAGAGGACTAAGCCTGTCCAGTAAAGGTGTGGTTAGGTAAACTGACCACGCTCGACATGACCCCATTGGGTTGACTGGGCCTTAAAACCTCAACACAAACAAACAAATAATACACAATTGAGCCACACAGCATGAAAACCTGACTTCCAGGTACAACACAAACTGGCCTGCTCAGCTACACAGACAGCAGGACTCTGAAATTTTATATATACATGTAGCAACTATAAGTAATGTTCTATCTAAGCAGCGAACACAAATGGTGCTGATCAGACTCTGCAGATTTGCAGGCCAGTATGCACTTTTGTTGTTCGCAAATAGCATAAATCTTGTTTTCTGGTGATGTGTCTCAGTTGATCTATTATGCCGTACCCTAAAAATAGTCAGAGTCTGAAATAGTTTTAGATCAGGAAATTCCCAACAGAATGGGCTGTTCAAAATATACTCCAGGGGTGTTCCCCGCACAGGTCTTTTTGTTTATCGAAGACCAACAGTAAACATACACGCTTCTCAATTTTCGCCTCTGGGAAAACATGGACACAATATACATGACACCTTTTAACGACATGAAAATATTCCCAATTATTTACTGCATATAACTGCTTGATTTCAAAATGGTCACTTGGCGATTTTTTGGGGTTTGAATTTTTGGCCAACGTGAGAATTGAAAAAGAAAAGTGGATTGGGGAGATCGCCTTAATCCTGAGAGGTTTTAATTCATGCCGAGAGAATCATGCATGCAACTCTCCCCATTGAAATCTCGATCCAAGACAACTTGCCCCATTGTAAAAGACAACTCGCCCTATTATAAAAGGCACCTTGCCCCAAATCTACATGTCGAAAATCTAAAAAAAAAACAAAAAAAAAACCGTCTCAAATCTCTGGACAATTTACTGATAAGCCAGCATTTCAAGACGAAACTAGACATAATTCCTGTAATCTTTGAACATTTGTCATGTTTATTGCGGCACACTTTAGGCAAGCTATTATTACAAAGCCAGTTAATGTCCCCCGACGTTAGTCGAAGGGGGCTATAGTAATGGGTTCGTTCGTCCATACACACAATCTTGTCTCCGCAACTCCTACAGTTTTCAAGGGATTTAGATGAAACTTTCCAGTTATTGTTTCCATGACCTGAAGATGATCATATTTTATCGAGGTCATGCTCGACTGATTTTTTTATCAGAGTTATAGCCCTTTGGCAATTTTTGAACAGTAAGTCTTGTCTCTGCAACTCCTCTTGCAGTTTTCAGTGGATTTTAGTGAAACATTCCAGTTATTGTTGCCATGACCTGAAGAGGATCATATTATACCGAGGTCATGCTTGACTGCTTTTTACCCAAGTTATGGCCCTTTGTCAGTTTTAGCCATTTATCAATAGAAGTTCTTTTCTCCGCAACTCCTCCTACATTTCTCAAGGGATATTGATGAAATTTTCCAGTTATTGTTTCCATGACCTGAAGATGATCATATTTTATCAAGGTCATGCTCAACTGATTTTTGCCAGAGTTACGGTCCTTTGGCAATTTTTTAACAGTAAGTCTTGTCTTTGCAACTCCACTTGCAGTTTTCAGTGGATTTTAGTGAAACCTTCCAGTTATTGTTGCCATGACCTGAAAAGGATCATATTGTACCGAGGTCACGTTTGACTGCTTTTGACCAGAGTTATGGCCCTTTGTCAGTTTTAGCCATTTATCAACAGAAGTTCTTGTCTCCGCATTCACCACATACTGACATTTCAAACACCCGGGGACACTTGGCATGCGGCCTTTTATTAATTAATGATAATGACAAGTGACCAAAGGATATCGTGGATTGTTTTCTTATATCCCATCAAAGGAACAAACGTTTAGTCTATCTATCTATCTATCTATCTATCTATCTATCTATCTATCTATCTATCTATCTATCTATCTATCACGTTGACATTAATCATTTTATAAATACTTGGCTTTTCAATCATTTCTTAACCATCATGTTGACAGAGTATTATCATGAAGGACTACATGTACATGTACCTTTAACAGTTTCCAAAGGTGTGAAACATGATATTTGCTGGAGTGAATAGTGTTTGGAATGAGAGAGGAAAATCACAATCGATTATCAGGAAAGTAATGATTATCGATTATACAATTGGATATCCCATAACTGGCATCAAATAATAAATCATTATAGCATATGCGCTTTTTGTTTCTATATTACTTACATTTTGTAAAATGCAACAGCATAAAATAGCATAACAAGGGTAATTTAAGATATAGGTTGTTTCAAGACAAAGCAGATATGCCAGCCATGTTTCTAGTCAATGAGTCTTTCATAGTACTCTTCATTTGTAGATGTCATTATGTGACCTTTGGCCCACGTTTCTAAAAATAGAACTTCATATACGATAGCAAAAAAATTATTGATAGTTGCCGATAGTGGGCTCATCAGATTAGTTTTCGTTTATTTCGATTTATTGGCACAGCACTGGGAGTGAATTTATTTATCAGTAAGGAAACACAGCTTTATTTTGATCTGAAAAAGATCAAAGTAATTTGGTTTACAGGCTCTTTGTTTGCCAGAGCACATTAATGGACAAACTAACTAATAGGTTCTAAACATAAATTAGATAAAATTAAAGTTACTGAGAAACTTTTCATTGAAAAATCCTTAGTTTTAGACATCTCATTTATTTATTATATGCCTGGTTGAAAAATGGGACATATTATGTTATGGGGTCTGGCGTCCCTCTGTCCGTAAGCTTTTTCATTTCAGGCTAAGTCCTCCTACAGTTTACATCCGATCAAGCTGAAACTTGATATATAGTAAGACCAGGGTCACACTACTTACTGAAATACTGGAATACTACTGAAATACCCGTGAAAAACTGTTATGATGATAGATACAATTCCAAAGTTTTATTTAGCCATACCCTGCCCATGCCTATGACCTCAAGGTCAAGGTCACAGACTTAAAAGTTTAATATTAAAGTTTTTTAAGAGCTCATATTTTCCAAACCATATGATTGACTTTGTTCATATTTGACATGATGATAGATACAGGTCCAAACTTTTATTCAGCAATACTCACTATCCTTGCCCATGGCCTCAAGGTCAAAGTTAAGAACTTCGAAATTTTATATTAAAGTGTTTTAAGAGCTCATATTTTCCCAGTTCTATGATAGATGTGGTTCATATTTGGAATGATAATAGATACATGTACATGTCCAAAGTTCTGTTCATCATCAAACCCACCCATGCCTATGACCTCAAGGTCAAGGTCACAGACTTAGAAATTTTATAATTGATCCCTGATAATGTCAAATTCATGACAACAAATGACCAAACCATAGCACAAGAAATCCTGTCAAGAGCTAAAATGCCATAACCTTTCCTTTTACCGTAATGATTCTAAGTATTGGAGCAGATAGGCCTAAACAAACAGTGCAGACCCAGATCAGACTGGTCCTAAGGAGCACCCCAATTCCAGGCGAGCTATGCTGTCTGCTGACAGCTCTTGTTCAGCTTGCACTTACCTGCATCTGTTTTGAGATGCTGGGGATGGTCCGATGTAGCGAAGGTGTCGTTTATCTTATGTCACCGGGGCGTCCGACTGAGATTGGCTTACATTTGGGCAAGGTCTGCAGTGATTTATTTACAGTTTGGTTCTGTTGAGTCCCAAGGACTCACATGATTGAAATTCATTGAGTTCCAAGATAAAATCATAAGTCTGTGATTGATTCAGTCTTCGTGAAATCTTTCCAACAGATGCAGGACAGCTGTCAGACAGACTGAAATTTTTGGCAGGACAAAATAAAATTCTGCAGGACAGGAGGCTTGTCTGTTATCAAATTACTACCTTTTTTGCCAGAAATTACAGGACATTTGTCAGACAAACTGAAATTTTCTGCAGGACAGAATGAAAATTTGCCTGTTTTGTCAGACAGTCCTGCAGTTTTCGCGAAGACTGGAAATTCATTGAGTCCCATGACAAAATCATGAGTCTGTAACATATTTTAGAGCAGTTTTCTACTGTATTTTGTCAGTCAAGCGACTCGCATACACAAAATTTGTGAGTCCCAGAGAAAAATTTTGAGTATATGAAGCGGGACTCGCAGGTAAAAAAATCACTGGGTCTGCTATCCTTGTAGTAGGTAAGGGTAGAGGGGAAATGTTTTTATTTCTTCTGTTTACTTTCATTCCTGTTTCTCCTTTTTCCCTGTCCCTCTCTTTCATCTCCTCCGCTATCTCTTCTATTTCTTTTCTCCCTTTCTCTGAGAGACGACAGAAAATGACCCACAAAATTTGATGTGTTGTTAAGTCCTGACTCAATCAGTCAAAAATCTTTTGAGATGCTGTAGTTTCTGTTTGTTTTGTCATCCACGTCGGGTTTTACGAGATTTAAAATGTAATTTAGGGTGGGTTGACCAAACTAATCCAATTCTTCATTTTCTGCTGAGAGGGAACCCAAAAGATGCTCGACTGGGTCTGAATCCTTTGTTGTTTTGTTTTGAAGAGAGACGACTATGATAAGTACACAAAATAATTCTTTGAGTTGCTTCCCTTGCACTAAAGTAGTCACTAAATTACCATAATTAACATTAAAATAGCACAAAAATCAATGAAAATTGAATGAACAGCTATTTTTAATGCTTTTCCACTACATGTATTTATTGATGTCAGTTTAACATTTAAATGCCATTTCTGCAGGGCTGTTATGTTGTCTTTTGGGCGGGACAGTCGCTACTAACAGGGTGAGAACGGGGAGTGGGGGTGGTGGGGGAGGGGGGCACAATCTGTTGTCTCAAGACCAATACTAGCATTAAGTATGTATAAACTGCTTTAATTTGTGGTTATGGGATTCTGTTTTGTAGTTGGTGAAGTTTCTATAATAAAGAACGTCCTTTTGATCACACCTGACCCACATTTGTCTACAATTATGCCAATAATCATCAAAATAGTGTCCAAAGAAGCTCATGCTTTATACATTGTAATAGGAGGAGAAGCCTTTTAAAGCAAATTATTGATGCCGCACGACAGACTACACATGACAGATAATATATGATCACAATAGCTCACCTGTTGAAAACTGATGTTGTGTAGAGGTTGCAGCTGTTGAACAGAGTTCTCTTTTGTACATGGAGCAGTTGTGTTTTCCTGAGCTTTAGTTTTGTTCTTCTTTTTGGTCATCGTTCCGTTTTAATCCCTCATTGATCTTTGGGATGACAGAGTCTTTCCAAACAGACCTTTGCCTGAGGCTCAAACCTCAACTCTCCATGACTTGTCAGTAGGGCTGTCATTGATTATCATGATATTGTTGAATCAATATTTTTTACCCATTGATACTGTATCGATACACAATGTAGAAGTATCAATATGTTAACATCAGAAATTATTTCAATATAGACATAAAGTTTGATACCATAAAACTGAAAAAACAAAAAGAAATAAGATGGCAGGAATATATAACTGAAATCTAATGCGTTCTTTTTTACCTAAGTAGACTGCATAATTATATTCTTGTTGATATTACATTTGAACATGTGTTAGCTTGGTAGTTCACAGTCACTTACGGATCATATAAATCAACTAAAAAGCATAGATTACATACATGTAGTCAAACAGACTGGAATAATAAAGCTGTATCAGTAATATATTGTTACTCAGATATAATGCCCTACATAAAAAGAACAGTAATTTCCCTAGCATCTTCAGGAATATCATAGTATACAAACACTTAGTACATTATTTGTGATACCATTACTGTGATAAATGAAAATAGATGTAAAAAGTATGAGAAAACTTTTGAGGCTCAAGTACCATCAGTTCACGTCTTAGAACTAAATTCATATTACATAATTTTTGGATTTCAACACGACAGAAACCTTTTTTAAGTAGTAAACATTAATGATTCGATACATTGATCTATCGCGATATTCACTGTCGATATGAAAATGTTTCAATCAATGACAGCTCTACTTGTCAGACATCTTTCTTCCATATCTCTTGACCAAACACTGATGAGATACCTCCTCAATACTATGGCTGCTTATCTTAGTCATCCTCTAGCACAGTTATGTTCTGTATCTTCAAGTCCAGTAGTCCAGTCAGAACGTACTGTAAGAAACAATGCACATTGTTTAGAGAGTTAGTGGACCACAAGATCTCACCTTACATGTTGAGCATTACAACTGACCCACAGCAGATGAGGATAAGGTTGTAGTTAGCTCACCTGAGCTATTGTGATCGGTCAATGTCCATCACTACTGTTTTCCTTTGTTGCCTTGGAATAGCTGAGTATTGCCATTACTGGTTATTTTCTACACATACTCTATATTTCATACCTCTGATAGGATCTAATATCTGGGCAATGCTGGATTGTCTGATTTTAATCCAGTTGCTGAATGACAAGCCTGGTATTCACGAGTGAAGTAGTAGTCCAGTAAACTTTTTATCAGTTTGCTGTCATTCTTTTTGCTTCTCCTCTTCATCAAAGCCAGCTTTGTACTGTTAATATATAGACTATGGCTCTCAACCAGTTTTACCTAAGAAATGTACCAATAGAAAACATTCTTTTGTATATATATATATATACCAAATACATGTATCACATATATATATAATAGTTCTATTTCCTCTACCAGTATCACTTCTAACAAAAGATCATCAGGAGGTACAAACTATACAGTTTAACGTTATTATCCACCATCAACGTTCTACGTTGTTTATAATAACGGAAGTGATATTGTTGAATTATTGACGTTAAGTTCGTACGGAATTCAATTCTGGCTTTTTAATGTGTGTACAAAGAACATTTCTCTTTGTCACCTTCGAAAAAGGAAAAATTGTAAATATTGGAGAACAAGAGCTTGCACATTCGTCTAGAAAAAGAGTAACTATACATAATCAGCAAATTAGAGACATAAATACCAGAATGTTGCAGGTTAGTACACACATAGACATTATTGTTTTCTCACTTTCATTAGAATTGGCTTGGGACTGCCAACTTTCCCTGGAATGTGGTGAACAGAAAAGCCACCACTTGTTCCTGTGACAGATTGACATTCTGTTGCTTGAATAAGGCAAATACCAAGCGAAGGAGAGGGTTTTCATCTTCGTTTTCCTCCTCTTTGATGTTCATAATTTTAATATTGTTTTTTCGTGAGTATTGCTCATTCTGATTTGCTTTTTGCAATGCTGAGTTTGCTGTTTTTTTCTTCTGCTTCCTTCTCCCTTTGCAAGCTTATTACTTTTAATTTTAACCTATCATTCTCTTCTTGCATCATCTCAACTTCATTTTGTAACTGTTTAGTTTTCTCATTAACATTTAGCTCGATTGTCAGTTCTATATTTAGGATTATTATGGTAGATTAAATCCGAATAATACCCTGTTAGAATAGGTTGTTGACATCCGATGCTATAACGTTTGCTTGGGACTCAAACAACACCTTTCCACGAGTTTTGTGACATTTTTACTCCATCTCTCTTGACCAAACACAGATGTCTCCTCTCCACATTGTTATACCCCCGACATACAAAGTATGTGGGGGTATATAGTTTTCGCTTTTCCGATTGTACGTTCGTTCGTTCGTTTGTCTTTCCGTCACAGGGTCAAAGTTTTTGTGTTAAAGTTTATAAGACCTCATATTTTGAAGACCCTTTGATGGATTTCATTCATATTTTGCATGTTGATAGATATAGGTCTAAAGTTTCTATCAGTACCATCCCCCCCCGGGGGTGACCTTGGGGTCAAGGTCACGGACTTCGAATTTTCATGAAAAAGTCACGGTCAAAGTTTTTGCGTTAAAGTTTATAAGACCTCATATTTTGAAGACCCTTTCATGGATTTCATTCATATTTGGCATGATGGTAGATATAGGTCTAAAGTTTTTATCAGCACCATCGCCACCCTGGGGGTGACCTTGGGGTCAAGGTCAGGGACTTAGAATTTTCAGAAAAAAGTCAAAGTATTTTGTGTTAAAGTTTATATAGCTATATCATCAAGACCCTTTAGGAATTTCATTTATATTTGACGTGTTGCTAGATATCGGCCTAGAGTCTTACTCCGCATGATCCCCACTCAGGGTGTGACCGAGGTCAAGGTCACGAACTTAGAATTTTCATATAAAAGTAAAAAAATTTTGCGTTTAAGTTTATATAGCCATATCATCAAGACCTTTTGTTAAATTTCAGTATTCCCTAATTGAAAGGCCAGCGGATATAGCTATCAGCAAGGAATCTGTTGGTCTGTCCGTCCATCCGTTGAAGCATTATTCGTTCATACTTTATTTTTGTCTTAGGGTCAAAGTTTTTACGTTAAAGTTTATTAGACCTCATATTTTGATGACCCTTTGATGGATTTCATTCATATTTGGCATGATGGTAGATATAGCTCTAAAGTTTTTATTGGCACCATCCCCACCCCGGGGGGTGACCTTTGGATCAAGGTCACTGACTTCCAATTTTCATAAAAATGTCAAAATTTTTGTGTTTAAGTTTATATAGCTGTATCGTCAAGACCCTTGTGGAATTTCATTTATATTTGACATGTTGCTATATATTGGCCTAGAGTCTTACTCCACATGATCCCCACCCCGGGTGTGACCGAGGTCAAGGTCACGAACTTAGAAGTTTCATTTAAAAGTAAAAGTTTTTGCTTTTAAGTTTATATAGCCATATCATCAAGACCTTTTGTTAAATTTTATTATACCCTAATTGAAAGGTTGAGGGGATATAGCTATCAGCAAGGAATCTGTTTGTCCATCCATCAGTTGAAGCATTATTTGTTCATACTTTATTTTTGTCTTAGGGTCAAAGTTTTTACGTTAAAGTTTATAAGACCTTATATTATGAAAAGCCTTTGATGGATTTAATTCATGTTTGGCGTGATGGTAGATATAGGGCTTAAGTTTTTATCAGCACCAACCCTATCCTGGGGAATAACATTGGGGTCATGGTCACGGACTTAGAATTTTCATAAATAAGTCAAATTTTTTGTGTTTATGTTTATATAGCTATACCATCAAGACCCTTTGAGGAATTTCATTTACATTTTACATGTTGGTAGATATAGGTCTAGTGTTGTACTCAGCATCATCCTTATCCTGGGGTATGACCTTGAGGTCAAGGTCACAGACTTAGAAATTTCATATAAAAGTAAAAAAAAAAAAAATTGCGTCTAAGTTTATATAGCTATATTATGAAGACCCTTTTGTTGGTTTCATTAATATTAAGCATGATGGTATATATAGGTCTGAAGTTTTTCTCGGCACCATTCTCAAGCTGGGGCATGGCTTTTAAGTCAAGGTCACAGATGTTTCATACAAATGTCATTTTTGCTTATATTATAAAGACTGATTTCACTGGTATATGGTGATAGTTATAGGGCTAAAGTTTTATTTAGCTCAATCCCTGCACCTGTGCCTGACCTTTGAGGTCAAGGGCTTCATATTACTGTGTGATTGAATTTTTTCAATGTTATAACATATAGCATACAACTGCCATCTCCAGAGTCAAAGCTACATACTTTGTGCTCTATAAAAGGTGGCGGTAGCGCTAGTCGGGGGTATATGTGCCCCACTGGGCACTTTGTCTGGTTAGAAATAGAGTTAGTGGACCACAGGACCTCTCCTTACATATTGATTATAACAACTGACCCACAACAGATGAAGAAAGGGTTCTTGTTAGCTCACCTTAGCATGAAGTGTTGTGATCAGTCAGTATCTGTCGTGTGTAGTCTGTCGTGCGGCATCAACAATTTGTTTAAAAGACTACTCCACCTACTCAATGAGGTGTTTCTAATGAGCCACAAAAATCTATGTTTGCACCGTTAAGAAGACAATTAAGTTATACCCCTGTAAACTCCACTTTTCTCTATATAAAGTGGAGTTAATAGGGTTCCTCATTGTTTGGACATATTAACATAAAGATGCCTTTAAAACACTACTGTTGAAAACTTCCTTTGTTTTTGTTTTTTCCTGTTTGGTTCTTTAAATACATTCCAAAAATCCTGTGGACAGGTCGTAAGACAGGTCATTCAAAATATCAAAAACACTAACGGAACCTGTAAAGGGGTGGGAAATATTCTGAAGAGTATCTGAGAGGCACCTATTTGTTCTGTTCACCTGTTCAGTATCCTGTTGAAAACTGATGTTGTCTAGAGGTTGCAGCTATTGAACAGAGTTCTCTTTTGTACATGGAGCAGTTGCCTTTTCCTGAGCTTTAGTTTTGTTCTTCTTTAACATTTAGCTCGATTGTCAGTTCTATATTTAGGATTATTATGGAAGATAAAATCTGAATAATACCCTATTAGAATAGGTTGTTGACATCCTCTGCTGATGTCTCCTCTCCACTTTGTTTAGAAATAGAGTTAGTGGATCACAGGACCTCACCTTACATGTTGATTATAATAACTGACCCACAACAGACGAGGAAAAGGTTCTTGTTAGCTCACCTTAGCACGAAGTGTATGGTGAGCTATTGTGATCAGTCAATATCCATCATGTGTAGTCTGTCGTGCGGTGTCAACAATTTGCTTTAAAAGACTACTCCTCCTACTCAATGAGGCATTTCTAATGAGCCACAAAAATCTGTGTTTGAATCATACAGAAGACAATTAAGATATACCCGTGTAAACTCCACTTTTCTCTATATACATGTAATAAAGTGGAGTTAATAGGGTTCCTCATTGTTTGGACGTATTAACATAAAGATGCCTTTAAAATACTACTGTTGAAAATTCCTTTGTTTTTGTTTTTTCCTGTTTGGTTCTTTAAATATATTCCGAAAATCCTATGGACAGGTCGTAAGACGGGTCATTCAAAATATCAGAAGGGGGTGGTCGGGTGGTGCGAAGGTGCTGTGTATCTTACATCACTGGGGCGTCCAACTGATATTGGCTTACAGTTGGGCAAGGCCTGCTATCCTTGTAGTGGGTAAGGGTAGAGGGGGAATGTTTTTATTTCTTCTGTTTCTTCACTTTCATTCCTGTTCCTCTTTCTTCCCTGTCCCTCTCTTTCATCTCCTCTACTCTCTCTCTTCTATCTCTTTTCTCCCTTTCTCTGGGAGACGACACAAAATGACCCTCAAGGGTTGACGTGTCGTTAAACCCCAACACAATCAATCAAAATATCAGAAACTCTAACAGAACCTGTAAAGGGGTGGGAAATATTCTGAAGAGTATCCGAGAGGCACCTATTTGTTCTGTTCACCTGTTCAGTATCCTGTTGAAAACTGATGTTGTCTAGAGGTTGCAGCTATTGAACAGAGTTCTCTTTTGAACATTGAGCAGTTGTCTTTTCCTGAGCTTTAGTTTTGTTCTTCTTTTTCTGGTCATCGTTCCCTCTTAATCCCTCATTGATCTTTGGGAAGACAGTCTTTACAAATAGACCTTAGCCTGAGGCTCAAACACCAACCCTCCATGACTTGTTAGACATCTTTCCTCCATATCTCTTGACCAAACACTGAGGAGATGTCTCCTCACATACTGTGACTGCTTACCTTAATGATCCTCTAGCACAGTTATGGTCTGTTTCTTCAGGTCCAATAGTCCAGTCAGAACTAAGAATGTACTGTAAGGAACAATGCACATTGTTTAGAAAGAAAGTTAATGGACAACAGGACCTCACCTTACATGTTGAGCATTACAACTGACCCATAGCAGATGAGTATAAGGTTCTAGTTAGCTCACTTGAGCTGTTGTGATCAGTCGGTGTCTATCCTGCATAGTCCATCATGCGGCGTCAACAGTTTGCTTCAAAAGACAATTTCTCCTAACCCCTAGGCCAAGTGACTCATAACTTGGTAGAAAGCAGCGGAGTGACCTGTAGATTCAAAATTACCAAAATTCTTTCCGATAGGAAATCCAAGTCGGATGGAGCCAAAACTTGATGGAAGGCATCGGAGTGTTGTAGAGATTCAGAATTGCTAAAATCGTTCATTTCCGATATCCAAAATGGCCACCATGTTGATAATTTTCAAACCACATCTTCTGCGAAACTGTAAGTTGGATTGAGCTCAAGCTTGATGGGAGGCATCTAAGCAACATAGAGATTCAGAATTGCTAAAGTTGTTTGTTTCTGATGTCCAAGATGAGCCCAACTACTTAGCCATGTTGGATGAGTGGCAAATAGTGTAGACCCTAAATGGTTGGACATCTTTACTCCATTTCTCTTGACCAAACACTGATGTCTCCTCACATACTTTGACCACCTTCCCCAAGTGATCCTCTAGGACAGTTATGGTCTGTTTGTTAGTGATAGTGACCAGACAGGACCAAAACTGTACTACCTTTGCCTGAGGCTCAAACACCAGCTTTCCATGACTTGTTAGACATCTTTCCTCCATATCTCTTGACCAAACACTGATGAGATGTCTCATCACATACTATGATTGCTTCCCTGAGTGATCCTCTAGCGCAGTTATGGTCTGTTTCTTCAGGTCCAGTAGTCCAGTCAGAACAAACAACATACTGTAAGGAACAATGTACATTGTTTAGAAAGAGAGTTAGTGGACCACAGGACCTCACCTTACATGTTGAGCATTACAACTGACCCACAACAGATGAGGATAAATTTCTAGTTAGCTCACCTGATGAGTCAATGTCTGTTCTGCATAGTCTGTCATGTGGCCTTAACAATTTGCTTCAAAAGACAACTCCTCCTACACCCCTAGGCCAAGTGACTCATAACTTGGTAGGAAGCAGCGGATTGACCTGTAGATTCAAAAATACCTAAATTCCTTCAGATCGGAAATCCAAATTGGATAGAGCCAAAACTTGATGGGAGGCATTGGAGTGTTGTAGAGATTCACAATTGCTAAAACCATTTATTTCAGGTATCCGAGATGGCTGCCATTGCGGCCATCTTGTAATTCTTCAAACAACAGCCCCAAATCGTAAGTTGGGTTGAGCCATAACTTGATGAGAGACCTGGGAGGGACAAAGAGATTCAGAATTGCTAAAATTGTTCCATTCCGATAGCCAAGATGGCAGCCACTGCGGCCTGCTTGAAATTATATTAAGACCTCCCACACTGAAAGTTGGATTGAGTCGAAACCTGATGGGAGGCATCAGAGATATAGAGATTCACCAAGAGAGAAAAGGGGACTGTTTGATTATTAAACAATAGATTTGTTTACTACTTGCATGATGTTTTATGGCAACTTTGATATTGCTGTTGGTTTTTTCATGAAGTTAAGCAACACACATTGCGTTTAGTACTTGGATGGGTGAACCACACTACTTGACTTTGTGAAAGACACGGCAAATGCTACATTTTATGGCAGCTGTGGGATTAGATATGACACCACCATCATCTTCAGACCCCTGTATCTGCCGTGTCTGATCTGGGTCTGCACTGTTTGCTCAAGCCTGTCTATTCCAATATTAAGAATTACAGTAGAACCTGTGGGGTGGTTGGGTGGTGCGAAGGTGCTGTGTATCTTACATCACCGGGGCGTCCAACTGATATTGGCTTACAGTTGGGCAAGGCCTGCTATCCTTGTAGTGGGTAAGGGTAGAGGGGGAATGTTTTTATTTCTTCTGTTTCTTCACTTTCATTCCTGTTCCTCTTTCTTCCCTGTCCCTCTCTTTCATCTCCTCTACTCTCTCTTCTATCTCTTTTCTCCCTTTCTCTGGGAGACGACACAAAATGACCCTCAAGGGTTGACGTGTCGTTAAACCCCAACACAATCAATCAATACAGTAGAACCTTGATAATTCAAACTCCAATAATTCAAAACTCTCAATAATTCAAAATTGTTTTGAAGTCCGGACTTAAATATATTTATGCATTTTAACCCTCAATTATTCAAAGACTCAATAATTCAAACAAAACTGTTTGGTCCCTTGGACTTTGAATTATCGAGGTTCCACTGTATTATGGTAGATTTAATCCGAATAATACCCTGTTAGAATGGGTTCTTGACATCCGCTGCTATAACCTTTGCTTGGGACTCAAACAACAACTTTCCACGAGTTTTGGGACATCTTTTCTCCATCTCTCTTGACCAAACACAGATGTCTCCTCTCCACATTGTTTAGAAATAGAGTTAGTGGACCACAGGACCTCTCCTCACATGTTGATTATAACAACTGACCGACAACAGACAAGGAAAAGGTTCTTGTAAGCTCACCTTAGCACGAAGTGTTCGGTGAGCTATTGTGATCAGTAAATATCCATCCTTTGTAGTGTGTTGTGTGGGGTCAACAATTTGCTTTAAAAGACTACTCCTCCTATTCAATGAGGCATTTCTAGTGAGCCACAAAAATCTGTGTTTGAATTGTAAAGAAGACAATTAAGTTATACCTCTGTAAACTCCACTTCTCCGTATATAAAGTGGAGTTAATAGGGTTCCTCATTATTTGGACGTATTAACATAATGCCTTTAAAACACTACTGTTTAAAACTTCCTTTTTTTTTTTTTTTTCCTGTTTGGTTCTTTAAGTACATTCCGAAAATCTGTGGACAGGTCGTAGGACAGGTCATTCAAAATATCAGAAACACTAACAGAACCTGTAAAGGGGTGGGAAATATTCTGAAGAGTATCCGAGAGGCACCTATTTGTTCTGTTCACCTGTTCAGTATCCTGTTGAAAACTGATGTTGTCTACAGGTTGCAGCTGCTGAACAGAGTTCTCATTTGTACATGGAGCAGTTGTCTTTTCCTGAGCTTTAGTTTTGTTCTTCTTTTTCTGGTCATCGTTCCCTCTTAATCTCTCATTGATGTTTGGGATGACAGTCTTTCCAAACAGCCTGAGGCTCAAACACCAAATCTCCATGACTTGTCAGATATCTTTCCTCCATATCTCTTGACCAAACACTGATGAGATGTCTCCTCACAAACTATGACTGCTTACCTTAGTGATCCTCTAGCACAGTTGTGGTCTGTTTCTTCAGGTCCAATAGTCCAGTCAGAACTAAGAACGTACTGTAAGGAACAATGCACATTGTTTAGAAATAGAGATAGTGGACCGCAGGACCTCACCTTACATGTTGAGCATTACAACTGACCCACAGCAGATGAGTATAAGGTTCTAGTTAGCTCACTTGAGCTATTGTGATCAGTCACTGTCCGTCCTGCATAGTCCGTCGTGCAGCGTCAACAGTTTGCTTCAAAAGACAGTTCCTCCAAACCCTAGGCCAAGTGACTCATAACTTGGTAGGAAGCAGCGGAGTGACCTGTAGATTCAAAATTACCAAAATTCTTTTCGATCTGAAGTCCAGGTCAGATCGAGCTGAAACTAGATGGAAGGCATTGGAGTGTTGTAGAGATTCAGAATTGCTAAAATCGTTCATTTCCTATATCCAAGATAGCTGCCATGTTGATAATTTTCAAACCACATCTTCTGCGAAACTGTAAGTTGGATTGAGCTCAAACTTGATGGGAGGCATCTGAGCAACATAGAGATTCAGAATTGCTAAAATGTTTTGCTTCTCATGTCCAAGATGAGCCCAACTACTAAGCCATGTTGGATGAGTGGCAAATAGTGTAGACCCTAAAAGGTTGGACATCTTTACTCCATTTCTCTTGACCAAACACTGATGTCTTCTCACAAACTTTGACCACCTTCCCCAAGTGATCTTCTAGGACAGTTATGGTCTGTTTGTTCAGGTCTGATACAGTGATAGTGTCCAGACAGGACCAAAACTGTACTACCTTTGTCTGAGGCTCAAACACCAACTTTCCATGACTTGTCAGACATCTTTCTTCCATATCTCTTGACTAAACACTGATGAGATGTCTCATCACATACTATGACTGCTTCCCTGAGTGATCCTCTAGCACAGTTATGGTCTGTTTCTTCAGGTCCAATAGTCCAGTCAGAACCAAGAAAGTACTGAAAGGAACAATGCACATTGTTTAGAAAGAGAGTTAGTGGACCACAGGACCTCACATTACATGTTGAGCATTACAACTGACCCACTACAGATGAGGATAAATTTCTAGTTAGCTCACCTGATGAGTCAGTGTCTGTCCCACATAGTCTGTCATGTGGCCTCAACAATTTGCTTCAAAAGACCACCCCTAGGCCAAGTGACTCATAACTTGGTAGGAAACAGCTGGGTGACCTGTAGATTCAAAAATACCTAAAATTCCTACCGTTCGGAAATCCAAGTCGGATAGAGCCAAAACTTGATGGGAGGCATTGGAGTGTTGTTGAGATTCAGAATTGCTAAAATCATTTATTTCCAATATCCAAGATGGCTGCCATGGTGGTCATCTTGTAATTCTTCAAACATCATACCCAAATCGTAAGTTGGGTTGAGCCATAACTTGATGGGAGACCTGGGAGGGACAAAGACATTCAGAATTGCTAAAATTGTTCCATTCCGATATCCAAGATGGCAGCCACTGTGGCCAGCTTGAAATTATACAAACGACTTCTCCCACACCGAAAGTTGGATTGAGCCGAAACATGATAGGTGGCCTCAGAGAGATATAGAGATTCACCAAGAGAGAAAAGGGGGACTTGTTTGTTTGATTATTAAACTGTAGGTTTGGAAACTAACCACATGATGTCTTATTGCGACTTTGATACAGCTGTTGGCTTTTTCACAAAGTTAAGCAACACACATTGCGTTTAGTACTTGGATGGGTGAACCACAATACTTGGCTTTGTGAAAGACACGGCAAATGCTACATTTTATGGCAGCTGTGGGATGAGATATGACACCACCATCATCTCCAGACCCCTGTATCTGCTGTGTCTGATCTGGGTCTGCACTGTTTGCTCAAGCCTGTCTATTCCAATATTTAGGATTATTATGGTAGATTGGGGGTGGTCGGGTGGTGCGAAGGTGCTGTGTATCTTACATCACTGGGGCGTCCAACTGATATTGGCTTACAGTTGGGCAAGGCCTGCTATCCTTGTAGTGGGTAAGGGTAGAGGGGGAATGTTTTTATTTCTTCTGTTTCTTCACTTTCATTCCTGTTCCTCTTTCTTCCCTGTCCCTCTCTTTCATCTCCTCTACTCTCTCTTCTATCTCTTTTCTCCCTTTCTCTGGGAGACGACACAAAATGACCCTCAAGGGTTGACATGTCGTTAAACCCCAACACAATCAATCAATATTATGGTAGATTAAATCCGAATAATACCCTGTTAGAAAAGGTTGTTGACATCCACTGCTATAACCTTTGCTTGGGACTCAAACAACAACTTTCCACTAGTTTTGGGACATCTTTACTCCATCTCTCTTGATCAAACACAGATGTCTCCTCTCCACATTGTTTAGAAAGAGATCCCCTAGTGAAATATTGGCCAAAATTCCACTGGAATACCACTGGCCATTCCACTGGCAATTCCAGAGGAATCCAGCGGTACAATTAGGCGGTTTTCACTGGAAATTCCAGCAGCATACCATTGTTTTATCACTAAAATCCAGTCAATTTAACAATGGAAACCAGTGGAAATTCCACTGGAATACCACAGCATCAATCCACTGGAATCCAATGGAATTTCCACTGGAATTCTGTGGTATTTCCACCAAAATACAGTGGAATACCCACTGGAATACCACCTAATTTGACCTCTGGAATCCAGTAATCTTGCCACTGGAATCCAATGGAATTTTCACTGAATTCCAGTGATATTTCCACTGGATTTCACTGGAATTTCTGCTGGAATACTACACAAATTAAGCTGCTGGAATCCGTTGGAAATTCTGTTGGATATCAAATTCCAGTGGTATTTCCACTAGAATCCAGTGGAAACCACTGATCTCCAGTGAAACTTCCACTGAAATGATTTCTTTAAGCAGACCATACAAGGAATATGCATTTAAACAGTGCACAAGAATATGGAAACTGGAAGTATTTATTATTTTTTATATTTATTATTTTTTTATGTTCACTATATATGAGTCATCCCATGCGAATAATAATTAGTCTTTGGGCTTTGTGCACCCATTAGAATCAAACCAGCCTGCAGAATACACAATTGGGTGACCAGGTTTTTTTTTAGAAGGAGATATATATAATCAAGAACACTGCCAAACTAGAACACTGGCCAAGGCCCATAAGTGAGCACATAATTATGAACACTGCCAAATTAGAACACTGGCCAAGGCCCATAAGTGAGTACAAGTTCATTGATTTAATCTTGAGTTTTTTTTGTAAATTCCCTTCCGGAGTTTTCTGATTTTATTATTTATGTAGTCCACCACCTGCCCCCAAATTTTTACTTTTGTCTGCTGGGCTATGTTTGTGGTATCGGTTAAGTACGTGACCTGGAATTAGATATATCAAAATCAGGCTAAATTCATGTCAGTACAAGTATCAGTATATCAATGAAGGCAGCTACGATTTTACAACTAAGTAAGAATGACAAGGTGCATGCTTTGGTCAAGTTTGATGGGCCTGGCCGGTCTGAGATACCATTCCTGCTGGGACCATCCTTAAAAATAAAATTTGTTTGCTATCACCCTACCCACAGATTTAAGATTTGGCTCTGTTGGTAGGTAATTTATTTTCAGAGAGACCTTAAAAATCTTATTCATTGCACTGCATAAACCTTTCATATTCACCCTTTCATTGTCCTGATATGACTGAAATACTGTTAAAGGACATATAACTTCAAGCCATTTGTGCAGCAAGCATGAACCAAAGGCAGGAAGGCCAATCACTCTGTCACGCAAGTGGTTCTGCCTACTGAGATACAGCAATCACCATGTAAACATAACCTTTGGCTTAACTCCAAGAATAAGTTGCCCAAGAAATGTCTGACCTCTCAGTTTCGAATAAATCTATGGTCACAACAGACTTACTTTGTAGTGCCTTCTTTTTGTTGAAGTCCATGGGTTGTTTGTTGAACTGCTTGTTGCCATTTACTGTGCAGCTGTTGATTTCCTCCTTTGTAATGAGGAATTCAATCAAGTTTAATGCCAGCTTTTCTGGCGTCTTTGCAGACTGCTCGCATATCTGTATTCTGGTGGCTGCCATCATGACGTTGTATTTGGGATCCCTAAGAAAACTCAATCCTACAAATAAGGGAAAAAAAGATTTGGTTGTGATGATTGTGTTAATACTGTACCCTTTCCCTGCAATGGATGCTATGTTATTTTTATTAAACTTAGAATAACAAAGTACCAATTAAACTTAGAATAACAAAGTACCAACCCAACTACAGGGATTTTTGTAGCATTTTGGGGAAGGGCCTTAGGGAGGGCCCTTGTGATTGAGGTTTGTCGACGTTTTGACTAAATTGGGAAAATTTCTCCATGCACTCTGCTAAAATCATTCATTTCCGATATCAGGGATTATTCTGGCCCCAGATTTTTGTGAGAGAAAAAGTCCCATTTGGACAAAAAACAGTGAGAGATTTTCAAATTCAGTGAGATTTTTTTTTTTTTCGTTCGCTCGGACAAACTGAGTGAGATTTTTTTTTTTTTTTTTTTTTTGTAAAGGCCAGATTTTGTATCAGAATTGTATGTATAAGCATTATTATTGCTTATTTTGTAATGTACTCTAAATCAGGTTAATAAAATTGTTATATATAGGGTGTTTGATTATTTTAAGTATCATTAGTTTCATGTTTACTGCAAGTGTTTATATATAAATTAGAACTTTCTGGAAAAACATGTTTACAATAACAAGTTGTTTATATTCTTTTTGGAATTTCCACATGGAATATTCTAGATTAAGGTATTTTTGGCATGTCACAGAACATTTAAAATTTTCTTGACAAATATTGGAAAATAAGTGATGCCTCTAGTACTGTTATTTTTTTTCTTTAGAATGTGCTTTGACATTATATAAGGAGAGAAGATTTTCCTATGAGCATCTTTGTACACTTTCATTCTTTACTGGATTACTTTAATGTTTCATTAATTCTGGAATTAAACTCTGAATTCAGGGACTTTAAATTGTGGGATCAGAAACTGCAATTCAAAGGGTTTGTTTCAGAAATTCTGAGGGATTTTGTGACATTATCTTGAATTTTTTGTTATCAACAAATACTGTAAATAATTTTAAAGCTTGTTGCTGGTTTCACTTTCATTTCTTTCTTGTTACACCTGGCTTGTTACAAAATGCAAACGGCTGAATAAGGGCTTCATGGGCTTCTTGCTTGGGAGTGGGATTGTTATTCAGCAGGCTCAGCTCGGTCTTGTGTTTGATTGCCATCCGAATCAGGGGAGGAGAGCGTGGCCGCTTCAGTCGAGCTGGGTTGTGCTCCAACAAGATACTTTAACCTGTTGCCATCCCGACTGGGCGGCTTCGGGGCGAAAATTTTCTTTTCTCCGAGTCGGCGGCCATGTTTTTGCTGACTCGAGGTAGTGATAAAAAAAAAAAAGCGCTAAATTAAACCATAGACCGGCAGGGAGTTTTTACGATAAAGCTTATCAGTGATACAGATTAAAGAATGGTTACCTGCGGTCATATGTGTAATGAATTTTGGCGCCACAATAATTCAGAAACCGGTCAAACAGAACAGTCCGAAAGTCTCAAAATGAACCGCATGTGCAAAATAGGAACTTACCGGCGCGAAATGAGAACAATTCAGCGTGCGATTTTTTTTAATTCACTCTTGGGATTTTGATGCTATTTCTTGCAAAAAAAATGCAAGAATTTTGCGAAATTGCACCAGAAAATGATCCCTGCTATATCCAAGATGGCTGCCATGGCGGCCATCTTGTAATTCTTCAAACAACATCCCCAAATCGTAAGTTGGGTTGATGGGAGACGTGGGAGGGACAAAGAGATTCAGAATTGCTAAAATTGTTCCATTCTGATATCCAAGATGGCAGCCACTATGGCCAGCTTGAAATTATACAGACGACTTCTCTCACACCGAAAGCTGGATTGAGCCGAAACATGATGGGAGGCATCAGGGAGATAGAGAGATTCACTAAGAGAGAAAAGGGGACTTTTGTTTGTTTGTAAGACAGGTGATTCAAAATATCAGAAACACTAACGGAACCTGTAAAAGAGATGGGAAATATTCTGAAGAGTATCCAAGAGGCACCTATTTGTTCTGTTCACCTGTTCAGTATCCTGTTGAAAACTGATGTTGTCTAGAGGTTGCAGCTGTTGAACAGAGTTCTCTTTTGTACATGGAGCAGTTGCCTTTTCCTGAGCTTTAGTTTTGTTCTTCTTTAACATTTAGCTCGATTGTCAATTCTATATTTAGGATTATTATGGAAGATAAAATCCGAATAATACCCTTTTAGAATAGGTTATTGACATTCTCTGCTGATGTCTCCACTTTGTTTAGAAATAGAGTTAGTGGACCACAGGACCTCACCTTACATGTTGATTATAACAACTGACCCACAACAGACGAGGAAAAGGTTCTTGTTAGCTCACCTTAGCACGAAGTGTATGGTGAGCTATTTTGATCAGTCAATATCCATCATGTGTAGTCTGTCGTGCAGCGTCAACAATTTGTTTAAAAGACTACTCCTCCTACTCAATGAGGCATTTCTAATGAGCCACAAAAATCTGTGTTTGAATCATAAAGAAGACAATTAAGTTATACCCCTGTAAACTCCACTTTTCACTATATAAAGTGGAGTTAATAGGGCTCCTCATTATTTGGACGTATTAACATAAAGATGTCTTTAAAATACTACTGTTGAAAACTTCCTTTGTTTTTGTTTTTTCCTGTTTGGTTCTTTAAGTACATTACGAAAATCCTATGGACAGGTCGTAGGACAGGTCATTCAAAATATTAGAAACACTAACAGAACCTGTAAAGGGGTGGGAAATATTCTGAAGAGTATCCGAGAGGCACCTATTTGTTCTGTTCACCTGTTCAGTATCCTGTTGAAAAACTGATGTTGTCTAGAGGTTGCAGCTGTTGAACAGAGTTCTCTTTTGAACATTGAGCAGTTGTGTTTTCCTGAGCTTTAGTTTTGTTCTTCTTTTTCTGGTCATCGTTCCGTCTTAATCCCTCGTTGATCTTTGGGATGACAGTCTTTACAAACAGACCTTTGCCTGAGGCTCAAACACCAACACAAACAGACCTTTGCCTGAGGCTCAAACACCAACCCTCCATGACTTGTTAGACATCTTTCCTCCATATCTCTTGACCAAACACTGATGAGATGTCTCGTCTCCTCTCATACTATGACTGCTTACCTTAGTGATCCTCTAGCACAGTTACATGTATGGTCTGTTTCTTCAGGTTCAATAGTCCAGTCAGAACTAAGAATGTACTGTAAGGAACAATGCACATTGTTTAGAAAGAGAGTTAGTGGACAACAGGACCTCACGTTACATGTTGAGCATTACAACTGACCCACAGCAGATGAGGATAAGGTTCTAGTTAGCTCACTTGAGCTATTGTGATCAGTCAGTGTCTATCCTGCATAGTCCATCATGCGGTGTCAACAGTTTGCTACAAAAGACAATTTCTCCTAACCCCTAGGCCAAGTGACTCATAACTTGGTAGGAAGCAGCGGAGTGACCTGTAGATTCAAAAATACCAAAATTCTTTCTGATCGGAAAGCCAAGTCAGATCGAGCCGAAACTTGATGGGATGCATCGGAGTGTTGTAGAGATTCATAATTGCTAAAATCATTCATTGGTTCCATTTCTCTTGACCAAACACTGATGTCTCCTCACATACTTTGACCACCTTCCCCAAGTGATCCTCTAGGACAGTTATGGTCTGTTTGTTCAGGTCTGATACAGTGATAGTGACCAGACAGGACCAAAACTGTACTACCATTGCCTGAGGCTCAAACACCTGCTTTCCATGACTTGTTAGACATCTTTTTTCCATATCTCTTGACCAAACACTGATGAGATGTCTCATCACATACTATGACTGCTTCCTTGAGTGATCCTCTAGCACAGTTATGGTCTGTTTCTTCAGATCCAATAGTCCAGTCAGAACCAAGAACGTACTGTAAGGAACAATGCACATTGTTTAGAAAGAGAGTTAGTGGACCACAGGACCTCACCTTACATGTTGAGCATTTCAACTGACCCACAACAGATGAGGATAAATTTCTGGTTAGCTCACCTGATGAGTCAATGTCTGTTCTGCATAGTCTGTCATGTGGCCTCAATAATTTGCTTCAGAAGACAACTCCTCCTACACCCCTAGACCAAGTGACTCATAACTTGGTAGGAAGCAGCAGGGTGACCTGTAGATTCAAAAATACCTAAATGCCTTCAGATCGGAAATTCAAGTCGGATAGAGCCAAAACGTAGAGATTCAGAATTGCTAAAATCATTTATATCAGATATCCGAGATGGCTGCCATGGCGGCCATCTTGTAATTCTTCAAACAACATCCCCAAATCGTAAGTCGGGTTACATGAGCCATAACTTGATGGGAGACCTGGGAGGGACAAAGAGATTCAGAATTGCTAAAATTGTTCCATTCTGATATCCAAAATGGCAGCAACTGTGGCCAGCTTGAAATTATACAAACGACTTCTCTCACACTGAAAGCTGGATTGAGCCGAAACATGATGGGAGGCATCAGAGATATAGAGATTCACCAAGAGAGAAAAGGGGACTTGTTTGTTTGTAGGACAGGTCATTCAAAATATCAGAAACACTAACGGAACCTGTAAAGGGGTGGGAAATATTCTGAAGAGTATCCGAGAGGTACCTATTTGTTCTGTTCACCTGTTCAGTATCCTGTTGAAAACTGATGTTGTCTAGAGGTTGCAGCTGTTGAACAGAGTTCTCTTTTGTACATAGAGCAGTCGTCTTTTCCTGAGCTTTAGTTTTGTTCTTCTTTTTCTCGTCATCGTTCCGTCTTAATCCCTCATTGATGTTTGGGACGACAGAGTCTTTCCAAACAGACCTTTACCTGAGGATCAAACACCAACTCTCCATGATTTGTCAGACATCTTTCCTCCATATCTTTTGACCAAACACTGATGAAATGTCTCCTCATTTTCTATGACTGCTTCCCTGAGTGATCCTCTAGCACAGTTATGGTCTGTTTCTTCAGGCCAAATAGTCCAGTCAGAACTAAGAACGTACTGTAAGAAACAATGCACATCATTGTTTAGAAATAGAGTTAGTGGACCACACCTTACATGTTGAGCATTACAACTGACCCACAGCAGATGAGGATAAGGTTCTAGTTAGCTCACCTGAGCTATTGTGATCAGTCAATGTCCTTCCTGCATAGTCCGTTGTGCGGTGTCAACAATTTGCTTCAAAAGACAATTCCGCCTAACCCCTTGGCCAAGTGACACATAGCTTGGTTGGAAGCAGCGGAGTGACCTGTAGATTCAAAAATACCAAAATTCTTTCCGATCAGAAATCCAGGTCAGATCGAGCCGAAACTTGATGGGATGCATCGGAGTGTTGTGGAGATTCAGAATTGCTAAAATCATTCATTTCCAATATCCAAGATGGCCGGCATGTCGGCCATCTTGATAATTTTCAAACCACATCTTCTGCGAAACTGTAAGTTGGATTGAGCTCAAACTTGAGGCATCTGAGCAACATAGAGAATTGCTAAAATTGTTTCTGATGTCCAAGATGAGCCCAACTACTAAGCCGTGTTGGATGAGTGGCAAATAGTGTAGACCCAAATGGTTGGACATCTTTACTCCATTTCTCTTGACCAAACACTGATGTCTCCTCACATACTTTGACCACCTTCCCCAAGTGATCCTCTAGGACAGTTATGATCTGTTTGTTCAGGTCTGATACAGTGATAGTGTCCAGACAGGACCAAAACTGTACTACCTTTGTCTGAGGCTCAAACACCAAATTTTCCATGACTTGTCAGACATCTTTCCTCCGTATCTCTTGACCAAACACTGATGAGATGTCTCATCACATACTATGACTGCTTCCCTGAGTGATCCTCTAGCACAGTTATGGCCTGTTTCTTCAGCTCCAGTAGTCCAGTCAGAACCAAGAACGTACTGTAAGGAACAATGCACATTGTTTAGAAAGAGAGTTAGTGGACCACAGGACCTCACCTTACATGTTGAGCATTACAACTGACCCACAACAGATGAGGATAAATTTCTAGTTAGCTCACCTGATGAGTCAATGTCTGTCCTGCATAGTCTGTCATGTGGCCTCAACAATTTGCTTTAAAAGACAACTCCTCCTACACCCCTAGGCCAAGTGACTCATAACTTGGTAGGAAGCAGCGGGGTGACCTGTAGATTCAAAAATACCTAAATTCATTCTGATTGGAAATCCAGGTCGGATTGAGCCGAAACTTGATGGGAGGCATTGGAGTGTTGTAGAGATTCAGAATTGCTAAAATCATTCATTTCCGATATCCAAGATGGCTGCCATGGTGGCCATCTTGTAATTCTTCAAACAACATCCCCAAATCATAAGTCGGGTTACATGAGCCATAACTTGATGGGAGACCTGGGAGGGACAAAGAGATTTAGAATTACTAAAATTGATGGGAGGCATCAGAGAGATTCAGAATTGCTTGAATTGTTCGTTTGGCTATCCAAGATGGCTACCTGGGCAGTAATCTTGAAAATCTTGAAACCACATCTGCTCTGAACCCTAAGTCAGATTGAGCCCAAACTTGGTGGGAGGCATTAGGGCCACATTGGGATTTAGAATTGCTAAAACCATTCTGTTCATATACCAGAGATGGCTACCATGTTGACTGTCTTAATAATCTTCAAACCACATCTTCTCCTAAACTGTAAATTGGATTGAGCTGAAACTTGATGGGAGGCCTCTGAGCAACATAGAGATTCAGAATTGCTAAAATTGTTCCTTGCCAATGATGTACAAGATGAGCCCAAACTTGGTGGGAGGCATTGGGGTGACATGGAGATTTAGAATTGCTAAATTGGTTCAGTTCCAATATCCAAGATGGCTGCCATGGTGGCCAGCTTGAAAATCTTGAAGCAGCATCTCTGCAATGGTAAGTCAGATTAAGCTGAAACTTTATGTGAGGCATTGAGGAGATACGGATATTCAGAATTGCTAAATTTGTTCCATTCTGATATCCATGATTGCGCCACAGGGGCCATCTTGAAATTTTTCAAAAGAGATCTCGATCTCCGCCCAAACCATATGCAGATTGAACCCAAATTTGCTGGGTGGCATCAGAGTGACATAGATATTCAGAATTGCTAAAATAGTTCTGGTCCGATATCTGAAAATCTTCAAACCTTATCTGCTCCCGAATGGTAAGTCAGATTGAACCAAATCCTAGTAGGAGGCATTGGGGTGAAATAGAAATTCAGAATTGCTAAAAAACATTTTGTTACGATGTCCACGATGGCTGCCACAGCAACTATCTTGAAGATCTATTATTAGTTCACCTGGAGCTTTGTTCCAGGTCACCTTAGTCTGTTGGGCATGGTCCGTCCCTCATCGGTATGTCTGTCAGTAGCTTTTCACATTTTTGACATCTCCATCAGAATCATATCCATGATAGCCACCATGGCAGCATCTTGAAAGTATTCAGTTGTTACCTATTCCCAAACAGTAAGTCGGATTGAGCAGAAACTTCGTGGAATGCATTGGGGCAGCATGGAGATTTAGAATTGCTAAAATGGTTCAGTTCTATTATAAAAAGATGGCCACCATGGCAGCCATCTAGAAATTCTTCAGATTACATCAGTCTGCTCCTGAACGGTAAGTCTGAGCTTAAACATAAAAACATAATAGGAGGCATTGAGATGTTATGGAAATTCAGAATTGCTAAAATTGTTCTGTTCCAATGTCCAATATGGCCTCCATCTTGAAATTCTTTAAAACCAAATCTCCTCCCAAACAGTAAGTCAGATTGTGCCAAAACTTGATGGGAGGCATCAGAATGACATGGAGAATCAGAGTTGCTAAATCATTCAGTTCCATTGTCCAACATAGCAGCCATGGTAGCAATCTTGAAACTCTTCAAATAACATCAGATTCTGGATTGCTGAAGGCAATCTGATTTGATAGCCAAGATGGGCACTATGGCACGTTACATATTATTAGCTTAATCCAGATGAGCAGTTCTGGCCCACTTGGGCCGCTAGTTAAACTATGCATACTTGTTCTACATAGTCTGAAGATGTGCGTGTGGTTTTGCTGTTATCTTCTCATTATTTTTATCAACTTTTGCCACTGTTTTGACTTTGGTTTTTCCAGGTCCAGTTAGTATTGGAAGAGATAACTTGTGGGCGCAACTCCTAGAATTTTCTGCCAATCATTTTGAAACTATGCATATTTATTAAACTTGGTCTGAAGATGTGCATGTGGTTTTGGGGTTATCCTCCTATCATACTGATTTAAAAGTCACACCCTGTACTGACAAAGCCATGATGTTGGGCGCAATGGGCTTTTATTGCTATTCTCCTAACCAACCAGAAGGCCAATTGACTTGAAACTTGGTAGGATGCATCGGGGTGAATTGTAGATCAAAAATAGCGAATATCGTTTTGATCAGAAATCCAAGATGGCTGCCATGACTGCAATCTTGAAAGTCTATTTTTCGCTTCTTCTCCTGAACCAAAAGGTCATTTGATTGAAAACTTGATAGGAAGCATCCGGATGACTTGTAGCTCAAAAATAGCTGAAACTGTTCTGATCGAAAACCCAAGTTAGTCGCCATGACAGCCATCTTGAAAATCTATTTTTGGCTACTTCTTCTGAACTGAAAGCCAATTGACTTGAAACTTGATAGGCAGCATTGGGATGACTCTTTAGATCAAAATTAGCTAAAATCCCTCTGATAGGAAATCCAAGATAGCGGCCATTTTGAAAATCTATTTTTCACTTCTGCTGCTGAAAGGAAAGGCCAATTGACTTTAAACTTGGTAGAAAGCATTGGGATAACTAGTAGATCAAAATTAATGTAGGTAAAATTGCTCCGATTGGAAATCCAAGATGGTGGCCATATTGAAAAATTATTTTTTGCTTTTCCTCCTGAACAGAGAGGCCAATTGAGTTGAAACTTGGTAGGAAGCATCAGGGTGACTTGTAGATAAAAAAAAATAATAGTAAAATCATTCTACCTATATTGATCTTCCTCTCCTGAACCGACTGAACCGAAAGGCCAATTGACTCGAAACTTGTCTAGTAATCAGGTGAGCGATACAGGGCCATCTTGGCTCTCTTACTTTATATTCTAGTATGAGGCATTTATTGTGGAATGGGACTGCAGTTTGTAACCTGTTTTGATACTAAGCACATCAGATGACACATACCCTCATTCTTGTATGATAGGGCAAAAAGTGCCCTAACCAGCAGCATCCGGCCCTCAAATCCTAGCTGGAGTGCTGCATAGTTCTTGATAAGATACTTTTTTCAATTGAAAAGTATTGTTATTTTTCTTATTTCTCCACAAAAACATAATATTGTGGTACTCATTAGAAACGCCTCGGCGAGGCGCTTACCCACAACATATGTTTTCATTGAGAAATAAGAAAAGTATTATGTGGATACCCCCTCTTATCTGTTGCTATGGTGCTGGAATGTTTTGACTGTTCAAGAGCAGAACGTCAAATGGAAATGAAAGTGAAAGAATTGTGACCATAGTGAATGCCATGTTGATATTTTATAAAGATACAGTATTTACCCTAAGTATTGGGGACACCTTATCTTCTTACCATATTGTCCTAATATTTGATCAAGTACAATTTACTACCTGATATTGTGTCCAGAAATTGCTGGATGAGTGGCACACAGAGTAGACCCTGATGAGACCCTGTGTTCAGCGGCATCTCGTCACAGTCTACATTGATTGCTCAAGCCTGTCTGTCTGAATATATTCCATTAATTCGGTAATTTGTTCTTGGAGTTGAACTGGAGAGGTGTTGACTGTTAAGAGTAGAACGTCAAATGGAAATGAAAGGGAATGAATTGTGGCTATTAAGCCTTGTCCTGCTGAATAAATTAAGATGCCACGCCAATTTCTAATTTTCAGCCAATCAGATTACTTGATCTAAATTGTTGATATGAATTCATATATTTAATGGCAAACAGTGCAGATCCAGATCAGTTGTCTTCTTCAGAAGCCAACTACCTGGATCTACACTGATTGCAAAAGCAGGACATAATCTGGGTTCAGCAGGACTAGGTTTAAGTGAATCTCCTGTTGATATTGTATTATGATACCATATTTTTGCTATTAGTATTGGGACACCTGAACTCCTTGTAAAATTCAAAAAATTTCTATTTACTATCTGTTGATGTATCTAATAGTGCTGGATGAGTGGCAAACAGGGTAGATCTGATCAGGTGCTGAATTCTGCAGCATCTGATCTAAGTCTACACTGTTTGCTGAGGCCTGCCTGCCTCAGCATAAGTGTAATTTCCCCATGAACACATAGTGTGTAATATGAATATAGATACTTCTACATCCTCACTGCATAAGCTCGCTTTTTTGGGGACATTGATAGAGCTGTTGGCTTTTTAAAGCTCCCCTGAGCTGAAGGCTCAAGAAGAGCTATTATGATCATTCCTCATCTGTCTGTCTGTCCACACTTTTGAATGAAATTTCCTCTGAACCACGGGCCAAATTTTTTCAAACTTCATGTGGAACCTTGTGTTAAAGGGGATTGAAAATTTGTACAAATGGCCATGGTCTGTTAAGTAAGATGCTACCATGCCCATATATGGTAAAAAAACTTAAATATCTTCTTCTCCAGAACCAAGAAAACTTTGAGGTTGAATCTTGGTATATATATCATCGGGTACTCAAGATCTACCTAGTTTGTTCAAATCATGACCCTAGCTTGACCTTTGATTTTTTTATGACACGGTCAAATTTGCATCCCAATGCATATTTATGTAGCAAATATTGAAACGTCATTTTCTCAAAATGTATTAAAGACTAGCTATCCCCTTTTAGTTACCACCCCCCCACCCCGGGTTATCTGCCCTTGCTCTGGGCTATTATATGTGTAAAATCATGTAATCTTTAAACATCGTCTTCTCTGAAACTGCTGAGCAAATTTTCTTCAAACTGGCCGCCAGGCCCCATATATGGTAAAAAATCTTTTTCCCCAGAACCAAGAAAGCTTTGAGGCTGAATCTTGGTAAGTGCTTCGGGGACTCAAGGTCGGCCAAGTTTGTTCAAATGGTGTCCCTAGGTTGACCTTTGACTTTTAACGGCAAGGTCAATTATTGCATCCCTATAATGCATTTGTATGGAGAAATTGTTGAAAAATCATGTTCTCAAAATGTATTAAAGACTAATGGCTGAAACTTACAATGTATGATCAAAGTAGCAAACCTTTTTAGTTTCAATAAAATGTTGTCCCTCAGGGTTATTATCCCCACGCTTTTTAGAAAAAGCGTCGGGGATATTGTTATTGCCTCCGTCCGTCTGTCCGTCCGTCTGTCCATCCGTCTGTCCATCCGTCTGTCCGTTACGTTACCTCCTCCCAAACCGCTGGACAGAATTCAACCAAATTTGGTGAGTGGCTTGCTTACACAAGTGGGGTTGCAAGAGCACGTTTATTTTTGGCCCCGCCCCCAGGGGCCCTGGGGAGGGGTCAAAAGGTCAAATATTAACAATTTCCAATTTCAAAGTCAATTTTAAAGATTTTTATGTGAAAATGTGCACATATACTCAGTAGTGATAGATGTAAAACATATTGAACGGGATTTACTTTGTGACCCCAGGAACACCCTTTGGGGTTGGACTTGGGGGGTGGGGCAGGGTCAAAAATTAAGTTTCTCACAACATGGTCAAGTGCATATCAAATTGAAGGGAATGATGAGTAGAATAACATACAAGTAGAATTTTGCCTGGTTGCTTAAAACTATGCTGTGTGGTACAAGGGCAATTTCTGCCAGAAGCGTGGGGATTTGCGATGGTGTGCCATCGACTGCCCGATCTAGTCTGTCCTTGCCCCTGGGCTATATACATGTTCATGTATATAATCATGTAATCTTAAAACTTCTTCTTCGCTGAAACCATTGGGCCAATTCTCTTAAAACTTTATGTGGAACCTCATTTTAAAGGGGGATTGATAATTTGTACAAATGCACACGGTCCACTTGGTAAAGTGTCCTCCATGCCCATATATGCTAAAAATGCTAAAAATACTTCTCCAGAACCAAGAAAGCTTTGAGGCTGAATCTTGATATACAGCATCAGGGACTCAAGTTGTACTTAGTTTGTTCAAATGATGATCCTAGAATTACCTTTGTCCATTTTTACAGCAAGTTTTAATTTGTATTCCCATACTTTTGTTTGGGGAAAATGTTGAAAAATCTTTTTCTCAAAAGACTAATGGCAGAAATTTACAATGTAGTAAAAGTTTTTAGTTACAATCAAAATTTTGTTCCCCATGGATTATCTGCCCTTGCCCCTGGGCAATATACAGGTATAAAATCCTGTTATCTTTAAATGTCTTCTTCTCTGAAACGGCTTGGCCAATTTTTACCAGATTTCACATGGGGCTTTCTGTTAATAGATATTGACATTTTGTTGAAAGGTTCCACCATTATACAAGATACTACTGCCAAGCCCATGTATGGTGAAAAAGAAATACTTAAAAAATCTGTTTCTTCAGAACCAAGAAAGCTTTGAGGCTGAAACTTTGGATAAAATAATGGGATCTCTAGGTCAGATGATATTCCAAGGATGACCTATTTACGGCAAGGTCAAATTTGTGTCTCCATACAGATTTTTGAAAAATCATTCTCAAAATGTTATAAAATCTAAAAGACTTATGGCTGAAACTTACAAAGTATGATTCAAACAGTAAACATTTTATTTTCAATCAAAATGTTGTACCCTAGGGGTTATCTGCCCTTGCCACTTGACTGTATACATAGTTAAAAGTGTGTAATATTAAAATGCCTTTTTCTCTGACCAGTTTTCACCAGATTTTACATTGACTTTCTGTCAAAGGGGTATGGTCATCTTGTTCAAATGGTTCTGCTTTTTGAACAAGTTGGCCACCATGATACCATATCTTCTTCTACAGAACCAAGAAAACTATGAGGCTAAATCTCTTATGGCATAGGGGATGCAAGGTCTACCAAGTTTGTTCAAATGATGATCCTAGGATGACTTTTGAGTCCATTTTGCAGCACAGTCAAATTTCTGCCCTAGTTGCTGTGGCAATTCTGGTAGAATTTTTCATGGCATCTGCAGATATCAATGGCCAATTTGCTCAGATGAGTGAATCGTTGCCCATGGGCCTCTTGTTCACAAAGTTAACATGCACTGCAGTCAGTACTTGGATCAGAGGTCATCCTAGAGGGCGATTTGGGAGAAAAAGTCTCCCTAAGCTGACTGACTTCTCCCTATCTTGAGCTGAGGGAGAAGTGAAAATATATAGAGTGTATAGGGAAATCCAAAATTTGGACCAAAACTTCTCCCTGAAATCCTGAAATTGTCACAAAACCTCCCTCTCTGAAAGCTCTAGGATGACCCCTGCTTGGATGGGTGAACCGCAATACTTCACATTGTGAAAGACCCGGCAAACCATACATATGGCAGCAGCCGTGGGATTAGATGACACCACCATCATTTTCGGACCCTGGTATCTGCAGCAACTGATCTTGGTCTACACCGTTTGCTCAGGCCCGTCTGCCCCAATATTTAGGGTTATTATGGTAGATTTCCTGTTAGAGTAAATTGCTGATACCCACTGCTATAACCTTTGCCTGGGGCTCAAACAACAACTCTCCACAAGTTGTCAGACATCTTGACTCCATCTCTCTTGACCAAACACTGATGTCTCCTTACATACTTTGACCACCTTCCTCGAGTGATCCTCTAGCACATTTATGGTCTGTTTGTTCAGGTCTGATACAATCACAGTGTCTGGACCAGACCCAGATCATACTACCTTTGTCCAGGGCTCAAACACCATCTCACTTTTTGTTGTTGGATATCTCTACTACCTTTTGACTTGTCTAAAATATTGTTGGTTGAGTGGCAAGTTGGGTAGACCCTGAATGATTGGACATCTTTACTCCATTTCTCTTGGCCAAACACTGATGTATCCTCACATACTTTGACCACCTTCCCCGAGTGATCCTCTAGCACAGTTATTGTCTGTTTGTTCAGGTCTGATAAAATCACAGTGTCCGGACCAGACCCAGACCATACTACCTTTGTCCAGGGCTCAAAACACCATCTCACTGTTTGTTGTCGGATATCTCTACTACCTTTTGATTTGTCTAAAATATTGTTGGTTGAGTGGCAAATATGGTAGATCCTGAAAGATTGGACATTTTTACTCCATTTCTCTTGACCAAACACTGACGTCTCCTCACATACTTTGACCACCTACCCCGAGTGATCCTCTAGGACAGATATGGTCTGTATGTTCAGGTCTGATACAATCACAGTGTCCGGACCAGACCCAGACCATACTACCTTTGTCCAGGGCTCAAACACCATCTCACTATTTGTTTTCGGATTACTACCTTTTGATTTTTCTAAAATAGTGTTGGTTGAGTGGCAAATAGGATAGACCATGACCAGTCAGACATCTTTACTCCATTTCTCTTGACCAAACACTGACGTCTCCTCACATACTTTGACCACCTTCCCCGGGTGATCCTCTAGGACAGTTATGGGCTGTTTGTTCAGGTCTGATACAGTGACAGTGTCTAGACAGGACCAAAACTGTACTTCCTTTGCCCGAGGCCTAAACACCAACTCTCCATGATTTGTCAGACATCTTTCCTCCATATCTCTTGACCAAACACTGATGAGATGTCTCATCACATACTATGACTGCTTCCCTGAGTGATCCTCTAGCACAGTTATGGTCTGTTTCGTCAGGTCCGATAGTCCAGTCAGAACCAAGAACGTATACTGTTAGGAACAATGCACATCATTGTTTAGAAAGAAAGTTAGTGCCTTACATGTTGAGCATTACAGCTGACCCGCAACAGACGAGAATAAGGTTCTAGTTAGCTCACCTGAGCTATTATGATCAGTCAATGTCCGTCGTTCGTTATAAGTCCATCGTGCCGCGTCAACAATTTGCTTCAAAAGACAACTCCGCCTTCACCCCTGGGCCAAGTGACTTGAAACTTGGTAGGAAGTAGCGAGGTGACCTGCAGGTCAAAAATACCTAAATTTGTTCCAATTGCACATTGTTTAGAAAAAGAGTTTGTGGACCACAGGACCTCACCTTACATGTTGAGCATTACAACTGATCCACAGCAGACGAGGATAAGGTTCTAGTTAGCTCACCTTAGCTATTGTGATCAGTCACTGTCCCTGCGGCATCAACAATTTGCTTCAAAAGACAACACCTCTTACATCCCTTGGCCAAGACTCGAAAATTGGTAGGAAGTAGCGGGGTGACCTGTAGATCAAAAATACCTAAACTTGTTCGGATTGAAAATCCAAGATGGCCACCATGGCGGCCATCTTGAAAATCTATTTTGTATTTTTTCTAAATCAATACTTGGTAGGAAGTATCGGGGTGACTTTTAGATAAAAAGTAGCTAAAATTCTTCTGATTGGAAATCCGATTAAAATCTATTTTGTGCTTCTTCTTCTAAACCCAAAGACTTAGAGGACTACAATGCCCAGTAAAAGTGTGGTTAGGTAAACTGACAGCACTTGACATGACCCCAGTGGGTTGACTTGGCCTTAGATGTAGTAGGATGGTGCGAAGGTGTCGTGTCTCTTACAGGCATGAGGCGTTTCAGATTTTTGGCAGATTTCAGATTTTTAGTGTCAACATATGTTCTGCAGAATTACTTGGTTTTGTCTGAAAATTGCAAAAATGACATTTTTATATGCCAGTTTTGAAAAAACGGACGTATTACGGCATGACCTGTCCGTCCGTCTGAGCCAACATTTAGGGTTAGGGGATTCAATTTTGTAACCACATTATGCCATATTCCGTTAAGATACATTATAAATCTTTGAGTTAGGGAGCTTATAGCCCTTAAAACCCTATGAAAATTTACAATGGGACAGCCCCTAAACCTGAATTGTTGGAACGTCCATCCGTTAAAATTTCCAATGACTTTTCCTCTGAAGCCGCTGAGTCAGTTTTGCTCAAATTTCATATGGAGCCTCCTTAGGTTGGGGGAATGAAAGATAGCTAAAATGGCCGCCATACGTATCTATGGTAAAAACCTTTAAAAATTTTCTTCTCAGGAACCGAGGATGCCTTGGGGCTAAATCTTTGCACAAAATCATCGGGGATGGGAGGTCTACCAAAGTTGCTAAAATAGTGGTTGCACATTGACCTTTTTACAGTGTTGTCAAGTTGGCTTCCCTATGCATTTGTATCTGCAAAATACATTTGTATGGGAAAAATGTTGAGAATTTCAAATGACTTCTCTGAAGCCTCTGGACCAATGTTGCTCAAATTTCATGGAGCCTTCTTGGGGCAGGGGAATGAAAAGTGCTAAAATGGTCTTGGTTCATTGACCAAGATGCCCATATATGGTAAAAATCTTTAAAAGTCTTCTTCTCCAGAACAGAGGATGCCTTGGGGCTGAATCTTTGCACAAATCATTGGGGACGGGAGGTCTACCAAAGTTGCTAAAATGATGGTCGTACATTGACATTTGACCTTTTTATGGCGAGGTCAAGTTTGCTTCCTTATGCATTTGTATGGACCCTATACAGTTGTATGGAAAAAATGGTGATAATTTCAAATGACTCTTCTCTGAAGGCTCTGGCCAGTATTGCTCAAATTTCATGTGGAGCCTCTTTGGAACAAAAGATTGCTAAAATGGTCATGGTCCATTGACCATGATGGCTGCCATGTTCATATCCCTGTATGATAAAAACCTTTAAAAATCTTTTTCTCCAGAACCAAATAAGCCCTGGGGCCTAATCTTTGCACAAATCATCGGGGACAGGAGATCTACCAAAATTGCTAAAATGATGGTCCTACATTGATATTTGACCTTTTTACGGCAAGGTCAAATTTGCTGCACCATGAATTTGTATGGGCCCTATACATTTGTATTGGAAAATGTTGAGTATTCATATTTTGGACATCTCCTCCATAATTCAATTGAATCGAAACCTGATGATGAGCATTAGGGCGCTTAGTAGACACAAATTGGCTAAATGAACCGATAGAAAATCCAGCAGCTGCCATCTTGAAAATCAATTTTCGACATCTCTTCCTGAACCTTTGGTCGCCTTGAGCCACAACTTGCTGTGTAGCAACAGGATGATTGTTGGATGGAAACGAGCTAAAATTTTGTCAATCGGAAATCCAAGATGGCCGTAATGGTTCCGCTCCATTGAACAAGATGGCCTCCAGAGCTAGAAATAGAAAATCTTCAAACAACATCTCGTCTTTGGCCAATGGTCTGATTTCAAAATATTTGCACAGAAGTGTTACTCCAGTGGCCCACTACCAAAACTGCTAAAATGGTTCTTCTTGGCTGAACTGAATGGTGGCAGAGCTAAAAATAGAAAAAAACCTTTAAAAGACATCTCCTCTGCAGCCAGTGTCCTGATTTCAAAGTAATTTCACAGACGTGTTCCTCTTATGGCCCTTTACCAAAATTGCTAAACATGTTCTGCTCAGCTGAACAAAATGGCCGCCAGAGCTAAAAATAAACAAAACAACTTTAAACAACATCTCCTCCTTGGCCAGTGGCCTGATTTCAAAATGATTTCACAGAAATGTTCCTCTTATCCCCCTTTACCAAAATTGCCAAAATAGTTCTGCTCTGCTGAACAAAATGGTTACCAGAGCTAAAAATAGAAAAACTTTTAAACGACATCTCTGTGGCCAGTGGCCGGATTTCAAAATAATTTCACATCAGTGTTCCTCTTATGCCCCTCTGCCAAAATTGCTAAAATGGTTCTGCTCTGCTGAACTAAATGGTTGCCAGAGCTAAAAATAGAAAAAAAAAAAAAACAAAAAAAAAAAAAAACCTTTAAAGGACAGGATAAGTAGATGAACCAGTTAACTTCTGAAGAAAATCTGAATTTTTTTTTACTTATGGCCCTTTGAAAATTCCAGCATTTTAACTTTGTAAGCAAGATATCTCAAAAACTGTTTAAGCCATTGCCTTGGAACTTGACGGGCTAATAGGGAATGATGAGTAAATGATGTGATTAACTTACAGCAGTTAATTCAGGTGAACGTTTGGCCCATGGGCCTCTTGTTAGGAAGACACATGTTCTATAAAGAAACAGAAGTAGCCAAAGTGTAAATATTTGTCATACAGAAGCTGTATTTTATTTCTATAGGAGGGAGGGGTAACATTTGTAGAAAAATAAAACAGCCTCTCGTGTCATGTGGGAAAGCCAAGTTCTGCTTACAGATGGTCAGGTGGTTTTTCCCCTGGGTTCTCCGTTTTCGCCCACCTTTGATGAACGATCAGCTCGATATAAGTGAAATATTCTTGAAAGGGCTGTAAAACCCAAATCAAAAAAAAAAAAAAAAAAAAAAAAAATCCCATTTATAACCAGGTGTACCAGGTAAGTTTGTTATTATATAAATATCAATAAGTTTTTTTTACCATTTTTATACAAATTAATAACTTTTGAAATTTCATTAGATCTACAAGACAGTATGTATAATTAATTAAGAACCAAGGTTATTTTTGTCATAGTAGAATAAGAAATAAAATACATCTGACTACTTAACTGGAGCCCTATAGTGTATCCCACGTCTGCCTGTAGGTTCCACTGCATTGGATATATACAATATAATATATGCACAGGTATTTTGTGTTGTACAGTTGCCTTCCAAATGCACATTACTGACGCAGGCTTTAAATCCGTGATAAACCTATTATAAAAAAAAACAAAACAAAAAAAAACAACAACAAAAAAAACAAACATCATTTATACATCTAGAAAGGCTATAGTTTTGTACACATTTTGTCATACATGCCGATTTTGTTTGTGCTAACTCTTTCTTCCATCATCAATATGCTTTATTCCCCACTTATACACATTTTATATCTTCTTTTATGCCACAGACTTTGAAGAAGTTGGAAGGGCAAATTGCTTTAGGCTTGTCCATCCATCCATGTCACACTTTCTTTTAAGCAAGATACCTAAAAAATATTTGAGCGAGGGCCTTGAAACTTGGTGAGCTTTTTGGGAATGATGAGTCAATCACCTGGGCCCACTTGTTCAAAACTAACGATGTCATTAGTTAACGTATTGTTAAAACTTTGATCATTAAATATAGCATATACACTTATATTTTTGCTGAAAAAATGTGAGTAGCTTTTGCATTTGCATTTTTTCAGCAAAAATACCTGTGAATTTGGTATTGTACTTACTAGAACAGTTAAGATTTTGATCACTAACAAGCTCATTAAGCTAACGATGCTTTGAACAGCTGGGCTTTAACTTTTGAAAATAATCAGATCAAGTTATGCCCCTTTCCAGCTTTGATGTTTTGTATGGACAAGCATATAGGTGGGGGCACAGTGTTTTACGAACACAATTCTGGTTACATGTATTGTTGTCTTAAGACTCACTGTCAGCATATATTAATTTGAACTGTACCCTACTGAGACTGAGAAAGCAGAAAATTTGTGAAAAACCTAATTCTTAATTGAAAAATGCAATGGCAGAAAATAAAAAGCTGGTCTCAAGAAAAAAATTGCCTTGCAGAGACAATGTGAAGTAGTAGTACCCAAAGATCTGTTTTGGAGCAAAATGCCAAGTACATGTAGTGCCCCCAAATTATAAAATTGCTTTAACCATAACCACTCTCTAGGCTAATTCAGCTCTTGTGGAGACAACATGCATGAAATGTTCAATCCTATTTTCTGTGAAAAACATGAACAATATTTCAAGATGTTATCTGCTGAAATTTTTACCCAGAATGCAGAGCGTTAAAGAAAACTTGCAAACTTTGTAAATTTTGTTTTTACTCAGGATGATGGGAGGAGAGGAGAGACAGAACAGTGTGTTCAAGACAATGATTCTGTTCAGTTTGGCAATGTTAATTTTACCAGTCTTTTTGTATTTCTTCAGTAAAAGTGCTTTCTTTGAAGGTAAGTGCTTATCTTGCAGAATAGGGAGGGCAAAACTACCATATTTGATTAACCCTTGTCCTGCTGAATAAATTAAAATGCCACGCCCACTTCTAATTTTCAGCAAATCAGATTGCTTGATCTGGATTGTTGCTATAAATTCACATACCTAATGGTAAACAGTGCAGATCCAGATCAGTTGGCTTCTTCCAACTGATCCTGGATCTACACTGTTTGTAAAGGCAGGATATATCCAGGCTCAGCAGGACAAGGGTTAAAGGGGACTGGGACATATTTAAAGGAGTCTCTCTCAGACTTGGTTTTTGCCTCCCTTCTGAAAAGAGGTGTTCTATAAAAGGAAAGAATTTGCTCCCCATGGGAGCAAATTCTTTCATTTTAGAACAGATTGCTTTTTCAGATGGGACTTAAAGTGCAAAAAGCAAACAGTTATCTCCTTTGTAAAAAATAAGTGGGGTCCCCTCAAATATTTGGACAGTCATGCTTGAGCATGCCGTGTAGATCAGTATCATACTGCATCTATTATTCTATAGGAATTTTCTTTTCTGTGGCATCCTGAAAACAGTCTGAGGGAAATGCTATTTAATCTAACACCCATTCTCAGTTAAAGGGGACAAATGCTTTTGAACAACATTTTACATTTACTTAACATTTTCTTTGTTGAACTATGATATCTGAAGACTAAAACTATTATCTGCAGTCAATATGCCAGTCTTGCACAATATCACAGAGTGAGCAATACTGATGGGGCACAAACTTGCATGTCTTCATGTTGTTTTTATTATTAAAGTCGGGCTATCATACAGATAAGCATAGGAATATACCAGGGATTCTTCAATGAAATTTATGCTCATGGCATATTTTCTTCTTGACAAATAAGCAAATTAAACAGAAATATCATTTTCATTGTTTACGGTAACCCTTGTCCTGCTGAATAAATTAAGATGCCACACACTCTTCTAATTTTCAGCCAATAAGATTACTTGATACGGATTGTTGCTATAAATTTACATACTTAATGGCAAACAGTGCAGATCCAGACCAGTTGGCTTCTGAAGAAGCCAACTGATCTTGATCCACACTGTATACCTGGGTTCAGCAGGACAAGGGTTAATTGTCCCAAAACTGCCATCATTTTATGGGACAAAATTTCTAGAGTTTCTTCATTGTAAAATTTAGTATGATAGCATCTAGTTATATATGGTATCATATAAAACTAGCCATTTCTGTTTAACTGAAACTCAAGATAGGTAACAAAACTCAAATTATTGATATTGAAGCGTAATTTTGACCATGTCATTTACAAGCCTATTATTTGAATGACAACACAAACATGTATACCTTATCAGCTTCAATTCATTACAAGGTATACAAGTACATAAGGCTGGTTGTATCAAAAATATATTTCACCGCTTTTGTCAGTTTAACTTAAGGCTGGTTGTATCAAAAATATATTTCACTGCTTTTGTCAGTTTATTTTCTAAAATAAAAAAATGGTGTCTGATTCTAAGAAAACGAGACAACCATCATTTACGGGACATCATTTACAGGACACCATGAATTTTATTATTTACATTTGGTTTCCCAATTTCTAACATCTTTTGGGCTATTCAGCAACCTTTTGGTTCATTAATATCTAATTAGAGTCTAAAGGCTTTCTCTGCTGCTGTGTGGTACCCAGCTTTCAATTATTCTTCTTATTAATTACAAGTCATTATTTATGAGTCATTTAATATTTTCGTCTTGAAGTCCAACTGTCTGATAAAAACCAATTATGGCATTGTAAAAGTATGAAGTTATATATAAAACTATCTCGTAAATGACGGACTTGTAAATGATTCCTGTATTAGAAAGTTGAATATTATTAGAATATTGAAACTATAACACAAAGGCTGGTAGAATTTCGCAGTTAACCTTCCAATCTGTTCTGCTATCAAGGGATGCACAGCTTGATATAGATTCAAAAGGTCAACATTTTGACAATTTCAGACCCCTATTTGTTCCCCTTAACTGAGAATGAAACTTAAGTGGGTGTCTATAAGCAAACAAAATACACTGATTGATGTGCCTGTGGAGAAATTTCCATTCTTCTTGGTTGAAAAAAAAAAAAGCATCTTAGCTACCCATATGCTTAAAGTGCCAAGCAAAATTGACCCTTGTTATGCTGAATAAATTAAGCTGTCACACCCACTTCCAATTTTCAGCCAATCAGATTACTTGACCCAAATTATTGATACAAATTCACATACTTAATGGCAAACAGTGTAGATCCAGATCAGAAGCCAACTGACCTGGATCTGCACTGTTTGTAAAGACAGGGCATATCTGGGTTCAGCAGGACTAGGGTTATTTTTTATTATTTTTCAGATAAATTAAATGTGGCATATAATTTCATGTAAAAGGTCTGAATTTATGTGAAATTTCAAACCTTTTTTTCTCTGAAAAAATAATAATAGAAAACTTCTTCAGAATGCTGTCTGCTGGAGTTGTGATTGGTACTTTATGGGTCAAGTTTCAGTGTTTATGAATATATTCCAATTTTTAGACTACACTCTCATACATCTAGATAAGAGCCGGTAAATATTTATCTTATTTCTCCACAAAAACATACTTTGTGTGTACACATTAGACGTCCACTGCAAGTAGAAGTGCCCTGGGAGGTGCCTCTTATGAGTACCCCACAACATATGTTTTCGTGTAGAAATAAGAAAAATATCAATACTTTTGGATTGAAAAAAGCATGTTATCAAGAGCTATGACATTTCTAATTTGCTCTGAAACCTGTTTTCATTTGACAATATTTACATGTTTTTGCTGTCTCCATAAATGAAGCATTAAATTCTTAGGAGTTTCATTTATTGATGGAAAACAATACCAACTGTGCATGCCAGGGTGAGTGTTAGGTGGAGACAAAGAATATTGCTTGTGAATGGCAGCCAATTTTAGAATTTTCTCTGTTTACTGATGTTATAAGGATGTTGGCTGCATATTGCCTTGACATAACATGCAAGGTCTACCTTCAGGCCATTCCAAATTTGACATTAAGCAATCTTTAACCCTAGTATATCAAACAAAAATATTTCCTGTTAGTTAGAATACTATCAAAAATAAGATGAAAATAATAAAATGTAGGATATAAGAATTGAAATTCTGATTTTAAGCTTGCGCTAGATGATGAAAAACATTACTGTGCTTTTGACATCTTTCAGACAGTCATTTTTTTTTGCATGCCGCTTATCACAAAAGAAGTAAATTAGCAAACTTTTGTCATGATTTAATGCAGAGCCATTTGTCGTAACTACCTATGCACAAAAACTTTTATTCAAGACACTGGTTTTTCAAAATTCAAATATTTTCACTTTTTCCATAGTGAAAAAATGCAAGTTATGCAAAAATATGTAGAGTAGGTAACTTGTAGGCAGAATTCAACAAATTACGCTTGTTCAGTTGTTCTGAAATTTTTACAATATTGTTGTGAAACATCAGTTATTCAAATCAAGGTTGGCAAAATGCCGGCAAATATGAGTATTTTCCATGCCGGTGGTATTTACCGGTAAATACCGGCAAATACTGGTAAATGCCGGCAAATACTGGAAATTGGCATTTACCACCCTGGAAGTAAGACAAAACCCTACCCTCAGTATCAACCTATGGACAATGTCTGTAATAGGGGCTACATAGTTGACTTAGTATTTACATTATACTGATTGCAGTTTAACTCTGGTTTAAGTTTACTTTAATATTAAATTCAGTTAAGTGAAATCTAGAGAAAAAAAAGCCTGTTTCATACCTGCCAAAGTACTCATCAGGTGGCTTGTGGCTACCACTACAGGTTTTTATTTTTACTTTTTCTTTCTTTTCATTCTTTTTTTCTTCTGTTTTTTGTTTTTTAATCTTTTTTTTTCTTTTTTAATTTTTTTTTGTATCTTTTCATTTTTATCGCACCTGCTTGTAGCAGGATGCGATATAGGCGTCCGATTTTCTGTCCATCCGTCCGTCAGTCCGTCCATCAGTCCGTCCGTCTGTCAACATTTATGTCGACGTTCGACATTTATGTCAAAGTTAGTATTCTAATCAACTACAAGACTAAACAACCATCAAACTTTGCATGAAACATCTCCCTGACCTCCTGACTTAGCGACATAGGCGTCCGCTTTTCCGTATGTCTGTCCATTCGTCCGTCCGTCTGTCAACATTTATGTCGACGTTTGACATTTATGTCAAAGTTAGTATTCTAATCAACTACAAGACTAAACAACCATCAAACCTTGCATGAAACATCTCCCTGACCTCCCGACTTTGTGACGTAGGTGCCCACTTTTCCATTCGTCTGTCTGTTCGTCCGTCCGTCTGTCTGTTAACAGTTCTGTTATGTCGAAGTTCGACATTTATGTCAAAGTTAGTATTCTAATCAACTACAAGACTAAACAACCATCAAACCTTGTATGAAACATCTCCCTGACCTCCCGACTTTGCGACATAGGTGCCCGCTTTTCCATTCGTCTGTCCGTTCGTCCGTCCGTCTGTCTGTTAACAGTTCTATTATGTTGAAGTTTGACATTTACGTCAAAGTTAGTAGTCTTATCAACTACAATTCTACAACAACCATGATACCTTGCATGACACATCTCCCTGACCTCCTGACTTGGCAGGTATGTTGACCCAGTGACCTTGACCTATATTTTGCGCTCCATTGGCTTTGACACAATTTATGTTGACGTTCCAGATCTTCTCAACTATAAGGTGTACAACTACCAAACCTTGCATAGTGCTTCTCCTAGATGTACTGACTTGGGAGGTACCTTGACCCGGTGACCTTGACCTATATTTTGCGCTCCAGTGACTTTGACATATTTTGTGTCGACGTTCGATATCTCCTCAACTATAAGGCCTACAACCATCAAACCTTGCAAAGTGCTTCTTCTCAATGAACTGACTTGGCAGATACCTTGACCTGGTGACCTTGACCTATATTTTGGCTGCAGTGACTTTGACATAATTTACATCAATGTTCTAGATCTCCTCAAGTGTAAGACCTCTAGCCACCAAACCTTGCATAGTGCTTCTCCTAGATGTACTGACTCGGCAGGTATCTTGACCCGGTGACCTTGACCTATATTTTGCGCTCCAGTGCCTTTTACACATTTTATGTCAACGTTCAATATCTCCTCAACTGTAAGGCCTACAACCATCAAACCTTGCATAGTGCTTCTCCTCAATGTACGAACTCTGCAGGTACCTTGACTGGGTGACCTTGACCTATATTTTGCACTCTTTGACTTTTACACCTTTTACGTCACCCTTCCTTATGTCCTCAACTGTAAGGCCTTCAACCACCAAACCTTATATAGCACTTCTTCTCGATGTACTGACTCGGCAGGTACCTTGACCTGGTGACCTTGACCTATATTGTGCACTCCAGTGACTTTGACACATTTTATGTTGATGTTCGGTATCTCCTCAAATATAAGACCTACAACCACTAAACCTTGCATAGTGCTTCACCTCATTGCACTGGCTTGGCAGGTACATTGACCCAGTGACCTTGACTTATATTTGACACATTTTACGTTGATGTTTGATAACTCCTCAACTATAAGGCCTACAACCACTATACCTTGCATTGTGCTTCTCCTTGATGTACTGAATTAGCAGGTATCTTGACCCGTGACCTTGACCTATATTTCATGCTCCAGTGACTTTTACACATTTTACGTCAACGCTCCATTATCATTGGGCTGTATGATACGAAAAGTCAGTGCTGAAGATATAGCCATTAGAGGGAATGGGACTGGCCTGGAATATATGTGCCCCACTAGGCACTTTGTCTACATTTTTTTCAACCCAGTTTTCCAAGTAAGCACTGCTAAGAATGAAATAAACTTATTTAATAACCACATTCTGATTGTGGCCCCTGTGACTTTTGCCCCAGCAGGTGCGATGACGCCTTCCGCGGAATTCTTGTTATTTTTTTTTTTTTTTAACTTTTTTTATCTTTTTTTTTTTTTTTCTTCAATATTTTCAATAACACCTTTTTACTTTCACCTAGACTTATTGTCTATATGCATTCATTTATGACATCTTGCCCCTGGCTATCAAGTACCCTCTTGAACAAACAATTGTCCTGGGATTTGTTGTTTTAGTAATTAGACCATACAGGTAGTCTTGCTAATTACATGTACACTAAAACTCCTAAAAATTTTGAATATAGTAAAGTGATGTAAATATCCTAAACTTTGCAAAACATACTTTTACCATACAGAAGTGTGTTTAAAAGATGCAGATGGCCTGGCAAATATTTAAGATCCTGATCAGACTGTTCAGTATGATCTTGGTCTGCTCTTTTTGACATGGTCTGCCAGCACAAAAACTTAGGGTCATTATGGTAAATGTCAGTGGCCAGGTGCACAGGTGAATTTCTACTATTGAGATAAAGGCCTACATGATTTTTTTTTTAATTAAAGACCATTTGTTGCTTAAATAATTTCAAAATTTTTGTCTTAGATTCACTTTTTGGCAGTGTTACATGTTTATATTGAGATTTCTTCTATTCTTCAGGGTGGTAACCTTATATAATTAATGATTTTAACATTCTTACTCATCTAGTTTGCTTATACTATTTCAATGCAACTTGTTTAAAGACTTCTGCAGTTTTTTAAGGCCAAAAAAATTTCAATTTGCCGGTATTTGCCACTTGAGGAGTATTTTCCAGACCGGTAAATACCGGCAAATGCCACTGGTAAATACCGGGGGTGGAATTTGACGCCCAACCTTGATTCAAATTCAGCAAAGAAAAGTAAAAAAATACTGTCTTAGACAAAAATTAAAAAAAAAAAAAATCACTTCACTATAGAAATTGGCGGCCATGGTGCTCAGTTGAATGCGCATCCGACATGATCAGGAGGTTGGGGTTCGACCCCTGACGGATTGGCAACATTCATTCATGGAGATTGATCATTCTCTCCTGCTAATTCAAGAAGGGCTGTTGTCAGTTTCTGGTGAAGGAATGTGCACTATACTGCATGGTTAACTGCCTAGTAAAGTGTGGTTAGGTAAACTGACAGAGCTTGACATGACCCCATTGGGTTTAACTGGGCTATAAAACCTCAACACAAACAAACTAAAGAAATTGCATAGGTCAGACCAGTACTTGGCCCTTTTAGTTTTAGGGTAAATATTTGAGAACAAAACACAGAAATAGAAAAGAAAAATGATTTCTGATAAGGTATGATCAATCAGAACAAAATATTTTCATTTTATTTTCATTTGCATTAAAATGCCAAGCAAAAAATGTCTTTCCGAGTGATGACGAAAGGACAGTAGGCTATTGTATCTCCTAGAACCCAAGGGCTTCACAGACGTTAGAATAGCCTCATGTTTTTCACCATCCAGTGCAAGCTAAAAACCTGAATTTCAGTCCTAAAATTTCGTACACCAAAGTTTCTGACAGAATGGCATCTGCTAGAACCAGATCAGATTGCTCCTGAAGGAGCAGTCAGATCATGGTGTACACTCTTTGCCATTGTTTTAAGAAACAACTGCATAAAAAGCACAACTCGGGTCAGAAAAAGTATGAAATAAAGTGTTCGAAAATTTAGCACATTTATGGTATCCATTTGTTTTGTTCCATTCCAGGTATTCTAGGAATGAGTAGTCAGGACAGTTATTTCTACGCAGCATTTGTTGCCATAGGAACCGTTCACGTGATTCTAGGACTTTTTGTATATGCAGCTTTCACAGAAGGCACTTCCACAACACAGACAGCTTATAAAGCTGATTGATATTGTGTAAATTTTAGCTCAGATGGTCATGATTCAGTCATAACTATTGTCATGAATTACATTTGTATTTAAGGCTCTGTGCCCTGGGTAAAAATTTCAGCAGATGACAGTTGGAAATATTTTTTCATCTGTTTCCCAGATTGTCACCTTGGGAGTCTATTTGCATGAAATGTCAAAGCCTATTTTCTGGGAAAAAGAAGAAATGATTGTTTCCTAAGGAAACAATTTGCATGAAATTTTAAAGCCCATTTTCTGGGAAATTGAAGAAAAATATCATTTGTTTGTTGTCTGCTGAATTTGACCAGAGATGGGTAAAGGTTAAATAGAACATAAAGATGCAAGATTGAATGGTTCAAGACTAGGATATATGCGGGATAACCAGTTTAGAACTCTAGACAAACAGAAAGTATGAAGATTAAGGATAGTTTACCAATAAGTTACCAGTAACTTTATGTCTCCATTATTGTTTAATTCCATGAAATGTTTTAATTAAAATCTAGAGTGCTGGGTAAAAATTTCAAAGTCATCATCAAATATTTTCCAAGAATCAATTTGCATGAAATGTCAAAGCCTACTTTTAGTGGAAAATGGGAAAATAAGAAAAAGTATAATTAATTTTTTGTCTGCTGAATTAGCCCATAGAGTGGTTAAGTTTAAAAATAAATCAACCTTTATAGGTTGGCTTTACCATAATCATGTTGGGCCCAATTGTTCAAAGCATTGTTAGCTTAACGAGCTCATAGTGGTCAAAATGTTAACTGTTCTAGTAAGTAATAATATCTAATTCACTGTTATTTTTGCTGAAAAAATTTGAGTAGCTTTTGCAAATGCAAAAGCTACTCACATTTTTTCAGCAAAAATAGTAGCATATATGCCATATTTAATGATCAAAAGTTTTAATGATATGTTAACTAACAACATTGTTAGTTTTGAACAACTGGGCCCTGTTGAATTTTAAGACATCTTCTTACCATACTCATCCTAAAATTTAATTGCTTGACTTCACTACCTGGAGATGTCACAATCAAGTCTGAAAAGAGCTGACTGAAGGCAGACAGTGCAGACATCGTTCGGACAGTTCTACAGGATTTCTATTGTTTGCTGAAGCATACCTGTATTAATGGTATGGGAAGACAAGGTTTATGTTGTTATGAGCCATCTAAAGAACAAAAAGGACTTCATAGATCTATATAAGAGTGGGTATCTGGCAGATATTTTTCTTATTTCTCCATGAAAACAAATGTAGGGTACTCATTAGAAGTGCCTCGTTTTGTGGAGAAATAAGAAAAATATTGGAATACTTTTGGATTGAAAAAAACATCTTAAGAGCTGTTGGAATGATTACGTAAAGATGATAGACCAAGTTCCTGAAGGAGCAGTTTGATCAGGACATGCACAGTTTGCTGAGTTTGCTAGTTTGATCGGGGTACGCACAGTTTGCTATTCCATCACACTACTCTACTTTCATCATTTCATCATCTTTTTTTTTTTTTTTTTTTTGCATGGTGATTTACTGAGAAGATTTAAGTTTGAAAACTTTTATCAGGATTCAATGCAAAACCTCTTGTCATACCCACAAATATTTTCATTTTTCCCATTGTAACATTGACTGAATTCAGCAAAAATCAAAAGGGCAGCTAGATTGGATGCAGGCCTTCTACAGTTTTCAACTTGTTTATAATTCACGAAATTTTCTCAATATTATAATGAACATCAGTAATTAAAAATGAAAGGAGAAAAGCAAAAACTTTATTCATATATATCAGTTAACTGTAGAAATGGCATAGGTCAGACCAATTTTTGGCTGTAAATTTTATTTAACTCTTTCCCCGCTAGTGGTGACTTTTGTCGTCTGCTGATTACCTTTGCAAACAGTTTGGAACCAGATCAGGCACAACAAAATGTCAGGCCTGATCTGGATCTAAACTGTTTGACACTCTGTATTCCTGACAATTTTTTTGGAAAAAGTTAATTTTAAAAAAAAAATCCACAGGCAAGAAAACAGCATGCAAAATTACCCAGCATGCAAACAGTTAAAAATAGATATTTGAGAAGAAAGCACAGATACAGAAAAGACGAATGGTTTCAAATAAGACTTGGTCTAATATGAACATAGGCAACGCCTATAGGTGAGCTGGTAATGCACTATGCATTGAAAAAAAAAACACATTTTGCAGTTACAGTACAACTGGATAATATTAAAGCCAAGAATTGTCCAAAAAATCAAAGTATAAGACTCAAGCTATACCGTTAAAATTTTGGTACTGGATTCTGGTACCGGATTTTCCCACTTGGTCCTGGCAAATACAAATAGATCTGCCACATTAATTGAGAACCCGACAAACTGTAAAAAAAAATTTTTTCCGGTTTGGTTTGACAGCGTGTGCTGTACCATAGAGCTTGCCCGCAGGCCTTTGGCCTGGGCCACATGTGGCCAAAGGGCTACATGTGGCAGCGAGTTTGCTATCAGTACAAAATGTTTTCACTTCAAATGGAATGCCAAGCAAAAATTTCTTTCCAAGTGATGTCAAAAGGACTGTAATAGTTGAATGGGTTTGTTCAGATTTTAGGACTCGTGTAGTTAGGAATTAAGGTTTCAATGCTTTAAGGATAATAATGACATACTCCCCTCAATTACACTGCTGAGGCAGTTTTAATGTCAGTGGACACAAATTTTAGACTCTACAAGTAGAATCAACCTTATGATAGTGGGCTGCCAGCCAAGACCCAGATCAGCATGTGCATTACTGCAGTCTGGTCAAGGTTTGCTCTCTTCATAGATAGAATCTTTGAAGTCAATAGATTATGTTAGTGACTAGTGTAGGCACAGAATGGTCTGGGTCTATGCTGGTTTCATTTGTCTTTAGGTTGTTTCCTTTTAGTGGGGCTCATATGCAAGTATGCTTCTGCATACCATTTTATCTCTGGAGTGCTTTTATTGCCTCCAACAGTGCAATTATTCTGTCCAGAGCATAGAAACAGTGACTGATATTTACTGTATTTACCCTAAGTATTGGGACACCTTTTCTACTTAACATACTTGTCCTAAAATTTCAGATAGTCCATCCTATTACAAGCTGATGTGTCTAAAATATTGCTGTATGTATGGCAAACAGTGTAGACCCATATTAGACAATATGAACATTCACCCTACTATCCTCTTGTGGTGAAGGTTCATATTGTTATGAAACGAGTGCCTGTGGTTACTACAGTATTTGACATTGCTAAATATCAATGGAGGCGTTAACTTGAGGGTATATTTTTAGATTATAGTAATTGTTTGTTTTCTTCTATTTTAAACTTTGTGTAATAAATACCTCATGGATGGAAGTGTGAGTTTTGTATTGTTTTTAGCTCGCCTGTACGAAGTACAAGGAGAGCTATTGTAGTCACCCCGGTCGTCCACGTTTGCGTTTGCGTTTGCGTTTGCGTTTGCGTTTGCGTTTGCGTTTGCGTTTGCGTTTGCGTTCCCGTTCCCGTCACACTGTGTTAAAGTTTTTCAAATGCTTATATCTCAACAGTCACTCCTCACAGAGGCATCAAATTTGGAACTTAGGTACCTTGGAGGGTCTTCTGAGATTCCAAGAGAATAAACCCCTGGGTTCATGCCCCTGGGTGGGGCTAGGGGTCAGAATCTAGGACACCTTTGTAATACTGTGTTAAAGTTTTTCAAATTCTAATATCTTGACTTTCACTCCTCATAGAGCATTCATATTTAGAATTTGGGTACCTGGACGAGTCTTCTGAGATTCCAAAAGAACATACCCCTGGGTTCATACCTCAGGGTGGGCCTTGGGGTGGGGCTAGGGGTCAAAATCTAGGACACATTTGTAAAATCTTATATGCCTACAGGTTATAGACACAACTGGTTATACATCAGCTAACTATGTGACATCAGTTTAAGTGTAAGAGAGTGAAGGTCATGGTGACCTACATTTTACGGTCAAGGTCACCTAGATTTCACGGTCCAGTGATTTTGCCTTATATCTTGAATACTATTTGTTGGATAAATGTCACACCTGGGATATTACTTCCATGTGACCCAATGAATGACCACTTACTATATCTAGGTCATTGTGACCTATATTTCATGGTTCAGTGATTTTGCCTTATATCTTGAATACTTTTTGTTGGTTAAATGTCATACCTGGGATATTACTTCCATGTGACCCAATGAATGACCACTTACTATATCTAGGTCATTGTGACCTATATTTCATGGTTCAGTGATTTTGCCTTATATCTTGAATACTATTTGTTGGATAAATGTCACACCTGGGATATTAGTTCCATGTGACCCAATGAATGACCACTTACTATATCTAGGTCATTGTGACCTATATTTCATGGTTCAGTGATTTTGCCTTATATCTTGAATACTATTTGTTGGATAAATGTCACACCTGGGATATTAGTTCCATGTGACCCAATGAATGACCACTTACTATATCTAGGTCATTGTGACCTATATTTCATGGTTCAGTGATTTTGCCTTATATCTTGAATACTATTTGTTGGATAAATGTCACACCTGGGATATTAGTTCCATGAGACCCAATGAATGACAACATACTATATCTAGGTCATTGTGACCTATATTTCATGGTTCAGTGATTTTGCCTTATAGCTTGAATACTATTTGTTGGATAAATGTCACACCTGGGATATTAGTTCCTTGTGACCCGATTATTGACGTCAAAATATATCTCTGTTGGTGTGACCTATATTTCATGGTTCAGTGATTTTGCCTTATATCTTGAATACTATTTGTTGGATAAATGTCACACCTGGGATATTAGTTCCTTGTGACCCGATTATTGACGTCAAAATATATCTCTGTTGGTGTGACCTATATTTCATGGTTCAGTGATTTTGCCTTATATCTTGAATACTATTTGTTGGATAAATGTCACACCTGGGATATTACTTCCATGTGACCCAATGAATGACCACTTACTATATCTAGGTCATTGGGACCTATATTTCATGGTTCAGTGATTTTGCCTTATATCTTGAATACTATTTGTTGGATAAATGTCACACCTGGGATATTAGTTCCTTGTGACCCGATTATTGACGTCAAAATATATCTCTGTTGGTGTGACCTATATTTCATGGTTCAGTGATTTTGCCTTATATCTTGAATATTTGTTTGATAAATGTCACACCTGGGATATTAGTTCCATGTGACCCAATGAATGACCACTTACTATATCTAGGTCATTGTGACCTATATTTCATGCTTCAGTGATTTTGCCTTTTATTTTTATTACTATTTCATGGAGAATTGTCATACCTGGATTATTATATCTAAGTGACAAAATGATTTACATACAAATACATCTAGGTCAGTGTGACCTATATTATATGGCTTAATGATAAAAATGTTACAATATAAAATGTACCCAGCAGGCGAGCTTGCTGTCCTCCGACAGCTCTTGTTTGTCATTCAGTTACATTGAGGTTGTGGAAGTTTGATAATGAAAGGTTGCGTGCTTTGAAGCACAAATCAAGGACAGCATGATCCAAAGTCAGAAGTGCAAACCAGTCATGGTGTATCTCTCTTACTTTTGGTCACTTGTGCGTTTTGGACTTTCTAAAATTAACATTTATCCTGGTATGAAAGTTGCTGATCTGGGTCTTAGGAAGGGATACCCTTACCTGAGCATGTTATTGTCCCCGGCCTTTTCGAAGAAAAGTGGAGGGACACTGTTTTTGGTTTTCCGTGGTGCGTGGTGCGTGGTGGGTGGTGCGTGGCGTGTGGTGCGTGGTGCGTGGCGCGTGGCGCGTGGTGCGTGGTTCCGAGTTTTTAGTGGGTACTTTGTCCCCTTAACTCCTCCCACAGTTTCTGTCCGATCCTTTTGAAACTTTACAGGTGTTTTAAGGATGGTCTGAAGATATGCATGTGGTTTTTTCAGAATCCTGAAATAATTTTTTATCACTTTTTCTGCATTTTTAACTTAGACATTTTTTGAGTTCTAATATTACAGAAGTCTATAGGGAGTAGGTACCTTGTCCCCTTAACTCCTCCCACAGTTTTTGGCCGATCATTTTGAAACTTTACAGGTGTTTTAAGGATGGCCTGAAGATATGCATGTGGTTTTTTCAGAATCCTGAAATAATTTTTTATCACTTTTTCCGCATTTTTAACTTAGTCATTTTTCGATTTCTAGTACTACAGAAGTGTATAGGGAGTAGGTACCTTGTCCCCTTAACTCCTCCCACAGTTTTTGGCAGATCCTTTTGAAACTTTACATGGGCTTTCAGGATGGCCTGAAGATATGCATGTGGTTTTTTCAGAATCCTGAAATAATTTTTTATTACTTTTTCTGCATTTTTAACTTAGACATTTTTTGAGTTCTAATACTACAGGAGTATATAGGGAGCAGGTACCTTGTCCCCTTAACTCCTCCCACAGTTTTTGGCCGATCCTTTTGAAACTGTACAGGTGCTTTAAGGATGGTCTGAAGATATGCATGTGGTTTATTCAGAATCCTGAAATTATTTTTTTATCACTTTTTACACATTTTGAACTTAGACATTTTTTGAGTTCTAATTTTACAGGTCTATAGGGAGTAGGTACCTTGTCCCCTTAACTCCTCCCACAGTTTTTGGCCGATCCTTTTGAAACTTTACGTGGGCTTTTAGGATGGCCTGAAAATATGCAGGTGGATTTTTCAGAATCCTGAAATATTTTTTTATTACTTTTTCTGCATTTTTAACTTAGACATTTTTTGAGTTCTAATATTGCAGAAGTATATAGGGTGCAGGCACCTTGTCCACTTAACTCCTCCCACAGTTTTTGTCCGATCCTTTTGAAACTTTACAAGGGCTTTTAGGATGGCCTGAAGATATGCATGTGGTTTATTCAGAATCCTGAAATAATTTTTTACCACTTTTTCTGCATTTTTAACTTAGACATTTTTTGAGTTCTAATACTACAGGAGTATATAGGGAGCAGGTACCTTGTCCCCTTAACTCCTCCCACAGTTTTTGGCCGATCCTTTTGAAACTGTACAGGTGCTTTAAGGATGGTCTGAAGATATGCATGTGGTTTTTTTCAGAATCTTGAAATTAATTTTTAACACTGGTTTCCTGCTTCAATACTTAGGTATTTGATACAGGACCAGTGATCCTCTGGTTAACTTTACCATTTTTAACACCTCAAATAAAAATTAGGCGGGGGACATAAATTCCCCATGGAATTTGCTTGTTTCCTTCATGTTTCATTGATTTATATCACACTCACACATGTCATATATCAATGGACTGGCTAACAATTAGCACAATAGTGAGTCATGTGATAGTGAGTCACGTTACAAACTGGTGTTTGCTTCACATATATATCAAGAGACTATCGCCACATGTGGCCATTGCAGTAAAGTTGTGACAACTTGCGATGATACGCCTTAGCTACCATTTGTGTACATGTATCATCGAAAGTTGTTTTAGTAGGGTTTGCATGGTTGGCACAGGAGCCTATGTGATCAAATACAGGTGGGACAAAAAAAAAAATGGAAAAACAGAAAGTGGTGAAATCTGACTGATTTTGGAAAAAAAAATTCACTGAGTGGCCTTGAATACTGATAAATGAAGGTTTGTAATAATATACATTCCCTGTTCTGTAGGACAATGTAGAATTAAAGAATAAGCCTTGTTCCTGGATGTCCTGAGGTGCTCTCAATTAGGCATACCCCATGAAAGCATATATATATACCTAATTCACAGGATAAGGGTTAAAGTTTGTGAATTATAAGTAATTTATGACACTTTCCGCCACAGTCATGACCTTTCAACAAGCAAGGTAATAAAGTCTTGAAAGTTTGTAGTTCCATCATTCCAGTTTATGATCTTCATTGCTACCTTAATAACCCTAAGTATTGGGACAGATATACCTTTGCAAACAGTGTAGACCCAGATCAGATGCAGAATGTGATCTGATCAGTCTACACTGTTTACCATACATTCAATCAAATGTTTGACACATCAAGAGGATATGGAAAAAAGTATTTCAAATTTTAGGACAAGTATGGTAAGTAGATAAGGTGTCCCAATATTTAGGGTAGATACAGTACTTTCTGCTGTACATTGGTTTTTTAGTTACTTGATTAGAATTATTGACACAAACTCTGATGGCAATTTCTTTTTTTTACATTTCTGTTAATGTTTTTTTTTTTTTTTTTTTTTTTTTTTTCTTTCAAAACTATACAGATTGTGGCATTTGAGATAACTTCTGGATTATTCTATTCAAGTGAAATGTTGCAAGAACTTGGTTTAATTGTATGTTATTTGCATAAGAGTATATAAGATAATATGAATATATTATAAATGGGATTAAGAGAGAAAGTCAAAAAGGTTATACGAGTCTTTCTCCTCAAGACATATTAATGCAAATGTGACATTAGATAGTGAATAATGTAACAAAGTATTTTGTTATAATGTAACAAAATATTTTGTTACGATCTTTAAATTGACACAACAAAGTCCAGATACTTTGTTCCACATCTTTAATTATTATTATTTTTTTCTACTTTATAATTCCACAGATATACAATGTTTACAATTAATTCCCGCATGTGGAAATTGTTCTTGGCCATGGCCAACAGGCCACTGCTTAATTCTAAAACTTGTAAAGTTACATTATTTTAGTGTCCACAAAAAACTCAGAAAAGTGAACTACTGGACATGTCAATCCGAGCGCACGATTTAGATTCCCAGTCCAAGTGCAAGATTTCAACTGCTTGACAAGGCCTTCTACTAATTTTCTTTTGGCCAGTTAACCGGTACAGCGGCTCAGTGGTAGAGCTTCCGTTTTGTGACCGGGAGGTTGCAGTTTCAATCCCCGGCCTGGTCATACCAAAGACTTTAAAAATGGTACTAGCTGCTCTTTTGCTTGGCGCTCAGCATTAAGAGAGTAGAACTAGAACAGGTCAGCTCAGTATCAGTATAATGTGACTGGGTGGAATATCATGTCTAAGTGTCTGGGGTGTAATATTTTAGTCAGGCAGCACTCTAAAAGTGAGCATTTAGCTCCCTGCCACATCCAGACACCGTTGCGATATGACTGAAAGATTGTTGAAAGCGACGTTAAGCTCAAATCAAACAAATTCTTTTGGCCAGTGAAACTGGTTGTCTCTTAGCAATCAAACTTAAGCATCAACCAGTTTGTATTGTGGTCAGTCAATGTCCGTCGTGCGGCATGCGGTGTCAACAATTGCTTTAAAAGCCTACTCTTCCTACACCCCTGGGCCAATTGACTTGATACATGTACTTGGTAGGAAGCATCGGGGTGACTTGTAGATCAAAAATAGCTAAAATTGTTCCGATCAGAAATCCAAGATGGCCGCCATCTTGAAAATCTATTTTTCGCTTCTTCTCCTGAACCGAAAGGCCAATTGACTCCAAACTTGCTAGGAAGCATCATGGTGACTTGTAGATCAAAAATAGCTAAAATCGTGCCGATTGGAAATCCAAGATGGCCACCATCTTGAAAATCTATTACCTGTATAAGCAGTTGTTGCATTTGGGGGTTCTAAGGGGAGATTTAGCTTTAAACATTTGAATACAAAGTTAAATGGGAGGCAATTTATTTGGGAACCTGTATCAATTTTGCAATAAATCTCTGCATGATTACCTAACCTGCCAACTGATAGTTTTACAAAAACTTGATCAGGCTGTGAGGAAAGAGTATTTAAAGTATGAATGTAAAATGACTGTTCATCATCGTCATCATCACTATTGTAATCCAAATAATTATCCGAGAAAGAAACATGACCACTGTTCACTTCATGTACAGATTTTACAGATCTTCATGTCTTTGAAAAATGGTCATTACCACAATACTGACATTTTTGCTCTTGTTTCTGTTTTTTCATGTCGGTCTGACCTGATCCTCCCAGTCTGCAGTCGTCCCTGGTCTGCTCAATTTCGCTGGCATCCATGACTTCTCTTCTGCTTAAAGCATCCACTGCTTGTGTCGTCTGGTTGTTGATTGCCTTTGCTTGTGAGTGGCTCAAGTCGTGTGTGCAGTGTCAATACATTATTCCAAGGTATGGGTTGACCCTTCCATGATCATTTTTTCTCAACTTTTACTAGATCGTACTCCAAATACTGTGTGGTCCCCAGTAATTTGTTCGTTGTGTATTCCTTCTGGATATCCACAATCTTTGATCAGTGTTCTTAGCTCTAATGAATTGATCAACAGATTCTGTGTCCTTTTGCATTCTTCATTTAAAAGGATATCTATTGTAAATAGTATTGCTTTTTGGTTTGCAATATTCCTCAAATTTATTATAGTACACAAATGTATCATAGTACACCAAAACCTCTTTATAACACTATTGTTTTGGGTCCACAGCACAAACCGTGTTAGTTAAACAACTGTGTTATATCCAAACAAAAATGTATAGATTATATTGAAAAATGACTATTTATGGTCATTTTTCACTATATACATTTTTGGAATTTATCTTTGAACCGTGTTATATCCAAAACTGTGTTATAATGAACTGTGTTATACAGAGGTTGAAGTGTAGCTTGGTCTTCAGTTTTTTCTGTTCATCTGCTGTAAGCATCCATGTTCTATATATTTGACAACCTTTTTCACCTATCCATATGGTGAAATAATTACACTGTATTTCTTCTCTTTTTGCTTCTAATGGCCCTTTAAACATGAATTCTGCACTTTTCCTTGAAAGCATTATTCAGGTCCTTGGAGTCCCAGTCCATTTTTGTAGCACCTGCTACAGCAGGGCAGTTTAGGCATGCAAGTTTCCATCAGTCTGTTGGTTCATTTGTCCATCCATTCATCAGTACGTTCGTCCATAGATCAACATTTACCCTAGGTGTCTTGTGAGTGCTTTTGTACTGATTGTTTTGAAACTTTGCATGTGTTTTCGTCATGGTAGGAAGATGTGCATGTGGTTTGGCTATAATTAGATCATTTTTTGTCACTTTTTCCACATTCTGGACAGTCTTTTTTCACCCTCAATATATAGACAGTGGGTACCTCGTGGGCACAATTCATACAATTTTATACCAATCTTTTTTAAACTTTGCACAGGTTTTCTCCATAGTCTGAACTTGTGCATGTGCTTTTGATATATTCCTTGCTTTAATTTTTGTCACTTTTTTCTACTTTGTGAACTTTGTCATTTTTTGACCTCAGGTGTATAGACAGTGGGTACCTTGTGATTGCAACTCCTCATACAATTTTGTACCAGTCTTTTTGAAACTTTGCACGTTTTCTCCAGGGCCTGCAGAAGTGCATGTGGTTTGTGTATAATATTTATTTTTTTATTTTTTTATTTTTTTTTTTTTATACCCCACCACACAATAGTGGTGGGGTATTATGGTTTCACGTTGGACATCCGTGTGTCTGTTCGCCCGTCGTCCGTCCATCCGTTTTTCTTTCCCGGATGATAACTTGAGTAGACATCAATGGATTTTCACCAAACTTGGTATGTGCATTGATATTGTGGAGATCTGGTTTGGGATTGCTAATGGGCAAATTTCATCAATTTTTTTACGGAGTTATCTGCCCGAGACATGCCCATATTTGGGGGTGGTCGGGTGGTGCGAAGGTGCTGTGTATCTTACATCACTGGGGCGTCCAACTGATATTGGCTTACAGTTGGGCAAGACCTGCTATCCTTGTAGTGGGTAAGGGTAGAGGGGGAATGTTTTTATTTCTTCTGTTTCTTCACTTTCTTTCCTGTTCCTCTTTCTTCCCTGTCCCTCTCTTTCATCTCCTCTACTCTCTCTTCTATCTCTTTTCTCCCTTTCTCTGGGAGACGACACAAAATGACCCTCAAGGGTTGACGTGTCGTTAAACCCCAACACAATCAATCATGCCCATATTTTCGTTTCTGGATGATAACTTGAGTAAATAACAAGGGATTTTAACCAAACTTGCTATATGCATTGACATTAAGGAGATCTAGTTTGGGATTGCTAATGGGCAAATTTCGTCAAATTTTTACGGAGTTATCTGCCTGAGACACGCCCATATTTTCGTTTCCGGACGATAACTTGAGTAAACAACAAGGCCTTTTAACCAAACTTGCTATATGCATTAATATTATCAAGATCTGGTTTAGGATTGTTATCTGTCCATTGATATCAAGATTTGGTTTAGGATTGTTATCTGCCCCTCCGTCCCAGACAGTTTCGCAATGATAACTTTAATACATAAACAAATAATTGCTATGGCGGGGTAATATGCTTGCGGTGCTTTTATTCCGCATTAACTTTGTCATTTTCTTATCTCAGACTTTATAAAAATGTATGTACTGTGGCTACCTTTGAACGCAACTTCTCATATATCATATGAGAATATGCATGTGCTTTCGATGAAATTCTTATATTTGGCTTTTGTTGGTGTAATTCTATTTTGAAAGTTTACAACGTACGTTAACGTTACGGTCAGTTAAGCTTACATATATAATCCAGTATATCTAAATATAAATTACTTAACATTTAACCATTCTGACACCATGTTGTATTGTAGGTTGTTCCTGTTTAATAATTATATAATAACAAGCATGTCCATCCACATAGTATTGGCTCACTTAAACACAACATGTGATACTACCTATAAACTTTATTTAATACTGGCCCTGTAGCACATACAAAACAGAGCGAGAATACATAATCACATGCGCAATAAAAATAAGAATTCATTCATGATGGAAGTGAAAGTAGATACTACAACAATAAGTATACCACAAACATTTGTACAATTACAGTATTAAAAATAACAAAAAAAGTCAATGCCACTATTGTTGATAGTGTATTCATAGTTAACCCATGTCCTGCTGAGCCCGGATATACCCTGCCTTTGCAAACAGTGTAGATCCAGATCAGTTGGTTTCTGAACTGATCTGTATCTGCACTGTTTGCCATCAAGTATGTAAATTATAGCAACAATTTGGATCAAGCAATCTGATTGGCTTGAAAATTAGAAGTAGGTGTGGCATCTTAATTTAATCAGCAGGACAAGGGTTAATGGACAACAATACAAAATTGATCAGAGCTATGAAGGTTTTCTGAAGGTGTGGCTCTAGTCTAGTCTGTTTGAAGTATGGTAGGACTCTTACATGAAAACCTACCGATAGCTGTACATTTGTAGATAACGAGTATCTATCCAGATATTTTTCATATTTCTCCACAAAAACATATAAGGTAGAATTCAGTAGAATTGCTGGAGCCAGGCAATTCTTGTAAGCAACGACAAAGTATGTTTCTTCGAGAAGTAAGAAATATATTAATGCTTTCTGGTTACTGTATTTACCCTAAATATTTGGACAGGCTCGAGCAAACTGTGCACCAAGATGAGTCATTCACCATTTTGTCACAAAATTTTAAGTTATATTGGGTTAAAACATACACACACACACAAAAAAAGATCAAAGATATTAACCGGTATACGGTCTTTTGCGTGACTGGATTAGCTGTATATTTAGATGAATATCAGTCACTTAATGAAAAAACCTGTGTTACCTTGAACCACTTTTAACATTCCCATGCTATAAGAATTAACACTTTGCACTCTGGGTAAAATTTTCAATAGACAACATTTTGAATTTTTTTTTTTCTCAGAAAACAGATTTTGACATTTCATGCAAATTGTCTTTCATGGAGACAATTCACATGAAATGTCATACCCTGTTTTTTTTTGAAAAATAAGAAAGATAAATCAACTTGTTATCTGCTGAATTGGCCCAGAGAGTGGTTAAGGTTAAGAATGCTTTTAACTATGCAGACTTAATATGTGTAGGAACTATTAATATTTTGCATGTTGTAAACAAAAAATAATGCTATTATAATGCAAAAAAATAATGACCATTAACCCTAGTCCTGCTGAACCCAGATATGTCCTGCCTTTGCAAACAGTGTAGATCCAGAGCAGTTGGCTTCTGAAGAAGCCAACTGATCTGGATCTGCACTGTTTGCCATTAAGTATGTGAATTTATATCAAAAATCTGGATCAAGTAATCTGATTGGCTGACAATTAGAAATGGGTATCTTAATTTATTCAGCAGGACAAGGGTTAATACCTGAGCACCATAATAACCCTAAGTAATCGGAACAGACAAGCCTGAGCAAAGAGCAGACCCAGATCAGATTCTGCAGAATGCAGCATCTGATCTGGGTCTACACTATTTGCCACTCATCCAACAATATTTTAGACACATCAACACGTTGTTGATCAGACATTTTCAATTTTTTGGACAGTTATGGTAAGAACTTGAGGTGTCCCAATACTTAGAGTAAATATAGTATCTTTAGTAATCTCTTCTGTCATGAATGTTGGAAGGATCTATTACCTGTTTAAACATTTCACCCCAATGGACTCTTCTGTCTTTGGATTTGGACAGGTCCATTGTTGCAAATAGGGATCTGAGTCAAAAAAAAAAAGCAGAATGGCAAACAGTGTATATTATCCTGATGAGAAGGCTCATACGAGCAGTCTCATTTTGGGTCTATTCTGTTTGCATCGGTATCTGGTTTGGTCTCATTTGGATCTACTCTGTTAGCAAAAGTATCTGGTATATATGGCAAACAGTGTAGACCCTGATCAGATGCCAGATACTGTAGCAGCTAATCTGGGTCTACACTATTTGCTCAAATCTATCTGTCCCAATACTTAGGGCTGTAACAGTATTATAAGTGTTTAAAGGGGTATTATTTAGAAATTGACTTAATTAGTTCTGTACGTGACTGAAAATCCATAATTTCATGGCAAACAGAAGAGACCATTATCAGATACCACATTCTGCAGTACCTTTAGTACATGTATTAAATCATGATAGTTGACACCTTAACTCCTGCCCATTATTATCATAAATTTCAGCTAGTCCATTTTACTATTTATGTGTCTAAAAAGTTACAGGTTGAATGGCAAACAGTGTAGACCCTGATCAGATGCCACATTCTGTGGCATCTGATCTGTGTCTACACTGTTTGCTCAGGCCCACTGTCCCAATACTAAGGGTTATAATGTTGCCACTGGTTATGAAGAAATGCAACCCAGATTTTGGACTGGATAATTACTGCGCATCATAAAATAGACCTTGATTAGTCTGCTCACCAGCAATTATATGGTCTAAAGTGATCACTTACAGTCTATGTGCCACATCAAGTTAAAAAGTGCCTTCAAATATGCACAAAATATGCAGATGTTGATCATCCTGCGCAAAGTATCATCTGTGCCTTTGCTCTTCATTCATACATTCTGTAGTATGCAATTATTCTGTTAGTGGACAGTGAAGGTGCAGATCAGACTGCAAGGATGTGCAGGCTGCTCCGGCCCCTGTTCGCGAATGCCTGAAGACATGTTTTTGCATGGCATGGCACATAAATAAACTTTGATTGTATGAGCCCACTATGGCCCCAGATCTTAACCCTTGTCATGCTGAATAAACTAAGATGCCCCGCCCACTTCTAATTTTCAGCCAGTCAGATTCCTTGGTCCAGATTGTTGACATAAATTCATATACTGAGTGGCAAACAGTGCAGATCCAGAAGCCAACTGATCTGGATCTACACTGTTTGCAAAGGCAGGATATATTGGGGTTCAGCAGGACTAGGGTTAAGAATCAACTGCATAAAAAACAAAATTAAGGTATATCAAGGTTCAGCGGGACAAGGGTTAATTAAGAAAGTTTAGATTTCATAAATTAGCTTGCAGCAACAAAGCTTACAAAATGCTCAGATGAGAACAGAGAAAAACCCAGACCATTGAGACAACCCATCTTGAAAAGGTCCTTGCACACAATATTTAAATTTTGCTGAATCAGAAAAAAGTGAGCAGTGAGGAACCAGGTTATATATGGCTCCAGATAAGATGCTTTTTTTTTTTTACAAAAAAGATATTGCGATTTTTTTTCTCCACAAAAAAAAAATCCTGTGGATAATCATTAAAAATACTTCATCCAGGCAAAATAAATAATAAGAAAAATGACTACTACCCCTTCTTATCTGAAGCTATATGTGATACTCTGTAGAGTCTACACAGGACATCACTGTTCATGTGGATTTTGTATGGTTTGTTGCCCCAGCTCAAATCTGAATGAAAAGTTTTGTAGATAGAAAGGTGATAAAAAGTGCTGTGTGTACAGAAGTGGCATACAGCTTCGAGCTTTCTCATTAGAAGCACAAACTGCTTGACCACTTTGATTGCATGTTCTGTTTGTAATCGGAGGAATTATAAAGGAGGAGTATTTGGTGATAATTCTAGGATAGTTTTCTTATTTCTCCATAAAAAGCATGTTGTGGGTACTCATTAGAAGTGCCTCGACAAGGCATTTCTAATGAATACCCACAGTGTATGTTGTTATGGTGAACTGAAGAAAATTATCCCATAATTATCACCAATTTCTCCTTATTAATTCCTCTGAAGCTCATATAGGTGTTCTATTTTTGTTTTAATGATGTCTGTAAATAAACAGGAGGCTGTATGTTTCTGGATTTTGTCTTCAATACATTACTATAATTTTTTCTCAATACATTTCTGTAATTTTATGGACCCTCTAAAACATGCTTCAGATTCTGGCAAATGCAGATCTAACTGGTCTTCACTGTTTGCATATACATGGCCAAGAGACCCAGTTTGTTATGAATATGATATGTGTCGGGTATAAAAAACATACTGTCTCTGGAAAGCTACTATGTTTACCCTAAGTATTCAGACACCTTATCTACTTACCATACTTGTCCCGCTGGCCTCGGTGGCTCAGTTGGATGAGCGACTGGATACCAGGAGGTTGCGGGTTCAACCCCCGCTGAGGTCGGCAACAGTCTTTCGTGGAGGTTGATCATGAAATATTTTCTACGGTCATTCTCTTCCTTCCGCTGATTCAAGAAGGGCAGTTGTCAGTTTCTGGCAAAAGAATGTGCACAATACTGGTTAACCGCTTAGAGGACTAAGCCTGCCCAGTAAACATGTGGTTAGGTTCCGCGCTCGACATGACTCCATTGGTTTGACTGGGCCGTAAAACCTCAACACAAACAAACAAACCATACTTGTCCTAAACTTTGAACAAGTCTATCTTACTACCATTTGATATGTCTAAAACACTGTTCGATGCAATTGGCAAACAGTATAGACTCTGTTCAGATGCCTCTTTCTGTGACATCCAGCCAGGGTCTTTACTGTTTGGTTGGGCCTGTCTGAGTACTTTGGATAAATATGGAACTGACCTAATGAGTATTGTTAACTATTTTCTCGTCTTAAATATTTCTATAAACTGCCATGATTTTAAATTAATATTTGGGCTGCCCCATGCAAAAGCATGTCTTCCAGCATAAGCAGGACAGCGAAAGCCCAGATCAGCCTGCACATCTAAGCCATCTGATCAGAACCTTCACTGTCCACTGCTAGAACCATGGAGAGCAAAAAAGCTTGGATCATAGCAACAGATAAGGCACTGTTTTCATCCGAAAACTGCTGATATCTTTTTTATTTCTCAATGAAAACAGATGTTGTGGGTACTCATTAGAAGTGCCTCGGTGAGGCGCTGCACCTCCGTGAGGCACTTCTGATGAGTACCACAACATATGTTTTCATCAAGAAATAAGAAAAATATTATGTGGATACCCCCTCTTATCTGTAGCCATGTTGGATGTTACTTTGCATGTTCACAGGAGGATATAACTCTTTGCATTTTGTACATGTTGAAAGGCACTTTTTTAGCTTGATGTGGCCCATGTACTGTTCAGTATATTTTGCTTTTTTGTGATATACCGTATTCGATCTAATTACCGTACATATCCCTATAAGTGCACAGTCAAGCAATTCCCTAGTCTTCAGATTACAGCCAGTGTACTTTTTGTCTACTTCTTTATAAAGGCATATGTTGTGGGTACTCATTTGAATTGCATCGACTTGTCGATGCAATTCAAATGAGTACTCACAACATTGTCGATGCAATTCAAATGAGTACCCACAACATATGCCTTTATAAAGAAAATCAGAAAAAAAAAATCGCATATTCATCGTCAGATATGTCTTTCTTCTGATCTTTTTTATTGTGTATCCTTAGAAGGTAGATACATATTTAACCACAAATGAGTGTTCCCAGTAATTTTGAAAAACTTAAGTGCACAGTGCGGTAATTAGGTCGAATACGGTATTCTTTCTGATGACTATTGTTAGTGGGTTTTATATTTTGATGCTTTGTTAGACATATTTGTTTCCTGTGTTGTCAGTAGAGCCCATCAGTGGATGAGTCATTACCATATTAGCAAAATGTGACTGTTTAACTGGATCAATGGACAGCAGTGGCAGTTTTTGCAAGTGTATATAAATCAAGAATCAAGAGAGCAAAAGCTGTCTTTCTTGACCACAACACATTGCCTCATCAAGCTGACATTCTTATTTATCACTTATCATCCTGAAGATATGTATCCATCTGTGAAGTTTCATGACTCTGTTGCATAAGGTTCAGGAGTTATGGCGTTGATATGAATTATGACCAAAACAGATAACTAAAAAAACTGAAAAAGAGAAAGTTGTGATTTTTGTTCCTGATACCATCTCCTGATGATGACTGTATCACATAAGGTTCATGAGTTATGGCTCTGATTCAGATTATGACCAAAGCAGATAACTCAGAAACTGAAAAAGAGAAAGTTGTGATTTTTGTTCCCGATACGTTTTCCTGATGAAGCTCATGTCACGTAAAGTTCAGGAGTTATGGCCCCGATATCAGTTATGACCAAAGAAGATAACTCAAAAACTGAAAAAGAGAAAGTTGTGATTCTTGTTCCTGATACGTTTTGCTGATAAGATATATCCTTCTATGAAGTTTCATGACTATATCCCATACTGTTCAGGAGTTATGGTATGGACATGAATTTTGACCAAAGGCAGATAACTTAAAAATGGAAAGAGTAATGAATCCTGTTTGTGACACATCATTATGACAGGCGCAGATTTTTACCAAGGGCAGATAACTCAAGAAATAAAAGTGTGACAGTTGCTTTTCTTGATCACAACATAATCTTGATATATGTGTGAAGGTTCATAAAAATATTCCATGGTGTTATGGAGTTACAGCCTGGACACTAAGTGTAATGGAACGACCAACAAATGGACTAATGGAATCCTACTATTACCAATACCCGCCACTTTGCTAGTGATGGGGGAGGAAAAATAAATAAAAGAAATGTATGAACGGCAAAAGTCCTGATTAGACTGCCTGGAGGTTTAACTGTTAACAGTATGTAGGGCCAGCTGGGTATGCATTTGCCATAGATTATAGTTCTGACACAGGTGCTGATCTGTGTCGGGTGTAAAAACATGCGGTCTCTGAAAGCTGCTATTGTAGAGTCCTGTAAATTTGATGTTTTTTAACATGTCAAATGGCTGTAGAAACTGTTATGATTTTAATTAATATATGATGTTCAACATATTTATGTTTGATGCATTCTTTCTGATGACAGTTGTCATGGTTTTTAGTGGGTTTTATATTTTGAAGTTTTGCTAGATATGTTCCTGTGTTGTCAGTTGAGCCTGTCAGTGGATGAGCCATTACTAAATTAGCAAAATGTGACTGTTAACCCATTGTAGACTGAATGAACTCCCCCACACTATATATTGGAAGATTCTAATATCAATTTTAGGTATGTCAGTCTATGTAATTAAGATATTCTGAGAGAAAAATGATTGAACTGTTTGCAAACAGTGGAGACTCTGATCAGACGCCCGATTCTGCGGCATCTGATCTGGGTCTGTACTGTTTGCCAGTTACCTTTTTAGGGGTTTCCAGACTATAATGGGTAAACTGGATCATTGGACAGTCATGGCTTGCTTGTGTAGCCTGTTTATGCCAAGTTAACTCTTCAAACTCTTTGGACTGGTCCATTTCCAGTAGAAAGGGTGTCTGGTTTATTTTTATTATTGCCATGTTTTATAGAAATTCCTGTAATGCAAACCATGTAGATGTCCCATTCTGTGGTGTCTGATATGAGTTTACACTGTTATACATTAGCTAATGTCTCTTTTATGGAATGTTAGGCAAAAAGGGGCTAGTATTGGTAGGCTCAACTAACAGCTCAGGAAACAAAATTTATTTGTGCTAGGAAACATTTTTATGTATTCTGTATGCCTTTAACCCTTGTCCTGCTGAATAAATTAAGATGCCACACCCACTTCTAATTTTCAGTCAGTCAGATTACTTGATACGGATTGTTGCTATAAATTCATATACTTGATGACAAACAGTACAGATCCAGATCATTTGGCTTCTTCAGAAGCCAACTGATCTGGCAAAGGCAGGGTATATCTGGGTTCAGCAGAACAAGGGTTAAAGTTTGATGAATGTAAGAACATGAGGATTTGGTAGCTTTCTGTCACATTTAATACTAATAGACAAATTAAGCCATTTTAGACTGGAAACCCCGAAAAGGGTAGTTGGCAAACAGTGCAGACCCAGATCAGATGCCACAGAAAGTGGCATCTGATCAGAGTCTACATTGTTTGCATTAAATAGATCTACAGGAATTTCTATAAAACAGTAATAATAAAAAGTAACCAGACACACTGCTATTGGAAATAGACTGGTTCAAAGAATTATGGTAGAAGAGTTCACTTGACAAAAATGGGTTAATATATAATGTTCAGCATATTTTGTTAATGATATTGTTTCTTATGACTGTTGTTAGTTGGTTTTGATGCTTTGGTATGCATTTCCTTCCTGTGTTGTATATATAGTGTGCTAGTGGATGAGCCATTACTAAATTAGCAAAGTGTGACTGTTAATTAGATCAGAGGACAGCCCTGTCTTGCCTATTTAGCCTGCCAAGTGGTCTCTCCTGCCATTACTCTTTGGACTGGTGCATTTTCAATAGAAATGGTGCCCGTTAATTTTATTATTTCCTGTACCATGTTTTGTAGAAATTCCCATATTCAATGCAAAAATTGTAGACCCTGATCAGATGCCACATTCTGAGGCATCTGATTTAGGTCTGCACTATTTGCCAATGTCCTTTTTATGGGATGTTAGACATAAAAGGACTAGTGTTAGGACTAGTGTTGGTGGGGGTGGTCGGGTGGTGCAAAGGTGTCGTGTAGCTTACGTCACCGGGGCATCCAACTGATATTGGCTTGCAGTTGGGCAAGGCCTGCTACCCTTGTAGCAGGTAAGGGTAGAGGGGGAATGTTTTTATTTCTTCTGTTTCTTCACTTTCATTCCTGTTCCTCTTTCTTCCCTGTCCCTCTCTTCCTTCTCCTCTACTATCTATTCTATCTCTTTTCTCCCTTTTTCTGGGAGACGACACAAAATGACCCACAAGGGTTGATGTGTCGTTAAACCCCAACTCAATCAAAAAACTAGTGTTGGTAGGGTCATCTAACAGCGTAGGAAGCAAAAATGAAATGTGCTAGAAAAACGTTTGTATATACCATGTATGCCATCGAAGTTTGATGAATTAACAACATGAGGATTTGATAGTTTTTTCAGTCACATTTTACACAAATTAACCCACATTTTACACATATTAACCCAATTAAGTCTGGAAAGCCTCTAAAAGAACAATTGGCAAGCAGACCTAGATCAGACACCATGGAATGCTGTGTCTACATTGTTTGCATTAAATACAAGAATCTTTTTAAAATAAAAACAAACCAGGCACCCTGCTATTGGAAATAGACCGTACAAAGAGTTGGGGTAGAAGAGTCCACTCAACATAAATGGGTTAATATATAATGTTCAGCATGTTTGTTGAGGATACATCCTCTCTGATGACTGCTATTAGTAGTTTATATATTTTGATGGTTTTCTAGAAATGTTGTCTTCCTATGTTGTCAGTAGTCTATCAGAGAAGGTGCTATAATCATATTAGCAAAATATGGTTGTTAACTGGCTTAGCTGACAACCATATTTTGGTTGTTTGGCAATGGTTCATAGGTAGGCTTAACTGAAAGCACAGTAGTGAAAATGGTATGTGCTAGAAAACATTTTTACAATATTTGCTATCAAAATTTGATATAGCAGCTACCATCAGAATTTAATGAATCTAAATGCATGAATGCATAAAGGCAGCTTTTTGTCACATTTAACAATTAGATAAAGCAAATGTTCATGGGCCATGCTGTAGGGAAGGTATCATTATTATACAGTCGACTCTCGTTATCTCGAACTCCAATGGACTCTCTAAAATACTTCGAGATATCCGTAGTTCGACATATCAGGTTTGCAGAATTGAGGAAAAATAATTTGATTAACCACATTTAACAAACTGATAGGTAATTGGACTTTTGAAGTTAAACATATATTGAAAATATTGTGGAAAAGAGGAGAAATTGCTCCTTAGGAGCAATTTCTCCTCTTTTCTACAATATTTTCCATCTGTTGTTAGGTTTTCATGTATAGGCAGGGACCAGATTTTCGCTTCGAGATAAGCGGTTATTCGAGATAAGCGAGGTCGAGATAACGAGAGTCAACTGTATTATGAACAGTACCGGTATACCTAGACTGGCCTGCACTGCAGTCTGGTTAAGTCAGTACTGTTAAAAAACATAATATCATGAATATTCGGTGAACCCTTGTTACAACGACAGCATTTGTTCCCAGAGATCTTGCCATTAAAATGAATTTTTGTTGTAAAGAGTCCTTAATGGACAGAGTGATATGCAAGAAAAGCCTTGTTTTATTCTTATTTCCTCATAGAACATACGTTTTGGATATTTGTTAGAATCACCTTAGTGAGGTGATTCTAACAAATATCCAAAACATGTTGCTTGAAATTTTAATGCAATATTCTTGCATTTGATTGTCACCTCCTTAGCAAAGGTTTCATGATAATCAAAATGTCATGATAAAGAATTTTGTTGTTGTATTGAGTGTCAGTATAAAGAGGGTTGACTCTGTATGTATAATGTTGATTGTCTCAGATCGGTACTGGTATGGATTTTATACATTGTACAGTAAAACTTGAATAACTCAAGCACCGATAGCTTGTTTACCATGGCTGATTTAAGCTGGGCCCATTTGTTCAAAACTAACGATGTTAAGACATCCCTAAATTATCCGCATTTTTCTTCTAACCTGGCTCTAAGATTAACCCTCAGTGGCTCAGACTACCCATGACTAGAACAAATATCCATGGTCCCAAAGATGTTTGAGCCTTTGAAGTTTGATTTTTATGTCCAAAATAATGTCTCCGCTAAGTATTCCTAATGTCAGTGTCTGTTGAATGAATGTTATTTATAAACAGAACATTGTTAGTGCGTAGCATTTTGGGTAAAAATTTCAGCAAACAACATTTTAAAATATTTTTCATATTTTTCCTAGAAAACAGGTTTTGACATTTCATGCAAATTGTCATTCAAGACAATTTGCATGAAATGTCAAAATCTGTTTTCTTGGAAAAATAAGAAAAAAATTAATCAATTTGTCATCTGCTGAATTAGCCCAGAGAACATGTATCATTATCAGATTTTACTTATTGTACAAAATAAAATATTTAGACCAGTTTTGTTCAGACTTTTTTGTACTTTGACAGGAATATGTTACTGTTTGATTTGGATAATCATCTAGACAAGCATACTTTGACTACAATTACAGCATCTATGAGTAATATGGTAAATATCCTAAAGTTTGAAAACTTTTTTTCATACTTTTTGCCTCAAGTTTGCTTTTCATGCAGTTGTTTTTAGCTCATTTGAGCAGAAGCTCAGGATGAGTTATTGTGATTCCTGTCAGTCCAAATGTTCACACCTTTGAATGACCTCCTCTGAAACCCTTGGGCGAAATTTCTTCAAACTGCATGTGAAGCCTTCTGTTAAAGGGGGATTGAAAATTTATACAAATGCTCACGGTCTGTTGATTAAGACAGCCGCCATGACCATATATGGTAAAACTCTTAAAAATCCACTTCTTCAGAACCAAGAAAGCTTGAGGCTGAGACTTGGTACATAGCACCGGGGACTCAAGGTCTACCAAATTTGTTCAAATGATGATCATAGGTTGGTCTTTGACCTTTTTACAGCAAGGTCAAATTTGCATCCCTATACATTTGTATGGGGAAAGTGTTGATAAATCATTTTCTCAAAACGTATTAAAGACTAATGGCTGAAGCTTACAATGTATGATTTAAGAAATAAGCTTTTCAGTTACAATAAACATTTTGTCCCATGGGGGTTATCTGCCCTTGCCTCTGGGCTATATATTTGTATAAAATAGTGTAATCTTTAAACATCTTCTCTGAAACCATTTGACCAATTTTCACTGGATTTCACATGGGCCTTCTGTCAAAGGCTTATTGACAATATGTTCAATTGTTTCCGCATCACTGAACAAGAGGGGTGCCATGCCAATATATGGTAAACAAGAGGGCCATGATGGCCCTGTAACGCTCACCTGAGGAACATAGCACTTTGAGAGCCTGATCTAGATCTGATCAAGGCAAACATTCTGATCAAAGATCAAAATGATTATAACAAAGTTTTCTGCTGATTTGGCCCGGTGACCTAGTTTTTGATACCAAGCGACCCAGTTTCGAACTTGACCTAGAACTCATCAAGACAAACATTTTGTGCAAGATTCATGATGATTGCTTGAAAAATGTGACTGCTAGAGTGATAACAAGATTTTACGCTTATTTGGCCAGGTGACCTAGTTTTTGACCCCAGGTGTTCCAGTTTCGAACTTGACCTAGAAATCATCAAGACAAACATTTTGAGCCAGATTCATGATGATTGTTTCAAAAATGTGACCGCTAGAGTGTTAACAAGGTTTTCTGCTGATTTGGCCAGGTGACCTAGTTTTTGACCCCAAGTGACCCAGTTTCAAACATATCCTAGAACTCATCAAGACAAACATTTTGAGCAAGATTCGTGATATTTGCTTCAAAAATGTGACCGCTAGAGTGTTAACAAGGTTTTCTGCAGGTTTGGCCTGGTGACCTAGTTTTTGCCACCACATGACCCAGTTTCGAACCTGACCTAGAAATCATCAAGACAAACATTTTGAGCAAGATTCATTATTATTGCTTCAAAATTGTGACCGCTAGAGTGTTAACAAGGTTTTCTGCTGATTTGGCCCGGTGACCTAGTTTTTGACTCCAAGTGACCCAGTTTCGACCTCGACCTATAAATCATCAAGACAAACATTTTGAGCAAGATTCATGATGATTGCTTCAAAAATGTGACTGCTAGAGTGGTAAAAAGGTTTTCTGCTGATCTGGCCAGGTGACCTACTTTTTGACCCCAAGTGACCCAGTTTCAAACTTGACCTAGAAATCATCAAGACAAACATATTGAGCAAGATTCATGATGATTGCTTAAAAAATGTGACCGCTAGTGTTAACAAGGTTTTCTACTGATCTGGCCCAGTGACCTAGTTTTTGACCCCAAGTGACCCAGTTTCGAACTTGACCTAGAAATCATCAAGACAAACATATTGAGCAAGATTAATGATGATTGCTTCAAAAATGTGACTGCTGGAGTGTTAACAAGGTTTTCTGCTGATCTGGCTAGGTGACCTAGTTTTTGACCCCAGGTGACCCAGTTTCAGATTTGACCTAGAACTCATCAAGACAAATATATTGAGCAAGAGACATGATGATTGCTTCAAAAATGTGACCGCTAGAGTGTTAACAAGGTTTTCTGCTGATCTGGCCCGGTGACCTAGTTTTTGACCCCAAGTGACCCAGTTTCGAGCTTGACCTAGAAATCATCAAGACAAACATATTGAGCAAGATTCATGATGATTGCTTCAAAAATGTGACTGCTAGAGTGTTAACAAGGTTTTCTGCTGATCTGGCCAGGTGACCTAGTTTTTGACCCCAGGTGACCCAGTTTCGAACTTGACCTAGAATTCATCAAGACAAACATAATGAGCAAGATTCATGATGATTGCTTCAAAAATGTGACCGCTAGAGTGTTAACAAGGTTTTCTTGCTGGTCTGGCCCGGTGACCTAGTTTTTGACCCCAAGTGACCCAGTTTCGAACTTGACCTAGAAATCATCAAGACAAACATATTGAGCAAGATTCATGATGATTGCTTCAAAAATGTGACTGCTAGAGTGTTAACAAGGTTTTCTGCTGATCTGGCCAGGTGACCTAGTTTTTGACCCCAGGTGACCCAGTTTCGAACTTGACCTAGAAATCATCAAGACAAATATATTGAGCAAGATTCATGATGATTGCTTCAAAAATGTGACCGCTAGAGTGTTAACAAGGTTTTCTGCTGATCTGGCCTGGTGACCTAGTTTTTGACCCCAAGTGACCCAGTTTCGAACTTGACCTAGATTTAATAGAGGCAAACATTTTGAGCAAGTTTCATCAAGATTGGGTCAAAATTATGACCTGTAGAGTGTTAACAAGTTTTTCCTTTGATTTGACCTGGTGGCCTAGTTTTTGACCCCAAGTAACCCAGTATCGAACTTGACCTAGATTTCATAGAGGCAAACATTCTGACCAAGTTTCATCAAGATTGGGTCAAAACTGTGACCTCTAGAGTGTTAACAAACTAATTGTTGACGACGAACGACGGACAACGGACATAGGGTGATGACAATAGCTCACTCTGAGCTTATGCTCAGGTGAGCTAAAAAAAACACACTTAAAAATCTTCTTCTCCAGAACCAAGAAAGCTTTGAGACTGGATCTAGAATATAGCATTTTGTCCCCTTGGTGTTATCTGCCCTTCCCCTGCCAACCTTGGTGGCTCAGTTGGATGTGCGTCTGACTGGTGATCAGGAGGTTGCGAGTTCACCATGCCCCATACTTGGTAGAAAAATAGAAAAAGACACTTAAAACTTTTCTCCTTAAACAAGAAAGCATTGAGGTTGAATATTGGTAAAAAGCACTGGGAACTCAAGATCTACCAAGTTTGTTCAAATGATGATCCTAGGATGACCTTTTTACAGCACAGTAGTTGCTGTGGCAGTATTGAAAGAATGTTGCATGGCATCTGCAGATATGGATTGGCAAAGTGAGCCAATTGTAGCCCATGGGCCTTCTGTTTTAAATACTTAGTGGAATGGCAAACAGTGTGGACCCGGATCAGACCTGATCTGGGTCTGCACTTTTGCATGTCATTTTGTCATAAGTTTTAGGACATTTACTGTAATTGAGCTATATATATGTCCCCTACTAGAGATGAATGGTGAACATTTTCACTTCGGACATTGTTGGTGTTGTCATGACAATTTCTTGTCAACACAGTATCACATAAACCAGTGAATGAAATTCTTCAACACTTGCACTGATTTATCAATCAGTCTTGCAATTATTTGGATAACCTTATCTCATTTTCAAGGTCTCCATTAGTGTGTGAACAAGTTTTCTATTTTTTGCACCTACCTGTCATCTTTCCCTTTAAAACTGTAATTCTACTTGAGACCGAGTATCTCTGCTGTCTATTCAAGATCTTCACCAGAACTCAGATACTAGAAGTTACAGACTCTGAAACCCTGACATGACTGCTTTGCTTATGTGATGCATTGTAACCCTGAAGGCACTAGTCACAACAGCAACAGATAGCACTCTATTTTTTCCCCAAGAAAATAAGATCAACATTTCCGAAAATTCACGTCAAGCCTTGTTAGGGTCCATAGCATAAACCCTGTTAGTAAAACAACCATGTTATACGAGGGTGAGTCAATAAGCCTAACTTATTTCTGGTTGAGATCCACGTCTTCTTTTTTGATGTAATTGCCCTCTGGTGGCATGCACTTAGACCAACGGTGTTCAAGTGCCATCAGCCCAGAAATGAAAAAAATCAGGGTCCTTTCCATTGACCCACTCCTCAACTGCCGTCACGACTTCTTCATCAGACCAGAAATGAAGTCCAGGGATATCCTTTTTCAAGTTTGGGAATAGGAAGAAGTCGCTAGGAGCTAGGTCAGGCAAATGTGGTATTAATTCATACCCGTTTTGCTGTACAGCATCCATTGCAACTTTGCAAGTGTGGACTCTCGCGTTGTCCTGTTGCAGCAAAACACCTTTAGAGAGTTTACCTCGGCATTTTCAAGGATGGCGTTTCTCAGCTGATCTAACAAGTTTGCATAGTACACTCCAGTTATTGTACTTCTCTTGGGTAGAAAGTCCAACATAATAACGCCTTTTGCGTCCCAAAATCCTGTGGCCATCACCTTGCCAGCAGATGGCTGTGTCTTGAACTTTTTGGCCTCGGGGACCCAGGCCCTACCCACTGACGACTGAGCTTTATTCTCTGGCTCTTAATAATGACCCAAGTCTCATCTACAGTCACCAGATGCAAAAGAAAATCACCTTTTGACCTAAAACGCTTTAACAAGGCGCCGCATACTGATGCTCTGGTTGCCATTTGCTCATTGCTAAGGGATTTGGGGACCCAATGGGCTGTTAGCTTGCGCCTACCTAAACGATCATGTAAGATTGTTTAAACGCTACCATGTGAAATGCCTAATGCCTGCGCTATTTCTTCCACCTGAATACACCTATCAGAGTATACCAGATCCCGAACTTTCTTACATATTTCTTCGTCGGTGGCATCCAGTGGGTGTCCAGACCTGGCTTCATCTTCTAAAGACGTTCTACCGCGTTTGAATTCCCTTACCCAGAATTTAACCTGAGCATAAGATGGTGCAGAAAACCCATAAACATCGGCTATTTCGCCGTGTATTTCCTTGCCTGTTTTACCTTTTGAATACAAGTACCGAATTACAGCACAGTACTCAACTTTAGATGAAAAGCATGCCTTTGCATCACCAGCCATGTTTGACATTCAATATCTTATTAAAGAATGACTCGATACACGTGTAATTTTGTACCCATGTATAAATCATATATTGAAACAAAGCATGAAAATCGTGACCATCTCAGTCCATAGGAAATGGGATAGGCTGGTTATTTATTGACATACCCTCGTATCCAAACAAAAATGAATAGATTATATTGAAAAATGACCATTTATGGTCATTTTTCAATATAATTATACATTTTTGGGATCCATATTTGAACCATGTTACATCAAAAACTGTGTTATAAAGAGGTTGTAGTGTATGTACCGGTAGTCTGCTGCAATTCTGAGGGAAGCTCTAAGACAGTTTGTCTCCCTTATTACATATGTAAACGATGAGGAAAGTTTGCAAATCGTCCGGCATGCTAAAAAGCACACTTGCTCAAATGAGACTGCCAGTTCTGCACATTCTGTTTGTGGCATACACATTTCATCGTCAATATTTCTAACTATCTTAAGTCTCCATATCACCAACAAACTAAATCAATGTTCACATATGAGCCTATTTCAATTGAAAACAAATTTATGTGAACAACACAGACCAGGACCCAGTTGTTCAAAACTAACGATATCGTTAGTTAACGTAGCTTTAAAACTTTGATCATTAAACATGGCATATACGCTTAAATTTTTGCTGAAAAAATGTGAGTAGTACTACTACCTGAAAGGGATATTTCAACATATAGCCCACCATTAACCGATTACATACCTCCACGTATGTCCAAGAAAGACTCGAATCTGCTTGTGTATCCGTGCAGTCTAATCAGTCTTCATTGTCTGCAATTAAGAAACTTTGCATCCTTGGCTGTCCAAAATGTGGGCAGTGAATACTCTGATCAGACTGCACAAATGTTCTGACCTGTACAAGTTACCTACCCATAATAAGACAGGCAGTATGTTGGTCACCTTGCCATTGTTTCAAGGATTCTGAATTCTGTGTTCGTGAAAAACTCATAAAAAATTGGTTAATTATGTGAAATCTGATTCCAGAAAGATACAACATAAAAGCCAATGTTAGCCACCCGCATACATGTACCTGTGGTCTGGTCAGTATATTTGCTGTTACCTCTATGCTTTGTACTAGGTTTGTGTTTTGTGCAGATGAAAGACAAACTAAATCAGACAGCAGCCTTGCAGGATGGGGTCAATGTCTCGCAAAAACCTGAAAGCAGGTCAGCAATTTGGAATGAATGCAAACTAAAAGAGCTGGTTTTGTTTTAATAGTTTAATCAACAGCCATTTGGTCAGCACCATTAAAAGAATAATTATACAATATTTTACAAACAATATTGACCTACATCAAACTGTGTTAGGATCATTCTGTTACGTCAATTCAGATAGCCCCTTTAGCCACCTCACCAGGAAGGCAAATGGACTAATATTTTAACCCATATTAGACTGCATAAACTAGCCCCCGTACCCCATACTATATTAGAAAAGTCAAATTTCAATTTTAGGTATGTCTGACTATGTGATTTAGACATTCGTAATTACACTTTTGGGGGTCTCCAGTTTAAATGGTTAGGTAGCATTGTAAGTTCTATGTCTGAATATTGGCTAATAGTTTTCCATATGTATGTCATATCATGCACAAGGTGTCTTTTGCATATATGGGAACAGCAAAGTCACAGATACACCAACACTATTAGCCATTCTGACTTCCCTGTACAGATTCTACAAAGCCCAGGACAGAAGCCATGGCCCTGATCAGACTGCATAGCTGTGCAGATGGCTATTTCTAGACATGACAATTCTTCTATGCATTACATGACGTAAGGGGACTTGATGGATACACTTGGTAGAATTTTAGCCATTTTTACAAGGAAGACATTTGCTTTCATACACACCTTTCTCATTCTAAAAAGTGGTCTATTCTAAAAGTAAAGAATTTACTCCCCAATGAAACAAACTCTTTCCTTTAAGAGAAGGGAGGCAGGAATATTTTGAAAGAGTTGTCTCCCTTGAAAGTATACCTATTCTTCTTTAATATATAAAATACAGTCGACTCTTGATATAAGGACTTCACTTATCTCGAATAACCATTTATCTCGAAGTGAAAATTTGATCCCTGTTTTAACAGAAATCTAACAAAATGTGACAAAATATTGTGAAAAAAGAGGAGAAATTGTTCCTGAGGAGCAATTTCTCTGTTTTTCCACAATATTTTTAATGCCTCTCTAACTTCAGGAATCAAATAACATATTCATTTGTGAAATGTGGTTGGTCGATTTATTTTTACCTCAATTCTGCAAATCTGACATGTCGAGGTACTGATATCTCGAAGTGTTTCAGAGAGTCCCTTGGATTTCGAGATAACAAGAGCCAACTGTAGACTGTAATTACCTTAAATGTCTGGACATCATAGTCCCTTATGGTACTTGTCCAAATATTTGAACAAGTCCCGTTTCCCAATATGGTGATATATACAGTGCCAACTTAATGCAAACAGTGCAGACCCAGATTAAACTGCAGTGGAGCAGTTAAATCTGTTTGCACTGTTTGCTAGGTATGTCCAGTCAAATATATAGGGAAATAAGATTTGCATAAAAATATACACTAACAAGAGCTGTCGTAGGACAGCGAGCTCGCCTGCTGGGTACATTTTATATTGTAACATTTTTATCATTAAGCCATATAATATAGGTCACACTGACCTAGATGTATTTGTATGTAAATCATTTTGTCACATAGATATAATAATCCAGATATGACAATTCTCCATGAAATAGTAATAAAAATAAAAGGCAAAATCACTGAAGCGTGAAATATAGGTCACAATGTCCTAGATATAGTAAGTGGTCATTCATTGGGTCACACGGAACTAATATCCCAGGTGTGACATTTATCCAACAAATAGTATTCAAGATATAAAGCAAAATCACTGAACCATGAAATATAGGTCACACCAACAGACATATATTTTGACGTCAATAATCGGGTCACAAGGAACTAATATTCCAGGTGTGACATTTATCCTACAAATAGTATTCAAGATATAAGGCAAAATCACTGAACCATGAAATAAGGTCACAATGACCTAGATATAGTAAGTGGTCATTCATTGGGTCACATGGAAGTAATATCCCAGGTGTGACATTTATCCAACAAATAGTATTCAAGATATAAGGCAAAATCACTGAACCATGATATATAGGTCACACCAACAGAGACATATTTTGACGTCAATAATCGGGTCACAAGGAACTAATATCCCAGGTGTGACATTTATCCAACAAATAGTATTCAAGATATAAGGCAAAATCACTGAACCATGAAATATAGGTCACACCAACAGAGATATATTTTGACGTCAATAATCGGGTCACAAGGAACTAATATCCCAGGTGTGACATTTATCCAACAGATAGTATTCAAGATATAAGGCAAAATCACTGAACCATGAAATATAGGTCACAATGACCTAGATATAGTAAGTGGTCATTCATTGGGTCACATGGAACTAATATCCCAGGTGTGACATTTATCCAACAAATAGTATTCAAGATATAAGGCAAAATCACTGAACCATGAAATATAGGTCACACCAACAGAGATATATTTTGACATCAATAATCGGGTCACAAGGAACTAATATTCCAGGTGTGACATTTATCCAACAAATAGTATTCAAGATATTAGGCAAAATCACTGAACCATGAAATATAGGTCACAATGACCTAGATATAGTAAGTGGTCATTCATTGAGTCACATGGAAGTAATATCCCAGGTGTGACATTTATCCAACAAATAGTATTCAAGATATAAGGCAAAATCACTGAACCATGAAATATAGGTCACACCAACAGAGATATATTTTGACTTCAATAATCGGGTCACAAGGAACTAATATCCCAGGTGTGACATTTATCCAACAAATAGTATTCAAGATATAAGGCAAAATCACTGAACCATGAAATATAGGTCACACCAACAGAGATATATTTTGAGGTCAATAATCGGGTCACAAGGAACTAATATCCCAGGTGTGACATTTATCCAACAAATAGTATTCAAGATATAAGGCAAAATCACTGAACCATGAAATATAGGTCACAATGACCTAGATATAGTAAGTGGTCATTCATTGGGTCACATGGAAGTAATATCCCAGGTGTGACATTTATCCAACAAATAGTATTCAAGATATAAGGCAAAATCACTGAACCATGAAATATAGGTCACACCAACAGAGATATATTTTGATGTCAATAATCGGGTCACAAGGAACTAATATCCCAGGTGTGACATTTATCCAACAAATAGTATTCAAGATATAAGGCAAAATCACTGAACCATGAAATATAGGTCACAATGACCTAGATATAGTAAGTGGTCATTCATTGGGTCACATGGAAGTAATATCCCAGGTGTGACATTTATCCAACAAATAGTATTCAAGATATAAGGCAAAATCACTGGACCGTGAAATCTAGGTGACCTGGACCATAAAATGTAGGTCACCATGACCTTCACTCTCTTACACTTAAACCGATGTCACATAGTTAGCTGATGTATAACCAGTTGTGTCTATAACCTGTAGGCATATAAGATTTTACAAATGTGTCCTAGATTTTGACCCCTAGCCCCACTCCAAGGCCCACCCTGAGGTATGAACCCAGGGTTTTGTTCTTTTGGAATCTCAGAAGACTCCTCCAGGTACCCAAATTCTAAATATGAATGCTCTATGAGGAGTGAGTCAAGATATAAGAATTTGAAAAACTTTAACACAGTATTACAAAGGTGTCCTAGATTCTGACCCCTAGCCCCACCCAGGGGCATGAACCCAGGCGTTTATTCTCTTGGAATCTCAGAAGACCCTCCAAGGTACCTAAGTTCCAAATTTGATGCCTCTGTTAGGAGTGACTGTTGAGATATAAGCATTTGAAAAACTTTAACGCAGTGTGACGGGAACGCAAACGCAAACGACCGGGGTGACTACAATAGCTCTCCTTGTACTTCGTACAGGCGAGTTAAAAATTACAAAAGAAATAAGGTGCAGGAACATGCATATAAAGTGTTTGATTTTTATATATGTATAATGGAAATTAATAATATATGTACAGTGAATAGCATTACAAATTTAAAAGTCTGTAAAAGAACAGGTAATATCACATACTGAGACCAAAAAAATGCAACTTCTAACAGATTTGTTTGATTGGGAATAAACATCTTTAAGATCAAAATCTTCATAAAAAGTGATTAAAACAATTATAAAACATTAGATGTGAGAGACTACAGTATAAAAAGCTGTAGGTGTGAAACAGACTGTATGATTGGACCAGGTATTAATATATCTTTCCGAACCAAACTGTATATAGCATTAGAAAATGCTATACACTTTTAACTTTTAACTGCATATATAGCGCTCCAATATAGTGCCAACACTTAAAACACCAGATTGTAAAGATGTAAAGGTGATTGCTGCTTGTGCTACAGGAAACATTTTTTCAGAAAAATGGCATCTTTGGGACATACGTATATCAACATGTCATTTGCAGTCTGATTAGTGCAGAATGGATATTCCTGAAGTTTTACTGCCATTGTTGGAATGACACAACATACACTGGGATTTAGTTCCCTGGCACTTGAATCTTTGAAAGGAAAGAAGTCGCTCTAAAAGAGATAGCAGATTCTTTCCTTTAAGAGTAGTCCCCTCACCATGATGTGGGATGTAAATGTGCTGTTCTGCAGTGCCCAAAGATTCTGCAAACGTACAGTGAAGGCCTGCAGGATATAGGACAGTACATAGTGGTGTGCAAATACCCTAATTCCAAGGCTGGATAACTTTGTGTAATTCACTGAATTTGTTGAAAATTAAATGGGTTAGACTTTATGGATATACATAATCTGTACAAATGTAAAAAGAGTCAAAAACTCATTTTTTCAGCATTGAATGGCAGATAGCTCAAGATATAATTGATTGATTCCATCCAAACTCAAACTCCTCTAAGAGTTTACAGACATGCTAGCTTGAAGACACTGTTCAAAAAGAATGCCCTCTATCATATTAACAAGGCTGAACAGTGATTTTTTTTTCAACATTCAAGGGTGGAAAACAAACTGTCAATACAATTCATGAACTCGGCCCTAAACTGAATTTATCTGAAATTTTGTGGGTATGTAAAATTGTGCCAATCTGAAGATGATTCCTCAAAAATTGTGTTAACATACTTTTTTCCTTTTCAAAGTCAATGGAAACAAAAATTTTAACCAATCTGCAAAAACTATGGATGAAATTGAATTCCTTTAAACAAGCATCTTTTTTACCAACGGTTGAGGTTGCTAAAGTAGTTTTGTGGGAGATCTTGTTTAAAAGTGTTGACTGATAGACGATGGACAGATGACAGACAGGAAGCAATCATTATACTAATATAGCCTAACCTAAGCTTTGCTCATGTGACCTGGACATGAGGCTGTCAAGTTATCACAGGCATTCTAGTTCCATTACTATATATCACAGTAAATGTCTTCAAACACCTTATTCCATTCTTTTTTACCTAAATTTTGCTTTTTATGCAGCTGTTTCTTAAAATACTTAGTGGAATAGCAAACAGTGTTAAAACTGATCAGAGTTTTCCTTCAGAAGTCTGATCTGGGTCTGCACTGTTTTCATCAGCCATTTAGCCAGCAACTTTGGTGTACAAAATTTTAGGACATTTACTGAATAAATGATAGCATATGAAGGAAACCATTACCAATCAAGTGAAGCCTCCCTCTGACAGAATTATGAAGGCTTGCTATTTATTTCCTAATGTTTACTCGGACTACACTAAAATTCAAGGATCTTCCCCATTTTAATAAAACTTGCTTTATCTATAATATCGTGGTCATTTCAGAGTTCTAGATAAAACTGCTTGTCAAAGAGATTCTAATGAGTACCCGCAACATGTTTGTTTTTTTTGTGTAAAAATATGTATTTGGATATCTCTTCCTTTTGGAAGCCAATTTAAAGGGAAGCATTAGTAATCCCTAAAAATTCTTGAGCTATAAAACACAAGCCTAAGCTCCAAATAATAGGGTTATCAGAACAATATTTTTTTTATTTCTACTTAAAAACATATGTTGTTGGTACACATTAGAAGTGCCTCACCGAGGCACTTCTAATGTGTACCCACAACATATGAAGAAATAAGAAAATATCATTAATTTTTAGTTGAAAAATGTGCCTTGTCTGGAGCTATCAAAAGCTATTATAAATAATGCAAGTTAAATCAATAATTCTCATTATACATTGTCATGGTTCAATTTTAATATGAATGCATTTGCGGAGAGGAAAAGCTCAGATCAACCCATGTACCTGCACAGTTTGATCAGGGTCTTACCTATCCACTTACATAACCTGTGAATACTGAATAATATATCAATAGAGAACAAACCCCTGCTGAGACTACAAAAGCATAGGATGATGTGAATCTGTAAAAGTTACTTGCTTTCAAGATATACCCCATACCCCACACTACCAGATGAAAGTACATGGTCTGCAACTTTGCTCTTCACTTGTAGGAAAATCCTGATATGCAATGTGAGAAAAAGGCCCTCATGCCATATGCCAACAGGAAAGGCCCGGAGCAGCCTGTGCATTCACACGTTCTAATCGGGATCTTTTCTGCCTGTCACCATATTTTACAGCATTCTCTAGTTCTGTGAGCACCAAAATTCTTGATCAGACAGTGTTAACAGGCAGGGCCCAGTTGCTAAAAGCATCATTAGCTTAACAAGCTCGTTAGTGTTCAAAATGTTAACTGTTATAGTAAGTACAATACCAAATTCACAGGTATTTTGCTGAAAAAATGTGAGTATCTTTTGCAAATGCAAAAGCTACCGGTACTCACATTTTTACAGCAAAAATATTAGCATATATGCCATATTTAATGATCTAAGTTTTAACAATACATTTACTAACAACGTCACTAGTTTTGAACAACTGGGCCCTGGTTAATATGGATCTTTGTTTATATGTGTGATAAGAATCTTTTTCTCATGTTGTGAATTACAGTCGATTCTCGTTATCTCGAATTCCAAGGGACTGTCTGAAATACTTCGAGATATCCATATCTCGACATATCAAGTTTGCAGAATTGAGGATAAATAAATCAAACAACCACATTTCACAAATGTATACATAATTTGACTCCTGGAGTTAGAGATATATTGAAAATATTGTGGAAAAGAGGAGAAATTGCTCTTTAGGAGCAATTTCTCCTCTTTTCCACAATATTTTGTTACCTGTTGTTAGATTTTCATGTTTAAACAGGGACCAGATTTTCACTTCGAGATAGGCGGTAATTCAAGATAATCGAGTTCGAGATAACGAGGTTCGACTGTATATTTTCATGCATCATGATTTAACTTCTTGAGCTATGTCCCAGACTTTCTCTCCAGCAATATAAGTTGACTTAATGTTTAAGGCGTCATCAAGAATAATGAAGTCAGCATCTGTCCCATAGTCTAGTGTCCCCTTTCTGTTTGTTATACCTAACATCTCGGCTGGATGAAGTGAGGCCGACTCCAGGGCATGGACCAGACCACAGCCTGTAAGGTAGTAAATCATGTCACATTAATGATTAACCATTTATGACTAGTGTCCCATAAAAGGGACACTGGCAAGCAGTGTAGATCCAAATCAAATGCTGGAGAATGTGGCATTTGACAAAGGTCTCCATTGCTTGCATTAAATACAAGAATTTCAATTACAGGTGGTTATAATAATACTACCCAAACATCCCTTCTATTGGAAATGGATCTGTCCAAACAGTTGAGGTAGCAGAGTCCACTAAGCATAAATGGACTATTTTATATGGTCTGTGTGATGAGATATGTGGAAAACAAAGCCCCAGCTCAGCCAGTCTGGTCACAACCTTTGTTGCTCACTTACAGAATCGCTGGATACTGTTGAATATATTGATAAAAAGCAAAGGTTCTGATCTGACAGTTTGATCAGGGCCCAGTTGTTCAAAGCATTGTTAGCTTAATAATCTTGTTAATGACAAACTCATTAACTGTTGTAGCTAAGGTATTTTCAAATACATTGATAGTTCTACTGCAAAAATGTGAGAAGCTTTTGCAATGTATTTGCCAAATTTCAAGATACAAATTTTAATGCAATGCAATGCAAAAGCTACTCTCATTTTTTCAGCAAAAAATATCATGTATTTGCCAAATTTCAAGATACAAATTTTAATGCAATGCAATGCAAAAGCTACTCTCATTTTTTCAGCAACAAATATCAATGTATTTGCCAAATTTCAAGATACAAATTTTAATGCAATGCAATGCAAAAGCTACTCTCATTTTTTCAGCAACAAATATCAATGTATTTGCCATATTTCAAGATAGAAATTTTAATGTCACGTTAGCTAACAACTTGTATAGTTTTGAACAACTGGGCCCTGGTCATTCACTTTTCATATACACAAAAAAAGGACCATATATTCATGTGTCAGTTCACCTATTCCCAGAAGTTAGAAATTCCATTAAATGTTAAATCTCATTTAAATATGAAGCTATATACAACAGAAAAATGAGACCAAATTCTTATGTGGTATCTCTCTCTCATCCAGGTCAAGGTACGATCTATCAGCTTTTCATATTACAATAATATCAGCAACAGTTAACAAAATATGATCCTCCAAAACAAGGGAATGCATGCGTATTTAGGGAAGCAACTCTGTCCAAATTGTTTTTGCCTCCAAATCATTTTGTTTTACATAAAACAAATGCCTTTTGTTCCCTTCTGTTTGTTTGTTAAGGTTTAACAGCTTTGTCAGCCATATTTCAGTCATGTTAAGCTGTCTCTCACAGAGAGGGAGAAAGAAAAGGATAATGGGGCAAAGGTCCCAACCTCTGAATGTGCTCAAGGTGAGGCAATAACCTTCCTGCCAAAAGCTAATGATAGCAGGGTCAACCATCCGAAAGTTTAGTGCAATGGAGCACCACTACTCCCTTTTATCTCATGATTTATTTCAATATTTTCATTGCATTTCCAGTGATTCCATTTCCTTATACAGCAGCCCAATTTATCCTTGTTAGAAAGTAATATCACATAACATTTTATTTTAATACTTATCCTGCTGAATAATTTAATTAGCCACACCCATTTCTGACTACCAGCCAATCAGATTACATCATATAATGTTTTCCTTCAAATTCACAAACTGAATGACAAACAGTGTAGATCCTGATCAGATGGCTTCTTCAGAAGCCATCTGATCTGGATCTACACTGTTTGCAAAGGTAGGGGTTGTCGTGAACAGCAGGATAAGGGTTAAGTGTTTTTACTTGAAGTTTCAAAGCTTATCTAGTATAACTGTTTCTGAATGAAGAAGAAATATCAAGTTCTCACTCTCAATAGTACTAGGACTCAAATTATAATGTGCCTGACCTTAATTAGAAGTGTCGAGTAATCCTGTTGTGTCAGATCAGGAGGTCTACACAGGATATGCATGGTTTGCCATCTGTGATACATACCTATTATCAAATCAACTTATTTTAAGTTTAACCCTTAACGTGACATGCAAAACTGTAGCAGAGAGCATTCTTATTCTGTTGAATTTTGTCAGAAAAAACAAGGACTGGTATAACCCTGTGAATCAACTGCTTACAAAACAAGCCAACTGAAATGTCAAGCCTTATTTTGTCTAAATTAATAAAACAAACAGCATTTGACGAAATCTTGTATGGTGCTTACAGGGTATTTATCTACAATGGCTGCTTAGGCATTTTGCTAAGAAGTTATTTTAATCATTGTATAAGGCATGCCATGGGAATGTGTCTATGGGACTTGCCAGCTAAGCAATATTATAATCATACATGCGATTTTATTATGTATTATCATATTCTAACATACCAAGTAATACTGTAAGTCCTTATTGGACTGTGCTGATGTACAGGCTGACAAGGGTTTTCACTGTGCACACAGGCTCAGAAGGGACATTTTTACATGGCATGGCTCTATAATATTAAATTGTCTCTGAAACTAGACGATGATGAGTTCAGGTTTAACGATGCCTCAACCCATGATGGTCATTTGCATCAACTCTGAAACTAGAATTATGTGGTAAGTGTAACTGATATGTTACATTGTCCGTGGACAACATTTTCTGGTTTAAGTTTTAAGGACGGTATAAATGTGATTTTCAGATTGATTTTGGTAAATTTATCGTAGCTTTATCACAGATAGGTAATCTAAATGTTACAAAAACTCAAGCATAACGAACTTGTAACCCTAACAGAAAGAGGGATAATCTGATTGGGTAGTGTTGGCTTACCTGTATTCTTTAGAAGATTTCTGACACAGTAGTCCAGCTGTGATATACTGTAAAAGAACAAAAAGGAACATTATCAGACTAAGCACCATTAACATATTAAAGCAAATTTTCATAGTTCTAGAAAAGGAGCAAAAAGGGTATTGATATTTTTTTATTTCTCCGTGAAAACATATATTATGGGTACTAACTGGAAGAGGATCTGACAGTGAGGCACTTCTAATGAGTACAGTGTCTTAAAATTTTGACTCTTTTTTAAATACATTTTGGAATAAAAGTTTGCTTTTTATACAGAGATTTCTAAAAATACTTAGGGGAATACCAAACAGTGTAGATCCTGCACTGTTTGCATATACTTTTTATCCGAAACTTTGGTGTTTGGAATTTTAGGACATTTCCCGTATCCATAGTAGAAGCTTTCATGGTAGAATAAGAAAGACATTCTAATGAGTGCCTACAACATTATGTTTTCATGGAGAAATAAGATAACTATTTATCTGGATACCCCTCCAGAGATGTGTATTAGATATCACAGCAAATTCACATATTCAGAACAGTCCATTCATCTCATTTGTGTTCTCTGATCATAGTCTGTGTATTACCTATATAATATTTTTGTGTCCCCATGTATCTATATATCCACATTAGTGTTTAGTATTCAATTATTTTCCATTTTGTTATAAAACTAAGCATGATTGCATGTCATGATTTTATATATGGTCTAGAACAAATGAAAATATTCAGTCTATGCAGATAGTTTACGCTTCTTTAGAATCGGGTCTTACATGAGTGATGTTCGGAAAACAGTCAGTCACCTACAGGTATAACCAATTGTTAAACAGACATGATAATTCCTGACATAAGTAAACAGTGAAAACATTATTTAATACTAGAGCAAGTGATTGGGGAATCATTTATGTCCCCAGCCAGCATCACTACCTAAACTAAATATTTCTATGCATACGAGCTTGATCTTTGGTTTCCAGCAGCAGAAGTTATATGCTGTTAACTGGTCTGTAGCCATCCTGTATTAACACTAACCTGTACCAAATATCAACAACCAAATGAAGATTTTTAGAAATTAATACAAGATATCAGAACTTCAAACAAAATTGTGAGCACATTTTGACAAAATTTCTAAGTCTGTGACTTTGAAGTTTGATGATGTCACCAGTTTTGTATGCATCCAGAAGTTATACTAACCAAATAACAACTTACATTTACGACTTTCAGAAATACAATATAAGAAAAAACAAGAAAACTTAACAAAAAACTTTGATGCAAATATTAACACAATTTCAAATATCAAAAACTGCAAGTGAAGACTTTCATATAAAAAATATAAGCAAAGCAAAAAAACTTAATAAACAACCCCAACTCCCCACAAAAAAAACAACAACAAAAAACAACTTAGGTAACACATAGTCAGACAGCCAGAAAAATGGATGGAACAGTGAAAACTTTACACCACCATGGAGATGTAATTATGCATAATTTTTGTATTAAGACCATCTTGAAAACTAGTTCCTATGCAGTAAGTGTCCTTCAACATACTATCCAAATAACTTGAAAAGAGATGACTGCCTTTGTACAATTTAAGGCTGTCATTAAAAATAAACGATTTGATGTAAACATGCAAGCATATACATGTATATTTACCACAAACTGCCTGTATCCCTGTTATGGTATATACTTTCTCGCTGAAAAGTACATACATGTCCCATCCTTTGATATCCAAACACCAGACAATATTCATTAATATCAGTGAAATAATCCTTTTATTACATAGGCATAAATATTTTGCATCATTTTCAGTTGTCTGTAGCCTCAAAATAGGCATTTTTATTATCTAAAATTCAGAGCCTGCACAAACGTGACAAAATTGGGCATGATGTCATTGCTCTAAGACGTCATCAAAAGCAACATCATTTAATGGCTATATGATAATATTAAATATTTGTTGAAACATTACCTTCCACAAAGAGTCTGTGTCCCTGCTATAGTAGCAACCTTTCCACTGATTTCTATTTCCTGTGTACCAATGTGATGTTTACCAGTTGGAAGACCCATTGCAGAAATGGCATCTGTTACTAATATCAAACCTGTAATTGACAACACTATCTATAAGATCATTAGAACATAGCTCCAGACAAGTGGGGGTATCAGATTAATATTTTTCTTATTTCTCCACAAAAACATATGTTGTGGCACTCATCAGAAGTACCCACAACATATGTTTTCGTGGAAATATAAGTTGTATAACATGAGCATGCAGAAATAAGTCCTCTTTGTGTACCCTGATACTAAGCCCAGATCAAAGTGTACTTCTATTGCATATCTGTGCAGTCTGATCAGGGCCTTCATTGTCCACATACAGAATCACTGGATACGGTAAAATGAACACACTGATTGACTGATTGTCTTGGGGTTTAACGACACGTCAACCCTTGTGAGTCATTTTGTGTCATCTCCCGAGTAAGAGAGAAAAGAGATAGAAGAGATAGTAGAGGAGATGAAAGAGAAGGACAGGGAAAAAAGAGGAACAGGTATGTAAGGGAAGAAACAGAAGAAATAAAAACATTCCCCCTCTACCTTTACCTTGCCCAACTGTAAGCCAATATCAGTAGGATGCCCCAGTGATATAAGATACATGACACCTTCGCTACACCCGACCACCCCTAGAATGGACAGATGGCAAAGACAATGATTAGGCAGCTATTCATGTAGCACTGTAGTGAAGACACAGATCTGCCTACAAAGCTATGCACAGACTAAACAGCTCCAAATAAAGTGAGTACTCAGAAGATATCCTTTTTGTTATGTTTGCATCACACAGTAGCTTAGTTAAACAGCGTATCTGTGTATTTACCCAATCAAAATATTAAAAAAAATCAATTAAAACCAACCTACACTATAATAAAACCCAAACAAAATTGCTGTTACGCAAAACAGACATTTTCCAGTGCATACAGTTTTTATCAAAGCTTCTGATTGGCAATTTCCACCGAAATTCACGGCAAAGTATATCTGGTTCTCAGATTCAGAAATCACAGGCAAACTTGTGGGGAAACCAATCTTGATGTTTCCAAAATGGCATCATCACGTCGCAGAGGAAGAAAACAACTATCTTTTGAGCCCCAGACCAATAAAATAACGGACTAAGTGCGAAGTTTGATGCAACATCGATTGTTACCGACGTTCTTGAAGAGTTGATTGACAGGTGCAATCCAGCATATTGAGCAGCATGTCAAATCTTGAATGAACTCATTACAAATTTCGAAACCAAAAGTAGCCATCAGTTACATTTTCTGGGGCACTATATACTTCATAACCCAACCATGAAAAGTCCACTGAGCTCTACATTAATATGACTAGGTACAGCCAAAGGAATTATGCAGCATCCAGAATGGCTTGAAATGTCTTTCAGATATAAAAACATATTTGTTTACAAAATTATCCAATCAAAATTATTGAATACCCAATGCGTCGGATTAAAAACTATTAAATACCCAATTATAAATCTAATTACCCAATTTAAAGAAAAAATTGTAGGTATTTACCCAATAAGTAATACAGTGTAGCTCCAATACATCGCGGTCTCTTATTTCGCGAAATCCAGTATATCGTGAATAGGCCATGGCTCCCAAATTTTCCATAAGCAAAAAAAAAAAAAAAAAAAAATTTAAACACATAAAATATTTGTTGTTTTATTTAACTTCAGAAAAAAAAAAAAAAAAAACGCGTTCCGCCTCTGATAATTGATTTTTCACGCCTATCCCGACGCTGAGTCGCGTCAGGTATTATATGAGAAACAGTCAACTTAGTGTCAATCAGCACACACGTTGATTATAATTGGCAAACAATAAATTATATCGCCGTAATTGTCGTAATCATTATCATCATTTAGTACATAGATCTACTCAATGCTCAATCAGTCAGTGATGCCCACAAACTAATTTTGCTCAACAGGTGAAAACGGTCCACCTCCTTTTCAACACCAGCAAATTTTACAAGACAGTAGTCTTACAATGTTTCTGTCCTACATACACAGATCTTAGTCCGCTTAATTTACACTTCTGTAGATATAAATATTTCAGAAGAGAACAACTGCGTCAAAAAAAAAACCAAAACAAAAGCAAACAAATAAACTTAAATAAAAAGAAATTAACTTTGATAAACGACAGTTTTTTGGGTTTTTTTTGCGCCCGCAATATAAGCAAAGGGAAGCAACTCAAGTTATCTTAGCACAACTGAGTAACTTCCCTTCGCCGTTTTAGGGAACCACAGTATCCAAAATGGCATCCTATATTGTCAATCCGGAGTTTTCAAACGTAGTTTATCAGCTGGTTTCGATTGGAATTACCTGTTAGACATAGCGCACCATTGTAAATTATTCCACTGAGCAATTCTAATCCAATTTTAATTAGGAAATATGGTGACAACATAATTGAATGCCATTTATCCGTGATGTCTCAGCAAACTACCATGGCGACAAACCGAGCGAGTGTTATGCACGCCGTTATACATGCATGGTACATATCGGGACTTATATCGCGCTCCGTTTATATCGCGATAGCAGACTCTGGACCCCGAGGACCGCGATATATTGGAGCTACACTGTAATATTAACTAAGGTACTGATCACAACATATCTTGTTGGTCCCAGTTGATATCACTACAGATAGCAATTCTATTGGGTACCCACAAGTTATTGCTTGACACTGTCAAAAATGACAAAAATGTCCTCAATGTCCACATATGCAGCCTCATCTGGAGCTATGACTCAGTTTCCTGTATCTTCTGCGAACTAATGGTGATAGTTAGCCATCTTAACCCTTAAACTGCCAATCACAACAATTGTCGTCTGCTTTGTCATCTGCTTTGTTATCTGCTTGTGATTTTAAGTCATTTTTGCAAACAGTGTGGACCCAGATCAGACTGCTCCTGATCTGGGTCCACACTATTTGCCTGTATGCAAAAATAGGTTTGAAAAGTTTGCAAGAATATTCAACAGACGACATAAACAGACAACATTTTCAGATGCAGGTTTTCTTGGCATTTTAAGGGTTATACTCCAAATTCTTTCTGAACTAAAAGGTACTGATAAAGGTGTCCCATAGCCATTGGCTATAAGGGCAGTGGGAATAAGAACCCACCCATAGCTCCAGACATGACACTTTTTCCAACCAAAAATGTTGATAATTTTCTCATTTCTCCACAGAAACATATGTTGTGGATGCTCATTAGAAACTCCTCTCTGAGACACTTCTAATAAGTACCAACTACATAATAATTCGAGGGTTGAGCGCAAGACTGTAGTAACTCAAACATATTTTTGAAAACCCTTGTTTATGGGAACTTTGACCCCTTTGTAAACAATGCAAATTTAGGTGCCATTGCTCATATGAGCAATGGCATCTGAATTTCCATTGTTTACAGAAAGAAATGCTGTAATCTTCATAACGCCTTCATGGTGAGGAGATTAAGTATTGGGAAAAACAACCATCTGACTTGCTACAGTTTTGCGATCAACCCTCGATATGTTTTCAAGAAGTAAAAATAAACCCCTTCTTATCAAGAGCTATGCCCACCATGTCCTGAGCTACAGCAGTGAATGGTAGGGCTCTCCATTTATTGCCTTTAGCCTTTCCTAGAAGGGTATACATTCATTGCTGGGTGAACAGTGGTAGTTTCAATCAATGGTCTAAGCAGGATTGAAACTGAAGCCTTCAGCACCGTAGTCAAATGCTCAAACCATTCGGCTACTGTTCCTCTCATATCATGCTGAACTACTCTATGGGAAAATTCCAACACAAAAATGTTCCTTGGGGCTTCAGGAAGTTTCATTTGGTATATTACAGGACCATATTTAATAAAAGTGGAATTCTAAAACCTATCCCCCACCCCTAACCCCAGGTGATAGCATCAATAACAAATGAATAGACATTATACATGTCTGAATGTAAAATGTACAAGACTTGTCATGGGATAGGTAAATATCCTGAAAATGCTTCACCTTTGTAAGAAAATTTTCTAAGATCTTAACACCTGAGGCCAAACACACTGAACAAAACTTCCAATCAAGCTCTAACAACAGTCTAACAGCAGTCCAAGTGTGAAGAATTAAAATTCATCCAGGCATTCAGTAATCTTCATCAGATCTTTAAAACCATTAACCCATTTATATCTAGCATCCCAACTAAGGGACAATGGCAAAGAGTGTAGACCCAGATCAGATGCCGCAGAATGCGGCATCTGATCAGGGTCTACACTATTTGCATTTGATACAGGCCTTTTTATAGAACATGGCAAAAATGACACCCTTTGACTGGAAATAGTCTGGTCCACAGTTAGGATGGAAGAGTCCACTCAGCATAAATGGGTTAATGTAAAACTTTAACACAAGTGGCTCCTAATACTGAAGTCAATACTTATACCAAAGGTAGCATCGATGCCGATGGCCCAATATCTTTCTTCACTAATGCACAGGTGAGCTAAAACCGTTGATCACATTAGCATATTTACCCTAAGTATTTGAGATACAGCATCTGATCAGGGTCTGCACTGTTTGCCACTCACTTAGCTGTTTTAGACACATGAACAGGAAGTAGAATGGATGCGTTTGAAGTCAGGACAAGAATAGCAAGGAGTTAAATTATCCAAATATAAACCCTTGTCCTGCTGAATAAATAAATAAGCCACGCCTACTTCTAATTTTCAGCCAATCAGATTACTTGATCTAGATTATTGCTATGAATTCAGATACTTAATGGCAAACAGTGCAGATCCAGATCAGTTTGCTTCTTCAGAAGCCAACTGATCTGGATCTACATTGTTTGCAAAGGCAGGATTTATCCGGGTTCAGCAGGACAAGGGTTGTTTTTTTTTTTAAGGATAAATACAGGAGGCCTGGTTCAGACCCAGATTAGATACTGTGTCAGTAAAAGGAATTTGTTGAAATTTAATACAAGTATGGAATAAAGCAAGATGCATAAATGTCTGTGTTAATAATGGTTGTCTGTATTTGCTCTGTCCCAATATGCTAACATGCCTTATGCCATGTACAAACAACAAAAGCCCAAACCAGCCTAGGGATTCTCAGACCTCCCTGTTCACTTTTTAAGACTCAATAAAGTTGAGCTGTGATGGCCACAATAGGCTTTGAATTGTACAGGCTGGTCTATAGTCTTGCTGTTCACATAGCATAACATGTAAGTGCCAAGGTACCTCTTCCCTTGACAGACCTCACCTGACCATGTTACCTTTCTGATGAACTCTGTAAGCTATACGTAGAGCTGCTGGGTGTGTGTGGATACCATCTGCTATAAGGCCAAAATAAAATGTTCTGTCTTGAGGTATTTGGTTACTGGATAATACACCAATTAGATGAGGATCTCTGTGATGGAACTGTGCAGGAAAAAAAAAAGAAGTAATTTAAAGCATGTAGATTTAAATCACTTCTCAATGGATGCTCAATGGTTGTCTCCCTGAACTAACCTAAGCAAATGAAATGATTAGTTTTGGAAAGGGATGGATGTGAATTCCCTAACATTGCAAAACTATTTATTTTCATTACTTAGACTGGTTTAGAAAGATAATGTATTTATATCATCATCTAAGACAGTTATAAAGTTTCCTTATTTCTCCTTGACTACATGTTCCATATTAACCCTTGTCATGCTGAATAAATTAAAATGCCACGCCCACTTCTAATTTTCAGCCAATCAGATTACTTGATTTAGGTTGTTGATACAAATTCACATACTTAATGACAAACAGTGCAGATCCAGATCAGTTGGCTTCTTCAGAAGCCAACTGATCTGGATCTACACTGTTTACAAATGCAGGGTATATCCGGGTTCAGCAGGACAAGGGTTAACCCTGAGTATTGGGACAGACAAGCCTTAGCAGACAAATGCAGCAGAATGTTGTATCTGATCTGGGTCTACCCTGTTTGCCATTCATCCAGCAATTTTAGACACATAAACAAGCGGTTTTTAGACACATAAATAAAGCCACACTGGATAGGCTAGCCATCTGGAATTAGATCAATATGTACATACAGGAGAATACCTTTGATATAGTGCTACTGTTATATTTTAGTTCTTTACCTGTAATGGTGACATATCTTGTTTGACTCACGGTTGTGACCTTAGGGCCATTGGCATGTTTGGTATATCTTTACATGTGCATTATACAAGCTGTACATGTATATTACTCTTAATTTCTTACTGAAGCGGTCGGGTAAGATGCGACTTTGCTCTGTTTGTGGAAGGTGAGCAAAACAGAAAGTGGCTCGCATGTTTAGCCAGCTAACTTAATATTTGGGGATATTAAAACCTACATGTATTTGAGCCTCATCATAAGGAAACCTACTTTATGGCTATATGAGCATAAAGGCATGTCTGTGCATCTGCTCAGTCTGATCAGCATCTTTGTTGTTCACTTCTGAGGCAGCACACTATTTCTATTGTCTATAGCTGAGCAGACCAGTTTGTGTCTTACCTGGTCACAAACCCCAAGGACATGTTTTCCCATGATGTGGTTCATGACATGGCTTATTTCAACTGAGACTGATCAGTTACCTGCACACTGTATGTGTGTGTGATATGTAGGTTGCATCATGAAAACATGCCTATATAATTCTGACCCCCTAAAACCCCACTTTTATATAGTAAAACTGGGGTTTACAGGGGTATACATTATTTTTCTTATTTCTGATCAAAAACATAGATTGTGGGTACTCGTTAGAACCGCCTCCATGAGGCAGTTCTAACGAGTACCCACAACCTATGTTATGAGCAGAAGAATGAGAAATATCGGAGTTTTTTAATCTGAAAATTCTCAGTTTTTGGAGATGAAATTTTATATATATTTGAATAGGCGTGTTTTCGTAATGTGACTATATTTATCTTCCTCAGCTGTGTTCTTGGAGTATTAAATTTGTTTAGCTTTCTGACTTCAAACCAGATTTACACAAGATTGAAGACAGCAAAAGTTTGATAGGTAACTTTGTCACCTACCGACGTGTTCGCAGTTTGGAAGGCCATAATGTATTGTGCTGAAGAATAATTGGCCTTTTTGTTTTATTTATTAAAACTGTTTATAAATCAGAAGTTAAATTTTCCTAAATGATTGTCTTTGTCTTTAACACACTGCCTCGCATACATATTCAGCAGTCAGAAAGTGTAACAATTAGACTATTATTATGATTATTAATTTTATCATATCAGGAATCCTTGTTTATCCATTTCATAAAACGAGTATCAAATTACACCAAAATAATAATGAAAAGTGTCACTATACCAGAACATATAGATCGCATGCATGGGAACAAGACAATTCATCGACAAGACAACTCATCGACACGGTTTTTGGAGACAATTCATCGACACAATTGAAGACAACTCATCGACACTTTTTGAAGACAATTCATCGACACATTATCTTGCAATTATACCCAAGCTGATAAAATGAAGACAATGTTTTAGCATTAAAGTGATATATTATCACGTTTATGATCAAAATAACGAATTTAGAATATTAATTCCATGTTTTTGGTTTTTGATACAATTTCAGATACCATTTAAACCGCATACAACGGCTGGCGCAAATAAACTTACGCATTGTATATTTAATGTATGATATACATGGAACTTTTTAAAAACCTTCTTAATTAAAACAAAAGTAGATGGAAAGTGAAGCTGGATATTCGTTTATGAGTTATTTTGTCATTTATTTCCTAACTTTTTGATGTTCGAATTATAATAATAATATGAATTAAACTTTCAATCAATACATCAGTGTCATGTAGCAAAGTTGATGAGCTTTGTACACGCGCATCAGTTAAGATACTTGACTGACATGACTACCATGAAGCTGTAGAGCTTGTACACGCTCATTAGTTAATTAGTTGACTTGACTGACATGACTACTTTGATGTCAGTTATAACTCAGCTTGTGTGTCAGCTTTCATATTGAGTGTTCTGGGTGGTATATAAACTCTGAGATTTCAATTTGATGATCCAATTTGATATTTTTCTTATTTCTATTCAAAATATCGATTATGGGTACATGTTTGAACCGCCTCAATGATGCGATTCGAACGAGTACCCACAATCCATGTTTTAGTGTAGAAATAAGGAAATTTCGAATACCCCTGCACACCCCAGTTTTACTATATAATAGTGGGGTTCGAGGGGGTAAAAATCACACAGGCGTTTTTTCCTGATGACAGCGGCCGCGCTGAGCGAGCATTCGTCAGCAGCCGCATCATAAATGCTGCAAATTAAAAACCTTTCCGCATTCTGAGCACAATACTTGATTCTGAGACTGTTCTCTGAAAGGTAGGCTAGCTATTCACAGGTATGATCAATCAAATACAATGAACCACTCATCCATAATTACCCTTAATTACCTATGATTGCAAATTATATTCAAACAAATGTGTCGATGAATTGTCTTCAAAAAGTGTCGATGAGTTGTCTTCAATTGTGTCGATGAATTGTCTCGAAAAACCGTGTCGATGAGTTGTCTTGTCGATGAATTGTCTCGATTCCGCAAGCATGTACTGATCTAGTTCCAGATGGCTAGCCTACCCTGTGTGGCTTTGTTAGAAGTCCGCTTCCGGACAGCTAGCCTCTCAGTCTAGGCATCTGGTTCCGGACAGCTAGCCACTGCCTAAATTTTAGGGCAAGTATGGTAAGATGTCCCAATATTCAGTGTTAATATGTTACATGAGTTATTTTAATGTGACAATTCTAAGGGAAAAGCAGACTTCATGGTTCTGTGGATAATTAAGACCAATATCAGCTTATCTCCAAACAAACAGCTTAGCTGGAAATATAGCAAATAGTGAGCAAAGTTTACATACCCCGGCCATAGCTATCAGTGCTGAACCGTAATTTTGTAGATGCAAAAAATGGACAAATAAAGGATATGGTAAGCATGAGGATGCTGATTCTCTCTTACATAATACAACAAGTCATACCAAATGTTTATATGAAATTACAAAATTCTAGGTGAAGTAGCTCTTAAGAAAAAAAAAAGGAAAGAGGTAAAAATAAAGCAAAAGAAATTTTAGCATAGTGGTTTTCTTACACTTTAAAGTATTAAATACAATATTCTTGCATAATTTGTGATTAACTGTTACCTCTTAAGCGAAGATTTCGTGACAGTCAAATTGTCATTATAACAAATATTGTCGTTGTATCGAGTGTCGATATAAAGAGGGCTGTCTGTACCATAGAATATAGCATCAGGGTCTACTCTGTTTACCACTCAAAGTGCATATTTCAGACATACTAAAATGTAGTCATGAGATTTGTTTACAATTTCAGGACAAGTATGATAAATAGGAAAGGTGGCCAAATATTTTGGGTAAAAACAGTAAATTTTATCCTTACTGACAGCATGGCATTGAAAAGATGAGTGATCATAGATGCTCCTTGTCTGACAGCCTCTTCTCCCGTGACAAGATCACATACACTATGGCCTGTAAAAATAAAATGACAGACTCATTATTCAGCAATCAAGCTACTACATGAGCAATACCTATACACTTGTAAATGTTTTTTTCTTATTTCTCCTAAAAAAATGTATGCCTATAAAAAGAAACTTTTATTCTGTTCTTACTATTGGCTTTGTTTTTAATTCTCAGCTTTTACCACATATATGATGTGGGTATAACAAACAATTTATAAATACATTGTACTAAAAATACTTTACCAAGTGAAACTTTAATTCCTCTTCTGCACAATTCCTGTATGACTTCTGATGACCTTTCCAATTCTGGAGCAAGAGTTACTATAGCAACATTCTGAAGGTCACCATACATGTCTTGAACATCCTTGTAACCATTGGGGAATGATTTAATATACTGTTCATCATGAGCACCCTTCTTATGTGTACTGATGAAAGGACCTTCTAAATGCAAACCTGTGAAATATATGTATATATCAAAATGTCATATGATGTGCAATGCATGACAAGAAATCCGCGGAAGGCGTCATCGCACCTGCCGGGGCAAAAGTCACAGGAGCCACAATCAGAATGTGGTTATTAAATAAGTTTATTTCATTCTTAGCAGTGCTTAGTTAGAAAACTGGGTTAAAAAAAATGTAGACAAAGTGCCTAGTGGGGCACATATATTCCAGGCCAGTGCCATTCCCTCTAATAGCTATATCTTCAGCACTGACTTCATATTATACAGCCCAATGATAATGGAACGTCGACGTAAAATGTGTAAAAGTCACTGGAGCGTGATATATAGGTCAAGGTCACGGGTCAAGGTACCTGCTAATTTTGTACATCAAGGAGCACTATGCAAGGTATGGTGGTTGTAGGTCTTATAGTTGGGGAGTTATCAAACATCAACGTAAAATGTGTCAAATATAGGTCAAGGTCACCAGGTCAAGGTACCTGCCAAGCCAGTGCAATGAGGTAAAGCACTATGCAAGGTTTAGTGGTTGTAGGTCTTATATTTGAGGAGATACCAAACATCAACATATTATGTGTCAAAGTCACTGGTGTGCAAAATATAGGTCAAGGCCACCAGGTCAAGGTACCTGCCAAGTCAGTACAGCGAGAAGTAGCATTATATAAGATTTGGTGGTTGAAGGCCTTACAGTTGAGGACATATGGAAGGGCGACGTAAAAAGTGTAAAAGTCAATGAAGCGCAAAATATAGGTCAAGGTCACCCAGTCAAGGTACCTGCAGTCCATACATTAATGAGAAGCACTATGCAAGGTTTAGTGGTTGTAGGTCTTATATTTGAGGAGATACCTAACATCAATATAAAATGTGTCAAAGTCACTGGAGTGCACAATATAGTGCACAATATAGGTCAAGGTCACCAGCTAAAGATACCTGCCGAGTCAGTACATCGAGAAGAAGTGCTATATAAGGTTTGGTGGTTGAAGGCCTTACAGTTGAGGACATATGGAAGGGTGATGTAAAAGGTGTAAAAGTCAATGGAGTGCGAAATATAGGTCAAGGTCACCCAGTCAATGTACCTGCAGAGTCCGTACATTGAGGAGAAGCACTATGCAAGGTTTGACAGTTGTAGGCCTTATAGTTGAGGAGATATTGAATGTTGACGTAAAATGTGCAAAAGGCACTGAAGCGCAAAATATAGGTCAAGGTCACCGGGTCAAGATACCTGCCAAGTCAGTACATCTAAGAGAGGCATTATGCAAGGTTTGGTGGCTAGAGGTCTTAAACTTAAACGTAAATTATGTCAAAGTCACTGCAGCCAAAATATAGGTCAAGGTCACCAGGTCAAGGTATCTGCTGAGTCAGTACATTGAGAAGAAACACTTTGCAAGGTTTGATGGTTGTAGGCCTTATAGTTGAGGAGATATCCAACGTCGACGCAAAATGTGTCAAAGTCACTGAAGCGCAAAATATAGGTCAAGGTCACTGGGTCAAGGTACCTGCCGAGTCAGTACATCTAGGAGAAGCACTATGCAAGATTTGGTAGTTGTACATCTTATAGTTGAGAAGATCTGGAACGACAACGTAAATTATGTCAAAGTCAATGGAGCGCAAAATATAGGTCAAGGTCACTGGGTCAATGTACCTGCCAAGTCTGGAGGTCAGGCAGATGTGTCATGCAAGGTGTGATGGTTGTTGTAGAATTGTAGTTGATTAGAATACTAACTTTGACGTAAATGTCGAACTTTGACATAACAGAACTGTTAACAGACAGACAGACGGACGAACAAACAGACGAATGGAAAAGCGGGCACCTATGTTGCAAAGTCAGGAGTTCAGGGAAATGTTTCATACAAGGTTTGATGGTTGTTTAATCTTGTAGTTGATTAGTATACTAACTTTGACATAAATGTCGAACTTCGACATAACAGAACTGTTAACAGAGGGACAGACAGACAGACAAACGGACAGACGAATGGAAAAGCGGGCACCTATGTTGCAAAGTCTGGAGGTCAGGGAGATGTTTCATGCAAGGTTTGATGGTTGTTTAGTCTTGTAGTTGATTAGAATACTAACTTTGACATAAATGTCGAACTTCGACATAAATGTTGACAGACAGACAGACAAACGGACAGACGTACCGGAAAATTGTCCCAAAGTCAGGAGGTTAGGGAGATGTTTAACGCAAGGTCTGATGGTTGTTTAGTCTTGCAGTTGATTAGAATACTAACTTTGACATAAATGTCGAACTTCGACATAAATGTTGACAGACGGACGGACGGACGGACGGACTGACGGACAGACGGAAAATCGGACGCCTATATCGCACCCTGCTACAAGCAGGTGCGATAAAAAGGGCCCTTATGTCATTTTGGCACACAATGCAGACCCTGATAAGTTTGCGCATTTGCCCAACCTGACCTAGGCCTTCATTGTCTACTTACAGAATCGAAGGATACAAGTATATGTTGACAAACAGAGAATGTCCAGATCAGACTGCACAGATGTGAAAGCTCATCAGGACCTTCCCTGTTTGCATAAGGCATAAAGGCCTTTTTCCCATGTTGCACATCATATAAGAACTATATACAGTATAACCTCAATGGCTCGAACATGGATGGCTTGTTTAGCATGGATGATTCGAACTCTTTTTTTCAGTCCCTATAAAATTGTTCCAATAGCTCAAGAAAACAAATATTTAAGGATTTTTTCTTATTCTATCATGGAATTGTATGTTGTGTGTACTTATTAGAATTGCCTCATTGTGGCACTTCTAATGAGTACACTCAACATACAATCACTGTGTAGAAAATCAAAAAGACTTCCCTAAGTTATTGCTATTTGCTTCCTGAACTGGTGTCATGATTAACCCTCAGTGGCTCAAATTACCCATGTCTCGAATGAATTTCCATGGTCCCAAAGATGTTCAAGCCATAGAGGTTCAACTGTAAAATGAAAGAAATTTTCCTGACTATTCACTGTAAACACAGTAGAATCTTTACATACTACAGCAGCAATGGGTATAAGAATATGTTACAGTGTAGGACAACAACAATGGAGTAACTGACTTTGTCCTTGATTTCCCCTCCAATGACATCACCTTGAGTAGCAGTCGACTACAACATTTTTGCATACTGGAACTGCACTGGTATCTATAAACGCTTGTCCTGCTGAACCTGAATATGCCCTGCCTTTGCAAACAGTGTAGATCCAGATCAGTTGGCTTCTGAAGAAGCCAACTGATCTGGATCTGTACTGTTTGTCATCAAATATGTGAATTTGTATCAGCAACCTAGATCAAGTAATATGATTGGCTGAAAATTAGAACTGGACGTGGCATCTTAATTTATGTCACCAGTTAAAGTAAACATGCTGTCCTATATCACCTGAACTTGAACCTCCTGTGCCTTACATCTGTATGTGTATCATAAAACACATGTGCCAGAGGATATTGAGCAGCTTTTGTCTTACACCACAGGAATATGGGCACATCAGACATCGGTATGTACCGTATATATTCTTCTTTCTCTATAAAACATGTTAAGGACTGTCTCACCAAATGAATGTAGAGGTGATTCCAATCAAAAAACTACATTACCAACTGCAAAATGAGAGCACAATCTCATCATACTTTGCTGGACAGCCAAGGACATCAAGTTTCTTCTGGTAGACAATGCAGAAACTGATCTGACTGTGTTAATGTGCAGGGTGATCCAAATCTCTGCTGGCTGCACAAGTTCATGGCACACTTTTTTTTCTACATATATTGCAATAACCTCATTTTATGAGTATTACATGCAGGTCTTCCTGGGTAAAAACCAATACTAAGCAATGTGGATAAAGTGACTTGTTCAAGGACACAACACTAGGTGGTCAATGGGGTGGAACCCCCTCTCGATCTTGAATCCAATGCTTTACCACTGCACCACAGTGCTCAATTATTTCATGTTGCGACATATATGTTTTATTCTTTTATGCATTAAATATGAAAAACACAAATTTATACTCCTTTCTTCATACAAATGTTTTATTAGGAGCTATGGATTGTGTAGATTTGAACATGAAGACACTGATCAGATACTGGGGATAGGAAAGCACACATGGAAATGTCTTGTTCGTATGTAAGTTAATACTACATAACTTTATACAGTGAAATCCTCGTTACAATGACAGCATTTGTTCCCAAAGATGTTGCCATTAAAATGAATTTACTGTTGTAAAGAATCCTTAAGGAGCAGATTGATATGTAAGAAAGATCTTGTTTTGTTCTTATTTCCTCATAGAACATACGTTTTTGGATATTTGTTTGAATTGCCTCAAAGAGGCAATTCTAACAAATACCCAAACATATGTTTCTTTAAAGTATTAAATACAATATTCTTGCATAATTTGTGACTAATTGATACTTCTTAAGCGAAAGTTTCATGACAGTCAAATTCTCGTTATAATGGACTTTGTTCTTGTATGGAATGTCAGTATAAAGAGGGTTGTCTGTATAATACGGGTATCCAGATATTTAGTTTTTCAATTTCTCCACAAAAACATGTGGATACCAATCAGAAGCACCTCTTGGGGATACTTGTTACAAGTACCACAAGTGCAAAAGGTAAACTTAGTTACCAGGGCCCAGTTGTTCAAAACTAACGATGTCGTTAGTTAGCGTATCATTAAAACTTTGATCATTAAATATGGCATATATGCTAATACTTTTGCTGTAAAAATGTGAGTAGCTTTTGCATTTGCAAAAGCTACTCACATTTTTTCTGCAAAAATACCTGTGAATTTGTGTTGAGGTTTTACGGCCCAGTCAACCTGATGGGGCCATGTCAAGTACGGTCAGTTTACCTAACCACTCGTTTACTGGGCAGGCTTAGTCTTTTAACCGGTTAACCAGTATTGTGCACATTCTTTTGCCAGAAACTGACAACTGCCCTTCTTGAATCAGCAGAAGGGAGCGTATGACCTGTGAATTAGATATTGTACTTTCTAGAACAGTTAACATTTTGACCATTAACAAGCTTGTTAAGCTACCAATGCTTTGAACAACTGGGGCCTGATATATTGGGCAGACATTCCTAAGCAATCACTGCAGACCCATAAAAGAGCAGTCCAAGCAAGGTCTTCACTGTTTGCCATTTAACCAGAATCTTTTAGTCAGATTACCATATTGTCAAAATGAATCGTCAATATTTTTTTCAAAGAGATGCTATGTAAGTCAAAGTGAATATTGTGGACAATTCAAGTACTGCAGTATTAGCAAGACGATTTGCAGGAAATATCAAACCTTATTGTCAGGAAAAAGTAAGAAGAAACATTAATTGGGTCACCCCATGCAAAAATGTGTCTTTGGGCATATGAGGACAGCTAAGGCCCAGATCTGATCAGGGCCTTCACTGTCAAACAAACAGAATCATTGAATACTAAATAATGTTACAATGGAGAGCAAAGGCCCAGATGAGAATTTGGGCATGTGCAGTATGATTAGAATCTGAACATTTTGCGCATGCTAAAAGACACTTTTTGCTTGACGTGGCCCAATTTGTCATCTGTGGTATTTGTGGTATTAGACATATGTTTAGCCTAGAGAAAAAAGAAAAAATATCAGTAGGTATTGCTTGATAGAAGCATGTTATCTATCTTCTCATGTCATGCCTCCTTTCCCAGTAGTAATAGAAGAAAACCTACCCAATATACCAGCTCCTTCTCTGCTGCCATCACATTTCTTTATTCTTGGTACAATCTGAAAATGTTAGTAGTGCTAGTTTCTAACTTCCCTTTTTATAGGTATGTGTAGTAGTGGTAGGTATATGACCTGGCTCTTGATAAGATTTTGCTACAAAGAGTATTTTACCCCCTGCTTTAAAGATTAATGCTCAACCCTTAAAGCGCCAAGAAAAACCATCTGAAAATTTCGTCTGTTTATGCTGTCTGCTGAATATTCTTGCAGACTTTTCAAACCTATTTTTGCATACAGGCAAACAGTGTGGACCCTGATCAGACTGCTCCTAAAGGAACAGTCTGATCTGGGTCCACACTGTTTGCAAAAATGACTTTTAAAATCACAAGCAGATGACAAAGCAGACGACAATATTTGTGATTGGCGCTTTAAGGGTTAAATGCCCATTTGCAATGCTTAACTCTTAAAGCGTCAAGCTTAAGTGTTGCATAGAAAATTCTAACTTTTTCAGAGAAAATAAAGCTTGGAATTTCATGTGAACTGTAGCGGACAATTCATATGAAATACCAAGCTTAACTTTATCAGAAAAAAAAAAGAAAAAAAAACACCCAGTAATCACTGATTTACAGATTCTGATTCTTGTTTTCGGATTAAAAATCTGTTCTTTCTTTCTGTTTTCTTTAAACTGTTCCTTCTTTCTTCCTTCCTTCCTTTCTTTTTTCTTTCTTTCTAAACTTACTTTCCACTTACTTTTGACACCAGAATCCCCATCTCCCACCTCAACACTGACCACACATTATAGTCAAAGAAGGATACAAGCCTCTAGCATCCTAGGATGATACACAGTTAGTTTAATTAACCCTTGCCCTGCTGAATAAATTAAGATGCAATGCCTATTTCTAATTTTCAGCCAATCAGATTACTTGATTCAGATTGTTGATATATATTCACATACTTAATAGCAAACAGTGCAGATCCAGATCTGTTGGCTTCTTCAGAAGCCAACTGATCTGGATCTACATTGTTTGCAATGGCAAAGTATATCTGGGTTCAGCATGACAAGGGTTAAGATACCTCAGGCCCTTCATTCACTATCCCACCCCAACTCTAGGTCCCAAGGGTCAGAGGCAAGTGGGTATGGTGTTGCACTACAGAGGCACCCAGGGAGAGTATACAGCAAATTAGATTCAAACCTATCCAATGGTGTAAGGTGATAGTGTCCTGGGCAGGTGGAAAAAAAAATTCCCAAAGTTTAGCTTTTTAACCCCACCCCTGGCCTCCAGAAAATCAACTTGATACATGTATTGCCTAAGTGTAGGACCTGGGGAAGGCACAATGCAAAACTGACTGTGCTTTTTGAAGAGATGTAGGAGTATTAATGGACAGACTGATACATGGAAATGATAACCACATTTTCTCTGAAAAGTGCAGGGATAAAAAAATGTATAAAGACTGGCCTTGAACTGAAAGAGGAGTTTCACCCATAAAGTACCCACTTTCTATACACCTTGATGATAGACAAAAATGGCTAAAGTCAAAAATGCACAAAAGTGAAAAAAAATATTTTCAGGATTATACCCAAAGCACATGCACATCTTCAGACCATATGAAAAACATCTGTACAGTTTCAAAAAGATTGGCATATTAGTGTGGGAGGAGTTGTGCACACAATGTACCCCACTATCTACACACTTTTGTAGTATTGAAGTTAAAACTGAAAAAAAAAAAGAGAAAAAAATATTTTCAGGATTAAACCCAAAGCACTTGTACATCTTTAGACCATGACAGAACATCTGTAAAGTTTCAAAAATTAGAATTTCAGAATTACAGAAAGCCAAATACTATGTCCCCTGACTTTTCTTTTAGAAGGTTGGGGACAATGAAGTTGGTACATGTAGTTCTCATGAATACTGAGATAAAAATGAGTAAAATCCTCAAACCTCACAAAACCTCTGTCAGTATTTGGGATATTTAATACATTTTCTGCCAGAACATTGACACATTTTTTTTTTTTTTATATTTTAATACATTTTATTTTTTTTGCCAAAGCATTGACTGTTTTAGCATTCATGGCCTGCAAAAGTCTTTTGAACTGACAAGCCCCTACCTTGAATCTTGTGTAAATAATTCTGAAGTATTGAACTGAAATCTTGATAAGCAAATCAAGCTGTGACAAAAAAATAAGCTGTGTCACCAAGGTGTCTAACTGCTGATATGTAAGCTTTAACCCAATGATTACTTAGTGTTTAATGTATCTTCCAACAGTACTTCAGTTATACTGAAACATTGGAAGGATGATAATTAAAGGCTCTGAGTAATGAAGACCCTACAGTCGTAAGATGAATTCCTCTTACTGAGGGATTTAAAGCAACACCTCATCATGAGATGATCTTAAGTGGGGAGTAGTAGCTGCTTGGACAGTTTATGTGCAGTACCTCCAATTTACTGTTTGGTAACAATTCAGGCCAAATAAAAAAAATATGTGTGTTTCAGGTTACATGGAATTTTAAACCAGGGATGGTAGTCTGGAAAATATTTTATTTTGTTAAAAGTTTTTATATGGGCTTAACAGGAAAACAATATGGCAGAACAGAGAAAACCTCAAAAAAAAAAAAAAAAAAAAAAAAAAAAACTTAAAAAACTTTAGGGTTGGTGATGAAAAAACTGGCACAGTTGGGTAACCTGAAATGCACACTTTTTGATTTTGGGCCTCATATTTATAAAGGCATGCTGCTGGAACACATTATTTATATTAATATATTTATATTATATTTAAAATAATATTCATACAAGCTCCATGGATGTAAGGATGACGTTACTCATCATGACTGCGTTGGCTGTTTAATCTGAGTAAGTTTCAAACATGCGTAAATGATAAATTTTCGGTGTGTCGTGTTTGAGACCTACTACTGGCCATATATATTTTTTTTATATACATCATACATAACTAAATCAATCGGATTAAATTATTCACTCAACTGATAAATGTTTTATACAAAAAGTTGTATGTACTTTTTGTTTGAAGTGTAGGAAATTCACGTTTTTCACGGGTATTCCATCTCTGATTTAGCGAACTATCAACAATGTTTTCAAATAAAAAAAAAAATAAAAAAAAACTTTAAAGAGAATTTGCAAATTATTTGAGGTTAAAATATATTCCCTTTTCCATTAGGTTGACATAATATTAATTAATTAATTAATTAAAGCCAATATTGGTGTCTTTAATAGTTGTCTTTCACAGGTATACCTATTTTTTTCACGGGTATTCCGGTAGTATTCCGGTATTTCGGTGATTCGTGTGACCGTCATGAAGGATTTCTTCACCCAAAATGCCATAAAAATATTGCATGAACCCTGTTACACAAACCACACGGTTCTCCACCATGTGAATGTAACATGAGAAAGTGCTAGATTCATACAGTACTACATAAAGGAAAGATTTTAATCCTTGACACTTACCACGCTATGGGCAGATTCAGCAGACGACAAACTGATAATATTTTTTTTTTCCTAGAAAACAGGACCAGACACTTCATGCAAATGAGACAATTTGCATGAAATGTCAAATCCTATTTTCACAGAAAATAAGAAAAATATTTCAAAATGTTGTCTGCTGAAATTTTCACCCTGCATGCAAAGTGTTAAAGTGTTTATCACAAATCATGAAATGTAGCAGATGTCATTTTAGCAGACAATTCACATGAAATGCCATGTCTTATTTTCTCTGAAGAAAAATTAGAATTTTGAGCTATAATTTTGCTTAGTGCTTGAAGACCTAACCTTATCATATAGTTCTTTGGGGCTGGTGATGACTGTAGGACAGAATGATGTTACACCATGTTCCAATAGGCCTTTGGCAACTCTGTGTACGCCTTCCTCTAAAGCATCAGTATCTTCACTGAAATCCACTCCATATGCACCTGAAGAAATAAATAGTGGTGTATGCATAGCGGGGTGTCGGCTATATCGTATATGACATGTGAGGAAAATAGTAACAAAGAAGCGTTGTGATCTGTTCAGGTTCTGTTCAGCGAATAACGTTATGTACATAAACAAGAAAACATAAAGACGTTGCGTCATGACCGTTATATGGCGGTAAAATCGACGTTACTTTAACGTAAATTCACAACATTCTGGGGGGCCACAAAAGTGATATGAACTTGAACCATGAAAAATTACCTAATGCAACCTTATGAAACTAGTTGTGAAAGTTATGAAAAATAGTTAGGAAAATGTTAAGTTATAATTTCAAACTTGAGCTGAATGAAAACATCTCACTTCTCATGAGTACTTAAGCTCGAGATAAAACTATAACATCTATGCGTATTCACTGATTCACAATACTTCAAAGTCTCCGTATCTCAGTATCATTAATCACTAGCAACAGTCTCTATTGGGTAGAGTTTCACAATTGGTCGTGTAGTGAATCCCTGTTTCGTCTTCATCTTCGCGGCACGAATTGATCCATCATTCCCAGTGATCAGCTCCTCGACTTCTGCTAGGCTCCAACAGCTGCATGGTCCCTCGTCGTGGACCTGCACGATGTCTCCAATGAGGATACGCTCCTCCCTCGATCCCGTAGTTTTATGGTACCCTCGTAGTGCCGTGAGGTACTCGGATCTCCAACGTTTCCAGAACTGACTGATTATGTTCGCCTGAGTTCTGGACCGATGTGTGAGTGTCGTCTGGTCACTCTGAACTACCCTAACATCGTCGTCTGTGTAGTGTTCAGGATACAGTAGTGACGTCATCTTATGGCCGTATAGTAGATGTGACGGCGTAAACGGTTCCAAATCGTGGAGGTTCGATGACACGTGTGTGAGCAGTCGATCATTCAAAACTGCTTCAATCTCCGTCACGATCTTCTGCAATGTTTCCATGGACACGAATCGCCTTCCCAGGATCTTCTTCAAAGGCGTCTTGGTAAGTCCGATGAGGCGTTCCCAGAATCCACCATATCATGGAGCGCGTGCAGGTATAAAGCGCCACTCTGTTCCCCTTCTGCTGAGTGCTTCTAGAATGGCTGGTGAGTTGAACAGCTTCCTAAGGTGATTTGCTGCGGCAGTAAACGTTGTGGCGTTGTCTGAGATAATCACCTTAGGTAAGGACTTGCGACTTGTAAATCTCCTGAATGCCTGTAGAAACAAGTTTGCAGACAAGTCTATCACAACTTCAAGGTGAATGGCTCTGGTAGCTGCGCATGTGAAGAGGCAGATGTAACATTTCTTCTCACTTCCAAGGATTCTTTACGTATAGTGCGCCAGTAAAGTCAACACCAGTGACGCTGAAAGGCGGAGCTTCTTCCACTCTGACTTTTGGTAGGGGTGGCGGATCTGGTGTATGGTACAGTCTGCCAATTACTCTGGTACATTTCACATATGTACGCAATAACGATCTGACGCACTGCCAGATGGACGGTATCCAATACTTTTGCCTAAGTTGCGTGATGGTAGAGTTTACTCCGGAATGCAGCTGGTTCTTGTGAGCGTCGAACACGATCAATTTGGTAAGTTCGTGCTTCTTTGGTAGCAAGTATGAAAACTTGGCTGCGTATCCCAGGGGTGCGTTGTGTATTCTTCTGCCGCAACGAATGATCCCATCAGAGTCCAAGTATAATCCGAGTTGTTTCACAAGTGGTAGACAAGAATTCCTGCTGTTTGTCTGCATACTGGCTATCTTCTCCTGAAATTGTGTAGCTTGGCACGATTTCAGCCATCTTTTTTCTGCATCGTGTATCTCGATTGTTGTAAGGCTGCTGGTAACCCTGCTTGCCACTTGTCGTCTGCAATTGTCAATGAATCTGCACGTGTATGCAGTGACTCGGAGATGTTTCAGGTAAGTACTGTAATCAGTTGCATTGATTACTCTGTGAATGCCTGGGACCTCAAACAACTGTAGGCTCCAAACGGTTGTCGTCTGCGTCGGCTTATCATCTGCATATTCAGGTGACATCTGTAATGTTGACTGACTAAACTCCCAGGTGGGCCATTTTTCTCTGTTGGGAAGCCAGGCAGGTCCGGCGTTCCATAGTTGATTTCCAAGGTAGGCCTGTGCTGATATTCCACGTGTAAGAAGGTCCGCCGGGTTGTCATCTGTAGGCAGTATCTCCATGGCAACCTGTTTGTCAGTTGTTTGATCTCTTCTACATGGCTACGCACAAACGTTTCAGGGCTTTCGTTGTTAGCCAGTGGAGTACGATGTGGCTATCCGACCAAAACATCACATTCAATGTTGGTAAGGTTTCCAGTATATGTGACGAAAGTCGTGCACCAACCAAGGCTGCCATCAGTTCCAGCTGAGGTAATGTTAAGGACTTTAGTGGTGCTACTCTGTTCTTTGCCATGACAAGTCTGGCTTGGGTTTGATCACACAAGTATGCGGCTGCTCCATAAGACTTGACACTTGCATCTACGAATACGTGAAGGCTGGTTTCGCTGCCATGGCTTGTTGAAGATAAGTACTGTCTGGCAAACTTCGTCTCTGTAACTTTATTGAGGGACCATGCAAGCTGGTTCAAGGTCTCACATATGTGATCAGGTAAGGGTGTGTCCCAGTCATACTTGTCTGTCCACAGTTCCTGAAGCAATATCTTAGCACAAACAGTAACGGGGCTCAGAAGGCCGAGAGGATCATAGATCTGTGACGAATATCTGAGAATGGTTCTTTTAGTCACAACTTCAAGAATCGAAATATTTCTCTCCGCAAATGACATCTCATCTTTGATTAGGTCCCATCTAAGTCCAAAGGTCCTCACGTTTTTATCACTATCTAGGGCTCCGTCGAGGTCCACTTGAGTTCGCGATGCTTCACTGTTTGAAGTCCATGCCCGAAGGTTCATACCCGCGTTTGACATCAAGCTTCTTGATTCTGTGAAATACTGGAGTAGGTCAGACTCGTTCTCGAAACTTGAAAGTACATTGTCAACGTATATGTCTCTCTTGATGATCTCTGCTGCTGGCACGTGCTTGTTGTTGTCTAAGTGTTTCAAGAGGGTTGCACTTAGAATGAACGTTGAGCAAGTGGCTCCAAATAACACCGACTTGAAACGGTAGGTAGATAATGGACTGTCCGGGTTGTTGATGTCACTCGGCCACAAGAAACGGGTAACATCTCTGTCTTTCTCATCAAGACCGATGTGCAAAAAAGCTTTCTCAATATCGGTCGTGGCAGCGTAACTATGGATACAGAATCTCATTAGTATACTGGTAAGGTCATTCAATGCTGGAGGTGTAGATTCCAGACAATCATTGAGACTAGGCAAGTTCGGCGACTTCCAGCTGCTGCAATCGTAAACAATTCGAATGGGCGTTGTCGTTGAGTCCTTTTTCACCAGACTATGGGGAATGTAGTGGACTTGTCCTGTTGTTGGGGTATCACTGTCGACTTTCTCTATGAACTCACGGCGTTCCTGTTCAGTAATGATCTCATCGTACTTCACCAATAAAGGTGGCTTTCCTTGCAGTCTTCTGATCAAGTTCCGCGTTCGTTGCGTGGCGACATCGTAGTTGCTAGGTAGTTCCGCATGGTCCCATTTCCATGGCAACGTAGCCGTGTAACTTCCGTCCTGGTACACTATAGAAGACTGCTGGTATTCGTTGAAGTAGTCTGTTTTGTCCGTATCATCAGATGTTTATGAGATCCCCATGCTTTCTAGGGTCCAAAAGCGTTCAAGTACGTCTGTCAGTGTTCGTGAAGCCATTATGTTGAACACATGTTCAGTAGCGTCGGAGCTGCGCATGCACTGGCCCTGATAATAGGTAGCCTATCTTTGACTTCACAGCTGTAGGTCCGTTGCCTCGAATTACATGGTCTTCGACGATGTCCCAGTAAAAGTCGGCACCTATCAGCATAGATATTTGGAACGTAGAATCGCTGGTTCCCGGATGAGCGAGTCTAAGTCCGTGCAGATATGGTAGCTCCGATACATGCTGTGTTCTGTTGTTTATAGGCGTTGAAATGGCTGGCACAACCAGGACTCGAACTGGGATCATCTAGCGATTCTCTGCAATAACGTGCACCCTAGCAATGTCTACTTGCTGCACCTTGCTAGTTGTGCTTCCAAATGACGCCAGGTACATGGTCTCGGTGGTTTCTCTCGTATGTTGCAATTCTGCTGCCAAATGCTCCGTTATGAATGACTTCTGCACTCCCTCATCAAATAGGATACTGGTTTCCGCATGCACGTGACTAGCCGATGTAACAGTTGCTATAGCAGTTTTCAGTAAAACTTCCTTGTCTGGCAGGTTTGTATTTCAATGTAATACGGCTGTTTCTGACATTGTAGTCTCATTACTGCTAGTACTTGAAGATTGGTTCCCCGCTTGGCTGCTGCAAATCGTTGTGTGGTGCTTCCGCTTGCATTTTAGCCATCCGTTACTGGAACTACACTTTGCCACTGGATGTTTGGCCAAACAGTTGAAACATAAGCGTTTCTCTCTCACCACTTTCAGCCTAGAATCTGCGTCTGTGTAAACAGCGCAGTCGCCTGATCTGTGTCCGCCATCGCAAAATGCACACTTCATCACGGCTCTTGGAACTTTGCCTCCGTTTGACAGTCTGGGGCCTGGCTGTGCTCTTTTCCCGGGTTTCACTGTGGTTTGAAATGACGCCGTAATCGCGTAATCGTCGAATCCCGGCTCAGTGTGTGTGGTACCAGCCTCCATGCTGATTTCTCTGTTAATCGCGCGGCGTAAATCTGCTAAAACCCAGTCATTATCACCATTTTCACGGGCTAATTGGTTGCGAATTTCTCCTGGCATTTTCTCTAACACAACAGGCACAAGCAAATTACCATACGACTCCTGACACTGACCCATAGCTTCTAAACTGCGACTATAAGTCTCCATTTTATTATAAAAGCTTCTGAGACTAGACACTTTACTAGACGGTGCGGGCAATTTGATCAAGGCTTGCATAGCGGCGTGCGTAATTTTCTGCTGTTTGCCAAATCTTTCTTTCAACAAGTCTATTGCTTGGACATAGTTGTCATAGCGAACCCTTTGACAACACGTGTGGCGGTGCCTTCAAGCTTGGATTTCAGGTACGTAAATTTCTGAACATCTGTGAGATTGGCATTAGAATGGATAGTAGATTCATAACTGTCCCAAAAGGACTGCCATTGCAGAATATCACCACTGAAGCTTGGCAACGAAATCTTTGGTAATCTGTAGAACTGAGCCGAATTTGCAGGGTTACTAGAAGAAGAAAAGCTACTCACAGTTCTGCCGGGATGGATAGTGTCTGTGTTGGGATTCAAACCATTGTTGTTCCGTTGCTGTTCGCTGGCCCCTGAATTTCCTTGGTCCTCTCCTAGGGTTGAGATGCTCTCAGAATGTTGGCCTCAGAAAGCTCGTAGGCGGCACAACTTGATCTCCAGTTCCATGAAATATTCATCGGTTTGAAACGTCTCCTCCTCGGTTCCATCTGCGTCAGTCTGCCACAAGATCTTGTCATTTAATGTCTCTAGAATTGCACTTTCCCTTCGATAGCTGCAAGAATGGCGTCGAACTCCACCATTGAATCATTCTCCTTCGTTTGCTCGATTTTCTGCAAATATCTCTCGATGAAACGTTGATGCCCCTCTCTCTGTGTTTGCAACTTTTGTAGATTCATTATCCTCCTGGTCACGGCACCAATGTCGACTAGATCATATATGAAACTTGAGGAAAATAGTAACAAAGAAGCGTTGTGATCTGTTCAGGTTCTGTTCAGCAAATAACGTTATGTACATAAACAAGAAAACATAATGACGTTGCGTCAGGACCGTTATATGGCGGTAAAATCGACGTTACTTTAATGTAAATTCACAACAAGGGGGTATCCACATACTATTTTTCTTATATCTCCATGAAAGCATATGTTATGGGTACTCATTAGAAGCGCCTCATTGAGGTGCTTCTAATGAGTACCCACAACATATATTTTTGAGGAGAAATAAGAAAAATATCAACACTTTTTGACAGAAAAATGTGCCTTATCTGGGGCAATGGTATAAGAAATAACATACAAAATGCCATATGATGCATAATGTGGGAAAGTGCCTCTTACATCATATGTGAACAGTGACGGTCCAGATCAGCATGCACATTCATGCAGCCAGGGCCCAGTTGTTCAAAACTAATTATGTCATTAGTTAACATATTGTTAAAACTTTGGTCATTAAATATGGATTATACGCTAATATTTTTGCTGAAGAAATGTGAGTAGCTTTTGCATTTGCAAAAGCTACTCACATTTTTCCAGCAAAAATACCTGGGAATTAGACATTGTACTTACTATAACAGTTAACATCTTGACCACTAACTAGCTCGTTTAAGGTAACGATGCTTTGAACAACTGGGCCCTGATCTTGACATTCTCTGTTCGTAGCCACTGATTCTATAAGTGGACAATGAAGGCCGAGACCAGCTTGTGCCAATGAACAGGCTGATCTGGGCCTACTCTGTCCTTAAATTGCATAAGGGCCCTTTTTGTGTATTGCACATCACATGTGAACAAAGACCAAACTCTGTCTAAAACAGTTTTTTCACAGCCAAAAAGTATTGATGTTTTTACCATAAAAACATGAGTAATTGTACTCCTTCAAAATGCTTCTAATGAGTACCAATAGAAAAAGTGATTTTTTTTTGTTATGAAATAAGAAATGAATTCATCTGGACACACATTTTAACTAGAGCTCTGCTATGCATCCACTGCAGCCTCACTCCAGATAAGGTGACAACTGAGGTGACAGTACTTTATTTACCCTAACTATTGGGTCACCTTATCTACTTACCATAAATGTCCTAAAATTTGAAATAGTTTATTCTACTACCTCTTAATGTGTCTAAAATATTATTGTATGTATAGCAAACAGAGTAGACCCTGATCAGATGCTGCATTCTGCAGCATCTGATCTGGGTCTACACTGTTTGCAAAGGTCTGTCTGTCCCAGTACTTAGGGTTATTACCGTAAGCAATAATTTTTGTTATTATAGCACCAAAACATACCATGTGGGTCTGTAATAATGATGATGATGATGATAATGATTTGTTGTGTTGCATATCTTTCAACATTATTCAGTCATAAAGGAGTGATAATGAAAGGCCCTGTGTAATACAGCACCATACAGTCAACAAGATGATTTCCCCATCTACTGTCCTTTCGACATCTCTTGGAAAGACGTTTTTTGCTTGGCGTTTTATTTTAAATGAAAATATTTTGTTCTGGTTGACCATATCTTAACAGAAACCATTTGTCTTTTATGTTTCGGTGTTTTGTTCTCAAATATTTACACAAAAATTAAAGTTATGGCCAAAAGTTGGTCTGACCTATGCAATTTCTATAGTACAGTGACTTTTTGGAATTATTGTCTAAGAAAACATTTTTTACTATTCTTTGCTTAATTTGAATTAGTGATGTTTTACGACAATATTGTGAAAATTCAGAAAAATTGAACAAGAGGAACATGTTGAAAATCTGGCTCCAAGTTACCTACCCTACAAATTTCGGCATCATTTGGCTTCATTTTTACTATGGGAAAAAGTGAAAATATTTGATTTTTTAAAAACCAACAACTAGAATTAAACGTTTTGTACATAGGTAGTTACGACAAATGGTTTTGCATTAAATCATGACAAAAGTTTGCAAATTTACTTCTTCTGTGTAAAGCATCAAGCAAAAAATGACTTTCTGAAAGATGTCAAAAGCACAGTAGCAGAGTTTGAACCAGGGATACCTACATGTAGAACTAAAGTAAGGAGCGCTAACTGCTCAACCAGGCGAACGCTTCACCTTGTGGGCACTCACTAGATAGGCCCAACCTGTTTTGTGACAGAACTACCAGTGACAGTATGAATCTGGTTTTATTTTTGGTTTCACTTGGCCTATTCAGTAAAACGCCATACTTACGGTACTCTAAGCATTTGAACAGACAGTTCTGAGCAAACACAGTAGAGCAGACTAAGATCTGATGCTCCAGAATGTCTTATTAGTGTCTACCCTGCCACTCATCCAAGTCTTTAGACATATCACCAGGGCCTAACTGTTCAAAGCATTGTTAGCTTAACAAGCTCGTAAGTGATCAAAATGTTAACTGTTCTAGTAAGTACAATTATATCTAATTTGCAGGTATTTTTGCTGAAAAAATGTGGTTAGCTTTTGCAAAAGCTACTCACATTTTTTCAGCAAAAAAATTAGCATATATGCCATATTTAATGATCAACATTTTAATGATAACTAACAACATCATTAGTTTTGAACAATTGGGCCTAGGTTGTTAAACAAACTAACTTGTTCCAGTTACAGGATAAATATAGTAAGGAACTAAGGTGTCTGAATATTTAGGGGAGACAATATGCAAAATCAAGCACTCTGTTTGGAATCTTGAATTCTTCACTGCTAACCATACATTTTAAAATAGTTGTCATCACGAAAACATGCCTATATAATTATGACCCCCATAAACCCCACTTTTATATAGAAAACTGAGATATACAGGGGTAAACATTATTTTTCTTATTTCTGCTAAAAAACATAGATTGTGGGTACTTGTTAGAACCGCCTCACCAAGGCAGTTCTAACGAGTACCTACAATCTATGTTTTGAGCGGAAATAAGAAAAATATCAGAATTTTTCATCTGAAAATTTTCATTTTTGGTGGTAAAATTCTCAACATATTTGAATAGGCGTGTTTTCATAATGTTAATGCTTTGCACGCTGGGTAAAAATTTCAGCAGAGGACAAACTTATTGTTCTTATTTTTCTCAGAAAATAGACTGTAACATTTCATGCAAATTGTCTCCTTAGAAATAGAAAAATTCCATGAAATGTGAAAGGCAATTTTATGGGGAAAATAAGAAAATAATTATCATCAATTTGTCATCTGCTGAATTTGCCCAGAGTGTTGTTAAAGTTAAAACATTTTACAAGGAAACAATGGGGGACAAAAAGTGCACCATATTTACCTTTAACACTTTGCATGCTTGGTAGAAATTTCAGCAGATGACATTTCAAAATATTTTTCTTATTTTTCCCAGACAATAGGATTTGACACTTCATGCAAATTGTCTTCTTTGGAGACAATTTGCATGAAGTGTCAGATCCTATTTTCTAGGAATAATAAGAAAAATATCATCAATTTGTCTTCTGGTAAGTTAACATTCAGACACCTTACTATATACTTAGCCTATAAGATAGCTCAAGATAAAAGGAGTATCCACATATTTTTTTTCTTATTTCTCCCCAAAAACATATGATGTGGTACTCATTAAAGCACCTCAGTGTGGCATTTCTAATGAGCACCAACAACATATCTTTTTTTTTTTTTTTTTTTTGAGAAATAACAAAAATATCAGTCATTTTTGGTTGGAAAAACAACAACACCTTATCTGGAGCCATGTTTTTACCATACTGATCCTATAGTCTGAAAAGGTCTATGTCTCCATACTTCGAAAAAGATATCATTTCAATAGAGAATGTTCAAAGCCATGCAATGCGCTTAGTCAAATCGGTTAGTCATCTCGGCTATGCAGATAGGCTCAAAACACTTGGTCTACCCATGTTAGAGTACAGGCGAGAACCCAGTAAAATGATTGATGTGTATAAAATAGTAAACAACATAGATAAAGTGGATAAGAGCAAATTTTTTACAATGGCGACTAATACTACCAGAGGCCACTCAAAAAAGCTGTTTAAAAAATAGATTTAGACTCATTATCTGGGCTAACATTCAGTAATAGGGTTGTGAGCACTTGGAATTTGCTCACCTAAAATGTTGTTAGTGCACCCTCCCTAAATGCATTCAGATCAAGTCTTAACCCTAGTCCTGCTGAACCCGGATATATCCTATCTTTACAAACAGTGTAGATCCAGATCAGTTGGCTTCTGAAGAAGCCAACTGATCTGGATCTGCACTGTTTGCCATTAAGTATGTGATTTTGTATCAACAACCTAGATCAAGTAATTTGATTGGCTGAAAATTGGAAGTAGGCGTGGCATGTTACTTTATTCAGCATGACAAGGGTTAATCAGTGTTGGAAAAGGCATCCACATAAGTCTGAGGCCCCTTGCTACAGCTCACTCCCAACAACCACCAGACAAGACCAATATCATAAGCCACAGGCTTACCTAATGACAACTAACAGGTATGAAAGGTACTAACGGTATGTGACTACCTAGCAAAATGTTGTGGTGCAATGGTATTGAGTGTTGACCCAGCTCTGACTGCTCCATAAGAAACAATTTGATCTAGATCTACACTATTTGCTCAGACATGTCTGTCCTAATCTTTAAGGTAAATATGGTATACATGTAACTTTCTTTTCAATTCTATTGGTGTGGTTTAATTTTGTATTATTCTGTTTATTCAGGTGCAATAATATGCATCATAACAAGACCTGTGGTATTACAGAGTAGCTTGCCACATTTTCAACACTTGTCCACTGTATGCAAAAAAAAAAAAAAAAAAAAATAGTCTGTGATATTGACACCAAGACCATAAAGAGGGGATGGGCATGCACTGAACAAACCAATAGACAAGTATCTGACATCAGACCAAGTAGCAACTATATACATACACTACAGGCACTTAGGAGATACAGACTTTTAAACACTTTATCACAAAATTTAAATATGAAAATTCGAACTCAATGACATAGACCTCCAGACGGCAGATGGGGGATATTGTGTCAAAAGTTTGGACCATAATCATATTCCAACAATATCTAAGCTGAATATGAGTTTAATCCTTGTCCTGCTGAACCCGGACATACCCTGCCTTTGCAAACAGTGTAGATCCAGATCAGCTGGCTTCTGAAGAAGCCAACTGATCTGAATCTGCACTGTGTTCCATTAAGTATGTGAATTTATATCAACAATCTGGATTCAGTAATCTGATTGGCTGAACATTAGAAATGGGCAAGTATCTTAATTTATTCAGCATGGCAAGGGATAATACAAAGTGGTTTGGATATAGAAAGTATTTTACTGCAAAAGCTTAATATGAAATGTGTACTTCCATGACCTCTAGGTTATGGATAGGCATAAGGGTGGTCACTATTTAAAACTTTGGCCCATTATCTCCCAATAATATCAATATAAAGTAATTCCACTGAAGGGATGATGTGAATATTAATGGCTGCACAATGGGTGGAAAATCAGAACCTTAACAGCATCTGCTTACTTAACTAGGCATAACAAAAGTAAATTCATACAAAAACAAAGCGAGATGTCTCAATATATTTGCTTTTGTAAAGGTACAGATTTAGTGGTCAATAAGAGCAGAGAAACAGAGACACCATAGTCAAGTGGTTAACCCTTAAAATGCCAAGAACACCTGAAAATGTCATCTGTTTATGTCGTCTGCTGAATATTCTTTCATACTTTGCAAACCTATTTTGCAAACAGGCAAACAGTGTTGGAAGAGCTGCCTGATTTGGGTCCACTGTTTGCAAAAATGACTTTTAAAACCATAAGCAGATGGCAAAGCAGACAACAATTGTTGTGATTGGCAGTTTAAGGGTTAAGATTATTTTACTGTAGTGCTGAAGACTACAGTTTCAAGCCCAGCTCAGACCTTAGACTGAAAAACACTTTCTGTTCACCCAGCTGTAAATGGGTACCCTTTGGGGGAAGGTTAATGGCAGTGAAAGGACAGGACTGCCCCCTCCCCTTTCCTACCTTAATATATGCTGTTATCACAAGATACATTGGGCTCAAACTCCCACTGTCCCTACCGCTGCAAGGATACAGACACCTATACCTTTTAAAGGAATAAATGAAATAACAAATTTTGTCTGAATTTTTTAGGGAAAGTCTTGTAGCATTAGCAATTGACAGGACTTCTACTAAGTTAACCCTTAAGCGCCAAGAAAATCTGCATCTGAAAATGTCATCTGCTGCATCTTCTTGCAAACTTTTCAAACTTACATTTTGCATATAGGCAAACAGTGTGAACCCAGATCAGACTGCTCCTAAAGGAGCAGTCTGATCTAGGTCCACACTGTTTGCAACAATGACTTTTAAAGTAACCGGCAGAAGACAAAGCAGACAACAATTATTGTGATTGGCGCTTTAAGGGTTAAGTATCATGGTCACCCATCATGGTACTAACCACAACATGCATTGTTGAACTTTGTGAAAAAGCCAATCCCTCTACCTAAGGCTGGCACAATTAATCGGATAATTGATTGATTGATGGATAAAGTCCACATAAATGATTATCGTTACAGATTTGCTAATAATCGATTATTTGATTTCTGTATCTCTTACTTTACCGTATTTACCCTTAGTATTCAGACACCTCAACTCCTTACCATACTTAATGTAAAATTTGACCAAGTATATGTACAACTTACTACCAGTACCCAATGTTGTGTCTTAAAATAGCTGAATGAGTGGCAAACAGTGTAGACCCTGATGAGATGCCACATTTGCAGCATCTCATCTGGGTCTACACTGCTTGCTCAGGCATGTCACATCAAATACATACAGTAAAGTACAACATATGGTAAGTGTCATACTCAGACAGACAGGTAAAATTATGACTAAATCTTCAGCAATTACTAATCGATTATCAATCACAATGGCAAGACTGATAATCGATTATCTTTTTAGCTCTGATTAACCAGGTTAGCCTTAACTCTACCCACGTCATCATAAAATCTGGCTTCCACAGCAAGGCTGTATAAGTGAGCAATATACCTATATGTCTTATATTTCTCTACCTCTTCTTGTGACTTCATCCTGTAGTCACAAATACTGTCCACCATGCAAGGAAGGAGCCTGTGCAATGCTGCCAGGACACTTATCCCTGCTACTGGGATCCAGAGGTAATGGGTCATCTGTCATCCCATCAGTGCCACCTCATACCAAGTTAAGCATTGCCATCACCCACCCAGGTACTAACTGCTATATGCATTTAAAAATCAGCTTCCACAGCAAGGCTGTAGAAGTGATCTATATACATGTACTTACTTTAATCCTAGTCCTGCTGAACCTGGATATACCTTGCCTCTGCAAACTGTGTAGATCCAGATCAGTTGGCTTCTGAAGATGCCAACTGATCTGGATCTGCACTGTTTGCCATTCAGCATTTGAATTTGTATTAACAACTTGGATCAAACTGATAGGCTGAAAATTAGAAATGGGCGTGGCATCTAAATTTATTCAACATGTCAAGGGTTAATACAGTCTGATATTCACCATTAATCTGTACATCTATATATCCTGGTGCTATGATGTTCCCCCCACAGTCTATCTGGACATTAGCATCTGATTTCTCAACAAAGAACAGTTTCTCTGGGTTCAGTATCTTTCCATTCCTCACCCAGAGATCTTCCCGTATAATCTGATGGTTCTGTAGTATTCGACAGTTCTGAAACTGGTATATTATATCCCTCAAGTTTTCAAGTGGCATGGCACACCTGAAACAAAGGTTTTGATATACTGTAAATTTAAACCAATAGTCTTTAGTAATGATATTACAACATTTTTCCCATACAAATGTATATAAGGAAGCAAATTTGACCTTGTTGTAAAAGGCTCTAAGGCTGACCAAAGATCATCATTTGAACAAACTTGGTAGACCTCTAGGCCCATATGTTATGCACTCAAATTCTCTGTTGTTAATAAAACTGAATGAAATGTAATGCTTCCCAAAAACTGGCAATGAATGATACTTAGATTTATTTATTTACTCAGGATGAGCTATAGTGATCACTTTTTGTCCGTCGTCCGTCCATCTGTTAACACTTTCAAACAACAACTCCAAAGCCGTTGATGCAATTTGTCCCTAATTTGGTAAGAATGTTGCTTTGGTAGGGGGTATAAAAATAGTTAAAATTATGGTGATCTGGCTTTTTGTTTGGATGCCATGGCAACAGAAAGCTCCCACAGACTTATAATGGGAAAATGGTTAAATTGCATTTTTTCCATAACCACTGAAGTGATGTGAACCATATTTGGAAGTTATGATCAACTGATGACTGTCTACCAAGTTTATGTGCTTTATGACCAGTGGCCATTTTGTATGGTTATCATGGCAACATTCAATTTTGAAAAATGACTGTCTACCCAGTTTATGTGTTTTATGACCAAAGGCCATTTTGTTTGGTTACCATGGTAACATTTAATTTTGAAAAAAGTTTTTTAAAATGACAACTCCTTCAAAACCACTGAAGGCTTATGACTAATTTGGTACAAATGTTGCTTGTGTAAGGGCAATCCAAAATAGCTAAAATTATGGTGATCTGCCTCTTGGTTTGGTTGCCACGGCAACAGAAAGCTCCCATAGACATAATAGGAAATTGGTTAAATTGCATTTTCCCATTAACTACTTAAGTGATGTGAACCATATTTGGCAGTTATCACCATCTGCTTGTCTACCCAGTTTATGTGTTTTATGATCAGTGGTCATTTTGTTTGGTTGCCATGCCAACATTAAATTTTAAAAAAGGAATTTTTTAAATGACAACTTCAAAACCACTGAAGCAGTATGATTCTAATTTGGCAGTTATCATCATCTGATGATTGTCTACCAAATTTATGTGTTTTATGACATGTGGCCATCTTGTTGGGTTGCCATGGCAACATTAAATTTTAAAAAAAAGTAATTTTTTTAAAATGACAACTCCTCCAAAACCACTGAAGCAGTAGGACTCTAATTTGGCACAAATAATGCTTGGCATAGGACAATTCAAAATAGCCAAAAGTTTGGTGTTCTGCCTCTTGGTTTGGTTGTCATGGCAACAGGAAGCTTCCATTTAGACTTATAATGGGAAAATGTTTAAATTGCACTTTCTCCATAACCAGTAAAGTGATTTGAGCCATATTTAGCAGTTATGATCATATGATGATTGTCTACCCAGTTTATCTATTTTATGACCCCTGGCCATTTTGTTTGGTTGCCATGGCAACATTCAATTTTGAAAAATGACTTTTTCAAATTTCAAATGACAACTTCGAAACCACTGATGCAGTTTGACTCTAATTTGGTACAAAAGTTGCTTGGGTAAGGGCAATTCAAAATAGCTATAATTATGGAGGTCTGCCTCTTGGTTTGGTTGCTATGGCAACATAAATCTCCCATAGACTTACATGTATAATGAGAAAATGGTTAAATTGCATTTGTGCCCCGCCACAAAAAAATGGCAAGTGTATCATGTTATAACGTCCAAATTTTCTGAGTGTCGGTCTGTCTGTCTGGGTGATCATCCAAGATTTAGGGGCTATTTTTGGGCTATTTTGGTCATAATTATGAGGTATTTGAGGTTTATTCTGTTTAAAATGCATTAGGTAGCCCCTAAACCAAAAAATAATAATTTGAAGATGAAGAATGTGTAAAAAACACATTCTTCTTCTTCAAAACCAAGAACTGCTTAAATGATTTCATTAGTTGCAATGACAGAATTGAAAAAAATGTTGCATAACAAATGCATATCTGCAGTGGCTATTACACTTAGGTGAGCGAGCCATGGCCCGTGGCCCTCTTGTTTTTGTTTTTTTTTTCTTGTTTTTTTTTTGTTTACATACCATGAATTACTCTACAGCCAACTCGCGTGCCGGCAGTGAGAACAGAATCTCAAGTTCAGTAGTGCCTACATTTTTTATACTAGTTATTTCATTCATTTACTCATTTATTTATATAAATATGTGCTTCATTCTTGCTTTCTTCAAATGTTTTCAAATCATACTAATTTAATCTATAGCAGACAGTCACAGAGACTGAATGATAGTGTTGGGGTGTAATGACATGTCAACCCTTATGGGTCATTTTGTGTCATCTCCCAGAGAAAGGGAGAAAAGAGACAGAAGAGATAGTAGAAGAGATGAAAGAATCAGTCAGATTTTTAACATAGCCAGGCAACTGAGTCTCATAGGGGCTATGCCAGAAAAGTCTGGATTAGTTTTAATGGACGACTGAGTCGGCTTGAAATGGTGCCTAGTTTAACTTGGTCATTTCACCCAGACACTGACTGTGTGCATGTCTAGACATTGTGTGGTGTGCCCAGACTTCATGTGTGAATAGCAGTCCAGCCTGTAAGTTGACAGTCAGCCAAAAAGTTTGAGCTTCTTGTACCTAATGCGTGTCAATTCCGAATGCATAATGAACTAGGTACACAGCTCGAGTTGTACGTAAGTTTCAGTCAGTAGCCAAGGAAGAGAGAAGGCAGGAGGGTGTCTTCACACTGGCTGCCAAGAGGGTGTCCTCACCCAAGCCACCGAAAAAAGGGTCCTCACACATTTAAACAGAGAGCTGTCCTCACCCAAGTCTCTAGCGTGCTATTCTGAAGAACGGCCAATGGGTCGTTGCAGGAATGCTCCGGGAAACAGATGTTAGAAGATCCAGCAATCTCTTCTATGGTGGTGTAGAGCTCCTCATGGTAATATTTTGACGTAGGTCCCTTGATGAAAAGCCAATTCTTCTTCCAGGGTGGATGAAGGAAGTAGACTGGAAGGTTGATGTTCAGTTCATCTTCTTCTCTAGGGATTCTCTGTGCCTTGATGATTGCAACGTCTTTACCATGTAGCTTGTTGCTGACTACTTCTTGGAGGTCATAGTTCTCATGCAAAAGGTATTCCTCTCCATAGTGGTCGGCGCTGTACTTGATTGACCATTCCTTAGCAGCTGGAGACTTTCTTCTGGCCTTCTTCGGTGGTGGAAATTGCGGTGTTCTTGTAGCGTGGTCTGATGATCTGTTGTGGCGTCTGGTGTAGAGTCTCTGTTGGTGGTGGTAGCGTCTCCCTCTCTATGGGCGTTAGTTCTGGGTGCGGAGGTGGTCTTAAATCTGGAACAAGTTGGAGAGGCCACTCGCCAGCAGAGGGTGCAGGCTGCCTCCTGCTTTCAGCCCTCCTCTTGTCATAAGGCTTAGTTGGTAGAGCCTTATGGAATGTTAGCTCAACCCAAACTAGCTTCTTCCTGTCGGACATCCTCAAAAGTGAAGGCTGAAGAACTTGTACTCACTCAGGTCCCTGAGGAGTACACCAGGAATAACACTAAATTAACAGACTCGGACATGGATATTGACTTATAGGTTAGTTAATCTTTCTAGATGTTGTCTGTTGACACTTCAGAGGTTGAATGGATGAATGTGGAATGAAAAATGATGTATTGCCTTGCAGTACAAGCCAGCTTTTATAGCAATGTGGTACAGTGTTGGCCTGTCACAAGCTGGCCTGGTTTCAATCCCTGGTCAGGATACTGGTGGTTAGAACTTTTTTACCTGTTACATTTTTAATGGGCCATTTTTGTTTTTTATGTTGTTCTTGTAAAATTCTTACTTGGGTATCTCAATGATATAATGACTGAGCAATATAGATCCTTAGTAGCTTGACGGTCTGAAAAGAATACATTTCTTTGTTTTAATCGGCTGTTCGAATGCACGTGTGCGCTATTAGCTCTGGGTACGAATTAGATAAACAGCTAGTCGCGCATCTTTTTAATAATTTAAGGTTGGTCTCAACAGATCTAAATTCCAAATGTGAAAGCGTTAAACTCGTTAGCGGTTAAACAACGAGAAAATCATCATTACTTTACAAAGACACACCTTCCGATTTCTCACTCGCACAATCAAAACAAATGGATTCGCCCCCAAACTGGTCAAGACGGTCCAATACTAAAATGTACCCTGACATTTTAACCGGTATTAGGTCGATTTGATTTTGTGTATGTGTGTGTGTGAGAGAGAGAGAGAGAGACAGACAGACAGAGAGACAGAGAGAGAGAGAGAGAGAGAGTTAATTTTGTGTGTGAGAGAGAGAGAGTAGGGGGCTGCAGATTTAAGGAAGAGATTGTGCATGTGAGCCCGGTGTGTGAGGGAGTACTCTGATATTTTCTAGCCTTTCGTCAAATAAAGGCACTGCCTTTGATGCTAACACAGAACCAACAACTTTTCTGACATGTGTCTAAAATTTCTGGATGATTGGCAAACAGTGTAGACCCCGATGTGACCCGCGGTTTGTGGCGTCTGATCTGGGTCTACACTATTTGCTTATACCTATCGGTCCAAACCTCGAGGGGGGAGGGGGTGGGGGTGGAGGGGGGGGGAGGGTAATTGTGGTACGGGTGTGCGAGCCAGTATTTCAAAACCTACCCCATTCATATACCTGGCCTTTGAAAAAACGGACCCATTCATATACTTGATCATCTAAAATGTTGACCTATTCATATACTGCCCTTTGATTTTTTGTACCCATTTATTGCTTGTTGTTAGACAAATATCGCAGTCTATTCACTGAATACCAAGAGAACAAGCAGACTCGAAAACGCTCTGAGCGAAAAATATGTGCATATACCAGGATGTCAGAAAAGTGGTGCCTTTCACATAGGAATCCAGAAAAATTGGGTCATTCATATACTTTTTGTTGGAAAAAAGGGGCCAATCATATACCTGGCAGCGCTGAAAAAGGGGGCCATTCGGCACGCACATACGTACTATGCCATATATAGGAAGTCACCCCCGCCCCCGCACCCCCACCCCCGAGGTCCAAACACTTGGCGTAAGTACGGTAGTTTGATCAAATCGAACCCCATCAAAAAGTTTAAACCCCCTATTCAAGAATCCTGGATCCGCCACTGCTTAAATCCGTGGTCTTCATGCCATGCTCTGAATGCTCTATTCAGTCACATATTGAATGAAGCAAACATAATTTAAAGCAAACAAGTAGAATACCAGTAGACGAATATAAAATGTATTTTCGCGATATCCCTTTTTTTTTTGCGTTACAAAGACAAATTTTCTTTTGAGTTGGAGAGTTTGCAGATTAACACCTTAAGGGGCCTGGTAAGCGCATAGGTATCCCAGCGAGTACTGGCACAACGTTGAGACAGCATCAAATTAACGTCGCTGCAACGTTGCTTCGACGTTGATGCGACAGTAATAAACGTCACGTGTATGCCCGCTGGGATGACTCCCGCTTCTCACCGCTGTGGCCTCGGTTCGAATCCTGGCACGAGACAAGGTAGTAATCGCCCATCCATGGTCGGTGTTTATTCCCGGGTACTCCAGTTTCCTCCACCACGCATGGCCACGAAACGCCAACATCCGCGCCTTCGAGAACGGGTCTATAGGTTCGCTGAGCTGTCTGTGTAATCGAAGTGAAATAAGTATAGTTTAACCCATTTATGCCTCGCGTCCCATGAAAGGGACAATTGCAAATAGTGTAGACCTAGATCAGATGCCGCAGAACGCGGCGTCTAATCATGGTCTACACGGTTTGCATTAAGTACAGAAGTTTCTATAAAACATGGTAATCAACACCCTTTAAACTGGAAATAGACCAGTCAAAAAGTTGAGATAGGAGAGTCCACTCGGCATACATGGGTTAAAATTTTGAACTTTTCCTTTTCGGCATACAAACTGAAAAGGGTCCTTCTCTAAATGGAAAGAATTTGCTCCCAAGGAGAGCAAATTGTAACCTTTTAGAATAGGCCCCTTTTCAGAAGGGAGGGAAATCCTTTTGATAGAGTTGTCTCCCCTGAAAGTGTATCTATTCTTCTTAAACACGATGAGAGCAATAATTTGACTGGACGGAATGTCATGCCACATATTTGGCACTTGACATTCCATTGCGGCCGCTCGCACAAGCTTGTCACTGTGGGTAAAAATCTCAGCAGATGACAAATTGATTTTTTTTTCTTATTTGTCCCAGAAAATAGGTTTTGGTTTTCATGCATTTATTGTCTCCGATGGAGACATGGAGACAATTTGCATGAAATGTCAAATCGTGTTTTCCGGGAAAATAAGAAAAAAATGTCATCAATTTGTCGTCTGCTGAATTAGCCCAGAAAGTGGTAATGGTTAAATAAAATTAGACAATATCCGTCCGTTCATGTAAGTTGCTTTTTATTGTCCCGACGCCAAATACTTGATAATGCATGGGTGTAGAAAAGGACCCCTATTTTTTAAATTAAAAAAATAACGATAGTTTTCATATTCTCCATAGAAAGAACAACATACAACATATGCTGCGGGTTTTTTGTTTGTTTGTTTTTTCTCCACGAAAACATGTTATGGGTCTTTACTAAAAGCGCCTCTGAGGCGCTTTTAGTAAAGACCCATAACATGTTTTCGTGGAGAAAAAACAAACAAACAAAAAACAGGCGCTTTTAGTAAAGACCCATAACATGTTTTCGTGGAGAAAAAACAAACAAACAAAAAACAACAAAACAAATACATATATATCCGGGCTTAGTTGTTCAAAACTTCAAAAACTTAAAGAAGTTGTTTGCCAATGTGACATTAAAATGTCTTTCTTAATTTATGGCAAATACATTGATATTTTTTGCTGAAAACTGAGTAGCTTTTGCATTTTGCAGCAAAAAAAAAAAAAAAAAATCAATGTATTTGCAAAATACTTTAGCTACAACAGTTAACGTGTTTGTTAAGCTAACGAAGCTTTGATCTATTGGTCCCTGAATGTCCCTCTTGTCTTGTGCTATATTAACCTTTACCCGCAGGGCAAATTCGGCATACGACAAATTGATATTTTTCTCCTTTTTTGTTCCTTTCAAAAGATAGTATTTGACAATTAATGCAAGGTGTCTCCTTAAGAGACAGTTTGCATGAAATGTCCAATCCTATTTCGTGGAAAAAATATTTCAAAATATTTCAAAATGCTGTCTGCTAAACTTTTACCCAGCATGCTAAGCGGGGATTCATGCTCATATCTCAGTGAGGTTAAATGGTATGAAACCTTGTTTATATCTTACCGACGATAAGTTATATATTCAATAGTTTATATTTGGAATCAGGCATACGAGTTGTTATTCTGTCTTTTCATGTCTTTTAATTGGATTTTTATTTGCATCTTTCTGCGAGAAATATTTGGAAACAAACCGGTAAGTAAAAGAGTGGTCATGCAATGAGCTGACAGACAACGTTAAAACGTCGCATCAACGTCAATACAACATGGATTGGCGTCAACATGACTTTGTTTCAACGTTGCGTGTCTCACTCTGGTTGGTTTTAGTTATTTTCTGTCTGATTCTTTCCTGAAATCTCTCTGACCACCGTTATCAAATTCAGCTGTGAATGAGACACTTTGTCTCTTGCTAAGTTGATCAAACCTCATACCACAGTGTAGACTGGCTAAAGTCCCTAGAGACTATGTATTATATTTTTTTTTATAATAATTGTTCGCTTTGATTAAGGCACTGATATAAGCACTGGTCACTAAGCACTAGTAACCGGTGACCAGTGTTTTATAATCTTAGCATGTTAATATTGTCTTGATTTTATTTTAGCGTCAATATCAAAGCGAATTATAATAATAGAAAAATAATAATAATAAATTCAGCCACTGAGATCTGGAGCCAGTCTAACCACAGTGCCTCATGTCGTCTTTCCTTATTGAAAGAACTCTTATTTTCAGAAACATTTAAAACTACACAAAATTTTGATTTGGACTTTTATTGAAGTTTTACATACCATACTTATCCTAAGTATCGAGGCACTTTAATACCCTTGCCATACTTCTCCTAAAATTGAATAAGTCCATCACGAAAACACGCTTACAAAATTTTGACCCCTTTAAACCCCACTTTTATATAATAAAACTGGGGTTTACAGGGATATGCATTATTTTTCTTATTTCTACTCAAAATATAGATTGTGGGTACTCGCTAGAACCGCCTCGGCGAGGCGGTTCTAGCGAGTACCCATAATCTATGTTTTGAGCAGAAATATGAAAAATATCAGATTTTTTTTTGTGAAAATTTTCATTTCTTGGTGGTAAAAGTTTCAGTATATATTTGAATAGGCATGTTTTCGTAATGCATTTTACTACCTGTCGAATTATTCAAAGCATTACTTGGAGTGACAGACAGTGCGTAATATTACCCTGCTGGAGCTCTGATCTGGGTCTACACTTTTTGCTTAGTTACTTAGTGCTCATAAGATGTTTTTTTTTTACTCCCAGTGTGAAGCGCTTTTATTCCATTTAGGTGAAATGGTAAAACTGTTTCTCCGCTTATTGTGCCCATCCGACTTATGCACGAACTTCTACACATCACAGCTTCAGAAGGGCGCTTTTTTTTCAACCAAAAAGTACAGATATTTTCTTATTTTTCCACGAATAAAAACATATATTGTGCCTACTCCCTAGAAGCGCCTCGCCGAGGCGCTTCTAATGAGTATCACAATATATGTTTTCGTGGATAAAAACGAAAAATAAAATATTGATACCCGCTCCCCTCCTGTCTGGAGCTATGGCATTGCAGCAAATATTGCATCAACACTGTGTTAAACCGTACAGTGTTCCAAATCGGACGCTGCTGAAACTGTACATCGACAATCAGCTAACTGCACCTCGCGACAGCCTGTTCGCCAAGTCAGTAAATCAAACGTATTTTCAGATCGCGGAAAACTTACAATTTGTCGCGAGGTGCAGCTAGCTGATTGTCGAAATACAGTTTCAGGAGCTTCCGATTTAGAAGACTCTACGGTATATCACAGCCTGTCATTTTGGCTGAGTGTCGTGGAATAACGCGACTGACGGCAGGTCCAAACAGAAAGGTGGTCTCTTTAACGCTTAGCACTCTGGGTAAAATTTTCAGTAGACGACATTTTGAAATATTTTTCTTATTTTCCTAGGAAACAGGATTTCTGGGAAAATAAGAAAGATATCATCAATTTGTCGTCTGCTGAAAATGCCCAGAGAGTGGTAAAGGTTAATTTGGTTGTAGTTACATTGTGTGACATCCATGAAATAGTGACATATGCACAGGTACATAGAATACCTCGACTTTTTTTACAGGATAAATCGTTAAAGTAAAGACCCAGCAAACACACAGCACCGCATCAACGTCGTTACAACGTCGCTGCAACGTCGTGACGTTGCAGCGACGTTGTATCAACATTGTAACCACGTTGTGTGTTTGCTGGGGATATGCCTAGCATTGCAGACACAGATAAGCTGGAACATCATTGTAATCATTACGAAAACTCGCCTATTCAAATATATAGAAAATTTCACCTCCAAAAACTGAAAATTTTCAGATAAAAAACTCAGATATTTTTCATATTTCTGCTCAAAACATGGATTGTGGGTACTCGTTAGAACCGCCTCGATGAGGCGGTTCTAACGAGTACCCACAATCTATGTTTTGAGCAGAAATAAGAAAAATAATGTATACCCCTGTAAACCCCAGTTTCACTATATAAAAGTGGGGTTTAAGTGGGTCAGAATTATATACAGGCATGTTTTCGTGATGTTCAGTAACAGGAACCTAAAAATATTACGCATTGTGAATACTCGGTACAGCTGTTAGGGAAATTCGATCGATGAGATAAAGAAAAGAAAAGGACAGAAAAAAAAAACAACAAAAAAACAGCTAAACAGTTATAGTTTATTATTTAAAATGCGTACATTGCAACTTTTATATAATGTTTGTTGTGGAGCCGTCAAATACATGTATAAGAAAATCATTAACTGTCTGGCAAATAGTAGACCTGATGAGACGGGGGCTCATTAAAGGTCTTCTCATCTGGATCTACACTGTTTGCATAGGTATTTGTACCGGTCTACAGGGTTGAAAGGGTTAATATATAACACTGTACGTTTGCTTATAATAACAAAAGGGCTGTGTATCTTTCATGTCCTAGGGTTAGCAAACTTTACCCACCAGATCCCCTCATGTTGGCATCCGCTACATAATAATCCTATTTAACCTTTACCACTCACTTAGCTAACTCAGCAGATGACAAATTGATGATATCTTTACCAGAAAACAGGATATGACGTTTCATGCCAATTGTCTTCCATGGAGACAGTTTGCATGAAATGTCAAAACCTGTTTTCTGAAAAAAAAAAAAAAAAAAAGAAGAAAAACACTAGAATGCACAGTCGATCGCGCAATCGCAAATTCCCACGCTTGTTGCTAATGTTGCTTATAGCATGTCTTACGGACGGACGGATGGATGGACCGACGGACTTGCTTTCGCACATCCTTACCGTATGGAAAGGTAATGTAGCAAGTTTGGTTAAATTCCGCCCGGTGATTTAGGAGGAAACAGCATGATGGACTGACGCCGAACGCACGGAAGGACGGACGCACGGAAAAACAATGTTGCTATCGCACTTCCTTGCCATAAGGAGAAGAGATGTAACAAGTTTGGTTGAATTCCACCCAGTGGTTTAGGAGGAGATAGCGTGACGGACAGATGGATGGACGCAAGGACGGACGAACGAACGCACAGAAAAATAGTGTTGCTCTCGCACACCCTTACCATGAGGGGACTTGATGTAGCAAGGTTGATTGAATTCCGCCTGGTGGCTAAGGAGAAGATAGAGTAACGGACAAATGGACGGACGACGGAACCACGGGAGGACGGATGCACGGAAAAAATAATGTTTCTCGCGCATACCCTTACCATGAAGGGAAGTGATGTAGCAAGTTTGGTTGAGTGTCACCCAGTGGTTTAGGAGGAGATAGCATGTCGGACAGATAGGCGGACGACGGACGCAGGGGCGGACGCACGGAAAAAATAATTGCTCTCGCACACCTTTACTATGACGGGAAGTGATGTAGCAAGTTTGGTTGAATTCCACCCAGTGGTTTAGGAGGTAGCGTGACAGACGACGGGCGCACGGACGGACGCACGGAAAAAAATAATGTTTCTCTCACACACCCTTACAATGAGGGCAGGTGATGTAGCAAGTTTTGTAGAATTCTGCCCGGTGGTTTAGAAGGAGATAGCGTGATGGACAGACTGACGGACGTAGAATGTCCGCCCGTGACTATGTTTTGCCCCACAAGTCGATTTTTAGCCACACAGTTTAAGATTTTTATGTGTCTACGGAATAAATCCCATTTAAATACATTGAAACTGTCCGTCAAATATAGCCACCTAAGTACTCATTTGTTTGTACGGAAGGACGGACGGACGGACGGACGCGTTAACAATATCCCCATCGCCTAAAAAAAGGTGAGGGGGGGGGGGGGGATAAAAAATCAGTATGTCGTGATGAAAATTTTACCCGGAATGTTAAGCGTTCATCTTTGCGTCCCCTGCGAGGTAAACACATTATTGCATTTATTTTTCGAGACCATTAAAGAATTTTCCCTTGTTGTGGCGATCGAACAGGGATTGTAGTGTTGCACACTATCTTAACAACCGGTTTCCTTCTTGCTGTCTTTATTTTTAGTTCTTATCAAGTAAAACATAGTAAATACCCTTTCCCTTATCAGCAGTATAAATTAACCCTGACCTGTGCAAGGATAAACGTATAAACAAAATTGACCGTTTTAGACTAAAAGGAATTTTATCTAGTTTTAATTCAATGTTTTAATAAATGACACCTTTACAGTTTGATAATGGTCTTCATATAAGGGGTTGGGGCCTTTTTCTCATATATCCCTCCGTTCTTTTCATTCGACTTGTGTCTGGGAGACGGCTCCCCTAGCTCGATATGATGAAAAACTATTTACAGGATTGTAAAACCTCAACTGAATCGGATATATTAGTCTATGCATTTGCTTTTTGTTTTCTTTCTAACAATGTTTACTTACTTTGTGACAGTTTCAAATCTCATCATGAATCATCTTAAACCTTGTCCTGCTGAACCCGGATATGCCATGCTTTTGCAAACAGTGTAGATCCAGATCAGATGGCTTCTGAAGAAGCCAATTGATCTGGATCTGCACTGCTTATCATCAAGTATGTGACTTTGATTCATTAACCTTTATCAAGCAATCTGATTAGCTGAAACTTAGAAGTGGCCATGGCGTCTTAATTTATTCAGCATGACAAGAGTAATTAAGCCTTTGATTTCGAATCGGAGACGTCACGGGACTTGGACTGTATACCACTCTACACTAGTTTCTAATGGTATATATGTTGCTCAGATCCCTGTTAATCACATGCGTAGACTGGTTGATTCTGGTGGTTGATCTGAACTTTTTGTTCACAATGTATGTAGACTGGTTGATTCTGTTGGTTGTACTGACTGTCCGGTACATCACATGTGCAGACTTGTTGATTCTGATGGTTGTACTGAATGTCCGGTTCATCACATGTGCAGACTTGTTGATTCTGATGGTTGTACTGACTGTCCGGTTCATCACATGTGCAGACTGGTTGATTCTGATGGTTGTACTAAATTTTTGGTTCATCACATATGTAGACTGGTTGATTCTGATGGTTGTACTGAATTTTTGGTTCATCACATGTGTAGACTGGTTGATTCTAGTGGTTTTATTGAATTCATGGTTATTCACATGTGTGTACTGCTTGTTTCTAATGGTTGTACTGAGCTTCTGGCTCATCACATGTGTTGTCTGATTGATTCTGATGGTTGTATTAAATAACTGGTTAATCACATGTGTGGACTGGTTGATTCGGATTCTGATCATTGAGCCCATCTTGGTTATTATACCCCCGGCATACGAAGTATGCCGAATGGATATATAGTTTTCGTCGGTTCCGTCCGTCCGTTCGTCTGTCCGTCCTTCCTCCGTCTGTGATTCCGTCCGTTTACACTTGCTATAACCAAGTTTTACTTCGACGTTTTTTGATTACTTATATCTCTGCAGCCATTGATCAAAACTTTTCATATTTGGTATGGGGTACCTGGGAGGGTTCTTTTCCATTCTACATCTATGAACCCCTGTGTCATGCCCCAGGGGCGGGGCTAGAGGTCAAAATCTAGGATGCCTCAATAAGATAGTATATTGCAATATGTTTCTACAAACAATAAAGAAGGATGGGCATCAGACATTTTTATCACATCAACATTCAGTGTAAGAAGGTCAAGGTCATTGTGGCCTTATTTTCATGCTCCAGCGATTTTGCCTTATATTTTGAAGACTATTTCGTGGATTAAAGTGATACTTGGGAGATTTGTTCTGTGTGACACCACGATTGACATCATAACAAATGTAGGTCACCTTGACCTATATTTCATAGTCCATTGATTGTGCCTTATATCTTGAATGTTGTTTGATGTATGAACATCTTTATTTGGGATTATGAGTCAGTATGATCCCACAGTTGACCTAAAGGTAAATGTAAGTCACTGTGACCTTTATTTCATGGTCCAGTGGTTTTATGTTACATTTTGAAGACAAGTTGATGTATGACATCATAGTTTGGGATTATGCGACCTATATTTCATAGCCCTGTTATTTTGTCTTGCATCACCCACCATTTGATGCCTAAGTGTCATATTTACATATAATGACACAGTGTGACCCAAACTTTGAACTCAAAGTAAACATAAATCGGCATGACCTATATTTCATGGTCTAGTGGCTTTGTTTAATATCTTCTAGAATATTTAATGGATTAATATCACAGTTGGTATAATAGATCAATGTGACCATCAGATTGACCTCTCAAGTATATTTAGGTCAGTGACCTATACTTTATGGTCCAGCGATTTTGCTTTATGTCTTGAAGACTATTTACTCCAGAAAAAGTTGTACTTGGGATGATAGATCAGCGTCACTCAGAGACTGACCTTGTAAACTATATGTGGGTCAGTGACGTATATTTCATGGTTCACTGATTTTCCCTTATACCACTGTCATTGACTTTAAAATATTTTATAATTAAGAAATGGCGCCGGCCGGGGGTATTCGTGACCCTCTGGGCACTTGCTCTAGTTTTGAAAGTCGAATAGGCTTAAGCCGGCGCTAGGGGGCGTATGCAGCCTCGCAAACTACAGTGTTGCAAATGAAGAGACTCAATCAAACCAACTGTCCGATTTTCGTGATTTTGTGTGTTCTTTGTTTCCAAAGGCAATCCTTTTTTGACTTTTATTTTAATCTACTGTAGCTGGTGTTGTGCTGTGTGGCGGCCGTAAAACGTCTCCCTGTACATCATCATAGTGCGGGTTATATTTTATTTCCTTTGGGATCATTGAGCCCATACTGGTTATTTTAAAAATCGAATACCGTTTAAGCCGGCGCTAGGGGGCGTATGCAGCCTCGCAAACTACAGTGTTGCATATGAAGAGACTCAATCAAACCGAGTCTCCGATTTTCGTGATTTCGTGTATTCTTAGTTTCCAAAAGCAATCCTATTTGATTTTTATTTTACCTAATTTCCGGTTCATCACATGTGTAGACTGGTTGATTTTGATGATTTTTTACTGAATTCCTGATTCATCACATGTATCGACTGGTTGATTCTGATGGTTGTACTGAATTTCCGGTTCATCACATGTGTAGTCTGGTCGATTCTGATGGTTTATTGAATTTCTGGTTCATTACATGTGTAGACTGGTTAGTTCTGGTGGTTGTATTGAATTTCCGATTCATCATATGTGTAGACTGGTTGATTTTGATGGTTGCACTGAATTACTGGTTCATCACGTGTAGACTGGTTTATTATGATGGTTGTACTGAATTTCCGGTTCATCACATGTGTAGTCTGTTTGATTCTTATAGTTTTACTGAATCTCTGGTTCATCAAATGTGTAGACTTGTACATCCTGGTCGTTGTACTGAATTTCTGGTTATTTACATGTGTAGACTGGTTGAGAGAGAGAGAGAGAGAGAGAGAGAGAGAGAGAGAGAGAGAGAGAGAGCATTGTTTTCCTTGGTAAAAATGACGAGAAATTTACTAAGTGTATCAAGTCTCCTTAACAACTTGCATTACGAAAACATGCCTATTCAAATATACTGAAAATTTAACCACCAAAAACTGAAAGTTTTCAGATAAAAGTTCAGATATTTTCATATTTCTGCTCAAAAACATAGATTGTGGGTACTCGTTATAACCGCCTTGTTGAGGCGGTTCTAATGAGTACCACAATCTATGTTTTTGAGCAGAAATAAGAAAAATAATGTATACCCTGTAAACCCAAGTTTTACTATATAAAAGTGGGGTTTAAGGGAGTCAAATTATGTAGGTATGTTTTCGTGATGCTTGTCGCCAGCTGCTTAAGGGGATTAAGGGGACATGATACACTTGGTAGATTTCCCACCATTTATTACAAGGGTGACAACTTTTGTGACTTCCTGATTGCTTTTCTGCCCGCCAAACCCCTTCAGAAAGGGGATCTATTATAAAAGGAAAACAACTGCTTCCACTAGGGGGAAATTCTTTCGGTTTAGAGAAAACAATTTTGACAAACTTTAAAGTTAAACAGTATCTATTCCCCTTGAAATTGACGCGCAACATGCGAAAATGCACCTTATATCATATTTGAACAGCGTGGGCTCGGGTAATATGAGCATCAACGAGACTGCTTAACCAGCGGTCGCAAGTTCAAATCCTAACTCGGCCACATAACTTTCGTGGAGACTGATCATAAAATCATTTCTACGGTCATACTTACTGGCGAAAGTATGTGAGACTGATCATAAAATCATTTCTACGGTCATACTTACTGGCGAAAGTATGAACACAAGTGATGGTTAACGCTTAGAGAACTAAGCATGGCCGAGAAAAAGTGTAAGAAGGTTAAATGACCCGCTTGACATTACCTTAAGAGTGTTGACTGCGCTGTAAAACTCCAATTCAAACAAACAAGCGTGATCCGACGAGAAGCTTTTCTGTTCATCGATATTTTCTACAATACTGAAGTGAATAACAAAGGCCCTGATCAGACTGTGTGGTGGCGCAGGCTGATTTGGGCATACACTGTTCGCATATGATGCGCAACGCACGAAGGGGCCCTAGTGCAATTTGCATACCAGTATACCAGTATACTCGTATGTCATTACGAAAACACGCCTATTGAAATATATTGACAAGTAATATTTGTAAAAAACAGATACCCGACGTAGGAACGAAAGTATATTTATATACTTATAACAATAAAAAAAAAGGAAACGGGACAGATTCATAAAAAAAATCGATAAAAAAAATCGGGGAGGGGGCGGGGGGGGGGTGAACCCGAAACCTTCCGTGTGGTAGGTATACCCTCTCCCGACTGAGTTATGGGGGCTGTTACGGTGCCGCTCGAAAACTAATTCGATGTAGCTCATCTTCTTGAGCAGCTGTATGAAATCACGAATGTGCCATTCAATCGAAAAGAATCTGCACAACGACCTTTTCTGTTATTACCGTAAAAGGGCACGCCATCATAGTCATTGTGCTTTGAAAAGTGTTTTCAAGATCACTGTAAAACTGCGAGGTCAGGACAAACCTAAACAGGAAAATACCAAAAAATAAAAACAGGATACTTATAATTCTTTTCGAACGATACTGTACTCTTTGTCCTTCTATACGCACATTGAATTATGTTTTTTTTTAGCTGTAGAAAACTGTAGTTGCTTAGCAATACATAATTAGTTTTCGGACGGCATAGAAACAACCCCCATAGGTCAGTCGGGAGAGTGTTCTCCTACCACGCGGAAGGTTGCGGGTTCAAAACCCAGGATTTTTTTTTTTTTTTTTTTTTTATGACTCTGTCCCGTTCCCTTTTTCCATTGTTATAAGTATGTAAATATACTTTCGTTCCTACGTCGTGTATCTGTTTTTTTTTGTTTTTTTTACAGATATTACTTAGTTATATATTGCTAAACAGCTACAGTTTTCTACAGCTACAAATAAACATATATGACTCAATAATGTGCGTATGGAAGGACAAAGTGTACAGTATCGTTCGAAAAAAGAATTATAAGTATCCTGTTTTTATTTTTCAGTATTTTCCTGTTTAGGTTTGTCCTAACCTCGCAGTTTTACTGTGATCTTGAAAACACTTTTCAAAGCATAATATACAATGACTAAGATGGCGTGTCCTTTTACGGTAATAACAGAAAAGGTCGTTGTGCAGATTCTTTTCGATTGTATGGCATATTTGTGATTTCATACAGCTGCTCAAGACGATGACTACGTCGAAACATTTCACCTCCAAAAACTGAAAATTTTTAAATAAAAAAAAAACTCTGTTAATTTTTCATATTTCTGCTCTAAACGTAGATTGTGGGTACTCGTTAGAACCGCCTCGGTGAGGCGGTTCTAACGGGTACTGACAATCTATGTTTTTGAGCAAAATAAGAAAAATAATGTATACCCCTGTAAACCCCAGTTTTACTGTATAAAAGTGGGGTTTAATGGGGGCAAAATTATATAGGCGTATTTCGTGATGTGTCGACGAACAGAGAATGCTTAGAGCAGACTGCACGGATGCGCATGTTAGTCTGCATCTACGCTGTTCACATGTGGCATAAGTGCTATTTTCCTACGTTTTGCATCATTAGTATTCCAAGTTGTTTGAACCTGTGTAAATATGTCGTCTTCAAATATGTTTCTCCTTTTTTTTTTTTTTTCAGAATTAAATACTTTTATATATTTGCACGTCATGACGAAGAACAGAAGGATAAATAGAGGCAAAAGTGAGTTGTCACTTTGATTTTCCTTTAATAAATATGCGTGTTGGCGCTACTTGTAACTTTAATTATTTACTCTTTTTTTTTTTTTTTTTTTTTATTTTATCCCAGGTTTACAAAACCTGCACAGCATACAATTCACATGAAATACCAAATCTTATTTTCTTTGAACTGAATATTTAAAAAATAGATTGTCGTCTGCTACAATTCTGTTTTAGCGCGGTAAAGGTTAAATTAACATTAAATTTTATATAATAGTAGTTGTGTTTACGAGTCATTAACGCTTAGCACTCTGAGTAAAGTTTTCAGCAGACGACATTTTGAAATATTTTTTTCTTATTTTTCCCAGACAACAGGATTTGATATATCATGAAAATTATCATGAAATGTCAAATCCTGTTTTCTGTAAAAAAAAAAAAAAAAAAAAATCTCATCAATTTGCCGTCTGCTGAATTAGCCAAGAGAGTGGTAAATGTTAAGGTGAACGGATATAGATACGCCTTCTCTGCTTTCGTTTCAACATCTTTAAATCTTTCTTTTTTTTTTTTTTTTTTTTTTTTTTTTTGCTTAGCGCTTAGCGTGAAATATCAATAGTTGATACATACATACATACATACAATCATACATACATACATATATATATATATATATATATATATATATATATATATATATATATATATATATATATATATATATATATATATATATATATATATATATATATATATATATATATATATAATCACTTATTGCATAGATCAGACCAATTTTTGGCCGTAAATTTAATTTTCGGTAAATATTTATTTGAGAACAAAATACAGAAATATAAGAGACAACTGGGTTCTGAAAAGATATGGTCAATTTGAACAAAATATTTTCATTTCAAATAAAATGTCAAGCAAAAACAATTGCCTATTCCCGAGTGATGTCAAAAGGACAGTAGTACTTTTTCCATCATTTTGTAGCAAGGAGACAGACCTGAACTTCCTTTTTGCTTTTCAGTACACCAATCCCTTTCTGAAAAGGATTTACTCTAAAAGGAAAGAATTTGCTCCTAAGGGGAGCAAATTCTTTCCTTTTATAGACTAGATCCCTTTTCGGAAGGGATACAAACGCTTTCTCAAGAGTTGCCTCCTTTGAAAGTGCATCTATTCATTTTAACCCATTGTAGACTAAATAGACTCTCCTACATTGTATATTGGAAGAGTCCAATTTCAGTTTTAGGTACGTCCAGTTATGAGATTTACATATTCCTAGAGAAAAAAATGGCTTAACTATTTGCAAACAGTGGAGACCCTGATCAGGCGCCGCGTTCTGTGGCGTCTGATCTGGGTCTGCACTGTTTGCCAATTACCCTTTTACGGGTCTCCCGACTAAATGGGTTAAGAAAACATTACCTAACAATTTCTACAACAGTGAACAATACAAAGCTAGTAATATTTCATTAATTGCACAAGTTACAAGTTGGCCAAAAGTATTGCAAATCTAAACGAGCTTGTTAAAAGGATGCACGTCATGCAATTTGAGCTTATTCATTTGCGCACTTCTGGAGAAAATCTCACGAGAATCATTTTACCTTCAATGGTCATGAGGGTCAAACCTGGATGACAGATCCCAACCTGTTTCACTGGCATTAGTTATATATCCCAGGATTGTTTCGTATGCAAACTAAGCTTAATCGGTCGTACAGTTTCGAAGTTGTACGAGTATAAAAGTTTTATCACATATGTACGATATAGGCATGGTGGCCATCTTGGATGCCGGTGTCCAATACTGTTTGCAAGAATGAAATATAGAATTTTCGCAGAAATGTCGCAGTCACGGAAACCAACCCAGCAAACACACAACGTTGCAACAACGTCGTTACAATGTCGCTGCAACGTCTTGAAGTTGCAGCGACGTCGTAATGACCAACCCAGCAATGCAACAACGTCGTTACAACGTCGCTGCAACGTCAAGACGTTGCAGCGACATTGTAATGACGTTGTTGCAACGTTGTGTGTTTGCTGGGAACCTTCCCAAGGCACTGGATGATGTTTTAATTACATGAACTGACAATAGAAAACAGCACCTTGTCGAAAATAGAACAAACAAACGAAAACAGAACAAACAAACGAAATCAGAACACTCAAACAAAATCAGAACACTCAAACGAAATCAGAACACTCAAAGGAAATCAGAACAAAAAAATAAACTAGAACAAACAAACGAAAACAGAACAAACAAACGAAAGTAGAACAGACAAAACGAAAACAGAACAAACAAATAAAAATAGCACAAACAAACGAAAATAGAACAAACGAACGAAAATAGAACAAACGAAACGAAAATAGAACAAACGAAAACAGCAAACAAACGAAAACAGCAAACAAACAAAAACATAACAAACAAACGAAAATGAAACAAACAAACGAAGAGTATCTACGACAGAAGTAGCGTTTTGCAATGGTCAACAATAAAACCGTCGGGTGGTGGTGAGTGGGTTGAGGTACGACTTAAAGTTGTTTTATGGCTATCGGACTTCACAGTTAAATATGCCTGTTACAAGAGTTTACAATTTTGCATAAAAATTCCGGCATCCGGCACCCACAATGTCCATCATGATTATATATCGTCTCCAGAACTTTGCAACAGATGATGCTAATTTGAAAACTTTATTCCATATGAAGCTCCGCTTGAAATTTGGTTACAGCTGGCAGAGAGCTTTCTAGGAAGTCAGTTGGGTGACTCGACCATGTCCCCATTATAAGTATAAGCGTTGTTCCGTTTCAGTGGCAAAAACACAAAATGACCGATCGACAAAAACTGAATTCCCATTAACCCATTTATGTCGTGCGTCCCATAAAAAGGACACTGGCAAACAATGTAGACTCAGATCAGACGCCGCATAATGCGGCGTCTGATCAGTGTCTACACTGTTTGCATTAAATACAGAAATCACTACAAAGCATGATCATAATAAAAACTGACCAGACATCACTTGAACTGGAAATGGACCGGTCCAAAGAGTTAAGGTAGAAGAATCAACTCGGCATAAACGGGTTAACTTTGTAACAGTTTACTAATAATGTGCAAACTGGTTCAGGGGTTTAAGTCGTATTTATCATATGAATCGCAACGTGAGAAAACATGCTTTCTAATATGTGCGCCCAACGAAGACTCAAAATAGTCTGCGCAAACTTTGCATTCTTGGCTATCTAAAATGCTGCCAGTGAACATTCTTATGAGACTATGCGAATACGCAGGTTGATCGGAATCTTCGCTGGGGGCACATGTACGAAGGTACGGTTTTCTAACGTTGAGGCTCACACACACACACACACACACACACACACACACACACACATATATATATATATATATATATATATATATATATATATATATATATATATATATATATATATATATATATATATATATATATATATATATAGTCATGGTGGCCATCTTTGATAGGTGTTTTCAATTTATTTTTTTTCTATAGCTTATTTCCCAAGGATGCACAACACGCAGTTTGATCTCTATCGGCTGTGCGATTTTGGAAAAGTCAAATAAAGGTTTTACAATATACGAGTATTGTCATACCCGTCATTCTGAATGCTGGTGACCAATAAAGGTTGCAAAAATCTGAAAAAAAGTCTCAAGGATGCTGTACATGCAATTTGAGCTCTCGGCTAAGCAGTTTCACTGAAATTAACATTTACTCCAGCTTATAAATGGGCCGTGCCATGCGAAAACATGTCCCCGGGCATATGCACACAGCGAAGGCCCTGATCAGCCTGCGCATCCACGCAGGCTGATCAGGACCTTCACTGTCCGCTAACAGATAGTCCCCCAGAATGTACATGTATGAATGGAAAGCAAAGGCCTTGATGATAATTTTCGTGTACGCAGATCTTAATCTGCGCAATTTGCGCATGCTCGGAGGCACTTTTTCACTTGACGCGTTCCAAATATGATTCGCAAACATCACGAAAACATACCTATATAATTTCCACAATCTATGTTTTGAGAAGAAATTTGAAAAATATCGGAATTTTTATATGAAAACTTTCAGTTTTCGATGATGAAATTTTCAATACATTTGCATAGGCGTATTTACGATCTTGTCCGAAGACTTTAAAACCATAACGTTAACTCCCAAATAGTCTACTCTCAAAACGTCTACTCCCATCTGGTCTGCTGTCTCAAAACATCAACTCCTTTTGGTCTCCTGTGTCATAATGTCTGCTTTTATTTGATCTACACTGACAACAAAGGTTAATGACAATAACTACAGTATTTCAATATTACCATTAAATCTGTAAAGCTCTGTGAAAGCTACATAAATACATGTATATTTACTTCTGTAAAATACGAAAGGAAAGCAATATACATGTATTCAGATTATCAGAGGTTTTGGACTAGTAGATAAAATGGGTGTAACCGTAGACCAAATGTGTTTAGACGTTTTGGCACTATAGACCAAAATGGGTGCAGACGTTTCGACACAGCATACCAAATTGGAGTAGATATTTTGGCCCAGTATATCAAATAAGTGTAGTCGTCAAGTTTGGTACAGAAGGCCACATGAGAAAAAAGTTTTGGCACAGTAGTCAAAAATGGGAATAGACGGTTTGGCACAACAGACCAAAAGGAAGGGAATTAGATGTTTTTGCGTTTTCGTCTAAATGCGTGTTAGACGTTTTGGCGTGATAGACGAAATGGTTGTAGACGTTTTGACAAAGTACACCAAATGGGAGCAGACACTTTGACACAGTAGACGATATGGATGTATACATTTTGGCTCAGTAGACCAAATGTGAGTGGATGGTTTGGCACACTGGACCAAATGGGAGTAGACGTTTTGGTACAGTAGACAAAAAATGGGTGTAGTTCAGTTCAGTTTTCAGATTTTTAACGATGCCAGGCAACTGAGTCACATAGAGGAAGCGCCAGATAAATCTGGATTAGTTTTACTAGACTACCGGGTTGGCTTAAAACGGTGCCTAGTTATAATTCATAACTAGGTCACCTCGCCCAGACACGGAGTGCGTGCACATCCAGACCTCGTGCGTGTCCAGACCTCGTGCGAGAGTAGTAGTCCAGCCTGTAAGTTGCAGAATTTTGACGATCGGTCGAAAAGTTTGAGCTTTCAATCTCGTACCTAATGCGTGTCAATTCCGACTGCAGAATGCATTAGGCACACAGCTCTAGTCGAGAGTAAGGTGCACTCACTAGCCACATGTCAGTCAGTCAGACGCCGGAAAGGAAGCAAGATGGGTGTCCTCACCCAAAAACCGAGAGGGTGTCCTCACCCAGGTATCAAGAGGGTGTCCTCACCCAAATGTCTATTGGGTGTCGTCACCCAAGTCCGCGTGCCGCAAGTTTGACCTACTTAGGAGTAAGTCGTACCAAGGTAACTTGGCGGCACTAGACGAATAAGTGGTGGTCCTCCACCTCCCCCTAAGGGGTCACTGCACGATTGCTCCAGGATGTCGTACCAGTAGACTGAGTTTCGTTGTTTGACGCCTCTCTTGTATAGCTCTTCGATGTGCTCATACCAGATTTCGTCGTAGAACTTTGAATGGGTGTAGGCATTTTGGTACAGTATATCAAATGGGCGCAGACATTTTGGCACAATACACCGACTGGGAGTAGACGTTTGGCACAGTAGACAAATATGGGAGTAGACGTTTTGGCACAGTAGACCAATTGGAGTAGACGTTCTGACTTTGTAGACAAAACTAGTATAGACGTTTTGGCACAACAGACTAAATGGGAGTAGACGTTTTAACGTAGAAGAACAAATGGGTGTACACGTTTTAGCGCATTAGACCAAATGGGTGTAGACCAGATGTGAGCAGACGTTTTGAAAACAGACGACATGACACTACTCGTTCTAAAGATATTTCATGTGTCATTTAAAGGTTTTACTGGTAACGTCAGAACCGCTATCTGGAATGCTGGTTCCTGATACTTTTAGCGAACATTTAACCCCCCGTGAACCACACTCCCTGCCCCGGTCCCCGCCCCGCCCCCACACCTACACACACACAATAATGCTCCATGTTTAATTTGATAAAAAGCGGGATCTTGAGAAAAAAAATCGTTTGGAAACAAAATATGAAGCATATCCTATTTTAAGTCTTTGGTTGCTATGAAACCAACCAAAATGGCCGATCGGCATAAATAAATTAAAACTAAATGTCACCCAAATCAAATTCATATCACCTCAGTGGCTTCGGAGAAGTTTCAAAAGTGTGGACGAACGACGGATGAAAAGTGATCCAGAGCTTTCTGAACACATGCATTTCTGGGCATTGTTTAACCCTTATCCTGCTGATCACGACAACCCATACCTTTGCAAACAGTGTAGATCCTGATCAGATGGCTTCTTAGATCCTGATCAGGATCTACACTGTTTGTCATTCAGTTTGTGAATTTGAACGAAAAAATTATATGATGTAATCTGATTGGCTGGTAGTCAGAAATGGGTGTGGCTAATTAAATTATTCAGCAGGATAAGGGTTAATGATAATTTATGAACTCTACATATTCTCAAATGTTCGATGCTATCCCATGTCACTTCCTCTCTCCCCTGGCCTCCCACCTCACTGTCTCTAATTATGGAAAACTACCGGTCGAGCTAGACTAAATATTTCCATTCAGTATTGTTTATATACAGTGGTATTGTTGTTATTTTAGAAGAAAATATCATTTGTACTGAAACAGTAGGACAATGCCAAATATTTTTGTTATGTTTTGTTTTGTACTTGAGATACAATAGTTTAGTCAGTACAGCAAGTTAAACATGTCCGAATTTGTAGGGTCGCATTTTTTATTAATATTTAAAAACAGTACCGCAGGTTTCGTTCAGCGGTTGAATACTACTCTACAGATCACAAAAATAATTTTAACCCATTGTAGTCTGAAGACCCCTAAAAGGGTTATTTGAAAAATAGTGCAGAACCAGATCAGACGCCACAGAACGCGGCGTCTGATCAGGGTATCCACTGTTTGCAAATAGCTTAGCAATTTTTCTCTTGGAATATCTAAATCTTATAGACTGACGTACCTAAAATTGGAATTGGACTCTTCCAATATATAGTGTGGGAGAGTCTATTCAGTCTGCAATGGGTTAATGTATAATTTATAATCATCATCATCATCATCATCATCATCATCATCATCATCATCAACTTCTTCTTCTTCTTTTTCTTCTTCCTCTTCTTCTTCTTCTCTGCATTATTATTATTATATTACTACGGTGGACGCTCCGCTGAAGCTCGGACCCATCAATACTGATGGGTCCGAGGCTGAAGCTCACTTCTCAACAACAGACACCTCCCTTTTACAGCCCCAAAATGCACATTACAAAAATATATTTAAAGTCTTTTAAACAGCAGTCCGTTTGTTATTGTTCTCATGAGTGGCTTATAAAAAGCGACTGCAGACATATATGACTCAATTGCCATGTAGGGTTAACTCTTAAAACGCTCATCACGAAAACATGCCTATATAATGTTGACCCCCTTAAACCCCACTTTTATATAGTAAAACTGGGGTTTACAGGGGTAAACATTATTTTTCTTGTTTCTGCTCAAAATCATAGATTGTTGGTACTCGTTAGAACCGCCTCGCCGAGGCGGTTCTAACGAGTACCCATAATCTATGTTTTGAGCAGAAATAAGAAAATTTTAGAATTTTTATCGAAATATTTTCATATTTTGGGTGGTAAAATTTTCAGTATATTTGAATAGGCGTGTTTTCGTAATGGATCACAAATGCAGCAGACGACATTTTGATTTTTTTTTTGTGTGTGTGTGTATGTTTTCCAGAAAACACAAATATCTTGTGAGCAATTGTCTTATTTTCCATTAAGGTTGTGGGCAATTGTCTTGGCAATTGTCTTCTGAGCAACTGTCTTGTGAGCAATTGTCTTGTGAGCAAATGTCTGCGCACCTTTTTCCCCACTCCGGCTACTGAGACATTCCTATTTGGTTATTCGACGAAATGGACATTCGACTAACATCTGTCGACAAAGTGACCTGTCGACCTGTCTTTCGACGAAGTGTCGTGCACCGGTTCACACCTATGCAACCGACCAAAGATTTCAAACTATACTGTATACAGTATATTCACTCATCACGAAAACATGCCTATATAATTTTGACTCCATTAAACCCCACTTTTATATAGCAAAACTGGAGTTTAAAGAGGTATACACTATTTTTCTTATTTCTGCTAAAAAACATAGATTGTGGGTACTCGTTAGAACCGCCTCGGCGAGGTGGTTCTAACGAGTACCCACAATCTATGTTTTGAGCAGAAATATAAAAAAATATCAGAGTTTTTTTATCTGAAAATTTTCAGTTTTTCGGGGTGAAATTTTCTATACATTTGAATAGGCGTGTTTTCGTAATGCTGACAATGCGTGGCATACGACTGTGAAGCGGACATTTTTATTTTGCTGACTGATTACTATATAGTCGTAGCTGCCGTGTCAGGGCCATGAATATGATCAGATTCACTATAAATCTGTCTTTTGTCCATTACCATCCGACCTTTGCAAGCCCGATTTTCGCATCTCCAATATTCTCGATCACCACGTTTTCTATCCAACGTGTACCGATATCCCTGATAGCCTAGTTTGTCTTTTCCTTTGGTGCTAAGGTAAAACTCCATTTTGTTAGAACACACAAAATTTAATATACTCGTATCAAGTGTGATTTGAAAAAAAAAAAAAAAAAAAAAAAGGCAAGGGAAAACTAGACGAAAACAACTCAGATTGGTGGTGATTATTTATTTCAATTCAACTGAGTAACAACATTTTGAATACAACAATACGATTATAAGATTATAACTGTAACTGATTTTTACCATCAGTTTTAGTAATCACAGCTCACTACTTTAATGACCCTCGTCGGCTATAGCTTTGGTCGCTTGGCAACAAAGTCTCACTGTCTCGCGAGATGTAATTAGTGCAAACAACTTTCGACCATCTGTCGCACCTATGAAAAAAATGTCGACCAAATGGTCATTCGACGAAATGGACATTCGACTAACATCTGTCGACAAAGAACCTGTCGACCAACTGTCTTTCGACGAAGTGTCGTGCACCGTACTATTCGTTACAATCAGGCAAATCAACCAGTGTAGACCCAGATCCGACTTAAGGAAAGTTGTCTGGCTCTCCCCTGTTGGTATACCTGTTTCCCTTACTATCCATCCTCATCTGTCGGTATATTGTATGAAAATCGTGGCAATCAGAAATATCAGCCGGTGTAGACTCAAATCAGACGTGAGAATGTTTCAATATTAATCATATAAAGTTTATCTGAAGAGTTTTGGTCCAGATCTTGGTCTTTATATAGAAAAATAAGACGAAGACGACATCAGAAATGGAGAAGACGAAATGGGAATAGACGAAGTGGGAACATCACGAAAACACGCCTATATAATTTTGGCCCTCTCAAATCCCACTTTTATATAGTAAAACTGGGGTTTACAGGGTTATAAATTATCTTTCTTATTTCTACTCAAAAACATAGATTGTCGGTACTCGTTAGAACCGCCTCGACGAGACGAGGCGGTTCTAACGAGTACCGACAATCTATGTTTTGAACAGAAATATAAAAAAATATCTGAAATTTTGATAAAAAAAAATCCCTTTTTTGGTTGTAAATTTTTCAGTATATTTGAATAGGCGTGTTCCCGTAATGTCTTAAAACGCGTTAAAATCGCAAAGTCTGGTACCCATGATTTGGGTTAAAGGCAATACATAATATATGACAAATTTAAGATCACTTCTACAACATATCTTCTGCATTTAAGGACAGCGTTACCGAAACCATTTTGGGGCGGGTATTTGTCCTCTTTTAGGTTAAAAGGGGTGGGGAAATGTCCGGGTGGGTCAATGTCTGTACCCTTCCCCAAACCGACTGTATGAAAGGGAAAATCGAATTACTTCTGTCCTCAGAAGTTACTTAAACAGATGCAGAAAACATTAAAAATAGGATCAACCGGTCTTTGTCGGAAAATCTAGAGAAAAGGCATCAGGTGGAGTGAATCTATTACTGATTTCAGAAGGCGTTAACAACTAAGAGCCCAGGGGCACGTTTGCTTGACAGTTAGCGGTGTTAAGTCCAATTGTTCAATACAATTTACGGCTTCGTTGAAGGCGCGGAATTAGATTATCTGAGCACATGAGCAGCTTCTAGAAGTTTTGACACTTGACACATATTTCTGATAAAGTGAGAAGAGAAACTTAATAAAATTGAATTAGATATAAACTGAGGCTTATAATCCTACCAACGGGGCTATGACCCTCGAAACGACTAACAGGAAGAAAAGTGCTATATCATTGGCTAGGTGGCTTCAGCAAATTAATATCAGATTAAGAAATGGTTTCAACCTTTACCACGCTCAGAGCAAATTCAACAGACAACAATTTGATGATATTTTTTTCCCAGAAAATAGTTTGCATGAAAGGGTTAATTCTAAATATTGGGACACCTCCTAACCATACCTGCCCTAAAATTTTATACAATACCATTGCACTTTCAGTTTATGTATATAAAAACCTCTGGATGAGTGGCAAACAGTGTAGACCCTGATCAGACATCGCATTATATGGAGTCTGATCTAGGTCTACACTGTTTGCTCAGGCCTGTCTGTCCCAATACTTACGCTTATTACGGTATTTCAGGTTTAATGTCCTTTCTGAAGAGGGGTCAGCTCTAAAAGTAGAAGGGGCAAGGAGAGCACATTGTTTTTATTTTAAAACATGATCTCTTTTCAGAAGGGAGATACCGAGATAAACAGATTTTGACATTTGTCACCCTTGAAAGTGTATCAATTCGCCTTGAATAAACAAAACATATAACATTAATTCTTATTTTTATATTCACTTAATTTTTACATCTCTCTCTCTCTCTCTCTCTCTCTCTCTCTCTCTCTCTCTCTCTCTCTCTCTCTCTGGCTCTGGGGTATTAGTATAAAGTAAAAAAAAAGTCAACTAATTGCCAAAACTGCATGGATTTGAAATATTTTGTCCGAAAAGGGACGAAAACGAGAACAAATACACGATCTCAGCGGGCAAGCAATGTTGAAACAACTTTGTTTCAACATGATCAACTCTGCTTCAACGTTGAAACAATGTTGTTGCAACGTTATGTCCCTGCTTATTTCGGATTCATCATGAAAACATACCTATATAATTTTGACCCCCTTAAACCCCACTTTCATATAGTAAAACTGGAGTTTACAGGGGTATACATTATTATTTCTTCTTTCTGCTCAAACAAATAGATTGTGGGTACTCGTTAGAACCGGCCCGGCGAGGCGGTTCTAACGAGTACCCACAATCTATATTCTGAGCAGAAATATGAAAAATATCAGAATTTTTATCTGAAAACTTTCAGATTTTCAATATATTTGATATAGGTGTGTTTTCGTAATGTTTTTTGGCATTTAATAAACAACAGAAATGACCTCGAGTTGTTCCCTATTAAAATGAAAGATACACCATCTGATGTCAGACAATATGTAGCCCTATCTGTAATGTTATTTATTTCACAAGTCATCAATATTAATTCCGGAGGGTACACAAAGTTGTAACAACGTTGTTTTAACATTGAACCAATAAACCAATTTATCACATGACCGTCAAGTTATTCAGTGAAATAACCCATGTCATAAAAATCATATAACCACACGTGTTATAACACCTGCAAGGCTTCCCATTGGTTAGCCTAATTACCCTCATTAATATTCGTATTACACCGCTTATTGATAGCAACCAAGATGGTGTCCGCATTCGTCGATACAACTTTCACATTTTGGAACAGATCCTGCCTTCAGTTTTGAGATGATTTTGAGAAGAACGATAAATGTCAGACCGACGGAGAGGGGAAGACACAAAACAATGACACTGTGAATAACACGGCTACCAGAAATATTCATGGTGGTTAAAATTCAATGTTTTCCGGCAACATATTTGTAGGCACTCTCAACATCGATATCGTGAAGCCTTCAATGAAAAAAAAAAAAAAAAATAATAATCATCTTCTCAAAAAAAGCATTGGATGATGACATGACTCAGACAGTCAATAAATGTGTCATATCAAAATCCAAACTACAGTTAATAGTCTTGAAATCTGTCGTTTACTTGAGTGCGTCAAACACCGCATAAATCTGTATTGATCAAGGTCAATGACCTTTAAATACATGTATGACAGCTGATTGTGGGGGATTTCCCTATTGATTCTCAGTGACGTATTGACTCACTATGACGTTGTTCAATGGAATGTTTCGTTTTGAATAGATTTATTCAAGTGAAATTTTTATCAGCTCAAATAAAAATTATCATTATTTCCTTCAGTTTAACGAAGTAATAAATGGCATATTTATCTTGTTTCTAGTTATTTTCGGGGTAATCAAATAATATGCGAACTATATTTGTTGCGTAGTACTACTTAATCCTTGGTAGTGAGTTGTTCCGCTTAGCTATGGAAAGCCGTTATCTTTAAAAATATTTTTTTTTGCATATTTTGTCATCGGAAGGGCCATGTGATAAACAGAATCTTACATTCGTGGTCATTTAATATGAAATTTATGAAACTCGTTGGGTAATTTCGGTATTTTGCTCGCTAAAGCTCGCAAAATACCAAAATTACCCAAACTCGTTTCATAAATTTCATATTAAATGACCACTCATGTAAGATCCTCTATATATATGACGTTGAATTAACGCTGAAACGACTTTGATTTTTTTTTCAGCGTTGTATCTCTGCTGGGAAATGTTTCTGTATTTTCAACGTAGTATGTCTGCTAGAAATGTTTCATAATTTGATGACAAATAATGACGCGTCCGTTAAAGCTCATTTTGTATATGACTCAAATTACATAACAAAAAAAAAAAATCATGATGCTTCTATGTCCAGACCATTTATCTTCTTTTTATATTCAATCGTGTGTGTGTGTGTGTGTGTGTGTGTGTGTGTGTGTGTGTGTGTGTGTGTGTGTGTGTGTGTGTGTGTGTGTGTGTGTGTGACTACACAATGTTTATAATTGACATCATTATGACATGTATGTATTGTCTTAACCCAAATCATGGGTGTAGTTGTGTATTCTATTCTATTTTATTTCCAAGTTGGCACAAGGCGTTTACACAACGTCGCATCAACGTCGACACGACGTCATGACTTTACATTTCCTCTGGGTTTGAACGCTTATGTCTGTGATTACCAATGCCAATAACAACTTCAATACGCCCACTATATGGTCTGTAACAGAAAAAGAAATAAATGAGTTCAACCAGGACGAACGTTATTATTATCCCAGCATGCACACAACGTGGACAGAACGTTGTGTCAACGTTGATTCAGCAAAAATTGTAATCAACTTTGAAAAAACTACATTGTTTCAACATTGGATGCATTGTAATGATTAAGTACAGGACTGCCGCTTTAAAGTTGTTTTTTTTTTTTTGTGTGTGATATTTGATACAGAAGTATTATTTCTCAATGTATTATTTCGGCCGCATCATCCGAAACGTGTCAGCGGGCATATGAAGACAGTGAATGCCCAGATCAGCCATCCGCGCAGTCTGATCAGGACCCTCACTCATCACGAAAACATGCCTATATAATGTTGACCCCCTTAAACCCCACTTTTATATAGTAAAAGTGGGGTTTACAGGGGTATACATTAATTTTCTTATTTCTGCTCAAAACATAGATTGTGGGTACTCAATAGAACCGCCTCGCCGAGGCGGTTCTAACGAGTACCCACAATCTGTGTTTTTGAGCAGAAATAAGAAAAATATCAGATTTTTTATCTCAAAATTTTCATTTTTTTGGTGGTAAAATTTTCAGTTTATTTGAATAGGTTTGTTTTCGTTATGTGTCCGTCCACTAACCAATGCCGCTAAGAGAATCATTGGATACTACAGAATGTATAAATGGAGAGCAAAGACCCGGATGAGACTGTTTTACAGGTTGATGTAAATCCCCACTTTATGCACATGCTAGAAGGCACTATTTCGCTTGACACGGCTCATTTATTCATCAATACTGAAATTACAGAATACAACAGAATGTTTCAGTTCCCTTTAGATTTCTGACTCATCTCAAATTACCTCTAAAGAAATGATTATAAATCTTAACTCAGACTGATAATATAGCGAACACTTGGGGGATTATGAAGAAGAAACAAATACTTAGATCAATAATATAGTAACGCACAGGGTGATCGGCATCACATTTCGCGCATGCGCTTTAAGCTGTCTCGCCGACAGACTGCTTTCTCAGCCTTGAACTACACGCACATGTGTTTAGACCAGAGATCTATACAGAACCCAATATCTGTCTTGTATATGGACTTTTTGACTGGTATTTTGATGCGAAATTCAGTGTTTTTTCTGTCTTGAGATATTTTAAAACAATAACTTTAGGTAAGACAATATTTTATCTTAAGAATCTAATGCAATATGCAGTCAGCTTTCTACAATCCGTGAATATAATTATTTAGGCAATCGATCGGGCGCTCTGCATTAACAGAGTATATTGGCTGATAAACAAAGCCATGTGTTTCTTTTTTCGATGATTTATATTTATTTCAAGCAAAATACCGTTTTTGCGCCAAATATTAGGACACCTTAACTTGTACCTATTTCTAACACTTATCTTGTTGGATAAAATTTCAGCAGATGACATTTTGAAATAATTTCCTTAGTTTTTTTTTTTTTTTTGCTAGAAAATAAGATTTTACATTTTATGCAATTAGGAGACAATTTGCACTTAGTGTCAGACCCTGTTTTCTACCTAAAATAAGAAAAAAATATAACCAGATTGTAAAAGCCGATAACATGGTAAATGCTAAAATTGAACATATAAATTAATTACCTGTTGATGAGTCTAAGTTGAGTGGCCACACAGTGTAGGTCCTGATAGACAGCGCGCTCGGCCCAGTACTTAGAGTAAATAAGGTAGGTACTGCAAGCGTTTTACCGATCCAGAATCATAGCTAGAAGGTATCAGGAATATTTTTCCTTATCATCACGAAAACATGCCTATATAATGTTGACCCCCTTAACACCATTTTTATAAAACTGGGGTGTACAGGGGTATACATTATCTTTCTTATTTCTGCTCAAAAACATAGATTGTGGGTACTCGTTAGAACCACCTCGCCGAGGCGGTTCTAACGAGTACCCACAATCTATGTTTTGAGCAGAAATATGAAAAATATCAGAGTTTTTGTCTGATTATTTTGATTTTTTGGGTGATAAAATTTTCAGTATATTTGAATAGGTAAGTTTTCGTAATATTCTCCACAAAAAAAAAAAAAATGTTGTTGGTACTCATTAGAAGTGCCTCGGCGAGGCACTTCTAATGAGTACCAACAACATATGTTTTCATGGAGAAATAAGGAAAATATCAACACTATTTTGGTTGGGAAAAAAAAAAAAGCTTTTTATCTAGAGCTGTGGCATTGCTTTGTCAAGATTATGTAATATTGCTTTTCAAATAGGATGAGCGTTTTAACAAAATGTAATGAATTACTGTGTAAAGACTGAATTGGCGTTACTCATAAGAGATTAATTTTATTCAAATACATTTCATTATGAAAATCTGTTAACAAGGGCGTGTAAAGAATGCAGCTTGATCTGGATTAAGGTCAATCGATACTCTTTCAGGGGAGGTAAATCTGTCAAATTTGTTGTTTTTCTCCCCTCTGTAAAGGGTCTTCTCTATAAAATAAAATATTACCAGGAATTTGTTTCCAGTGGGAGCAGATTCTTTTCTCTTAGAGTAGATCTGTGTCATAAGGGGCTTCGTAGTCAAAAAAATCAAAGAAGACACAAAAGTTGTCTCCCTTGTAAAAACGAAACTTCAAAGCAGTGTATGGATTACCCTGAAGTAGAAAAAAGACATTGGCAATATGTGAGGCGCTACGTACCTTCGGACATTGCCGCCCAACGAAGACTCAAATCAGACTGGGCATCTCCTCAGTCTGATCAGCCTTCGTCGTCCGCTTAAAGAAACATTGCGCGCACCCTTGGCTATCCAAAATGTGCCCAGTGAAGATTCAGATCAGACTGCGCGGATGCGCAGTCTGATCTGAATCTTCGCTAGGCGTACATATACGAAGGTACATTTTCTGACGTCACGGTTACTATGGGGATATGCGCTACAAGTAAAGGGTTCTTACGTTATCTGGGACTAGTACCTGCTCACCATGGTATAATCTGATCATGACCTCAGAGATCATGACCTTCTATGTTCAGGGATATATTTTACTCACTCTGTAAGTGGGTAACGTAGTCTCTCATCAGTCTGTGCAGATGCGCATGGTGATCTGTGCCTTTGTTGTCTACATGTAGTAGAAGGATCCTGTTCAGGCGTTACGCAGTATATGTGAACAGGGAAGCCATGTAACAGCTTGCCCATCCACTTTGTTTGCTTACGGCTTTCCTTTTATCCGCCTATCCATATGTAGCCTTTAGCTGTCTGAATTTAACACTTAGCAGGCGATATTTTAAAATACTTCTCATTTTTTCTTGAAAGGAAAAAGGAGACTTGACATTTCAACAAATCTTTTTGAGACATATTGGATGAAATGATTAGCAGAAGTTGCAAATAAAAAAGCCAAAACACAACAAGAACCCATACACTCACGCAGACGCACATACGCATGCGCACGCAACAGTGTGCATTGATTGTCACCTGCTTATGTAAGGTAGGACCGCGAGCAGGCCTATCAATGTTGTTACTCGTCTATGTCCGTATGTCCGCATATGACCTGAAATTACCGAGTTGTGAAGATCCAAGAACGTTCTTCCAGGGAACATTCCAAGATTTCTGTGCTTTCGTTGGCGTGATAGCCTGTGAAAAAGTGGCTAAAACAGGGTTTAAAATGATAGGCATGCTACTTGGCAGAAAAAGCAATCTACAGGGCTATCCTTGTATTATAATGTGTTATTACCTTTGTACAAAGAAAATAAAGTTCATTACGAAAACACGCCTATACAAATATATAGAAAATGTCATCTCCAAAAACTGAAAATTTGCTGATGAAAATCTCTCATATTTTTCCTATTTCTGCTCAAAACAGATTGTGGGTACTCGTTAGAACCGCCTCGACGAGGCGGTTCTAACGAGTACCCTAACGAGTATCCTAACGAGTACCCACAATCTATGTTTTTGAGTAGAAATAAGAAAGATAATTTATACCCCTGTAAACCCCAATTTTACTATATAAAAATGGGGTTTGAGGTGGTCAAAATTATATAGGCGTGTTTTTGTGATGGGAGTAAACCGACTTTAGCACGTTGTTGGAAAATTAAGCCGAGGACAAAGTGATTGATGTGTACCTAGAACAGAGGGCTTAATATGTCCTGCTGAATGTTTCTAACTCGCATGGAAAGCAAATCCTGTTTTCTGAGAAAAAGAAAATAAGTAAATGTTTAAAATGTCGGCCTGTTGCTGTTATTTAAGACTAACAGGCAAAAGATTTTTGGACCGACTAGACAGTCTAGGGAAATGGTCTTTCTGTAGAATCTGTCAACGAACAGAGAACGCGCTGACCCGACTGTATGGATGTTGTTCACTTCGCTTTCACGACTTCGTTAAAGTCATTTTCTCCGGGGACGGGTCGAACCTGTGTGTACATATATTTTTATCCTGTTTATAATAGGATAATATAACAGGATATTAGGGCTGTTCATACATAACCGCTCGACTGCCTCTATACATCCAGTCCCATTTATCGTTTTTCGCGGTGGAGATCTGGCACATGGAAAATCGATTTCAGCTGTTCTTCAAGCGTTAAAATAATGATCCCGAACACAAAATCAGTCATAATAGTCTGGTATGTGTCTACAGCCACGACCGATCAGCTTGCGCCTGCGCGCTTGTCTGACATTGAAGTCTTCACTTCGCAGTATGGAATATCTTAGAACTTTGATCCGACTTCGCCGAAACGCATGCTTGTTTGAGATCCCTGAGTTTCTCAATCTACTAGTCTGGGAATTATTATGGTTCGACTCCTATCGATTTACCGTAACGTAAGAAATATACTCTTATTCCACTATGTTAACCCAAAGAGCGCTATGAAAATTGCAGCAGACGACAACATTCTATTTTAGCCAGCGCACGCAAAACTTACAATAGAGCCGCATCACGAAAACATGCCTATATAATTTTGACCCCCTAAAACCCCACTTTTAAAACTGGGGTTTACAGGGGTATACATTCTCTGTCCATCAATATAATATACAGTCGACTCTCGTAATCTCGACTACGCTTATCTCGAATAACCACTTATCTCAAAGTGAAGACTGGTCCCTTTTTTACACATGGAAATCCAAATATTGTGGATTTTTTAATATATATCTCTTACTTCAGGAGTCGAATTTCATATTCATTTGTGAAATGTTTCGAGTATTTTTCCACAATTGTCGGGGTATGGATATCTCGAAGTATTTCAGAGAGCCCCTTGGACTTCGAGATAACGAGAGTCAGCTGTATATGATTATGTAAGTCAGCAAAGGCTCTGATCAGACTGCGAATTAATAGGCTGATCTGCGCGTTCGTTTCACGCAACTGATTTACGGACCATGTTCTCTTTTTACGGACAAATCACGTGGGTTTGGGGCAGAACGGTTCTAAGTGTCTGCATGGCTCAGTTGTAAGACAGCAACGACCTTTCTGGGCTCAAACATGGCGGTTACCACTTTAGTCCCGCTGTAGCCATATCATATGCTCCTACAAAGTGTGAAGAGTTGTAAAACTATGACAGCAGATAGTGTGTATGCGGTTGTGCGGTCTGACGTTTGGCATTTTAACCCTTACAGCGCCAAGAAAACCTGCATCTGAAAATGTCGTCTGTTTGTGTCGTCTGCTGAATATTTTTGCAAACTTTTCAACCTATTTTTGCATACAGGCAAACAGTGTGGACCCAGATCAGACTGCTCAAGGAGCAGTCTGATCTGGGCCCACACTGTTTGCAGAAATGACTTTTAAAGTAACGGGCAGAAGACAAAGCAGACGACAATAGTCATGACTGGCGCTTTAAGGGTTAACTATCACACATCTGGCAATGTGGTACATGTACTTGTTACCCATGATGATGTTTCTCATGACATATCTCAGAGTGACATATGATCTTCCTGTCTCAATCCTCAGACTAAACCTGGCATTTATTTGTTATAGAATACTTTTGCCAAAGGAAGAGTACTTGGTGATAGTCATTACGAAAACATGCCTATTCAAATATACTGAAAATTTTACCTGTAAAAATGAAAATATTCAGATAAAACATTCTGATATTTTTCATATTTCTGCTCAAAACATAGATTGTGGGTACTCGTTAGAACCGCCTCAATGAGGCGGTTCTAACGAGTACCCATTGAGGCGGTTCTAACGAGTACCCACAGTCTATGTTTTTTAGCAGAAATAAGAAAAATAATGTATACCCCTGTAAACACCAGTTTTACTATATAAAAGTGGGGTTTAAGGGGGTCAAAATTATAAAGGTGGGTTTTCGTGATGACTAGGATACTTTTTCCCATTTCTCCATAAAAAGATATGTTGTGGGTTAACATACGAGGCGCTTCTCATGAGTACCCACAACGTGTGTTTTTATGGAGAACTAGAGAAACTCATCTCAGAATTATTTCTCCCTTCTCATTGTCTCCCTTCCGCTAATTCAAGAAGGGCAATTGTCATTTTCTGGCGAAAGAATGTGCACAATACTGCTTAACTGCTTAGAGGACTAAGCCTGCCCAGTAAACGTGTGGTTAGGTAAACTGACCGCGCTCGACATGATACCATTAGGTTGACTGGGCCGTAAAACCTCAACACAAACAAACATCATCAAATGCTCCTCTGTATTAGTAATGACTCGATTTTCCTGTATCAGGCAACAGACTAACCTGGCTAAGTGTGGCAATGACGCATTATATATATATATATATATATATATATATATATATATATATATATATATATATATATATATATATATATATATATATATATATATATATATATATATATATTCGAGATCGAATTTTTTTGCAATGTTTATATGCTCCACATACTGTTAGAACTCAAACCTGCGAGAATAAAGAATTTGATTTTGAAGAAAAAATAACAACAAACAACTTTTACCGAGCATCAGCAATATTATATAATACGTTGCATCTTAGGATTACATAACTACTTAGTATCGGACGTAACATGTGGGGGTATTTACTGTGGGCACGTTCTTCGTTGTGACTCATCAAGATCGATCGTGGCCGATCCAATATAGGCCACACGTTGTGTTTGGGATACCGACGTTCTTTCGAATCAGAGCCATCAAATAAGTGATTGGCTACAGAGTACTAATACAATCATGCTTAGCGCTCCATAAAAGGGACACTGCCGAACAGTAGATCTTCCGAATGCGGCGTCCGGTCAGGGTCAACATTAAGTAAAAACAAACCAGACACCTTAAATTGTAAATGGACCAGTCCAAAGGGAGAGGTAGAGAAGTCCACTTGGCATAAATGGGTTAAAACCAGCATCAATTCACTGGTATTTAACATTGCACAGACTGTACCCACAGGCTGCTTTTCTGAATTCATGACTGCTCAGGTATCTCCAGAAATTTGTCCTAGACATGGGTAGTCCGAGCCACTGAGGTTTAACCATAGCGCCGGGTTAAGAGGCACATTATGTTACCTTAGGGATGTCTTGTTTGATCTTCTATAAAATAACGGTTTGTTGAGGCGATTCTGATGAGTACTGTACACATAACATATATTTCATGATAAAATAAGAACATTGCCCTAAAGTATCCCTAAATATTTGTTTTCTTTAGAATTCTTTAGAATAGGGACACCAAAACGAATGCGAATCAGCCATGGCAAACGAGCGTTCGAGTCAGTGAAGTTTTACTATAACAACAAATTTACATGTCCTAGATCAATTTATTTGCATGGAAACTTCCCAGAGGGCACATAACGTTGAAACAACGTCGATTCAACGTTGTTGACGTTGAATCAACGTTGTTTCAACGTTGTGTGCCTGTTGGATTATCTCTTTAGTATTTGGAAATAAACTTCCCCACGATATGTATTGTTTTAGTCCATAGCACAATGTATATGCAGTTTATATATGATTTTAAGGATTTCGAACCAAGATAACCATAATCTTAACCCTTGTCCTGCTGAACCCGGATATACCCTGCCTTTGCAAATAGTGTAGATCAAAGAAGCCAACTGATCTTGATCTGAACTGTTTGCCATTAAATATTGGAATTAATAGCAACAACCCGGATCAAGTAATCTGATTGGCTGAACAATAGAAGTTGGCTTGGCATCTTAATTTATTCAGCAGGACAAGGGTTAATGCTTAATAAGCTTGGTGTTAAACGTAAGCTTTCAAGTTTAGCTTAACATATGAATGAAAGACTTTGTTGTGTAAAATCTCTTAACATTAAACATGTCTGTAGAGCGGTTATGACCTTACCAGTAAAATTTTTAAACGAGACATGAAACATCCTTAGAACGATTGATGTCATGTCGTCTGTTTTCAAAACGTCTCTCACATCTTGTCTACTGGGCCTAAACGTCACCATTCATTTGATATATTGTACCAAAACGCCTACACCCATTTTTGTCTACTGTGCCAAAATGTCTACTCCCATTTGGTCTAATGTGCCATAACGTCTACACCCATTTTTGGTCACTGTGCCAAAACATCTACTCTCATTCGGTCTTCTGTGTCAAAACGTGTCAAAACCCATTTCGTCTACTGTGTCAAAGCGTCTGCTCCCATCTGGTGTATTGTGCCAAAACGTCTACACCCATTTGGTCTAAAATGCCAAAACATCTACTTACATTTGATCTATTGTGTCAAAACGTCTTCCATCATGAAAACATGCCTATATAATCCTGACCCCCTTAAACCCCACATTTATATAATAAAACTGGGGTTTACAGGGGGTATACATTATTTTTCTTATTTCTGCTCAAAAACATAGATTGTGGGTATTCGTTAGAACCGCCTCTGTGAGGCGGTTCTAACGAGTACCCACAATCTATGTTTTGAGCAGAAATTTGAAAAATATTTGAATATTTTGTCTGAAAATTTTCAATTTTCGGTGATTAACTTTTCAGTATATTTGAATAGGCATGTTTTCGTAATGTCCCATTTTTTGACTGCTGTGCCAAAACGTTTTCCTCAGGTGGTCTTCTCTACCAAAACGACTACACCCATTTGATATACTGTGCCAAAATATCAACACCCATTTGGTCTACCCTACCAAAACGGTATACTGTGCCAAAAGGTCCACACACATTTCGTCTACAGTCTGAAATCATCTGCTCTCATTTGGTCTACTGTGCCAAAACGTGTATACCCATTTGGTCTGTTGTGCCAAAACTCTTCTACTGTAACTCCCATTTGGCCGGCTGTGTCAAACAGGCATTTGGTGTATAGTGCCAAAACGTCTAAACGTCTAAAAGTGATATATATATATATATATATATATATATATATATATATATATATATATATATATATATATATATATATATATATATATATATATATATATATATATATATATATATATATATATATATATATATTTTGCACATTGTTTCCTTTAATTTGCAAAGAAAACACGTTTTGTTGGTGTTCATTAGAAGCACCTCGGCAAGGCGCTTTTAAAGAGTACATACAGCGGATGCTTTTGAAGCATTAATAAAAAATCCTCTCGTCTCCAACTGAGGCGCAACGTCAGAAAACGTACATTCAGACATGTGCACCAAGCGAAGATTCTGATCAGACTGCGCAAATGCGCAGACTGATCAGAATCTTCATTGGGCGTATTTTGGATAGTCAATGATGCAAAGTGTCAGACTGCGCAGATATTCAGGCTGATTTGAGTCTCAGTTGGACGCATATGTCGGAAGGTACGATTTCTCCTATTGCGGTTCCAATATCAGCAAAGTTTCCGATCAGATTTAGTGTATTCTTCATCGAGTTTTGGTCTGTCTTCCTGGTTGCATATGCGCCGCCCAACATTTCTTCTCTCATCGTGGGCGTTTAGGAAGTTCAGAACTTGTCTACCACACCTACCGTAAATATTCGGACAGACAGGCGTGAAAAGTCAATGTAGACACAGATCAGATGCCCCAGAACGCGGTGTCTGATCGGGATATACACTGTTTTTTACCCATCTAGCACATTTTAGATCAGCTAGTGAAACTCGCCAAGGGTTCCGCCAAGAGTCGTTATAACATATGCGAACAGCACAGGTTCCGGCGAGACTGCGCGGATGCACAGTCTCGCCGGAACCTTTGCTGTTCGCTTACGTCGGCGGTAGGCCGATGGGAAACTAGACTTGTGGGCTCTTTAAGGGTCAGGGCATACGCACTGAAAGATGATTCGACAGAAAGTCCGATGGTTCATTTTCTCACATTTCGGATCAGATAGCAAAATGGAATGTCAAATTTAAAAAAAAAAAAAAAAAAAAAAAAAATTCAAGTATGATAGGAAGTTAAGGTGTCCGAATACTCGTATTTTGAGCAAAATACAATGTGAACAAGGATGTTGAACAATGAAAAAAAAAATAAATAAAAAATAACCCATAACAAAACAGAAACAAAACAAAAATGCTCACAAAGAAGAAGCCAGCAGGTATGTGGTCTGTGACTTGTGAAAATGAGACTTATCGCGTATGTTAACAGCAAAATCCCGATGGGCCTGCACACTCACGATCAGGTCGTTATGTATGCTTTTAAACTGAATCACAAGATATAATAGACTATATAAAGAACAGCGAGGGCTCTGGCAGATTCAGAAAACGTCCCTTTGCTATTCGCATACTCATGTATTAGCAATTCTCTCACGTTGCAGCCATGATTTACGCAGAACTAATTCCAGGTACCGCAACCTAAGGCATCTCATAAAAGAGCAGAGGACTTGTTAAGGAGGAGTATAAGGTGATACTTCTGAAGTAAATTAATCTATCTCTTTTCTCCATAAAACATGTTGTTTTACTCATTAGAAGCCCACGTCGAGGCGCTTCTAATGGGTACCCACATGTTTTTTTTTTTATGAACAACTTAACCCTTGTCATGCTGAATAAATCAAGATGCCACGCCCACTCCTAATTTCAAGCCAATCATATTACTTGATCGGGGTTTTTGAAAGAAATTTCACATATTTAATGAGAAACAGTGCAGATCCAGATCAGTTGGCTTCTTCAGAAGCCAACTGATCTGGATCTACACTGTTTGCTACATGTATAACAGGGCATGTCGTGTTTCGCAAGAGAAGGGTTAAGCAAAATATCCAGAATGATCATCAATTACTCGTACTGAACTAGTTCTCAGGATAATGGTTATCAATGAAAAAAAGTCGGTAAGTAAACAAAATATCCAAAATATCTTCGCAGGTAAAGAGTCATGTTTGGCAGAATCTGCTGTCATGATTAGCTATTCCAACCCACACTACGTCTTCCGGCATTGTTTACAACTGAGAAAAGGAATATACTTCAGAGAATAAGTTTAGGATGCTTATCGGTCTGTATAACTTCTGCGATTTGATAACGTAGACTCGGGGGTTGTGTGTGTGTGTGTAGTGGGGGAGGGGTTGGGGGGTTGGGTTCATTGTCAGTTTTATAGTTATGATGAGTTGCTTATACATAAAGTAAAGGAAAACAAAAAAATTTTAATGAATAAAATTGTTTGCGATTCAAAGTTAAGGCTTATTCCCAAGCATGAATACGTCTCATATTTTAGGGACGGTCTGCCAAAAGGGGCGGTTGCCAAATCGCCACCAGATTTAACATACCGCATTTCGACATTTATTTTTTGGGGGCGGTTGCTATATCGCTACCAGATAGAACATACTACATTTCGACCATCCATTATCCTGTAACTACCAGGCTCATCACTACCTAACAATCCCGGGGCGGGGGGTGGAGGGGTGGGGTGCGGTTGCCAAACCGCCACAGATTTAACATACCACACTTCAAAAATCCGTTTTCCTGTTACCACCAGCCTAATAACTACCTAATAAATTGTTCCCTATTTTTTTTTTTTTTTTTTTTTTTGAGTGGGTGGAAAGGTGACAGGGAGAGGGTGGATACTCCCAGTCTAATAGCTACCTAGCAAATAGTTCTCTGCTAACGCTGGTTGCGCTAATTCTGCATTCAAATATATTAGCCTTATACATTCTGATGCTTATAAATAGCGAATAAATAAGAAAAAAAAAAATACATTTTTAAACCTTTAAGAAATGATATTTTAATCATATTGACTACAGTATTGACGGACGGATATGAATACACCAGTAAAACGCGCCAAATCAACAGCGTTGAGTAAAAAGTGTAACCCGAGCCTCGATCGTATTAAAAAAGAAGAAAAAACAAAAAAACAAAAAAACAAAAAAAAAAAAAAAAAAACTAACGAAAAGGACTTTTTCCACCAAACAAACAGTTTTACAAGGGGATATAGGGTACCGAAAATGACTTTCATCTCAGCATAAATCCCAGTCAGTTCCTGAAATCTATAGAAGTTCAGGGAACCTCTTTCCACCCCCTTGCCCCCCCCCACCCGCACCCCATCAGCGCTCTGGGTGCTTTGATTTTAATCCTTTCAGTAGTGTTTGGAGTGGCAAAAGTCCCCTTCCTTGTACAGTAGCTTGATATTTTAGCTCACCAGAGCCTAAGGCTCCTGGGCAGCCTTGCCCAAGGCTTAGAAATATACATATATATTTTTTGGCTTATTGAGCTCTGTGGCTAGTCTACAGATAATATGGTCTGGATTTCTCAATATATTTCAGAGACAACCACAGAAGAAAAGTTCACCCATAGACTAGCTAAACATTGACTCAAAAAGTAGAATGTAAATGAAAAAAAAAAAAAAAATAAGTAAACAAAAAGTGACAAACATACTTATATATTGGCCTAGTAGCTAGGCTAGCTCCTGGGGAGCTTATAAGATAGGGAGTGGTACGTCGCCCGTGGTCGGCATCAGTGTCGGTGTGGGCGTCAACATTTTCAAACGATATCTTCTACGAATCTGTTAAGCCAATTGAAACAAAATTACATGTAGAGCCTCCATGGGGTTGGAGAACAAATATTTGTTCATAATGACTGGGCCACTTGACCAAGATGGCCGTCATGCCCATATATGGTAAAACCGTTTAAAATATTCTCAAGAATCGAACGGCTGATGACCTTGAAACTTGATATGCAGCTTTAGGGTATTGGACTCTACCTCCTGCAAGCTTGTTCAAATTGTTGACCTTGACCTATTTTACTGCAAGTTCAAAGTCGGTCATTTGGGCTTTTGTATGGGAAAAAAGGCAAACGGTGGATTTTTCTTGAAGATATTGTAGCCTATGACATCCAAAGTTGATCTATGCAATCACATAAATGATTTTTTTTATAAATACCAAGTTTGTTCAAATGATGATCCTTGGTTGATCTTGACCTATTTTACGGCAAGGTCAAATCTGGTTACTTTGGCTTTTGTATGGAGAAGAAAAACTGTGAAGCTATTGTAGCCTATGACATTCAAAGTTGATATATGCTATCACCAAAATAAACATTTCTAACTACCAAAGGTCAAGGTCATTTACTGACATTTGTCATGGATGCCCCAGATTCAGTATTTGTATCTTCTCCTCTAAAACTGCTGGGCTAATTGAAACCAAATTACACGTGGAGCCCCTGAGGGAAGGGGAATGGAAGTTTGTTCATGGGATTTGGGTCAAATGATCAAGGTTTTCGCCATGCCCATATATGGTAAAAACATTTTGAAAAATTTCCTCTCAGGACTTGCAAGGCCGAAGATCTTGAAACTTGGTTTGCAGCATTAGAGACTATGGCCCTACTGGGTTTATTCAAATGGTGACCTTTGGGTGACATTGACCTATTTTAAATATAAAAAGCAAGCAACTTATATCAAAATTCAAATACTGAAAAACAGAATTTAGAAAGTACAAAATGCAGGTTCTGAATGCAAAAGGGTGAAGGTTGAGGAAGCGGACTCATAGCTACAGATAAGAGAGGGTATCCACATAATATTTTTCTTATTTCTCGACGAAAACATATGTTGTGGGTACTCATTAGAAGCGCTTCGGCGAGGCGCTTCTAATGAGTACCCACAACATATGTTTTTATTGAGAAATAAGAAAGATAACAGCAGTTTTCGGATGAAAAAAGTGCCTTATCTTTTGCTATGGGACTTACTCGCCCACTTGATCTCTGGTGAACGTAGGAGCCCATGGGCCTCTTGTTTTCTGATTACTATAATGAACAAAGACGACGTTGTCATTTTAAACTGTAACATAAATTGTTAGTTGATACACTTGGTAGATTTTTCGACATGCTTTACAAGGGAGATAACTTTTGTGATTTCCTGTATGCATTCCTGGATACTAGGTCCCTCGGCAAAATAAGAGGATGATAAAATAGACGTTGATCAGATGCCGTGTTTTACAGTGTCTGATCTAGGGCTGCACTGTTTGCTATGGCTTTTGTTTCCGAATACTTTTGATAAATATTGTAACTGGAAAATTCCAACCGACGTACAATTTTTGCTATGAATAGCTCTCATTCATTAAAAAAGCGATGACCTCTGATACTGTTCTGTAGAGCCACGCAATCGCTGGAGATAAAATAGCAACAGCAGGGAATGTTTCCAAGTTACTGTCAGTGTCGGAGACGAACCATTTATTAGCTTTGTTGGATTGTGTTTAAGGCTTAACACTCTGGGTAAAATTTTCAGCACACAACATATTGAAGTATTTCCTATTTTTCTCAGGAAGCAGGATTTGACATTTGATGCAAATTGTCCAGAAAACAGGATCTGACATTTTATACAAATTGCCTGCATTTGAGACAATTTGTATAAAATACTAAATCCTGTTTTCTGGGAAAAATAAGAAAAAATATCACCAATTTATTGTCTGCTGAAACGGCCTAGAGTGTGCTAAAGGTTAAAAAAAATGATCTTCGATCTTGAAAGGTCTTGTACTTTAATTAGCACATTATTTCTAAAAGTTTTAATGAATGAGAAATAGTTAAAGAAATAAGTATTCTTGCCAAACGATATATGAGCCATGAAAGTCAAGGCCAAGGATAAGCTGAATAAGCAAGGAGAAGTTAGTTTGCTTTTCGCTTTTTACGTCAGTCAAACAGTTCATGCCATATGCAGACGAAATGAATGTCTGCATATGGCATGAGCTGTTTGATTGACGTAAAACACTCACTCATTTTCTAACTCACTCACTCGCTCACTCACACACTCACTCACTAATGTACTCAGACACTAAACAGTAAAAGCATGGAGCAGACCTATTATCGAAAAGCGAAAAGCGAAAAACGAAAAGCGAAAAGCGAAAAACAAAAAGCTAAAAACAAAAAGAATCTTGACTTGACCAAATGAACGTCTGCATATGGCATGAGCTGTTTGATGAACGTAAAACACTCACTCACTCACTTTCTAACTCACTCACTCAGACACTCACGTATTAATGTACGCAGATAACAGTTACAACATGACACAGACCTATGATCGAAAAGCGAAAAGCGAAAAACGAAAAGCGAACAGCGAAAAACGAAAAGCGAAAAACAAAAGGAATCTTGACTTTGACCAAATGAACGTCTGCATATGGCATGAGCTGTTTGATTGACGTTATACACTCACTCACTCACTTTCTAACACACTCACTCACTCAGACACTATTCATGTACGCAGATAACGGTAACAACATGACACAGCCCTATGACCGAAAAGCGAAAAACGAAAAGCGAAAAACGAAAAGCAAAAAGCGAAAAGCATGCTAACTTCTGAAAGACGAAAAGCAAAAAGTGAAAAGCGGAAAGCAAACTAACTTCTGAAAGACGAAAAGCGAAAAGCAAACTAACTTCTGAAAGACGAAAAGCGAAAAGCAAACTAACTTTTGAAAGACGAAAAGTGAAAAGCGAAAAGCAAACTAACTTCTCTTTGCTAACTGAATACAAGTATCCGCCCATTCTGAGATATTTGAGAACATATCAGTTTGGCGACCGGTGAGAACCCAGTACTTTGACTGTCCCTTACCTTTTCGTAATATGGGCTATAACCCTTTCATTCCTGAGTTTATGAAATGGATTCTTCCATCTCCGAATTAGATCTAAGCCATTGTTGCAAACAGGGGTTTCATTCAAAACTCAATAACAGTGTTTGCAAAGGAATATGTATTGGCCTGCAGAGCTGAAGGGGTTTAAAAATGTTTTGCTTCCACAGTCTCAGAATATTTGTAACCTGAATGTTAGAGCTCCAGATAAGCGGAGTTTTATCCACATATTTATTGTTCCTATTTCTCCACGAAAACATACCTATATAATTTTGACCCCCTTAAAACCCCACTTTTGCATTGTAAAACTGGGGTTTACAGGGGTATGCATTATTTTTCTGATTTCTGCTCAAAACATATATTGTGGGTACTCGTTAGGTCTGCCTCTGTGAAGCGGTTCTAACGAGTACCCACAATTTATTTTTGAGCAGAAATATGAAAATATCAGAATTTTTATCCAAAAGCTTTTAGTTTTTGGTGGTGAAATTTTCAATATATTTGAATAGGCGAGTTTTCGTAATGGTTGTGTGCTTCTAATGAGTAGCCACCTCATGTTTCCGTGGAGAAATAAGAAACCCAGTCAGCATTCTTCATAAATCTACAGCGGGCCGTTATCGGCCCGTCAGGGTAGCTGACGGACCGATAACGGCCCTCTGTAGATTTATGAAGAATGCTAGCTGGGAAACATGTTATTACTTTATCGGTTGAATTACAAGTGCCCTTTCTGGAGCTATGTACGTACATTTGTATTCGGTAATCTTAATCTCTTATTGGCATTATCATGGACTTTGTGAAAAGGTCCAGCTGACTGCTTTGTGACGGTTACTTTGTGAGGAGTCTAAAATATGTTGGATAGATTGTTACACAGTGTCTACCCTAAATAATTAGGTCTTGATCTGCATTATTTGCTTTGGACATGCAGTCTTACTACTGAGCCAGGGAATTATATTAGCAACGCGACACACCATTACGAAGACACGCCTATTTTACAACCAAAAAAGGAAAAGTTTCAGATAAAAAATCTGATATTTTTCATACATCTGCTCAAAACATAGATTGTGGGTACTCGTTAGAACCGCCTCGGTGAGGCGGTTCTAACGAGTACACACAATCTATGTTTTTTAGCAAAATAAGAAAAATAATGTATGCCCTGTAAACCCCAGTTTTACTATATAAAAATGGGGTTTAAGGGGGTTAAAGTTATATAGGCGTGTTTTCGTGATACATGCGCTATATTAGAATTGGCACTGGCGTTTCGGCAAATCAGCTATGACAGTTGTCACATATTATCATGTCGCTTTTTATAATTCATCTTTCGTGCTTTAAATCACACATACTCAAACACACACACGAACGTACACGCGTTTGCATACCCAAAGACAGGCGCGGTGATGAAGTAAGGTTATATTTCAAGGATTAAAATAAAGTACGAAGCCGTACAAATAGCCGATATAAAGTGACAATTGCTAGCGGCTATCTGGCTCTCGTGTAACAACAGCAGCAGCAGCTGCACAACAACAACAACATCACACACAAAGCGGGGACATTGCCGAATGACGACAAAAGTGGTCACATTAGCTCATTACAAGCCTTCTGCTCAGGTGAGCTAAAACGAAATACTAATCAAAGCCCCTAGAGTGCTTATGGGCGTGGTTGCCTGAAATTCTTTAGGCCTCTAGAACTGATTGGGGTTTACTCTGGAATTAAAATCCCTTTTGGTACCCGATAGCCACTTTTCTCAGTGGAAAAAACCCTGTTGGTGTTTAGTAGGACCTCGGCTCGGGTTACACTTTTTACCCACCGCTGTAGATTTGGCGCGTTTTACTTGAGTATTCATATTCGTCCGCCGATGTTGTTCTCAATTTGATTAAAATCTTATTTCATTTAAAAGTTTGGAGTTTCATTTTGGTCTTGTTCATTCGCTGTTTATAAGCGTCATATTGTATAAGGCTAATATGATTAAATGTAGTATTTAGCTCTCTCAGCGTTAGGAGGGAACTATATGATTGGTAGTTATTAGGTTGGTAGTGACAGGAAAACGGATTGTCGAAATGTGACAATGTATTAAATCTAATGGCGGTTTGGCAACCGCCCCCAAAATCTATGGATGCATTTGTTTTTTGGACAAATGCACGCACTTAAAACACAGATTTTTTTCTTGTCCTAATATCGATTGCAAAAATGTAATTTACAACTAAATCAAAAGCGTCTCCAACCGGGTATTATGTGGCAGGCGGTACCGTCTGCCAAGCACAGTGCTTTCTGAACATAAACTGTGAAGCAAGAACACAAGCTGTGAAATTAGTTCAACACCGAATACAAGGAAAAAAAAAAAAAAAAAAAAAAAAATCAACAACAACAACAAAAAACAAACAAACAGGATCATTTGAGAAAACACAGCTCCAGATAAGAAGGGGTATCCATATATTAATTTTCTTATTTCTCCACGAAAACCTATAATGTGGGCATTCGTAAGAAGCGCCACGACGAGGCACTTCTAATGAATACCAACAACTTATGCTTTCATGGAAAATTAAGCAAAATACCTGTACTTTTCGATTGATGAAAAGTGCCTTATCAGGAGCTATGAGAAAAACTATTTATATGTGATATCATTACGAAAACACGCCTATTCAAATATACTGAAAATTTTAGAACCAAAAAAATGAAAAATTCAGATAAAAAATTCTGATATTTTTCATATTTCTGCCCAAAACATATATTGTTGGTACTCGTTAGAACCGCCTCGATGAGGCGGTTCTAACGAGTACCCACAATCTATGTTTTCGAGCAGAAATAAGAAAAATAATGTATACCTCTGTAAACCCCAGCTTTACTATATAAAAGTGGGGTTTGAGGGGGTCAAAATATTATAGGTATGTTTTCGTGGTTTAATATTGTATGAGATGAAAAAATACCATTTACGAAAACAAATACGTGTAGGATTCTGTTTATCATAACCCTAAAAGCTGGCTTTTATTGTTTTCTACTTGTATACAATGTAATCTCGTAACGTTTTCCACCTTGTCATTAGTCAGTTATTACATTAGTGAAATATGATTTTTATGCCAGACCAGACATCGTGTGATGTCGCGTTTCTTTTGTCGTAGAATATATGTACTATAGCGCATGTGTACTTGGTTGTACACCTTTGGCTTCTTAACATTTATGTTATGTGTCCTTGAAGAAAGTCATGTCAACGCTGACCGATAAACAAAGCCATTTAAATGTAGAACTTGTTTGACACTAGAAAATGTTCTGGAAGATACCTATCATATTTTTACCCAAAGTTTTGGTACACCTGAACCTACCATACCAGTACTAAAATTCGAAAGGCCTGTTTTATTATCTGTTGATGCGTCGGATGGCAAACAGTGCGGCGTCTGATCTGGGTTTACATTGTTTGTTCAGACCTGTCGGTCCATATACTTAAGGTTATATAATGGCTATTTCTATTTTCTTCCGTATAAGTGATCAGTTTTTTTGGCATTTCGGTAAATATTATAGGCTAACTGCTTATGAGTACAGTCTTTTACGGTTTTAGTCCATATTTTTTTTCTTTATTCTTTGATGTATGTAGTTTCTGAGGTTCATGGAGCAGCCCTTAAACGAAACATGAGAAATGACCTTTATGACCCAGACTGACCCTTCTTTGCAGCCACTCAATCTGATCATGGCATTCTAGCTGCCCGCCTGTACAGAATAATCTCTCACTGTGGAATATATTGAAGAAGAGACACTCTCTTGATAAGACTATGCAGGTGCACAGATTTATCTACGTTTTCGCTGGTCGATGTAACATTCGGGTCCTTTTCTGTAGGTGTATCATACTCGGGCCGCGTCATGCGAAAAAAAAAAGCCTTCGCATATGTGTAAAATGTACAGATTTAGATCATCCTGCGCATGCGCAAAGTTTCATCCGGACTTTTACTCTCCATTCATGCATTCTGTAATATCAAGAGCTTATTAGACTTATATGCTACTTGGTAGTATCCAATGATTTTGTTAGCGGACACAGAAAGCCCTGATCAGACTGCGCGGATACGCAGGCAGATTTTGGCCTCCGCTGATCGCATATGCCCGAAGAATCGAAGACACATTTTTTCCATGGCCTGGTCCATGTTACTTATATGACCCCATGAATTAATTAATCTCGTCTAATCTTATTTACACAGGCCTAGCAGAATTGATTTGCAGTTAGTCATTCGTTAACAGCAGGGTCTGATTGATACATGATGAGTTTATCCGAGTCACATATTAACCAGAGTAGAGCAAGATCAGCCTGCCTATCATAACGGGAACTGATTCACATTCAGGGTAGGCAACTCTACCAAAATTGTTTTGCCCCACTTTTGCCATCCGCTAATAGCAAACTCTTACTTTTTAGGATAGACCTTTTCAATAGGGGATTGGCAACACTAAATTAAGCAACAGGAAGTTACAATGTTGCCTCCGGGCAACTGAGTCACATATCGAGGGTTGAGCGCAAGACTGGCGTAAGTCAGATGGTTGTTTTTCCCCAAACCTAATCTCCTCACCATGAAGGCGTTATGAAGATTACAACATTTCTTTCTGAAAACAATGAAAATTTAGGTGCCATTGCTCGTATGAGCAATGGCACCTAAATTTGCATTGTTTACAAAGGGGTCCAAGTTGCCCCTAAACAAGGGTTTCAAAAATATGTTTGAGTTACCATAGTCTTGCGCTCAACCCTCGATATGGGCTACGCCGAGTTAGCTCTAACTTGGATATATACATTGTTGTGTGGATTTTTAACGCTACCATGCACCCGAGGAAAATAGAGGCAGCGATGTTATGTACATATATTTGTACAGTCGTGCTTTCATGGATCACTCATACACACTTGGTGCCGCTGTTTGTCACCAAGCACCGTCCTGTCCACTTTATACTCAACCCAAGGCACGTCGAGTTTGAACTAGGCGTACTAATGATCTGAAAATTGTCTCGACCTGAGCGGGATTCGAACCAACGATATCCCGCTTGAAAGTCGAGTGCGCTAACCACTAGGCCACCCAGCCCACCTATGTACGATTGTATTGACCGATTTAAAAACTACGGTCACACAGTGAAAATTATTCAGAACCTTTCGGTATTTAACGCAGAGGACGTTCTAGGCTCGTTCCTATTGGATGGCAGAAAGTTGTTATTTACGTTTGTCGGACAGTAAAATTGTCGATTTTTTTTATTCATTTATTTATTTTTTTTTTTTTTTGAAAAAAACAAAGCATTTTCATTCGTCAAAAGATTCTTTTCAGAAGAGATTCTCGTCGAGTGTTCATTTAAATGTCATTACCACAAATATTAACACATGTTTGACTACATACTAGCTTAAACTAGGTGTTTAAATGGTCACCATAAATCAAAATTACGGTTGCGCGCGTGCCTGCTATCATTGAAAAAAAATGTATTTGTCTTAGCAAAAACAGTCAAATCGCTTCTTAAAGCTATATTTATAAACGCTAAATAAAATTTACGAGTAAATATTAATCAAAAGGAATTGATTATCCAAGTAAAGTTTGGCTTGAATCAATAGTCTATTGGTATCAGTGGAACTCGAAATGTTTTTGCCATCCACAATTATTGGTAACGTGGCATAACATTGTATTCACGTTGTCAGTAACCCGGATGAAAATAATACCATTATCTCTTTCACTGCCACAGGCGATAGTAATAGGCTTTTGCAAACAGCATAGTTCGAGATGAAACGGCTCAAAGAGCCGTCTCATCTGGATCTATGCTGTTTGACATTCAGTCTTTCAACTTTACATATAAGCTTCTTTCCAAGTGATAGTTTGTTTAAAAAAGGCAGAAGACAAATGTCGTCTGAAATTTGGCGCCGAAGAGTTAAATACCTTTTTCTCTAATTGTGAGCGTGGAAGGGCTATTCTTAAAAGAAATCAGAGATAGATTCTTTAATCTAGGAGCCAATTCTTTCCTGTAAGAGAAGCCCCTTAGCTAAATCTCTTGCATGAAAGTTGTCTCCCTTAAAACAGTGGTACAGTCTTTAGGAGATTCCAATAAGTCGCTACAATTAAAAAAAATCGTATTTTTGGTGTGAGTAGCCTGGTGAAGATCTATATCTGTCCTTGATTATCACCTCAGTAACACCTTATCTCACAATATGTATTCAGGTCAGCTAAGACGGATTATAGAGTTGTCTGAGAACTTAATCCATTTTAGACCGAATAAACTTTGGAAGAGTCGAATTTCTATTTTAGGTATGTCGGACTATGCAATTTAGATATTCTTAGAGTAAAATAGCTATAATATTTGTAAACAGTGGAGAGCCTGATCAGGCGCCGCGTTCTGTGGCGTCTGATCTGGGTCTGCACTGTTTGCCAATTACCCTTTTTGGGTATCCAGACTAAAACGGGTTAATCTGATTATCCAGAATAATCAATCCAGCAGATACTGAAGAAAGAAAACGTGATCGTAATTTTATATAATTATCACTTTCGAATTAATTAGGTGTTATGCTTTATGCAATTAGTATTGCTGATTACATCTGCAATTACGTCAAACATTGCATGTATTCTATTCTATTCTTGTCTGTTGCGTCGAAGTTATGTAAACAAAGCGTCGAAGTTATGTAAACGAAGCGCATTTTAACATTGTTTCCATCTGAGGATTTCACCTTTACCAGTCTGTGGGCAAATTCAGCTGACGACAAACTGATGATGTTTTCTTTTTCAGAAATATGCTTTGACATTTCATGCAAAATGATTCCTTTAGGAGACATTTTTCATGTAAAGTCAAAGCCTTTTTCAAGGAAAAATAAGACAGAATATTTCCAAATGTCATCTGCTGAATTTTCTACCCAGCATGCTTTTAGCGCTGCATTTTCTCAATTGCTTTACAAGGGAGACAGCTTATATGATTTTCTGTTTGCTTTTCTGCACCACTATTCCTTCCTGGAAGTGGTCTACACTGTTTTAGAGTAGAGCCTTGTTTAGAAGGGAGGAGGTTCAAATTTGAAAGAGTTGCCTCTCTTACCAACTCCTTTTCATTGTACACTTTCCCGCAATTTGATTGAAGGAAAAGTTTTACACTTCAATAAAATCCAGAGCAGGAATACGTCAGGGCCCAGTTGTTCAAAGCGTCGTTAGCTTAACAAGCTCGTTAGTAGTGAAAATTGTAACTGTTCTAGTAAGTACAATATCTAATTCACAGGTATTTTTGCTGAACAAATGTGAGTAGCTTTTGCAAATGCAAAAGCTACTCACATTATTCAGCAAAAATATTAGCATATATGCCATATATAATGATCAAAGTTTTAACGATATGTTAACTAACGACATCGTTAGTTTTGAACAACTGGGCCCAGGTCTGTTTTTCTTCCGCCATCTTAAAAGACTGACATTGTTCGCAACATTTTGATGGCAAAGTTGGAAATGTCAGGGTGTAATTATTATTTCTTCGGGCTTTATTCAATTTGTGAGTGAATCATGGGAGTTTGCATGTCGATATAATTCACAAAAATCCTTCATCAAAAGTAATGGATCTTGTACTCATGTAGACAGATAGATGTTAGTTTTTCCTATGATACATATACCACGCCAAACCGACCACGCCACATGTTATCTTATGCCATCATGCCATGCCATGCCATGCCAGATTTTAATTTACGTGACTTAAACATCTGATGAGATAGCTGAAGAGAAATATAGTGATTTAGAGGAAGGGTACATTTATTCATAGTATGTATTAAAAGATACCATTATGAATAAAATTTCACATCTCATCAGACTATATAAGTTTACGATAAATGCGGAAACATGCCGGCGCACAGCATGGCCCGTTATACCCAGCTAGCATTCTACGTAAATCTACATCGGGCCGTCATCGGCCCGTCAGCTACCCTGACGGGCCGATGACGGCCCGATATATATTTACGTAGAATGCTGACTGGGTAATCCCTATAATGCCTTTGGGTTAATGACTGTTATAATCCCTATATACCTAGGGGTTAATGACTCTCAGATATAATCCCAATATACCTAGGGATTTATGACTAGAGGTGCAGCTGAAACATGTCGTACCCACCATGTTGCTGTTCATGTATAACGATTTGCATGAAAGTAATTTTATTCGTGTATAAGTTTTATAATTATTACCCGACATACTAAGCATGTGATGGGGTATATCTTGTTTTCGTTATTTCACCCGGTCGTACTTCTGCCTGTGCGTTCTTCCACCCGTCCGTTTGTAAGTTAACGTTATTTTTTGTCTTTGTTTATACTTCCGATTGATTGATTGTGTTGGGGTTTAACGACACGTCAACCCTTGAGGGTCATTTTGTGTCGTCTCCCAGAGAAAGGGAGAAAAGAGATAGAAGAGAGAGTAGAGGAGATGAAAGAGAGGGACAGGGAAGAAAGAGGAACAGGAATGAAAGTGAAGAAACAGAAGAAATAAAAACATTCCCCCTCTACCCTTACCCACTACAAGGATAGCAGGCCTTGCCCAACTGCAAGCCAATATCAGTTGGACGCCCCAGTGATGTAAGATACACAGCACCTTCGCGCCACCCGACCACCCCCATTTGGAAGTTATTGGTATGTAGTTGTGTTACTGCTGGATGGATGCAAATCAGTAGTCATTATCATGCTGATGCTGACCAAATGTCAAGGTCGCAAGAGCACAGACTCAGAACTTTTGTTAATATTTGCGTCAAGATTTTCGTTATTTTTTTTTTTTTTTTTTCTTTTTTTTTTTTTTTTTTTGCGTCATGTTTATTAATAAAAGTAGTCCCTGAAAGTTATTGAATATGAGGACAGTATCACTACTGGATGGGTATCCAGCGGGCAGATGACTTATGCAATGTCGCATTAACGCCGACGAAAGGTGATGGCATTGCATCGACGTTGATACAGTGTTCTATAAACTTAATGTGCCCGCTGGGTACAGATCAGTTGATGTATTTTGCTGCTGCAGTTGAACAAACAAAAAGGTCACGCATTTAAAAACATTTTAACTTGCCTGTTGAAGTTTTATGTTACTTTTTGTGTGTTTTTATATAGATCTAAGTCTTCACGCGATTACTGTGATTAGCTGTGTTGTAAGATTGTTTCAGGTCAGTTGAGATCGTCCTGCCGCTGACCATAGGTCAAGGTCAAAGAATTAGAAATTTTGCATTAGTCTAGGCGGTGGCGTCGGTCGCCGTCCGGTATACGTTATACATGAGTCCCTGCTCACTTGCTCGTCTTTAACTTCCTATAAAGGTATTTTTAAAACACTGATATGACAAGACTTAAGAGTGTAATATAAACATGTTTGCATAATAAAGTTTAAAACATTGAACCATATTTGAATAGTACCAGATATTGCAGGCGATTGATCCATAAGTTAAATAGATATTCATGAATGTGGAGAAAACGTACCTTCTGACATGTGCGCACAATGAGGACTCTTATCAGCCTGCGCATCTGCGCATTATCCGTATAAAGAAACTTTGCATCCTTGGCTATGCAAAATGCGCCCAGTGAAGATTCTGATCAGACTGCGCGCATCCGCAGTCTGATCTGAATCTTCACTAGGCAAACATGTTCGACATTTCGACTCATATTATGTATTACATACGGTAATCTATAAAAATAAGGACTCGCTATAACCTATTGCTGTAGATCTAACTTGAAAAATGGGGCTATTCCAGCGACACATCTGTACCATGGTAACTTCAACAGATGATTAAGAAATACCGCCCTACCCCTCCACACACACTCCACATGGCGTGGTTTTAATAACTCTAATGTATGATTGATTTGAACTGTGGTTTATTTGTACAGCATGTGCAAAATGACAAGATATTACATAACACATTGGTATAAAAGCCTTTCGGCTTATATGAATTCAACTCAGGGGTTGTGCCTGTTACCTTGGGATACCCTGCACTGAAGTATAAAACTGAACAACAACTCACATAAATATTTCACCGTATCATAGATTTGTGATCGTGAGTCAATGCAATTGATCAATGTACATTTCACATGATACTGCAAATATTAACTGATTACAGCAGAATAGTAATGTTGAATTTCTAAATGGCGTATTGTTATAAGAACAAAGAATGGAGAAGGCTATTGAATTTAGCAAGAAAATAAAGAAATGGAGAAAAGAATAAGAATAATATACAGGGAAATCCGCACAAGTGCAACAAAATGTTAAAAGAACAATGTACAGTCGACTTTTGTTATCTCGACTTTGCTTATCTCGAACAACCGCTTATCTCGAAATGAAAATCTGGTCCTTGTTTAAATATGAAAATCTAACAAGAGGTAACAAAATATTGTAGAAAACAATATTTTCGATGTATCTTTCAGTATATCTCTAACTTCAGGAGTCAAATTACATAAGCATCTGTGAAGTGCGGTTGTTCTATTTATTTTTTTTTTTTCATCAAGCCTGCAAATCTGATATGTCGATACGGGTATCTCGAAGTATTTCAGAGAGCCCGTTGGACTTCGAGATAACGAAGGTCGACTATGATTCTGTTACAGTATGAAGCTCTTAACCTTGACAGTTCTGTCGAACCACCATTGAGGCTTGCTGTGCCAAAGGATGTCTGCGGGTCATATGTGACAAGGAAATCCCAATGTTACATTTATCCCGCACATCCACGCAGTCTGTTCGTGATGTTTAATATTTATATACATGTTTTCCACGATATCAAATGGTCTCGCAGATGAGAACGTTTCACATGCCACGTCTCATTTGGCTGTCATATGAGCCGGGACACAGCAATTCGTACACGATTGCATGTGCGCCCAGTGAATACTTAGATGAGCCTGCGCATCCGCGCAGTCTGATCAGAGTAATCGTTGACCGCATGAGAATCTTTGTGTGCTGCACTGTACTCTGTGGAGACTCAGACTGCGTGGATGCGCAGGCTGATTTGAGTCTTCTCTAGGCACACGTAAGTTTGTAGGAAATGTGCCCCGGCTCATATAAGACGGAAGTCGTCATACTAGAAATAATCTTGGTTAGCTGTCATCCTACTGGAATATTAATTATTTAAAGATGGACACCTTGCCGGATACTGCTGACTTGCAATGTTGATTTGGCTGTCATTGCTATGGTAACTATTTCCGTCACTGAGACCAGTGTTTACTTACCGTTACCACTCTTTTAGCAAATTCAGCAGAATACAAATTGATGAGATTTGTCTTATCTTTTTTTTTCCTGAAAATAGGATTTTACATTTCATGCAAATTGTGCGCTGAGGAGACGATTTGCATGGAATGTCACTGCCTAATTTCTGGGGTAAACAAGAAGATAGTTCAAAATGTCGTCCACTGAATTTTATCCAGCATGCTATCCGTTAAAACAGTAAGTCTAGAATGGTCTTATCTATCCCTGTATATTGGGACAGACATCTGAACAAACAATTTACGCTAAGATCAATTTTTTCCTAGAACCAGTTTGATCAAGGTTAAAACAATTAACACTCCGCCTGCACTATTAGGTAGTCAGCCCAAAGAGCTTGTTCAAGTGCTGTTAACCAAGGTTCCGAACGCATAGACATGGTGTTTCTTAGACGTCTCACGGCTGTAAAAGTGACACGATGATAATGATACGTCTGGCACGGACGAGACTTCACGTTGACGCTTAAACACGGTGATATTACCATTTGCGCCGTCTGATCATTATTATGCTCTTACAATAACTTGAGTATGAACCATTAAGGTTCCACAGACGAACATTGGAGGTTAATCTTCATCTTCACTGCCCACATACAAGTACAATAGACTTGTTTCACATTGTTGTGCGCAAGCGCCAAACTGACCAAGTAAGTTTCGAATCTGCGTTATCTCAGCGAGATTACAATCGAGGTGGGGAGCGGGGACCCAGTCAGCATTCTACGTAAATCTATATTGGGCCGTCATCGGCCCGTCAGGGCAACTGACGGGCCGATGACGGCCCGATATAGATTTATGTAGAATGGGGCGGGGGGAATCTTCAATACGCTGCATATTAGAATAAAGGTCCTCGAAGATAATAGATGGGAACATATCAATTAAATACAATTAAATACAATAAAATAAGAAAAAAAATGAAATCGTCTTCCTTTAAGGTGTCAAACTGGATTTTATTGCTTCATTAAAGTAGTATTAATAGTCAAATAAATGCCACTCATCTTGTACCAGTTTTATCATGAGGACTATGCATGAACTGCAAGCGTCATGAAAACGCATAGCAAATGCACGCCTTAGAGATGTCTATTTTTATCAACGTTTTTTTACGCGAGCCGCCAGAAATCACCCTTTATGCTATATACGAATATCAGTGGCCCGGAGCTGCTGCCATCTGCGCAGCCTGATCAGAACATAAACTGTCCATCGATATATTCTTACATCAACCATTGATTGTGTAAAGGAGCAACGAAGAGGCTGATCAGACTGTGCATATAAATGAGCTGAGCTGGCCTTTTGCAGCCAACATTAATATGGCCAAAGGGTCCTTTACTTGCATTGCATATTATATCCAGAGCCCTAGATAAGGCTACCAATCGCGCTGCGTTTTTACTTCTCTAAAACATGTTATCGGTACTCATTAGAAGCACTTCAACCTCATATGTTGTGGTACTCATTAGAAGCACCTCGCCGAGGGCGAGGTGCTTCTAATGATTACCCACAGTTGTGCACAACATGTGTTCGAGGAGAAATAAGAAGAAAATACAAACTGAACGCCACTCATATCTGGAAATGCGATCACGCAGCATTTGTATCGATTGACATTTACTTGTACATTTCAACTGAGCTATTCTTGGCTGTACTTTTGAATGTTTACTGTTTTGTGAAATGTACACCAGCCAAACTTCAAGAACTGCCGTAGTATCCCTAGATATTCTGATTCTTTAATTCCTTTTCATGACGGTCCTAAAATTTGACCGTATAAATTTTGCTACCTGTTGGAGTGCATTTAACTACGGGATGAGTGAATCATTGTAGACCCTGATCAGACGCCGCATTAAAATGAGAGCGGAGCCTATAACCTTTCGCAAACACATTAGAATTGTTTGAAGATGAAAGCATGCTTACCACAAATAAAAGCAGACATTTAAAGTGTTTTTTTTTTCTTATTTTTTTCACAGAAAATGAAAAATGTTAAAGCTTGTTCTCTATGAAAACCAAGAGAAATATAACTAATTTTATCAGATGGTGCTAAAGCTTTAAATATATATGGGATAGGACACGACATTTAACTTGATGACGTCCTGCTTACAAGTTTAGTATTCGGACTTCCAGCTGCAAGACTTCTTTCTTCAAATCGCAATCTTTAGACATCCGAATTGGACTTCTGTCTTACTTCTAATTGTAAAACTTTACAAAATTTGACTTCCCATCTCTTGCTAATAAAATTTGGTTTCCAGCTTCTTACTTGTAACATCCAAAATTAAACATCTGAATTGGACTTCTGTCTTACTTCTAATTGCAAAACTTTACAAAATTCGACTTCCCACCTCTTGCTAATAAAATTTGGTTTCCAGCTTCTTACTTCTAATATGCAAGTTCTTACTCAGCTTTTCTTTTCTAACTGCAGCCTTCCGACTACCAGATTCCTACTTCTTACTTCAAACTTCCAGCTTCCAGCTGTTAGACAGTGGGTTGGAAGTAAGAAGAAAAAATACAGAAGTAATATTAAAGTAAAGAGTAAGATGTTGGAAATAAGAAGTTGGAGATTAGACGAAAGACGAGTCATTTAGAAGAAGTGAGAATCGTGAAGCTAAATGACGACGGAAAGACGGAAGTGCTGATAGAAATGGGCCAGGGCACAGCATTTCCTATAAGACTGCGTATGCGTCCAGCGATGTCTCAGATCAGCCTGCGCGCGTGCGCAGGCGGATCTGAGTCATCGCTGGGCGCATATGCAATCCTGTTGGTAGCCAAGGATCTAAATCTCCTTCAGTCGGACAGCGGAAACTCTGATCAAACTTCGCGGATGCTCGCGCTGATCTGAGTATTCGCTGGGTTCACATGCGATCTTGGTGAGAATGCTGTGTCCCGGCTCAAATCTGAAAGTTTGAACTTAGGAGGTCCTGTAGGGCTTCCATAAAAATGCGATCTTGATGAGAATACTGTGCCGCGGCTCAAATCTGAAAGTTTGAACTTAGGAGGTCCTGTAGGGCTTCCATAAAAATGCTTGAATTGATTTATTATCTTTTTGAGCAAAGGATTTGTCCCAAAAACACACAGTGTATTGTTTTTCAATTACAGTAATTTGACACAAGTGAATGTGACACTGTTTATATCTTATGTCAATGCCCCATATAGACTGTCCTTTTGTAGGCTATTTAGATTTTAAGAAGGCCTTATTTAAAATTGTACCACTCAATGGGCGAATTCAGCACACGAAAGATTTTTTTTCTTCTAATTTTCCCAGAAAATAGACTTCGATATTCATGCAAAATGTCTCCTAAGAAGACAATCTGCATGAAATGCAAAAGCCTATTTTCTTGAGAAAAAAACAACAAAAACAAACAAACAAAAAAACAACAAAACAAAACAAAAAACAACAACAACAAAAAAAACAACAACAACAAAAAAAAAAAAAAACAAAAAAAAAAACAACAACAAAAAACATGTAGTAACCAAATGTCATCTGCTGATTGTTTTTCTAACATAGTATGCGTTAAACAGAGACGCTTCTATGTTCTGTTGCCTTGCCCAGTCTACTTTAAAAAGGAAAGAATTATTTCGTTTTATAGAAGAGTCCTTTTCAGAAGGAGGGCAGGCAATTTTGACAGGTTTGCCTCCCTTGAAAGTGTATCAATTCCCCATATTAGATCAGTACGCAGGCTAATCGGGATTTTCTTTGTTCAGATAATGTTGTCTTAGCAGTCATGTTTATAACTTATTATTGCAGGAATGGCGGACGATAGTGAGACTACATTGCCGTTAAATGGTGGCGGTTCGCCGACAGGAACGTACGAGCAAGAGATGCTGACACCGTCGGATACGGCGACCGATACGGTAACGTTATCCAGTGAGTCCCCAAGACACGGGGTGAGGAAGAGAGAGGTCTGGTCAAGAAAGATTGACTTTCTGCTGGCTTGCATTGGATTCTCCGTCGGATTAGGGAACGTTTGGAGATTTCCTTTCCTGTGCTACAGAAATGGCGGAGGTTAGTGCTCTTACTTTTGATACTTTTTCCCCATTCAAATATCAAGCAAAACTGTAGCAGACGTTTAAAGAGAAAATAAGGTTTGACAAACCGGAGAAAATAAGGTTTGACATTTCATGTGAATTGATTCATATGAAAAGCCAAGGCATATTTTCTCTGAAAATAATATACAAAGTACATGTATTTCAAAATATTGTCTGCGTCTGCCGCAGTTGTGACTGGCGCTTTAAGAGTTAATATTTGACTTCAATGACAGGAAAATATTGTTGTAATTCTTCCTGTTTCCTTAATATTTACAGGCCACAAAAAATTAGAAACCGTTTTCCCTTTAATGTCACGGTAAAACGTATATTTGACTAAATTATATTGCTGCAGTGAGAGAGACCTCTGGCGGATCCAGGAAGATGTCTGTGAGGTTCTACTACCGTTCTTACTCCGTGTATTCGGAAAGATACTCCTGAGCAAACAATGTAGACCAAGATCAGACGCCGCAGAACGCGGCGTCCGATCAGGGTCTACACTATTTGCCACGCATCCAGCAATTTCAAAACACGTTTTCATAAGTAGTAAAATTGACATGTGAAAGAGAAGTATAAAGTAAAGAGTAAAGGATGTGACTATTAAGGGTAAATATGTTATCCCAAATTTATCAACGTTATCCAAAACTTCCTATGAAAATGAATTTTTTAGTCCAAAAGGGTACAACTGAACCCCCCGCCCACCCACCCCACCCCCACGAACCCCCTCTGAATCCGCCCCTTGATATTATCCTAAATATCCAGAAACAACTTCTTGCCCTGTACTTCTAACTTCTACTTTAATTCTAACCCAGTCCATTTTACTACCTGTTGAAGTTTAAAATGTTCCTGGAGGATTGGCCGACAGTGCAGACAATGGTCGGGTGCCGTTTCCTGTGGCGTCTGATGAGTCTACACTAATGAGTTTCTTCTGCTCTGACTCCATATCACCATTGAACCTTTTTCTTTGTTTCTTCATATGTTGCGCAGTTTGCGGACAATGCAAGCCCAGGCCCCGCGGTTATAAAACTTTTTTCATGCTTAACTCAGCTGGGCATGAAATTTGTCCTGTTAATAAATCTCAAATTACCAACATTTGCAAATATTTTCTTGCTAAAAATAACTGAGGATGAATTTTTGTCTGCTAATAATGCCAACAATTGTTGCCATTTTCATTTTTATTAGCAGAGAAAATTGACTGCTCAGCTGAGTTGAGCATGAAAACGTCTATTACCTCGGGACCAGATCAGCATTCGTTGTCCGCTTACAGAACCAATGGATAATGTAGTCATATGTTGCAGGTATTTGTATTATATGTCTGTTATTGCAATGGTGTGATTGGCTGTTTTTTTTTTTTTTTTTTTTTTTTTGACGGAAAGACTGTAATAGCGACATTTATATACGTTAACTCTGGGTTAATTCAGCAGACAAAATATTGATGAGATTTCTCTTTATTTTTCCTGAAAACAGGATTTGACATTTCATGCAAATAATCTCCACTGGAGACAATTTGCATGAAATGTCAAAACCTATTTCCTGGGGAAAATAAGAAAACTATTTCTATATGTTGTCTGTGGAAAACTTTACCCATGGTGCAGCTAGGGTTAGTGACCTATGGTTCGTTGTTTATAAACAATGTCATGTTCTATAAGGCCTAATGGTCATATATAAACAACCACCTGGTCAATTAACTCCTTAAGCGGAAATCAAACGTGTAGACAATTTGTTGATATTTTTCTTATGTTTTCCATTAAATATGGTTTGATAGTTCATGAAAATTGGTTACGTAGGAGACATTCTGCAAGAATTATCAAACCCTGTTTTCTTGGGAAAATAAGATAACTTTTCAAACATTCGTGTGATGGTTTTTACCCATCATGCTAACCGTAAAAAGCAGTAAACAGCAGTACAGTATGTCAAGGTGAGATAAAATTTGTTCGTCAGTTAAAATGGTAAATATTAACCTTAAACATGTGTATTAACAAAAGACAGGACACAACCCAGTCACAGAACACCACGAATGGCATATATATTTCTCGCTGGGGGAGGGGGTGAGGGGGAGGGGGAGCGAGGGGGAGGTATATTTATCATTACGAAAACACCCCTTTATAATTTTGACCCCCTTCAACCCCACTTTTATATAGTAAAACTGGGGTTTACAGAGGTATACATTATTTTTCTTATTTCTGCTCAAAAACATAGCTTGTGGGTACTCGTTAGAACCGTCTCAGTGAGGCGGTTCTAACGAGTACCCACAATCTATGTTTCGAGCAGAAATATGAAAAATATCAGAATTTTTTATTTGAAAATTTTCCCATTTTTTTGTTGTAAAGTTTTCAATATATTTGAATAGGCGTGTTTTCGTAATGTAACGTTTAATATTACAAATGCTTTATGTCCCTCAAAGCTGTCTAGGATATTTAAAGCCCACATACGATTAAGGACCAGCGTAGACTCTGGCCAGACTGCGTATGTGCAGGGTGATCAAAGTCTTCGCTAGTTACATCTATATCAGAAGGTCGTTTTCCAATCAGAGTAGCTCAGTTATACTACACTAAATTTGAGCCACTCTGTATGAAAAACAACCTTATGATAGGAACAGTTACCACTCTATGGGCAAATTCAACAATTTAATGAAATTTTTCTTATTTGTTTTTCCCAAGAAAATAGGCTTTGGACAGTTCATGCCAATTGCATGAAATATCGAAGCCTTTAGGGACAAATAAGAAAAAAAAAATGTTTCAAAATGTCGCCTGCGGAATTGTTTTTTTTCCTAGCATGCTTAGCGTTTATGTTTTAGCTTTTTGCGGCTGAAATCTAAGGTCGAATCTAAAATCAAAAAGATAAAATTCTTCTATTATGAACCCTTTGTGCATTCATTATATGAGCCATGACATCAAAAAATGTACCGTCGGATGTGTACGCTCAGCGAAGATTCAGATCAGCCTGCGCATTCGCGCAGGCTGATCAGAATCTTCTCTGAGAGCTTTTTGGATATCCAAGGATACAAAGTTTCTTCATGCGGACAACGAAGACTCCATAATCAGACTGCGCGCATGTGCAGGCTGATTTGAGTCTTCATTGTGCGCACAGAAGGTACGTTTTCTCAAGTTTAGGTTTAAATGGTTATTACATGTACCTGGACTTCCTCACGTTGTTTGCCGAATTTCGAAATTAAGATAGGTACGAGTATCATGGCAGGTGCGCCCAGCGAAAACTCAGATCAGCCCGTGGCCTATGGATAGCCAAGGAACCAATGCTTTTTGGAGCGGACAGCAAAGACTGGTCAGAGTGCAAGGATGGACAGGCTGATCTGAGTGGTCGCTGGACGAATATGGCATAAGGTACAATTGCTGATGTCGTTGCGGTCGAGTCGGACAGAGATTTACCCTAAGTATGAGGATAGGAACAATGTATACTCAGATTAGACAACATTGAACATCTGAGCAGTGTCTGCACCTCTTACCAGTGATCCAGGGTTTTTAGACAAATAAAAAAAAGTAAAATGGATTTGTTTAGATTTTAGGACAAATATGGTAATGAATTATGGTGTAAATATGGTTCTTTGGTTAAGAAAAATATCTTTAAAGTTTTGTTAAGGAGAAAGAAATATGAAATAAATCAATAAATAAATGAAAATCCAAAGACATGGGCCTAATTTCAGATATATTTTAAGCCCTCCTTGACTCCATTATAAATTGAGGCAGCGCAAGACAAAACTTACAATAAGACTTATGCGACCAGCTAAGTCTCAGATCAACCTGCGCATCTGCGCAGTCTGATCTGAGTCTTCGCTGATCGCATGCATGTGCCTTCTACAAGCTCCAGGCTATACAAAGAGGGATAAAAGAGAACTGCTATGGGGGTGGGGGGGAGGGTAACGGAAAGTATTTGGGCGGGGGTGTGCCGCTGGAACATTGAAGACACCCCCTATTCATATAATTTCCAGACTGACAAAACATACCTATTAATATAATTTGCATGTAAAAAGAGACCCTATTCATATTAGAGAAGATTATTAGTAAAACTAGATGAACCAAAACAGACAACTTACTTGGGAATTATTTGCAAAAACATATGTGCATTTTGATTATGTACGTATGTGGCCAGGTAAGACTAAAGCTACTTTTTCTGCCCAAACTGCAAATTAATGGGCCATTGATATAATGCTGCCTTTGAAATGGGGGCTATTTATATAATTAAGCGATAAAATTGATACCTTATCATATAATCTCAGGCATGAATAGTACACCTATTCCAGCGGCACGTCACTGTACTGTTTTAACCCCCCCCCCACCTCCCCTCCTCCGAGAAAGAGAACCATTGTCATACCTGGTGGATGTACAGACCTGAGTCTTTGCTGGTTACATTGGTTTTGTCGTAATTAAGCTGGCGCAATTGTACTACATCAGTATTATTGCTGGGAACATACTGCTACCATGACTCTAAATATTGAGACAACTTTCACTTCTTACCATTCTTCTCCTAAAATTCGAACATTTTCATTTTGCTAGATGCTGACTTATCTTAAAACTGCTGAATAAATTGACAGAGTAGAAACTCGAAAACATTCAAATATATTGAAATTTTACGACCAAAAAAGGAAAATTTTCAGATAAAAAAATCTAATATTTTTCATATTTCTTCTCAAAACAGGCGGTTCTAACGAGTACTCACAATCTATGTTTTTGAGCAGAAATAAGAAAAATAATGTTTACCCATGTAAACCCCAGTTTTACTATATAAAAGTGGGGTTTAAGGGGGTCAAAATTATATAAGTATGTTTTTTTTATGTCAAGCACCTTAAGATTAGATACGGTAACGCGTTGCTTATAATCGTTTTACTAAATATATGGTTGCCATGCTAACGTCTCATGTTTCTTTCTTCTGCTGTTTGTTTGAAATCAAGTGAAAATGTCATTATAGCATTAGTTGTAAACGGAGAATAAGATCAGTTTGCGGTTTCGAACATTCTAAATGTTATTTGTAAACTGACAGCTTACCTATGACATGTACATGGTATAGGTAACGTAGGATACAAAGTTTGAGCTTTTGCAAATCTGTCTGGTTTTGCTGGCATGTAGCGGAAGAAGGGAGTTTGTAAACGAGGCGACACAAAACTGTTCTTGTATTGATTTCATGTCAAGGCGATCAATCCCTTTAGTCTTTTACCAGATAAACAAATGCTTTACAATCGTATCATATAAAATCAGCTAGGCTATCTTGTTACGTCTTAAAGAGACAGAGTGTCAAGGATATAGTCGAATGTTGAGTATCTGTATATTTGCTACCCATGGAGCGTTGAAGAAAATAAAACTTTATACAGCAGAATACCCAACGGATGCTTTAGTTGCCAAGTGAGTCCGGTAACAGTCTTTCGTTGAGATTGATCATGAAATATTTTCTCAGGTCATTCTCTCCCTTCCTCTGATTCGTGAAGGACAGTTGTCAGTTTCTTGTGAAAGAATGTGTACAAGTACTGGTTAACCGCTTAGAGGACTAACCTGCCCAGGAAAAGTGTAGTGAGGTAAACTGACCGGCTCGACATGACTTAAACAGTGTTTACTGGGCCGTTAAAGTACAAACCAAACCAATACTTTCCAAGTAAACTGGTAATTAAATGCCACTGAGAAATGCAATAATAAGGATGCTTGTGTGCAGAGTGCGCACCTGTAAATTTATGCGTGCGTGTCTGTGGGGGAGGTGCAAGAGGGTCCTAGTACACCGTCGTTCGCGGGCGAGGTGGAGTGGTATACCAGTATACCGTCGTTCCTAATTTTTTATTCAAATTCCGATATGCAATACATTACGTAAACACGCCTATTCAAATATATAGAAAATTCAATCTCCAAAAACTGAAAATTTTCAGATAAAAAACTCAGATATTTTTCAAATTTCTGCACAAAACATAGATTGTGTGTACTCGTTAGAACCGCCTCGCTGAGGCGGTTCTAACGAGTACCCACAATCTATGTTTTGAGCAGAAATAAGAAAAATAATGTATACCCCTGTAAACCCCAGTTTTACTATATAAAAGTGGGGTTTAAGGGGGTCAAAATTATATAGGTATGTTTTCGCGATGTCCCACAAAATTGTATTAACTATGTGGGGGTGGTCGGATGGTGCGAAGGTGCTGTGTATCTTACATCACCGGGGCGTCCAACTGATATTGGCTTACAGTTGGGCAAGGCCTGCTATCCTTGTAGTGGGTAAGGGTAGAGGGGGAATGTTTTTATTTCTTCTGTTTCTTCACTTTCATTCCTGTTCCTCGTTCTTCCCTGTCCCTCTCTTTCATCTCCTCTACTCTCTTTTCTATCTCTTTTCTCCCTCTCTCTGGGAGACGACACAAAATGACCCTCAAGGGTTGACGTGTCGTTAAACCCCAACACAATCAATGTATTAACTATGTGTATCCCTGTATAGTTTGTAATGTCATATCCCAGAATTCCTAGGTATCCCATACTCCCAAATAAACCAGAGAAATCACAAGGCATCAAGGGCCTCACTACGTATGAAGGACAACCATATGACGCGTGTACCAAGTTAGTATTAGCCATTCAGTACAGCAGGAGATGTCATAATTCCAGATATGGCACTTTCTTTTCCAACTAAAAAGTTTTGATATTTGTCTTAACTCTCTACAAAAATATATGTTGTGGGTACTCATTAGAAGCGCCTCGACGAGGCGCTTCTAATGAGTATCCACAACATATATTTTTGTGGAGAAATAAGAAAAGTACTGTCTGGATATCCAATCTTATCTGGAGTTATGAATCTGATATACACAAGTGATTCTTTTGTGTAATGTAGGACATGGGTCTATATAAATGTCACAGTGACCTGCTTTTGGTATGCGACACAGTAGCCTCAGTAGATTTAGGTATTCGCCAAATTCGATGAGCCTAGGCCTACCTGTACAGAAAATGTACCGGGGATAGATTTTTTTTTCTTTAATTAACTGAAAGTGTAAGCTCATAAATTGGTTGCAGTGAACTACTTATCATACGCAGTTAAAATTTTTCACTAAATGTACCCGTACACACAGTTTTGTCAGCCTAGGGCGATGTGTACAGGTGGTTTATATCAGTGGAGATTCTTTTATGCAGGTCAGAGGTCAAAATACAGACCCTAGTGTCTTCACTACTAGTAGATGTACCCACACGCCCAGTTTGATCTATTTGATCACACAATAGGCTCTACAGTACATATGATACCCCGGACAAGTTTATTCCTCTGTAATTTACATCAGAGGTCAACATAAAGTAATATTATAGCATGCGATACAGTTTTCATTACATATTAATGTACCCGCATGCAGAATTTGATAAACCAAGCCTTAAAGTACAGGCGACATAAGCGGGACGAGTTTTTTTTTTTTTTTTTTTTTGTATATTTGATATTCTCCTAATGTATCACAGTGACCTTCTTGTGGACGGCAACTCAATAATTCACTAATTGAGTTCAAACACATATGTTTGGTGGCTCTACTACAAACAGTACCGCACTGGAGATGTGCATTGGATATTATTTTACTTTGATGTAGATCAGAGATCAAAGTTTTAAGCCACAGTGACCTACTTCTGGTATATGATATTGTGTATTCACTAGATGTACCCACACGCCGAATTCGGTTAGCCTATGCCTTACAATAAAGGGGATGAGGGCCATGAGAAAAAATATGCTGGACATACGGATAGACAGACAGGCAGACAGACGGACTGACAAACAGAGATTGAGTCGGGTTGAGTTTAATGGCCCAGTAAGCACTATTCATGTCGAGTTAGTGTACTTAACCACGCTTTTTTCCTGGTTACGCTTAGCCCTCTAAGCTCCTCATATACTAAAGGATTTATGATTCTTTGGGACTTTTCTTTTATTAAAACTACAAGCTACGCATCTAAGTATTCCTTCATTCATGTTATGTAATCTTTGTCTGTCTGCCTGTGTGTCTCTCTCTCCCCCCTCTCTGATATCTACGCATGGATCCAGAAAGGGGCGTTTGTTTTCAACCAAAACACATTGATAAGTTTTCGTTGTATTTCGACACGAAAATAAATGTTGTTGGTACTCGTTAGTACTGTAGTATTTTCGTGTCGAAATAAGAAAAGTATTTACATGACACCCCTCTTATCTGGAGCTATGTCCACAGTAACCATGACGGTACTGTAATTCATAAGCAAAATTACATGTCTGATGCATGCGCTTATTGAAGATCGATCTTGATTTTCTATTTCTGGGAAACTCCACATAAATGGTCCACATTAGTACGTATCTGCTTTCGCACCCTTAAATGAGCAAACTGTGATTGTATTTCTAGAAAATACACTATTCCTTTCACTACTTTATTCTAAATCGTTGCTTAGGAACGCTGAATAGCTTTAATACATCTAATCGATTGCTCCCAGCGATTACCGTATTTACTCTAAATATTTTGACAGGCGGGTCTTAGCAAACAGTGAAGACCCTGATCAGACGCCGCAGAACGCGGCGTCTGATCAGGGTCTGCACTGATTGCCGCTCATCACCGAGTTTTTAAACACGTCAACAGGTAGTAAAATAGACTTGTTTGAATTTTAGGACAATTATGGTAAAGCCTAATATTTAGCGTATATACGGTAATGCTAAATTAAGCTTTATGTAAGCCGCAGTATTAATGTGCATGGCTCACCCGAGCTTTTATGGGATCTGATTAACTGACCTAGTTATACATTTGCCGTATTGATCCTAAGTATCCGGACTCCTTAACTGTTTACCTAGACTGGCTCCCGTCTAACTGATACAGGGAATCAGCATAAAAAAAAAAAAAACGATTTATATTTCACAAAAATCGTCCTTTCCTTAAGATTCTGACTGGTAAGGGAGATGATGTGTGTAGAAAAATAGTCAAGGAGGAATATTTTACCTTTATTAGATTAGAGCTACTGTTTATGATGCATATTCTGAAATTTGAACAAGTCTTTTGATTCCCAGTGTGACTAGACTACGCATGAACAACGTAACGTATTACTTATCTAAATATAAAGAAAAATGCTAAATTTGAACTTGTCAGTTTGACTTTAAGGAGTCTGAAAAGTGCTGATTGAGAAATCACTGCACTAATTGAACACGAGTTTGTTGTGGCTGTTTGTCTGTTTAAGTTGAGGTTTAATGGTCCTGTAAATAGTTGTTCAGTCATGTCGAGTAGTGCTTCAGAGAGAAGGAGAGAAAAAAAAAAAGAATGAGATAAATGAAAAAAAAAAAGACCTTATTCTGACATAGCCAGCCGCTATGCCTTATAGTCCAGGAGCCAGTCTCTGGCTCGTTCGTACTGTGATCGTATAAAGGTAGCCGAGTCGCCCTACGCATGTATGTGGTATGTTACTAATATAAGACACAAGAATCTGGTTCTGACCGTACCATTTTTATTATCACAACATCTAGTTTATATTTTCCAACATAAAATATACATCCTTTCGACCCAAGATCTAAACGGCGACTCCCCTGATTATCTTTCTGCTCTCCCTTTTAGCTAATATAATTCTCTAAGAACAGAAGATTTTCTGACACCCCCTTCTTACATATTCTATTATAAGTTATCAGTTGCCCAATCATTGCAGGAAAACCAAGCGCAGGAATCTAGGTAAGGTTTCATAAGAGAAATAATTATTTAGCAGCAACGAAAGTATCAATATTATTCAAGATGATTGGTTTTCTATCTAAAGGTCTTAGAAAGACAAATAGGGGTTTCCAAGCACAGGTTTCGTGGAGCCAATATTTTCTAAGTTAATACCAAAGCATAAATGGAAAGGACTAAATCAGTAATCATGTTTACCAACTAAATCTCCAGCGGGGTGGGTCGCTCTTGAGTGCCCTTCTCAACAAGCTTCAGCCATTATATTACAATACCCCCCTGTGTTGAAAGAGGCATGTCATTTTAATGACATGGCTCTAGCCAAACTAGAATATATCCTCCCTTACTATGAATTGCGGCATAAACAATTATTTTCTAATCCGTTTTCCATCAGCTGAAACCAGTAGATAAATACTAAACTACCACAAAATTTAACATATCACTCATGAAATTATACAGTTTTTATCCTATAGATGTTCTAGATATTTAAGAAAATTCACTAAGTTCAAAAATGCGCCATGTTACTGAATTGTTCTAATAAGTTCACCGTCAATCATATTCTGGAGAGCGTTCGTAAGTTTTCACACTTCAGTCAAGGTACCATCCATCTATTAGACAACCTCCGTCAGAGGACACCACATAGTGATCAAACGACGCCCAGTACCGCTCCTCATCGGTGCCGTTTTCAAGATATCCAGCCGGAAGTACGCGGTACTTCCCTTGGTAGAGACCCACAGGTCCCTGGTTAGCCTTTCTTTTTCGTCGTTCGTTTGTGTACGATTCTGTCTGAATGATTTCATTTAGGACTTGTTCTGGCCCCTGAACATCAACTCGGGCCAGTAATATAAGTCCTTTCAATATGAAAGATAAACAATTCACAGTATTCATGTTGTGAATATTCTGCAGACAAAGTAAAGTCCCGGCAAAAGGTTGTTTTCTTAATTATGTGCTTTGCATCTAACGTACTGTCTCAATAGAAGTTTCCTGACGAACTGTTGCTTCCTGCTTGTCTTCGTTAATTAGGGTAAGTCAACAGCAGGACATTCACTTTGTTGAATATTCATCACCATGTATCAGTCATAGAAGTTTACTATTGATTTCCTCTGGCTCCAAGAGAACCATCACTCTATCCAAGAAAATGTTAATTTATTCCATTAGTACACTGAATAACAATTACATGTACAACATAACAGTACAATATATGATGTAAATTCATTATTGCTTTTGCGCTAAATGTTACAAAATTATGTTGATGAGGTTGTAGCTCCAGGTTCATTTTTCATGGACGCCAAGTCCAGCGTTGGGTATATAGATCCTATCTTGCCCGTAAAAGTTCGGAGTTCTATTTGGGGGTTTAAATCTTCAGGTAAGGTGGCCTCAACATCATGACGATCGGGTCCTATTGGCTCCTCTACCTTTAAGGTTTCCTGTTTACCAATCCGCCGCAAGCATGAGGCGATTTGTTGCCGAAATTTAAATAAAATGACCAAAATAATTATGACAACTACACCTGTCAGAATTTTTCCCCAGAATGGAAAATGCCATTTCGTGCCCATTTCAAGTTTTTGGAGAGGTCCTAATCGGTTAAGAAATTCATGCATAGGAATTTTGTCTACTTCTTTTAAAGCATCAGGAAGTTCGGCCATAGAAAAGTTTGGAAGGGAGCTTACGAAAGGTTGCCAAATTTTAACTTCCGAAAAATTTGTTTCTTGAAGTACAGCAAAGAATGGTTCTACCTTCGTATGTATCGTTGTTTGCGCCGTGAAATACGGTAATAATGTAATCTCTTGACTGTGCGCAGAACAGGTCATTTCAAGATTGATTATAGTCAAAGGAGGTACGACCTGAAACTCCGAGGTTTTGGTTGGAACTTGACAAGTAAGACGTAAAGAAAACGACGTTTTGGTCGATACGGCATAAATTCCGTCTTTTAAATTGACAGCGCGGGGTAAATGGACATTAGTGTATACTTCTGGTATGCAGTATCGTTTGACCTTATCGGTATTTTTCATGAATAGACTTATTACACATGTCCTTGATTTTGAGATAGGAAGCCTTGCACGCTGGGCATTACAATAATGTCCTTCCGAATGGGAACATGAATACAGTTCCTCTCGTGTGATGAATATATACTCTGTACGGTATGTATTAACCATAAGGGCTTCAGTCTCCAACCTATAGAGAGCCATCATGTCAGTGTCAGAATTTCGAGCATTTACAAAGGGGTCAGGAAAAGCTAAATTGTGAATTTCATACAACTGGTAATTTTCGTCAGCATCTAGCAATGGTATAGTCATTATAATAATCAATTTTTTGTCCTCAATTACTGCAGCACAATTTAAGGTTCGAAAATAAGACCATAACCTTCGACCTGGGTTTGTAGGAAGTTTAAAGGCTGCTGGGATCTGACTTCTAAGTTGAAAAAGTATTTTGCTAAGTTCTTCTGGGGAAAATAAATTTGGGGACACATGACCTATAGCCAGAAATGAAAGCTCTAACCTTAAATGATCGACATACCTGATAGCACTATCTATCATTCGTTTTATTGATTGGAGTGCCAAATTGAGCTGAGAATATATCTGGACAAAACGCGCTATTGTATTTAAGTCAGTAATTAGGATTTGGCTGATATTGTTAAGCTTTGTATCGATTTGATGCACTCCTATAATTAATTCATTGATGGCTTCTCGGTTTTCGTTAATATATTTCCGGGAGACATTTATCATTGACATTTGATCTTTCACCAAGTGATAATTTTTTTCTTGGTTATCATAGAGACTTTTAATGCCTGCCCGCAGGGCTCGAACTTGACTAGTCGTCGCCAAACCGAATGCACCAGATAGGACACGCCCAACTATTGGTATCAACGAGCGACGATTACGCGACGAGGAGCTAAGAAATGCATAACTTTGCAATTCAGTTTGTAAGCTCTGATGTGCTAATGTAAGTTCCTTAATTTCATTTTGCATTTGACTAAACGTCTGTGAAAAGCCAGAATTATCACGCACGTCTAACAGTAGGCCTTCCTCTTTAATTAACGCGATAGCTGCGGTGCTCTGCTTAAAGTCCCTCTCGACATTCAGTATTATTTGGTTCACTTGACTTATGTCCTTTGAAATTAATTGCACATAATCTATGATGGTTTGTATTTCGAAAACGCAGGCAATCTTCCACTCTGATCTTGTTAACTTTACTTCATTTATTTTCTGGAAAATTACATTTTCATAAACATGCTGGCCTTTTAGATGGAAACCTATTAGGAGGAGTATAGAGATTCTAATTAGGAGCCTCATCATCTTGCCTGAAAAGTAAAGGAAATACCATCATTTCTGAAATAATTCCTTTAAGTCCTAACCAATTAAAGCAAAAGCATCAATAAATGGACAGATGAATATTTATGGCACGGCCAAATTATTTTATTACAACAAAAAGTAGAATATTAAGTGGCATTAACCATACGCCATTTTATTTCGAAAGAAATATTACCACAAAGCCTAGACGAATAATTTTGCATCCTTTAGCATTACAGCTAATCTTGTGGCCATAATAAAGGTAGCCTATTTTGTCATAAACCAACACTGAGTAGCGGAGCTAAAAAAATAGTTCCATCAAATTAGCTTAAATCATGTGTCTTCATGGTAGGAAATGTTATGTTGCCATTTCAAATCACAGATCACAACCTATGAATGAAATCTCAGCCTGTGTCTGGTCAGACATATTGATTAATACGTTTCATTCATAATTTTTGTCAAGTCAAGGGGAAATTCATTGAGAAGACACTACCTTTACCATGTATTGGGGAAAACCGATTGGGACAAAACATTTAGAGAATGGCAGATATAGCCTTAAACAGTTTCTTCACATTTGTTTTTCTGTCTCGGGCGACAGACTTTTTCGAAGGTTTTACATGAAACAAAGCCTCCATGTGAGTGGGGTTATTGATGGACTTCTCTTCAGTCCTTACTGAGGAGACCATACCTGACTGATCAGGTTCGTTTTTTGGGGAAAGGTCGTATTCATAACTTATAGTGTCACTATCACTGGAAGTCTCCATCTGCCAAGAGCTCTGAGGATCGGAATGTTTGATCCCTTTAAAGGAATAGGACTGTGTACTACTGGATGACTCAGATTTAGGTGCCTTATGTAAATTCAAACGTTTTGCCATTTCCATGGGAGGTACAGTTTCAGAAGAGCCACTTGCAATATTTCTTTTTCTCTTGATCAGCCATTGAGGGTGGTTATTCTTTTTCGCAGTTTGCAAGCCAGTTTCAGTTTCGATTTCCTGAGGGGAGGTACTATCAGAAAGAGAGGCGCTGGATTCGGAGCTGGGGAGATCAGAACTGTCGTCTGGTCTTCGGACCATCCTACTTTTACGAACAGGCCTACCTGTAAAACTCCTTTTAGGAACTTTCCAACTTAAATTAGCTTTTAATAACTGGGCACTGTGGGCTTGTTTAAGCTGGCCAGTTAACTGGTTACGGATTAAAAATGTTTTATTCCCCAGTTGTGCTGTAATGCGATAGAATGGGAGCCATCTTTTACCCATTTTTGACTTTTTATTGGGATTTTTATAGTACACTGCTTGACCTATGGAGAAAGGTTTATCAGTTGCACCTTTGTCAGCATATTTTTTCTGACGTGCTCGAGATTTTTTTAGATGCTGGTGAACTGATTGGAATATTTGATGTTGTTTCTCAAGCATTTGCAAATGTGACTTTTCACCCATGTACTTATTTCTTGGCATCAGTATATTATCCAAAGGAACGACAGGGTCATTCAAGTATACCAGATAATGTGGGGAGAATCCGGTACTTCGGTTAACACTGAATCTACAAGCCATCAAAGCTTGATTTACGTACAAGTCCCAGCTCTGGGGTGAGTCTCTAGCATATTTAGCTATGATGTTTTTAATTGTACCATTAAAATGCTCTATGAGGCCATTGCTTTCGGGTCTGAAAGGAGTTATACGAATATGCTGGATATTCAAAGCCGTAAGGGTCTCACGGAAGGTTTCTCCAGTTAACTCAGGACCATTGTCACTGACAAGCTGAAGAGGGCAGCCATGTCTAGGGATAATCTCATCAATGAGAAGGTGTGTTACAGTGTCAGCTGTATGGTCCGGTGTTGGGAAGCTTTCAGGATATCCACTGTACATACAAATGAATGAAACCAAGAATCGATTTTTTGACCAGCTAAGATCAAAAGGGCCACTGATATCAAGTGCGATTTTTGCGAAAGGATAGGGAGGAATCTCAGTAGTTTCTAAAGGTCGTTTCTGGGTCTTAGCACTACGTTCCAGACATGGAATACATTTGGAGATATATGTATAGAATGACTTATACATATTTGGCCAGTAGTACTTTATTTTTGCTGTCTCCCATGATTTATCAATGCCTCCATGACCATTTTTGGTGTGATAGGTCTCAAGGATCTGTTCCCTAAGGTGCTCAGGTATAAATAAACGGAGCCGAGGTCTCACATCAGCATCAGATATGAAATAGAGAATCCCCTCTACGATAATATATTTGCCTAGGAATGTTTTACTTGCATGACCGGATTGCAGTTGTTTCCGTACTTCTTGGATCTCTGGATCCTTTGCCTGTTCCTCTTGCATGTTAATTTGTTTCATTGATGGACGGGGCTGATCCAACAGATCTGCCTCAGATGCTTTACACTGCTGAAAGGATTCAGGGGGAAGTTGATTGGAGTTAATGATCCCTATCTGATAGGTTTTATCATCTATTTCTGGCAAGGATTCCTCTGCAGAGGACCCAGTTCCTGAAGGTAAATTTGGGTCCTTTGGTACTCTGCTAAGAAGATCAGCCACAGAATTTTTGCTTCCTTCTAAAAATTCAATCCGACACTTATATGCAGCTATACTCAAGGACCACAAAGCAATACGCTTGTTCTTTATGTCAGATTCTAACAGCTCTCTCAGAGGTTTACAGTCAGTTTTGATCACAAATGATGCACCCCACAAATAAAAATTGAGCTTTTGCAGGCTGTAATAAATAGAAAAGCACTCTTTCTCTATGATAGGCCATTTGCGTTGCGTTTTATTTAGTCTGTGGGATAAAAAGTAGATAGGTTTTTCATTTTGGAAATATGGGTTTTGAGATGAAGCTACAGACTCCTGTTCATCATCAGGCTGAGCAAGACATGATCCAATGCATGTGTCTGATGCATCTACATAAAGCACATATTCTTTGTTTACATCAGGGTATGACAGTAGGGGAATAATGGTCAGACTTTCCTTCAAGTAATCAAAAGCTTTTTGGCATTTTGGGGTCCATTGAAATCTAGCATACTTTTTTGTAAGGTCAATGATAGGGGACGCAATTTCAGCAAAGTTGGGTAAGTAGCGTCTATAATAGGACAACATTCCAATGGCACCTCTAACCTCCCTTACAGTTGTTGGGGCCGGTAAATTTTGCATGACCTTCACCTTGTCCGGGTCTGGAGAAATTCCATAAGGGGAGATAATAAAACCCAAATATCTTGTTTCTTTCTTAAAAAATGAGCATTTTTTCAGCTTTAGTTTGAGCCGATGTTGACGAAGCCTGTCAAACACTTGACTGATATGCAACAAATGGTCCTCAACAGTAGTTGAGAAAATTAAAATGTCATCTAAATAAGCCTGACAAAAATGATTAAGCCCTTCTAGCACGATAGACATCAGGGATTGGAAAACACTAGGGGCATTAATTAGACCAAAAGGGAGACAATTACACTCAAACAGGCCACGTCCTGGGACAGAAAAAGCAGTTTTTTCACGATCTTCTTCGTGAACCAAAACTTGCCAGTATCCACTTTTCATATCAAGACTTGTAAAGAATTTTGCTCCCTTCAGCAAGCTTAATACGTCATCTATCAAAGGTAAGGGCCAAGAGATAGGCTTAGTCACCTTATTAAGAGCCCTGAAATCAATACAAAATCTTTTTGTTCCGTCCTTTTTATCAACAATGACCACGGGAAAGGAATACTGTGAATGGGACCTTCTTATAATACCTGCCTCTAACATTTCATCGACAGCTTTGTGTACTATGGGTTGATTTTTTAAAGGGATCCTATAAGGCCGAAGTCTAATGGGTGGCGCATCACCAGTGTCAATTCTAAACTTTACAGTGTCAGTAAACGTGAGGTCACTGTCCTTTGCCGCAAATAAATCCTTGTTTTTGTTCAACAAATCAGCCACTAAAGGCCTATATTCTAACGGCGAGTCAAATTCGGACAGTATCTCTTGTGACTCTGTTTTTTCAGCAGACGAAATTTTTTCTGACAAGGAAGACACCATATTTTTATCAACTGGATCCGCCCTACCAATTACACTTCCTCTTCTTAATGAAACTGTTTGGTTGGTGTTATTGATTAGCAGTAAGGGTATCTTCTGCAACTTCGATATTTTAGTAACAGTATTTGCTAGCATAATCCCAGGAAAATTAGCAGCGAAGCACTGATCAATAGCGGCTATTTGAATTTGGGGGCAACCTGCTCCAGGAAATTTATTGGATAATTTACCAAAACAAAATAATACAGATTGTGGCTTGACAATTATGGACCGTTTAAGCCTAATCAGGGATTGCAAATAAGCATCCTCCACCAAGTCAACATATCGGCCATTGACTCTTAATTTGTCTAAATCATAGTAAATTCTGCAGTTGAAATGTTTCAAAAAATCCCTTCCTATAATAGCATTTCTTCCCAAATTTGGTACGACATAAAAAGTATAATGGAGCTTTAGTCCAGCAATCACAAATTCAAGATTGATAGAGCCATCGATTTTGAGTTGATTTCCTGTCACCGATTCTAAGTTAATGTCTGAACGACGTAATGGGGGTGGGTTAGAAAGAGAATTATAGATACGCCGACTAAGCAGAGTTCTTTCAGCTCCCGTATCAACCAAACATCTATATTTTTGACCGCTAATTTTCAACAAGACACTGCTAGCATTGTTCTTTGAGTTTATATCATAAGTTCTAAATGTTTGTTTCAAGCCCTCCCGTTCACTTGTCCCATTTGTGAAAGGAGGGGTTACAAGTTTCCCGACGGATTACTTAGCCTTGCAGGGGCTTCCTGTGTTCCACGTTTTCTAAGCTTTTTGAATTTCTCACAGTCCTTCTTCTTATGACCCGTTTCAGAACAGAACCAACAGGTCAAAGCGGAAGACCGCTCTGCGTTTGGAAATTTGTCTTGGCGTGCCGAAAATTGCCTTGTCATATTGACAGCCTCAGCGCGTTCACGGCGCAATGAGCGGCAGTTCCGGGCCTCATGTCCAAGGCGTCTACAAATCTGACACCTTGAGGGACGAGCATGATCCACTTCCATCATCTCTGGAACGGGGTCATCACGTCCAGTGCGCAGATTAAATTTACGGCGCAAATTTTGCTCATTCATTGCAATGTGAACAGCGGCCTGCAACCGGTCAGGGTTCTCGCGCATCACCTTCATTTTAAGATAATCATAGACCAACCCATCTATGAAAAAACCTACAAACTGACGTTCAATGGCGGCCAGATCGGCCTGGTCCTGCCCTTGGAATGCATCTTCCGCTATTGCAAGTAACCTTTCAGCGTAAAGCTGTACGCTTTCATTTTTTTCTTGACGCACGCGTCTCAGCATACTAAAAGCAATGCTTCGGTCCGTTATCTCGCCAAAGCGGGATTGTAGCTCAGCTTTCAAATTTGCCCAAGTTTGATTCGGATGATCTCTCATCCAACGCGCAACAAAATCAGCCACGGGGCCTTGGGCTGTCTGAAGCGTAATACCCTTAAGCTTGTCATCATCCACCCCGGTTAAGACCTCGTATCTTTGTATTGCCTTAATCCAATTTTTGAAATGGGCCGGATTTCCAGAAAATGTGGGCACAATATTCGCAACACCTTGGCTATGAACAGCAGAAGTGAGCGAAGCAAGTTGCACCGTAATGGCATGAAAAAAAGTTGTTAATTGTTCGGCAACATCCGCCATACTGCCCAGACAACAGGTAAACAGTACTCACCAGGGTTGAGAATACAGCAAGTTTAACCACAATATCACAGCAATACCAAGCAATTGTCCCGGTTAGAGAACACTCAGTTCCCAAACACTTCGATTATTTAACTTATACTGTCACTGGGTGTCCCGATCTGAATTGCTGTTGTTTGTGTCACAGATATCTTTTTTGCTTATGAATTTTTTTATACTCCACACTGAACACAGAAAGTTTACCAAGGTAAACAAGGAATATCTGCATAATTGTTTGTTCCTGGCATAGTACAAAATATTTCCACATTTCAACATTATTTCCACAATTCGCTGAAATGTCCGATTTAACCGAAGTTCTTTTTCGGATTCAAGAATGATCCGCCCGTCATCGGCACCAGTTGTTCATTCTGACATAGCCAGCCGCTATGCCTTATAGTCCAGGAGCCAGTCTCTGGCTCGTTCGTACTGTGATCGTATAAAGGTAGCCGAGTCGCCCTACGCATGTATGTGGTATGTTACTAATATAAGACACAAGAATCTGGTTCTGACCGTACCATTTTTATTATCACAACATCTAGTTTATATTTTCCAACATAAAATATACATCCTTTCGACCCAAGATCTAAACGGCGACTCCCCTGATTATCTTTCTGCTCTCCCTTTTAGCTAATATAATTCTCTAAGAACAGAAGATTTTCTGACACCCCCTTCTTACATATTCTATTATAAGTTATCAGTTGCCCAATCATTGCAGGAAAACCAAGCGCAGGAATCTAGGTAAGGTTTCATAAGAGAAATAATTATTTAGCAGCAACGAAAGTATCAATATTATTCAAGATGATTGGTTTTCTATCTAAAGGTCTTAGAAAGACAAATAGGGGTTTCCAAGCACAGGTTTCGTGGAGCCAATATTTTCTAAGTTAATACCAAAGCATAAATGGAAAGGACTAAATCAGTAATCATGTTTACCAACTAAATCTCCAGCGGGGTGGGTCGCTCTTGAGTGCCCTTCTCAACAAGCTTCAGCCATTATATTACACTTATACCCTGACTTTGCGTCTAATGAGGCAAGAAGCATTCATTCCTGCTAAAAGCCAGTGATGGCGGGACCGAAAGTTTCAGCAGATAGGCGCACAACCTTGCCATTCACGCTGCGACATTCAAGTGGTTCTATATCGTTTGCTCAGACATGTCAAAATATGGAGGGTAAATACGGTACAGAAATAGAACGAACGTCAAAATACTTGACCAGAATATGCATCTTTTCTGAGTTTTCTCTTTCAACAAATAAAGTAACTTTTCACTGACAATTCTGTGAATCTGTTTCTCCAGGGGAGCGGTTAGTGGCCTTAAGTACTCTTGGACTCTACTCAAGAAAGAATTCATGAAAATTCTATTCCTGTATTAGGTCTTGTCAAAAACATTCTTCTCATGTCTGAGGTGATTGTATTACCATATTAGCCGCAACGTCTGTAAACGTACCTTCTGACGTGCGCCAAATGAAGACTCAGATCAGACTGCGCGTCCGCGCAGTCTGATCAGAGTTTTCATTGGCCGTTTGAAGACAGTTTGCATCCTTGGCTATCCAAAATACGCACAGTGAAGATTATGATCCGACTGCGCGGATGCGCCGGCTGATCTGATTCATCGCTGGACGCGCGGTTTCTGCCGTTTCGGCTCATATTATTTATGGTCTTCTATCGATTTTCCTGCAAATTCCAAACAACGCTGAGTTATTATGTGTCAGCTTTGGGCTGACCTTCTCTGATAACAACTAATTATTGCAGTTGCTCTGTGGGAACTCGCGCTTTTCATTTCAGGTCACAGACTGCTAAAATTTACAGAACACCATGAAAACATACCTATATAATTTTGAGCCCCTTAAACCCCACTTTTATATAGTAAAACTGGGGTTTACAGGGGTATACATTATTTTTCTTATTTCATCCCCAAAACATAGATTGTGGGTATTCGCTAGGTTCTAAAGAGTACCCACAATCTATGTTTTGAGCAGAAATATAAAAAAATATTAGAGTTCTTTTTTTTTTATCTGAAAACTTCCAGTCTTTGGTGGTGAAATTTTCCATATATTTGAGTAGGCGAGTTTTCGTAATGGCACCAGGTTGCTTCCATAAGAATATATTTCCATACTAAATAGTTCCGTGTTTGGCATGTTTCTAAAGTGTTTGCGTGACTGCTCTGATGCCAGACTAGGTCAAAATGTACAATTCAGACAAATAATACATATTGTATATTTTGTTAGGTTTCTTTGCATATGAAAGTAGAAAATTATCATGGGGCCAAATTACCCTTACACGTGCCCTGACCTCTTAGACGGCATGTCTCTTCCGCTGATTCAAGAAGGTCATTTTTCAGTTTCTGGCGAAAGAATGTGCACATGTACTGGTTATCCGCTTAGAGAATTAAGTCTGCCCAGGAAAAAGTGTGCTTAGGTAAAGTGACCGCGCTCGACATGACCCTAATGAGTTGACTGGGCCGTAAAACCTCACATCACGAAAACATACCTATATAATTTTGACCCCCTTATACCCCACTTTTATATAGTAAAACTGGGGTTTACAGGGGTATACATTATTTTTCTTATTTCTGCTCAAAACATAGATTGTGCATGGGTACTCGTTAGAACCGCCTCGGCGAGGCGGTTCTAACGAGAACCAACAATCTATGTTTTGATGAGAAATATAAAAAGTATCAGAATATTTTATCTGAAAAATTTTATTTTTTGGCGGTAAAATTTTCAATATATTTGAATAGGCTTGTTTTCGTAATGAGCCCAAACAAATAAAACTTACTAGACCTGTGTCAGCGGAGAGACTATGGCTCAATCTACCAATACTATCGAGCAATTTACCATTTGAACTTGTATTTGTTAATGTGTCTGTTTGCTTTTGACTGATTTTCTTTTATTAGTAATAAAATCGAAATTGCAACCCCAGTTTACGGGTCTACAAAACTAATGACCGTGTTTATAAATGATAACAGTGTTAAATATTGACAAGGGGTTTCCGCTTTGGGGTTCAGAGGAATTAAGGAATGTTGAGTAGGAGTATTTGGTGATAATTTTGGGTTAATTATTTTTTCTCTCCATAAAAAAAAAACAAACACATATGTCGTGGGTACTCATTAGAAGCGCCTTGGCGATGCGTTTCTAATGATTACCCACAACATATGTTAAATGGAGAAACTGTGAAAAGATCCCAGAATCATCGTCAAATATTCCTCCTTAACAAGGCCTCTGGGGTTCACCTATTTATCAACAGACCGAATTTGTAACACGTACCTGCCCCCGGTAATATCCATGAAGTCGGTCAAGATACATGTAAAGAGGTAAATGACATCGGTAGTAAACAAAGAGGTTCGTAAATATACAGCGTAGTAATACACCATGACGAAACATGCCTATATAATTCTGACCCCCTTAAACCCCACTTTCATATAGTAAAACTGGGGTTTACAGGAGTATACATTATATTTCTTATTTCTGCTCAAATACATAGATTGAGGGTACTCGTTAGAACTGTCTAGGCGGATCTAACGAGTACCCACAATATATGTTTTTGTGCAGAAATATGAAAAATACCAGAAATTTTATCTGAAAATTTTCTTTTTTTGTGGAAAAATTTTCAGTATAAAAAATGAAAATTTTCAGTATTATTTGAATAGGCATGTTTTCGTTATGACTGAAAAATAAATAAATAAATAAATAACCTGAGTGGTTACCCTTTCACAAACTCGTACAGTCGATTCTCATTATCTAAAACTGGTACATGTAACTCAAAGTACTGCTTAAGTCAAACTAAATAAAATACAACATTGTTTTAATTTATTATATGTTCGTTATGTTTCAGTTCATTCTCTCTCAATTACTGTTATCTCGAACCAGAAATCAGTCGCTTTGAGTTTGAGATAACGAGAGTTGACTGTTATGTTAAATGACAAGTAACTGTGTTATTTCCCTAAATATTCCATAATTGCCAGAGCACATACTGAGCGTAGCCCCATATCAGACTGCTCCTTAAAGAAATTTCCTGATAAGTAGTCTTCATATGTACTATTCTCTCGACAAGATTTGTGAGACACAACATTATAACAAAGGGTAAACAGGGACTAGTTTATTCGAACATTTCGGAGAAAAAAAACACACACAAACCCCCCCCCCCCCCCGCCCGCACACACACACATTGTACTGTTGACCTTCAGTTGCTGTTAGTACGTAATAAATTCACCTTGCAAATTCCAGGTATATATTGTTTATTAACAGAACACTGTTCTTCTCTTTTCGTTTTGTTTTGTCTTTCAACGTTCATTTGCAATGCTATTTGGTGGCATTTAGCAGCTTCGAGAGTAGCACACATTTTAAACCTTGTCATGCTCTATAAATTAAGATGCCACGCCAACTTCTAATTTCCAACCAATCAGATTACTTGATCCAGGGTTTTGATAGAAATTCACATATTTAATGACAAACAGTGCAGATCCAGATGTTGGCTTCTTCAAGCCAACTGATCTGGATCTGCACTGTTTGCTAAGACAGGGCATGTCGTGTTCAGCAAGAGAAGGGTTAAAATATTTATTTCTTATTTGTCCTTCAGAACAGGGCTAAATTATCCGTTACTGAAAACAACAACAACAAAAAAAAAAAACAAAAAAAAAACACACACACACACACACAAAAAAGAAGAACTTCAACATTGTGTCAATCCTTGCTTACGGAAAAAATTACCACTTACGTTCTTAAGTAGACCTCATCATAAGAAAATGTATCTTATAAATGCGCCCAGCAAAGACTCTGATCAGCCTTCCCTTTTCACTGAAGGGGAATGGATACTAGTCCATGGGAGGCAACTGTGTTTAAAACTGGCTTTCAAAGGTCTTCTCTAAAAGGAAAGAATTCACTCCCATTCTTTCCTTTTCGAAGCATCTTTCAGAAAGGGCTTGGTTTTCAGAAAAGCAAAAACAGGAAGTCACAAAAGTTGTTGACTCATACAAAATGGCAGAAAGTCTAAGTGTATTCAGTTCCCTTAAGAAGCTTTATTGAACAAATGCTTGACAGAGTTAAGTGTAGAGAGCTTCAGCTGAATGAAACATACTGTCGACTCTCGTTATCTCGAATTCCAAGGGACTCTCTGAAATACTTCGAGATATCCGTACCTCGACATATCAGAATTGCAGAATTGAGGAAAAAATAAATCGAACAACCACATTTAACCAAATGCATATGTAATTGGACTCTTGAAATTCGAGATATATTTAAAATATTGTGGAAAACAGGAGAAATTGCTCCTGTGGAGCAATTTCTCCTCTTTTCCACAATATTTTGTTACCTGTTGTTAGATTTTCATGTTTAGGCAGGGACCAGATTTTCACTTCGAGATAAGCGGTTATTCGAGATAAGCGAGGTCGAGATAACGAGAGTCAACTTCTTATATCAAAGTTCTATTTCTGATTTATTGATCTAAAGGTATAGTTACATCTAAAATGTATGACAGATTACTGCCTTTGACAGTGCTTGTGACAATGGCAACCGGGAAGCTCTGTCGGTAGAATCCGAGGATCCATTCCCAGTAAGCATTCTACATAAATCTATAGCGGGCCATTATCGGCCCGTCAGGGTAGCTGACGGGCCGATAACGGCCCACTATAGATTTATGAAAAATGCTAGCTGGGCAGTGCATTTTCTCATCCTGTGGCATTTGATGGCCAGTTGGGCTCCGGGACCGCGTCTGATAGCTTGAAAAAGTATAAAATAAGTCTCTCAGTCGGCCTGGAGAGATTGAGAGATTCGGCACGAACCTGAATGGCACAGAGATAGGTGAGTGGCTTTCTCCGGGTACCCCGTTTCCTACACCACGTTGACCACCAAACGCCTATCCACGTTTTCGAGGACGCGTTTATAAGTTCGCTGTGTAAATAAACCCATTAAGGGAAGTGAGGTGCGATAGTGATGGCAGTATAGCTAAGTCGGTAGAGTATTAAATGGTAAAACGAGGGCCCGGGACGGCTGTGCAGTTTTCTAATCCCGTAACACAGACTAATATTCCGTTTTTAAACAGCTTTATTAAATGCAGTGGTCATTGTCAAAAGATTTTTACGCTGTCTGCGAATGATTATCGTCATGTCTGAGCCCATATATTGAACAAACTCGGACGGATCGTTCGCGAACAGCAGGGAAAAAAACTAAAACCTTTTTACCACCACCTGTTGACGTGTTTTTTTTGGTTTTTTTTTTTGAAAATTAAAAAAAAAAAAAAAAAAAAAACAAAAGCAAAAAAAAAAAAAAAACAAACAAACAAACAAACAAACAAACAAACAAAAACAAAACAAAAAAAAACAAAAAAAAAACACACACACACAAAAAAACAAAAAAAAAAAACACGCAAATACGGCAGAAGATCCACAATTATAGAGGACACAAAAAAGAAAGAGCGAACAACTATGACAGACAGTACACTAGACTGGCTCCAGTCTCCAGTGACTAAATATTTTTTTTATAATCCAGTTTAATAATCCACTAAAATAAAACCAAAACAATATCAAGACTATAAAGGCTGGTAACTTTAACTCCAAAATAATACCATTACTATAAAGGCTGGTCGCTCTAGGCAAAGTAGTCAGCCTCCCCCCCCCCTCCCCCAGACTGACATTAGTCTTTTGACTTAAACACGATGACTGCCTGAAAATACAATATCTCTACCTAGAGAATCAAATGAAACTAAACTTTTCTCTCTGATAGTGAATTCAATAGTGACATGATAATATTATGGTCTTATTTTAGTAAATGTATTAAACAGGAAAATAAGAATAAATATTCAGTCACTGGAGACTGGAGCCAGTCTACCTCTTCTCCAACAAGATGATCACAGTACCAGACATAATCCACCAAAAACAATAACAACTCCGCATGCAGCCACAAGTCCACACAAAGCACAGTCAAAAACCGCCGCCTTGCCTGTTGAACGGCAAACAGTATACACCCTGATCAGGGTTTACACTGTTTGCTCTGGTCTGTCTGTCCTAATACTTAGGGTATATACGGTACCTATTTTGGTATCTATTTATCCAATGATCATGAAGATTAACAACTCGCATCGCAGATCAGCGAGTACAAACACATTAATCACCCAGTCTCTCAGATCAGACAGAAAGAAAGGGAATTTAAAATGATTCCATTGCCGATGTTACTTCACATAAGGAAAAAAGCCAGACTAATTATTTATTTAACCATTTTTATTGTGACTTTACATTTTTATTGTGACTTTACATTCAAATTGTGTATTGGCCCCCGCCCGTCGGTGTCAGATAAATAGATTGGTTGCCGACAGTAAGGCAGAAAGTTTCGTCATTGATTTAATGTCGGGTAAAAAGCATATAAATTCGGGGCAAACTTCACAGCAGGACTCAGATGTTTGACTTAGACGTTAAACCTCTAGTCAGTTCAGCTGGAACAGTTTAAAAATGCGCACCGAAATGTGAATTTCCTGTTAAGGATTATAGTGTGCTGGGCTTTGCGTATTGCCTGATCGATCTACAGTATTTACCGTTAGTATTCTGACAGACAGGCCTATGCAAACAGTTTAGACCCAGATGACACGCCGCAGAACGCGGCGTCTCATCAGGATCTACACTGGCACCCATCCATCATTTTAGACACAACAATGTACTTGTTCAAAATTAAGAAGAAGTATGGTAAGGCGTTGAGGTGTCCGAATACTTCGGGTAAATACGGTATACATCTCAGACACTCTGTTGATCTATAGTTGGTCTTTTGTTAACTGTTAAAGCACTAAGCAAAATTGTAGCAGACGACGTTCTCTGTTCTTTTGTTTTTATTATTTTCATCATTTTTGTAGAGAAAAATAAGACTTGGCATTTCATATGAATCCTATGCCTAGCAAAGGATTCACACAAACTGCCACGTTTTCATTTCCCTGAAAGGAGCACAAAAGTCAAAATGTCATCTGCTGCAGATGTGATTAAAACTTTACTGTTTATCTTAATGAACTTTACCCACCTTGCCACTAATACAGCATGTTGTTGGTAATTTCTGTGCAAAAAATAAAATCTATATTACAAGTCAGTATAGTTTTCGAACGGTTCGTGGTCTAATGTAATTTCTGTGCAAAAAATAAAATCTATATTACAAGTCAGTATAGTTTTCGAACGGTTCGTGGTCTAATTAATCAAACTTGTTTGACGTCAGTGTCTGCAAATATTTAGTTAACACTATCATTCCTGAATTTCTGAAATGGGCTCATCCATCTCTGACATTGGACACATCCATTATTGCAAATAGGGGTTCATTAAAAAATTAATAATAGAATGGCAAACAGTATAGATCCAGATGAGACGGCTTGTGACGAGCCGTCTAATCTGGATCGACACTGTTTGCAAAGGTATCTGTCAGTGTTGGTCTGTAGGGATAAACAGGTTCACTTGTAACAGCAATTTGGCCTGGGTACGTCATTTCCAACAAGCTTGAATATGCGACCAGTGAATACTCAGATCAGCCTGCGCATCCGCGCAGTCTGATCAGAGTATTCGCTGTCCGCCTGAAGACGATTTGGAACACTTGCTACCTGGCGAGTGACCTGCTAAATCTCTGATCAGACTGCTTTGATGCACAGACTGATCTGAGTCTTCGCTGGGTGCACAGGGAGTCTTGTAGAAAATGCTATGCGCCGACAGAAGTATAATCTTCAATAAGTTTGTCTTCCATGAAAAGACCTGTCTGGTTCCATTGGAAGTTATTCTGCATAAACATGTATACAAAGGATCACGTGATTCAAATTGAAGTGCTACGCAGCATTTGGCTAATGTTCAGGAATTGAATGGTAGAATACTCAAGACTGTTCTAAAATAAAACACATGATATATTTCACAATTAATTTTAGATCAAGTAGCAGGTGTATGTACGTCAATGGAACAGGTTTTTGTTGTTTACTTCGATCCACATTATTGTGATTTAGAAGAAATTAAGTTTTAGTACCGTTAATTAGGATAGCAAATCCTTTCCTTTGAACAGGCATTTTTTCACAGAAGGGAGCAAAAAATGTTTGGAGAGAGTTTCTCCCACCCCTCTCTTGAAGCTGTAGTCATACTGACACAGGCGATAATAATAGGCTTTTGCAAACAACATAGATCCAGATGAGACGGCTCAATGAACCGCCTCATCTGGATCTATGCAGTTTGACATTCAGTCTTACAACTTTACATATAAACGTCTTACCAAACGATAGTTTGTTAAAATAAAAAAAAGCAGACGACAAATGTCGTCTGAAATGTGGCGCCGAAAGAGTTAAGCTCATTTGAGTCACAACATCAGAAAACGTACCTTTTGACATGTGCGCCCAGCGGAGACTATTCAGCCTGCGCATCCGCGCAGTCTGATCGGAGTCTTCTTTATCCACATGAAGAAAATGAAGAAAACTTGCACCCTTGGCTATCCAAAATGCACCCAGCGAAGATTCCGATCAGCCTGCGCAAATGCGCAGGCTGATCTGAATCTTCGCTGGGCGCACACGTCCGAAGGTACGTTTTCCGGCTAATTTGGTGAAATATTTTCTAATTCCTTGGCACGTAAACCTAGCGTGTAAGAAGAAAACTTTACAAAAACAAAAACAATCTAAATAACGAGCAAGCGAATAAACCAGGTACTCTGTCTTGAGAATTAGAGTACGAGTGAGTACAGCCTGGAAATGCCAGGAAACAGCTCTTACAAGATCCACTCCAAATGTGACGGCACAGACAGACGGAACACTGTGTTATATCCCACTCCGCTTTGTCCCCTATTCTCAGTTCTATTTTCATCTTTTTGAGCGAAATATAAATGAGCCACAATGTCAGACTACTTTTTCAAGAGAGCCATATCTGTCAAAAATGATTTGCCACTCTTCTGAAAAGGGGTCTACTCTAAACAGAAAGAGTTTGCTCCCAATTCCTTTTGCAGTAGACCTTTTTTTCAGAAGTGGTTGGTATGCAGGAAGGCAAGCGGGAAGTCATCAAACGTGTCTCGCTGAAAAAAAAAAAAAAAAAAAAAAACCACAAAAAAACAAACAAACAAACAAACAAACAGAATACAAACTAACAAACAAACAAACAAGCAAAAACAACAAAAACAAAACAGAAGAAAATAAACAACAAAAAAAAAAAAAGAAAACAAAACAAAAAACAACAACAAACAAACACAAAGAACAAAACACACACACACACACACACACACACACACACACACACACACACACACACAAAACAAAACAAAACAAAAAAAACAACAACAAAAAAACACACACACACAACAAAAACGTACAAAACACTGGAAAATCTACCAAGTGTATCTACACAACAAAAACGCACAAAACACTGGAAAATCTACCAAATGTATCTGTTGTCCTCAAAGTGGAGAACAGAACAGAATAGATTTTATAAACATAATAATAATAAATATTATTATTTTTATTACATTATCAAATGTATTTTTTACAATAAAAATCATATTATTATCAAACGTCATGCCACGTTTGTTTGTTTTTTTGTTTTCGATTAACTGTCTTTAGGTCTTGTTTTCTTCTCCACTTACGCACTACAGAGGCCACTTTTGCTCTGACGTCACATTCTAGCATGCTGGGTAAAACATTCAGCAGACTCTTCTTTTCTTATTTTCTCCAGAAAATAGGATTGGGCATTTCTTGCAAGTTGTCTTCCTAATTTGTATGAAATTTCAAAGCTTTTTTTCTGGAAAATAAAAAAAAAAAAAAAATAAGAAAAATATCATGAACTTTCCATCTGCTGAATGACCAGAGAGTATATTAACCAATTTATACCTAGCGACCCCTAAAGACTACCCAGCTAGCATTCTACGTAAATCTACATCGGGCCGTCATCGGCCCGTCAGCTACCCTGACGGGCCGATGACGGCCCGATATAGATTTACGTAGAATGCTGACTGGGTAGTTTGCACCATCATATATCTTGATTTTTTGTTTCATTTCAAGATATATAATAGTTTAAACTACCTCTTGAACTGTATTAATGGCTCTTTCAACATCTTGAAAACGATAGAGCTTCGTCCTATTTTTTTTTTTTTTTTGTGCTGATAAAGCTGCTGATAAGATGACCGTTGATGACTACAAGCAGTTGAAACAGACATTTTCTGGGTCATACAGTGCTTATTTACATCCAATTACAGTTAATAGTAAACAATTGCACCTGAATGGTCAAAAGCTGCTGTTGATAAATTGATTGCATTGTATCAGGATATGCCAGTTTTATGGAACAACTGCTCGAAGATATACAGTCAAACCTCAATGGCTCGAACATCTTCGGGACCATGGAAATTCGTTCGAGACATGGGTAGTTCGAGCCACTGAGGGTTAATCATGACACCAGTTCAGGAAGCAAATATCGATAATTTAGGGAAATCTTTTCGATTTTCTACACAATGATTGTATGTTGAGTGTACTCATTAGAATCGCCTCGATGAGGCGATTCATCATTCTGATGAGTACACACAACATACAATTCCATGATTAGATAAGAAAAAATCATTAACTATTTGTTTTCTTGAGCTATTGGAAGAATTTTGTAGGGACCGAAAAAAGAGTTCGAATCATCCAAGGTGTTCGAGCCATCCGTGTTCGAGCCATTGAGGTTATACTGTACCATGACAAGAACAAGAGAGATTCAGCTTAAATGAAACTTACTTATTATCTTAACGCTTAGTACTCTGGGTAAATTTTTCAGCAGACGGCATTTTGAAATATTTTTTCTTGTTTTTCCACAGCTACAGATAAGTGGGGGTATCCACATAATATTTTTCTTATTTCTCCACTAAAACATATGTTGAGGGTACTCATTAGAAGCGCCATATGTTGTGGGTACTCATTAGAAGCTCCTCAACGAGGCGCTTCTAATGAGTACCCACAACATATGTTTACGTTGAGAAATAAGAAAGATATCAGCATTTTTCGGATGAATAAAGCGCCTTATCTGTTGCTATGTTTTTCTAAGAAAACAGGAATTGACATTTCATGCAAATTGGAGACAATTTGCATGAAATATCAGATCCTGTTTTCTGGGAAACACATTTGAATGTATAACCCAAAAACATGTAATATTTTCAGTCAAGAACAGACACATGACAATGGACTAATATTATGAAACATAGTTCCCGCCAAATACTGCAAAATTGATAAATATATGATTGAATAAAAATGTAAGCGTAGACAAGATATTGGTCTTGGTTTGAATAAATTAAAATCAAGAAATATAATGGGTCTGAACTCATCGTTAATCTTAGAATTTCCAATTTTCATATTCTTCCTGCCAATAAGTTTTATAGTCTAAACGGGCTTTAAAAGGGACAATGGCAAACAGTGTAGACCCTGGTCAGACACGACAAAACGTAGTGTCTGATCAGGTTATAAGCTGTTTGAATTAAGTACAGAAATTTCTATAAAACATGGTAACCAAAACTAACCAGACATCCCTTCTATTGGAAATGGACCGGTCCAAAGAATGAAGGAAGAATAGTCCACTAGGTAAAATGGTTTAATTCATCTTTGTTCTTTTTCAGGTGCGTTTCTTATTCCATATTTCCTGGCAGTGATTCTTGGAGGCATACCAGTTTTCTTTCTTGAGGTTTCCATGGGTCAGTTCATGTCGGAAGGCGGTATCGGTACCTGGAAAATATGTCCACTGTTTCAAGGTGAATAATTAAAACAGAGCTCAGCATAAGAGACGCATCCAGATAAATATTTTTTCTTATTTCTCAATGAAAACATATTGTTGTGGGTATACATTAGAAGCGCCTCGCCGAGATGAAATTGATGAGTACGACAACATGCTTCTGTAGCGTTTGTCTGGTCTTTAACGGTTGAGCACAGCAGGTCGCTTATCCAGATATACTAACCGCAATGTACGTTGCTTAACTTCATACCACTCTACCAACGTAGCCATAAATACCGGCTTCTTTAGTGAGGCTGTAGAAATGTTCTATATACCAAGTGGCATGTAAGGTTTCTTATATGCCACTTGATATACATATTCCTTGACCAGGCGCCCCACCCACTTTTACATCACGAAAACATGCCTATATAATTTTAACCCCCTTAACCCCACTTTTATATAGTAAAACTGGGGTTTACAGGGGTATACATTATTTTTCTTATTTCTGCTCAAAAACATAGATTGTGGTACTCGTTAGAACCGCCTCGCCGAGGCGGTTCTAACGAGTACCTACAATCTATGTTTTGAGCAGAGGTTTTTATCTGAAAATTTTCAGTTTTTGGAGGTGAAATTTTCTATATATTTGAATAGGCGTGTTTTCGTAATGCTTCGCCTCGAGGTCATCAACACTGCCCACACTGCTGACCCGAGGAAGAAGCCTATGTAACGCTGTCAGGGACATCTTACCCTACTGCCGGGATCCGGGATCCGGAGATGATGACGGTGCCCTATCTAATCTCAACGCTGCTACCAAACGGAGCAATTGCTCCGTCTTTCACGAAGCCAAGCATTCGGGTCACCCATCCAGGTACTGACCGCAGGATTCGTTGCTACTTGCTTAACTTCGTGAAAAAGCCAACCACGCTACAGCCGTCACCATTTAAGCCGACCTCTGCAGTAGGGCTGTAGTAGTGATCTGTATACCTATTACACACTATGTTTTCTTGGGGATATAAAAAAATATCAATATTTTATGCTTAAAAAAAAAAAAAAAAAAAAAAAAAAAAAACAAAGCAAAAAAACAACAAAAAAAAACCAACACGCTTTTCTAGTGCGCTGTAGAATATAAATTTAAGCCGCGCCATGTGAATATGTCTCTTTGGAATATATATGAACACTGAAAGTAAAGATAAGGATTCGTCAGCGAAGACGGACAGTCTGATAAGGACTTGTTTTAAAATATATTTTCTGCAGTACATGTACCCAAGGATTCTGTAAGCGGACAGGGAGACTGCTCTAAGCCTTCGCTGTTCGCATATAGCCACAGACACATTTCCCCATGGAGCTACTTAATTCCATTGTACATTGTATATACATAATGGTTTAATGCCTGCTGCAGGCGATATCTGTATATGATTTTCTTATTTTTCTCAGCAATTGACTGCAGGTGCATTTTGCCATTTTTATAAGAGACAATTTGTTTGACTTCTGTTTGCTCTCTTGCACACCAAGCCATTTTTTTTTTCTAAAAAAAAAAAAAATTTACTTTTGATGGAAAGGATCTGCTCCCTTTTAAAGTATTGAGGCCCTTTTCAGAATAATAAAAAAAACATGGAACTCTGCTAGAATTTTGTTTGGCGCTTTAAGAGTTAATACCTACTTGCCAAATCACTTGGCAGCCTCCTGGCCCCGAGGTTATAAAACGTTTTTCATGCTAAACTCAGCTGAGCATGAAATTTGTCCTGATAATATATCTTAAATTGCCTACAGTTGCAAAATCCTTGCTAAACATAGCTGAGCATGAAAATTTCTCTGCTAATAAATATGAAAATGCCAACTATTGTTGGCATTTTCATATTTATTAGCAGAGAAAATTTCATGCTAGCCGAGTTAAGGATGAAAAAGTTTTATAACCTCGAGGCTCGGAAATTACTTGGCTTCGGTCTTGTGGTTAAAAGGAAACGCATCCCAATTAGACCTACACTTCAAACGTACAAAACTAATGTCATTTGTAATTTCAGTGTCTGCATATTATTTTGCAATACCTTATTATCGCAGTTTTTGTATTTTATTTATTTCAGGCATCGGTTATGCTTCTGCCATTATCGTCTTCCTACTGAACTGCGAATACAACATTATTTTGACATGGGCGTTTTACTACCTGTTTTCATCATTTTCACTGACACTGCCCTGGTCACATTGTGATAATGATTGGAATACCGCAGAATGTACCAGAGATCATCGGAAGGCGATTGCACAGAACGGAAGTGACGTTAACATGACGACATACAATAACTCCAACTCTGACAATAACACGACCATGGCCAGTATTGCAGCGCTTGGCAACGAGTCAATTGGTGCTGCCAAAGCGTATGTGGCGGATCCCATAACAGAATTTTGGGAGTACGTATCTTTGACCATTTGGATACTGATTTAAATATTAAATGCATCTTTGAAATGTATATGCTTGTATTTTTCATGTTGCACAAGGATTCTATATATAATGCTTATGTATATGCTTTCCACAATATCTTGATGCTTGTACGTTTTCAGTTTCCCCCTTTCAGGAAGTCCCCGTCTTGTCCATAGCTCCAGATAAGGTGCTTTTTTTAGCCGAAAAGTACTGATATATTTCTTAATTCGCCATGAAAAATATGTTGTGGTACTCATTAGAAGCGCCTCGTCGAGGCGCTTCTACTTAGTACCCACAACATATGTATTTGTGGTTAGAAATAAGAAAAAAACATATGAGGTGGCTATCCCCGTTTATCTGGAGCTGTGCTGCCGTTTTTCTTTTTCAGGATTTGATTCCAGATATTCCAAGATTATTTCCTGAAACAGACAGCTAGAATTAAGATATTGTATAACTTGCATGCAAACTTACTGTAAAGAATTATATAACTTAAACATTGAAATTAATATAAACGTGTTTATATGCTTATGTTTTTTTATGTATCTAGTCATGTCATTAGATTAACACAGTTATGTGGATTGTACACTTCTAAGCCATCGCTCATGATCTAAGCCATCGCTCATGATAAGGTAAATTTTAACCATAATATATTGAAATTGTTTTCTTTTAATTCTTCACGAAAACAATGTTGTGGGAGTGCCCACAACATATGTTTCCATGGAGAAATAAGAATATTTGTCTTCATAGAGCTATGTGCGTCATGAAATTTTCACCATATAGTGTACAGAATAAGGATGGTTTTGGTTCTTAAGCACAGTAAGACAGATTATGCAGTAAAACAATTGATGGAAGTCACAAACAGATTATAAAAGCTTGTTTAAAAACTGCCAGATTCCGAAAATTCTTAAAATCCTCAAACACTGTAGACCACTATAGACCCCTCTTTTCATTGTATATTATGGGGGCTTATAAGATATACATTGCATCTACCTATTAACGTCATGTTACGTTCGAATTTCTGTAGATAAAGAAAGAGAAAATGTTTCTCAGGAAGGGTACTCTGCACAGAAGAACGGAAAAAAATAAACGTGATTTCTTGAAATTTCTGTCACGCAATAAACAATAATAGATCCGTAATCTGCATAAAGTCAAGGATTAATTTTTCAGGATGTCATGTATGTTCCTTATATATCAGAAACAAATATGTTAACTACTCACTTATTTCAGACCCTTAATTATCGTGTGCAGTCATACCACAATAAAATGTATTGCATTCATAAAGAACCTGGTAGCCATCTAAGTACTTTACTAAAACAAACTATAAAAATATTCCTAATACATCACGAAAACACCCCTATTCAAATATATATAGAAAATTTCACCTCCAAAAACTGAAACTTTTCAGATAAAAACTCTAATATTTTTCATATTTCTGCTCAAAACAATAATTGTGGGTACTCGTTAGAACCACCTCGGCGAGGCGGTTCTAACGAGTACCCCCAATCTATGTTTTTGAGCAAAAATAAGAAAAAATAATGTTTACCCCTATGAACCCCCAGTTTACTATATAAAAGTGGGGTTTAAGGGGGTCAAAATTATATAGGCATGTTTTCAAAATGAATAAACTCTCAGAATGCGAGTTTTTATTTTTAATGCTTATAATTAGTATACAAGAGTACAGTTAGCCAAGCTGGCATTCTACTTATATCTATATCGGACCGTTATAATAATAATAATAATAATAATAATAATAATAATAATAAACAGAAAAGAAAAAAAAATAAATGAATAAATAAAAAGAAAACAAATGTTAAAGTACAGAAATTTCTAAGATTACACTAAAATGATTTAAACAAATTCTTTTGCCCCCACACTAGTTTCTGGCACTGTCATTGTGATGGAACATCCTTGATATATACCTAATAATCTTGATCTTACACATATTTGCTCAATTTCTTTGGTAATAATATTTTGACCGCTATTTCGATTGCATGTTTAATTCTGAAATTATAATTGCACTTTCTTTTTCACTGTGCCTAAATCAAAGAACATGGTAAGGGGAATAGTTGGTGATTATACTGATAATGACTAGTATTTGTATGTATCATTTTTGTCTTATAAATGTACTATGATATAGGAAGTCATCAGAGGAGACGGCAAACCCAAACTCATGCCTCGCGCTCTTTCTTTTGTTTTAGGTATGAAGGCATTCCATCAAAATTATTATCTTTATCTGCTTTTATCACCTATGCTTTTTGTAAAATATGAATCTTTAATCACTATAATTATAAGCCAGCACCGATGGATTCACAGTCTTAATGGGCTACGACCACAAGTCAAAGCCGCTACGAAGATGGATCAGCTCAGTCGAAACACCTTTCGTACCACTACGGAAGTCTTTCGTTGTTTTCGTACAATTACGGAAATACACGAACTGTTTCGCTCTGAGCTAACGAAGATACACATGCCTTTCACAGACGTAAAGTGCTCCACCTGTCAACTGGCGTAGATGAGCCGGGAACTATCAAGTGGGATCTCTGCCTCTGCCTCCTCCTAGCCTGGATTGTGGTCTATTTCTGTATCTGGAAGGGAATACGTAGCTCGGGCAAGGTGATAACCCATGAATAACCAGACAAATGCATAAATACATTTATCAGCCCCTTTTAGCAACCCGGTTGTCGACTCAATGGCGAATCATAGGAAACCTCTAAGCCAGTTACCGCCTGTATTTAAACTATGCACTAATATATTCTTTCTTCAGTAAAATTTCCAAGGCACAACGTTGGAACCTGGGGTAATGCAAACGGGGATATTTGCGAATATCTGGGAAATTTATATGATTTTCTTCCTTACCAATGAGCCGCAAGGTCAGAACACGTACCTTTGGACAATGTGCGCCGAACGAAGACTCAAGTCAGCCTGCGCATCCGCACAGTCTTATCAGAGTCTTCGTTGTCCGCACGAAGAAACATTGCATCCTTGGCTATCCAAAATTGGCCCATTGAAGATTCTGATCAGGTTCCGCGAATGTACAGACTGATCTGAATCTCCGTTGGGCGCATATTCGTGTCTGAATGTTCGTTTTCTGACACTGGTTCATCCGCGAATATCTTAGCAATCCACATGAATTTAACTTTACCAAATGCCTTCTTATTGTATGGCCCTTCCTAGGAAAGGGCGGTAATATCTGAAGGACCTGAGTCAATTTTGTTAGAACTTGTGGTCAAACCCTCATGCCCATATGCTATTATGGCAGTAATATATGTTTAAAGTAAACTAACCAAACGCTTTTTGGCGTATCATATATACTGACTCATAGCTGTAGATAAAGCTCTTGTTTTCAACGAAGCAGTATTGATAGTTTTCTTATTCCTGCACAAAAATTTATTTTGTCGGCACTTTTTAGAAAACAGGGCCCAGCTGTTCAAAGCGTCGTTAGCTTAACGAGCTCGTTAAGGGTCATTTCGTTAACTGCTTTAGCAGATTCAATATACAATATTCTGATATTTTTTGCTGAAAAAATGTGAGTAGCTTTTGCACTGCAAAAGCTACTCACATTTTTTCCGCAAAAAATTTCAGCATATTTGCGTATCACTCGATGTAAATTTTAACGAATCGTTAACTAACGACGTCGTTAGCTTTGAACAACTGGGCCCAGAATTTCTAGCGAAGATTCCCCGTTTGCAGTTACACAATAAAACCGTATCTCTGGACATATTTATTTATTGTAGGTTTTGTTTGTTATTTAACAGGCATTATAGGGCAGAAAGCAAGGCATAGGTATCAATCTTTAATGCTACCTTCCCAACGCGGATAACATTCTTATCGAATTAGAAACATTAGAAATTAAGGCGAAGGCACATTTAAAATACTATTTACCACGAAACCAAATCAAGTTATTTTTAGTTGTAATAATAATGTTTTTTATATAAATGTCCATGATTGTGAATACTGACAGCAGTACACGTAACACAGCATCCCTTTACACTGGAATGTATCTATAAGAATTAGAAAAATATGTTACGTGATTACAATAGTATTCTTTTCCATTCCAAATTGTGGGGCTAGACATGATTTCGTTTTTTTACAAAGGCGTCACATGCGCTATAGAACTGTCCTAATGTTTTGGCCCTGTTTGTATCTGTTGGGGACACGATTTTCAAGTTTACAGTTATTCATCTTTGTTTAAATTAAATTTTAGGCATTGCCTTGTAATGAGTTTTTTTCTTTTCATAACGTAAACTTGAAGCCTCCTAGCGACGATCCTAATGCACAGTCTGAGTAATAAACCAGTACCATTATTTTCGTAATATTACACAGGTCCAGATAAAACAAGTATTCTAAAGTAAAGGACCAGTTAATCTTTGCAGAACAGCATATCTTGTGGGTATGCATTGATATCGCCTCACACAGGGGGTGTAAGTGCTTCCACGCAAGATATGATCTGGTGCAATAATAACTTAATGTCTTAAAGTATCATCTTATAGACTTGCATGATAAAATGATGTAATCCGGCTACTGTTGTATTAACAAGTTCGCTTAGCACGTTCTTTCTTGTTTGAAATCTGTATTGGTAATGGGGGTTTACATCACTATGTGAAGTTTTAGGGATGAAGTCCTATTTCTGTTTACCTTTGCGCAGATGATCATAGCCTCGAATGTTTTTAGAAGCAATGGATGTGTTTTCTTGAATTTCTCCATCTATTTCAAATATTTGTAACCGGAAACATTTGAAAATCAAACCATTTTGTCTTTGGTCAAGCGCAAGGTTCTCGTGCGGATTAATAGTGCTGTATATATGCAAAACATTTATAATGAAAACAATTATATTAACTGGTCAGAGTGACAAATTATTTCATGGGTGAAATGTTACAAATAAGAAAACACAATCTTTTACTGTTTAAATTTATAAAAAAAAAAAAAAAAAAAAAAAAAAAAAATCAGAGAAAAATATTAAAAAATATATATTAAGGAGGTTGGTTACCCGCGTTTTCAGTTACAAGTTAGGAGATATTACGAGATTTAGATCTTTTCACTAAATTGCTACAAACAGAGGTCAGATTGTAACTAAATAATCATGATATAGCTAGCAATTTTGCTTAAATCTATATTGGACCGTTGTCGGTCCGACAGGAATCCTGTCGGGCTGATCACAGCTCGATATAGATTTTAACAGAATGCTAGCTGGGAATAATTAAATTAATGAAACATATAATATGTAAATTGGTGAAACGTGAAATATGTAAATCAAGTCTGTTCTTTTATTTAGTAAACATATGAAATATATTCCGTATATCAGAAAACAATCAGAGGCCCTGTTGAAATGTTGCATAAACCAGATAAAATGACACCAATGTCATAGATGTAATAGTGATGTTATTATCTAGAAAATTCAAGCATCATTCTTTTATGTAATCAGGTGAATTCGAATAAACATTTATGTTATCCAAAGTCTCTGAAAGCAACCACTTTGAACACAGTTAAGATTTCTCTACTATTTTATCATAAGACTGATTTTTCAAAAATAAAGTAAACACGATGATAAGTATTTATGATAAATTTTCAAGTATTGTTACAAACTCATGTCTGAAACATGTATCAATATAAGCTCGTCTAGAACTGTGGTTGTTCTTTCAGGTTATGTATTTTACTGCCACAAGCCCGTACATTCTGATGGTTATTCTGCTTATACGTGGTCTGACACTAGACGGATGCATGGAAGGGCTGAAATTCTACCTCATACCAGATTTTGCCAGGTTAAAAGATCCTCAGGTACAGTACAAAATACACCAATACTACTAAGGTTTTCCACACCGCGCGTGACACGTGTTCTGAATGTGAAATGACAAATAAGGAAATTTGGTTTTGTCAGCCATAAATCACTGATAAACTGATCTGATTTAACTTACCGAATACATACAAGTCTATGTTAACTTTATAATAAGCACTGTGTCACTCAATGACGAAGACTATAAGGAAATGTATTTTAAACAATATCTTATGGTTTTATACAGCTAAATATGCTTAGATTCATTAACGTTTACAGTTTCGTAACATTTATACTTGTAATTTTGAATTGTCTTCATTTCTGATTATCAACACAAAATTAAGTTTTACTAATTACAGTTATAGGCATAATACCAAATGCAAACATCTTCAACACGGAAAAACAAGACAATACATATATAACTCTTTCACTGCCACAGGTGATAATAATAGGCTTTTGCAAACAGCATAGATACAGATGAGACGGCTCATCTGAAACTACACTGTTTGGCATTCAGTCTTTCAACTTTACATATAAACATCTTTCTAAGCGATAGTTTATTTAAAAAAAAAAAAAAAAAAAAAAATTGTCGTCTGAAATTTGGCACCGACAGAGTTAATAATTTAAAAACGTAATACAATATTTAGCGACTATGGCGTCATAGAAAAAAACGAGTAAAAATATTTAGACGTAAACGTCTAAGTACCGGCGCAAATTTTGTTCCAGTTTACATAGAGATATGGGACAGGGGTACACTAAAGTTTAATAAATTTTCAATGTAACAGGTAAAAAAGAACAACAATGTAGTTCTTTAATATTTGCTTTTATTAAGCTTTATGAAATTTCTTGATTGAAATGAAAATAAAATAGACATTAATCTATTTATAACACAGTTTTTTTTTTATAAGAGTTTTTATATTTGTCGAGATCATCACAAACCAATGATCGCGGCAAATATAAAAAGTCCTTAGTGAGCTAATCGAATAGTCTACCATATGAAAAAAAATCCAAAGCTATATTAAGAGACCGGCGCGATTCGCGCGCTGGTCAATCACAGCTCTTAATCAGGCATCTAAAATCTGCATTTGCAATCTTTGAAACTAATAAACATAATTTCTACTGTACTATTTTGGGTTTCTTACGATAGTTTCAGTTTGTACAATACACTATACCTTTAAATGTTTCATCTATTTGTTTACGTCAGTAACAAGGAGTCAGAATAGGTGATGTTTATGTAATTATATCTGGTGTAACACAATATGAGCCAGCGCACTAGAAAACCTACAACAAGACATGTGTGACCAGCGAAGACTCATATCAGCCTGTGTATCCGCACAATCTGATCAGAGTCTCCGCTGATCGCATGTGCCTTGTACAGCCTCCAGGCTATCTAAAGAGAAATAAACGAGAACCCTTGCCATACTGGGTGGATGTGCAGGCTGATCTGGGTCTTTGCTGGGTTCACTTTTTATTGTAGGTTTTGTCATGCGCTGGCTCAAATCATAATCCCTTTGAGTTCTTGTACTTATTATTCGGCAAAAATACAGGAAATTTTGTATTTGTGTATATTTTTATTGCGTCAAGAAATCAACATTATGACTACTTTTATTATTGTATTTACAGGTTTGGGTAGATGCTGGAACACAAATATTTTTCTCTTATTCTATATCACTAGGAACGTTGACAGCTCTCGGTAGTTACAACACCTTCAATCACAATGTGTACAGGTACGAAATACCCATAGCTACAGATAAGAGGGGGTATCCACTTAATATTTTTCTTATTTCTCCACGAAAACATATTCTAACAAGTAGGTTCTAACAAGTACCCACAATCTATATTTTGAGCAGAAATATGAAAAAAGTATCAGAGTTTTTTTTAGCTAAACATTTTCAGCTTTTGGAGGTGAAATTTTCTATATATTTGAATAGGCGTGTTTTCGTAACGATTCTTTTCTTAAATATTCTGACAAAGTATTTCTTATAGATTTCTGTTTTTTTTTTTTATATAGATTTCTGTAATAAATTGTCCGCAGTTTTAATGGTTGTCTGAATGCCAAACAGTGCTGTCCCTAATAGGAGCAATTTTGTCTGGTTCAGTAGTGTTTACTCAGGAATACCTATCCGGATATTTAGGGTAAAGACTGCATATCTCTGTTATTATTGCCTGTAGACCTAGATACAAACTATAATGCGAAAATGATAATAATAATAAGAATAAGAGTAATAATAGTAATAATGAAACAATCAACATATGTGCAGCTTATTTATATACTCGACTGCTTGATGATGGCGTGATTGGTTATATACTGTTGAAGTATTATATTGCAGTCTGATAAGAGCCGCAACGTCAAAAAACGTACCTTCTTATGTGTGTCCAGCGAAGAATCTGTGCATTCTGATTGGAATCTTCACTGCGCGCATTTTGGATAGTCGAGGATACAAAGTGTCCTATGCGGATAAGACCGTAATCATGCGCAGGCTGATTTGAGTCTTTGTTGTGTGTACATATCAGAGGGTACGTGTTCTGACGTTTCAGCTTATAATAGAGGTTGCCTTCTTAGTTGAGATTTAGTTTTATTACAGATGGAATGGTATGATGGTACCTCTGAACGCCTTTGTAATAACTCTTGTAACCCTAAAAGTGCAAATTATAACTACAGCAGACGGCATGTTGAAATATTTGTTGTTTTATTATTATTATTATTATTTTGTCAGAGAAAATAAAACCTGACTTTTCATGTGAATCGCCTGCCTAGTAGATGGTTTGCTTGAAATGCCTAGTCTTACTTCCTCTGAAAAAAAAGAAATAGACTGTCATCTGCTACAGTGTTGTGTGTCGTTTTAACGGTAAACTTAATTTTAGGTGTCATCTGCTACAATTTAGCATGTTGTTTTAACGGTTACATTTATTTTAGGTGAAACACGACAAAGGAGCCTTTATGCCAATGCCGAATGCAGGCAACGAAGCCCCTGATCAGCCTGCGGATTTTCACTCTCAGACTAAGGCTTTTGTTACCAGCATGCCGATTCTGTATTTTGGCGAACACAAAAGGCCCTGATTAGATTAGTCAGTTACATGGAATTAGAATACAGGAAAAGTATCAGTGAAGATACACAGGCTGATCTGGACCTTCGCCGCTCGCCTATGGCATAAAGACATTTACTTAGTTGTGCACCATACATGTATATTATATATAGCTGCTTGACATAACTATAACCAGGTGTTAACACATGTATGCCTAGCGTCCCTTAAAAGGGACATTGGCAAACAGCGAACACCCAGATCAGACGCCGTAGATCTAAACCGTGTAGACATTTGATGTTTAGATTAAGTACAGAAATTTCTATAATGAATGATAATACTGAAACAAACAGGCCCCGAGGTTATAAAACTTTTTTCATGCTCAACTCAACAAAGCATAGAATTTGTCCTCCTAATAAATCTCAAATTACTAATACGAGGGTCCTGCAAAACGTTCTGTCACTAATAGGCTTCTTTAGTTTTATCCCAGGTATATTTTGAAATGCTTCACTGCACTTGAATGGTGTGTTGAATAGCTAACGATACCCGTTTATTTCGTTCAAATTACTTTCCAACTGACCGAGTTATTTCAAATTGAAATAGATGTAGTCATATACATTGACCAATTTACTTGTTACATTGGAACATGGACCAAGCAAAGGATGGTCAGGACTCCACCTTTTACATGAGAACGCCTCCTCTCATAAGTGTGAGGTTGTTAAGTCTTTTTTGGCTTCTGAAAAGGTGAAAGTTTTAAATCATCCACATTATTCACGTGACCTGAGTTCCTGTGACTTCTTTTTATTTCCAAGGCTTACGAAAATGTTTTCTGGAAATAAGTATACGTCTAGAAGTTCTCATGCAGCGCTATTTATCAGTGTCTCCAACAGATACCAAAAGAAGACTATTTATCTGCTTTTCGTGACTGGGTCAAAAGGTTACAAAAATGTGTTTCAGTAAAGGGGGAATACTTTGAAGGTTTGTAATAAAAATATATTTGACAAAACGTAGCACTGAAGTAATCCGAACCCAGTGGCAAAACTTTTTGCAGGACCCTCGTAATTGCAAATTCTTTCTTGCTAAACGGAGCTGAACTATTGTTGACATTCTCATATTTATTAGCAGAGAAAATTTCATGCTCAGGTGAGTTGAGCATAAAAAAGTTTTATAACCTCGGGGCCAGATATCCCCTAAATGGGAAATGAACTTGTCCAGAGAGAAAGATAGAAGATTCCTCTACATGTATGCACAAATGTTTAATTATTTATCTCTCTTTTAGGGACACTATAATATTTGCGATTGTAAACAGTTTTACAAGCATTCTAGCTGGATTTGTCATTTTCTCAATCCTTGGATATATGGCATTTAGACAGGGTGTGTCCGTGGCGGATGTAGCGGAGTCAGGTAAGTCGGTGGTTTTGTTAGAACGTACACAACCTAGCAAGTTAAATTAATTTAATGTCTTGATTTTCTGCTTAGTCTTCACAATATTATATATTTATGTATCGGCACATGTAAGATTATATACATTTTGCATGGAAGATTGTAACAACACAAAATCAGCCAACGGAATAAATATCATTATATAGGTTTAGCGCTTTGGATTCTTAGTAAAATCGAGATGAAACTCACACGCACACACATACACGGTACCGGAGATAGTGAGAGTTTGATAGCTAGTGTAAGTAAAAGAGTAAATGAGCCGTAAAGTCAGAAAACGTCACTTCAACCATGTGTGCAAAGCGAAGATTCAGATCAGCCTGCGTGATCAGAATCCTCACTGGGTGCATTTTAAGCAGCCAAGGATGCAAAGTTTCTCTATGCAGATCTCACGTTATGGCTCGAATGGTAAGTTTCTTACATTCGTATATCGTGTTAGAATTTAGGAGATTGAATATTCATTACAAGATAAAAAAATCTGGGCCCAGTTGTTCAAAGCGTCGTTAGCTTAACGAGCTCGTTAAGGGTCATTTCGTTAACTGTTTTAGCGGATTCAATATACAGTATTCTGATATTTTTTGCTGAAAAAGCTACTCACATGTTTTCAGCAAAAAATTTCAGCGTATTTGCGTATCACTCGATGTAAATTTTAACGAATCGTTAACTAACGACATTGTTAGCTTTGAACAACTGGGCCTTGAAGTTCAAAATGAAGTAGCCTAAGTCTTGACAGCTAAACTCACATAAACATGCAAAATACAATGCTATACGAGAAAGCAACTACTGGTATCACATGTCCCCCAGCTAACATTCTTTATAAATCTACAGCGGGCCGTTATCGGCCCGTCAGCTACCCTTTTAACGGCCCGCTATAGATTTATGTAGAATGCTCACTGGGTTAGAGGAACTCATTGAATGGTTAATATTGCAGGTCCAGGATTAGCATTTATAGCCTATCCAGAAGCAGTTGCCCAAATGCCTGCGGCGCCGTTATGGTCCGCCATGTTCTTCATGATGGTCATTCTTTTGGGACTCGACAGCCAGGTAATAGTCTTTCTCATTTGAAGCAAAGACTGGATATTCAGCATAATCACATCGCCGCTTAGACAGGCTGGTGTGCGTTATTACTACTCGTACATGTTTGTATTTTGTATTTGAAGGTGGAACCCTAAGATGGAGCAATAAGAAGAAATAGGTTACATTCAATTAAAATGCTGTTTTTCCTTCAGTAATTGCAAATCCGAAAACGAATCGGTTAGAAAAGCTGATCCCCATTTCGTTTATCGTTATTTAAAATCTCAACATGTATTCTAAAAGCATAATTTCTTGGGAGATTGGTTACAAAAAATTTAACATGCACAATCATTGGCTTTGGTCTATTTTATCAGCCAGTGCATCTAGAAATCACCGTTAATGTTCAGACACTGTGGGTGGGAAGGCCCTGATTCCTCCTCATCACGAAACATGCCTTTATAATTTTGACCCCCTTAAACCCCATTTTATATATATTAAAACTGGGGTTTACAGGGGTTTAAATTATTTTTCTTATTTCTGCTCATAAACATAGATTGTAGGTACTCGTTAGAACTGCCTCGGCAAATATGAAGAATGTCAGATTTTTTTCTGAAAATATATTTGAATAGGCGTGTTTTATAATGTTGACACAAAGCTTTATTTGTATGTTTTGTATATGTTTACTACGAAAATCTGTAAGTGAGGGGGCTGTTTTGGTTCAGCTATCGAGGCTGTATGTGTGCGTTTATGGCTGAGCTGGGGCGGGGAATGGGATGGGAGTAATGCATGTCAAGTTAAAAGAGAAACGTTGATATCAAGATTGTTATGGTATTACAAGATATGTCCTTCAGTTTAAAATTATAACTGAAGTAGTAGGTGTTTAATATAGAATACTAACTAATTTATTACAGTTCGTTGGTGTAGAGGGTTTCATTACGTTCTTGACAGACTTGTATCCTGAAGTATTTAGACGGGGGTACAGACGTGAACTGCTAATTGGAGTCGTTTGTGCGATATGTTTTCTCATCGGATTGTCCATGGTTACAGAGGTACGCATGTTTTCAATATTCTTTTTCATTTTCGTTAATACATTCGTCGGCCCATTTACAGTTTCATGTTACAGATGACCATTTTTTTTGTAACGCCATTTCTTTAGACAACCAATTTCTTAGCTTCTTATTACTTAAAAGAGTAGTTAGTTGTAGAAGTCATATTTCTTGTCCTTAAGGTTCATTAATGTTAGATACTTTAAGAGTCAACTACTCGACTATTTTTCGCGTGCATTATTCTACCGAATTAATACATCAAGTCAGGTGAGCTTAAAGGTAGTTTAAAAGTTGAATACCTTTCGATTGTTAGATCAAGATATGAAGCAATCATCGCGAAAATACGCCTATATAATTTGACCCCCTTAAATCCCACTTTTATATAGTAAAACAGGGGTTTACAGGGGTATACTTTATTTTCCTTATTTTTGATCACAAAATAGATTGTGGGTACTCGTTAGAACCGCTTCGGCGAACCACAGTCTATGTTTTGAGCAGAAATATGAAAAATATAAGTTTTTTATCTGAAAATTTTCAGTTTGTGGAGGTGAAATTTTCTATATATTTGAATGGGCGTATTTTCGCAATGACTTCCTCACAAACATGGATCATTTATTGCACGACTTTCACTGGATAAAGAAGCAGTAACACCATTACGAAAACACGACTATTCAAATATATTGAAAATTTCACCACCAAAAACTGAAATTTTCAGACAAAAATTCTGATATTTTTCTTATTTCTCAAAACATAGACTGTAGGTACTCGTTAGAACCGCCTCGGTTGCTCGAAACTTGGAAGTATCTGGGTGACTTGTAGATCAAGAATAGCTAAATTTATTCTGATCGGAAATCCAATAGGGCCACTCCCTACTCGAAACTTCATTGGAAGTTTCGAGGTGAAGTGCAGATCAAAAGTAACTAAAACCACTCTGATTAAAAATCCAAGATGGCCGCTATCTTGAAAATTCTATATTGAACTTCTTCTCTTAAACCGAAAGGCTAATTGACTCGAAACTTGTCTGGTATTCAGGTGTGCGATACAGGGCCATCTTGACCCGTTTGTTTTAACTAGAATTGGCTCTCACCTGGTAACAAAAAATTTTGCTGGTATCTTTATCCACAAAATTCGTTTATCATTGAATAATTCTACAGTTAGACATGGGTATGTTGACCTTTGTTTTAAGGATAACTGTAAGCTCGGTCAGTTCTACTGCCAGTTTAAAGAAACGAAAATAGAGTTTGGTAAACCTTTTGCAGTAAGTTGCAAGGACACTTACGATTCAGATCTTTGCATCATAAATGCTTGTAAAATATACGACATGTGGTTAGAATGTTATGAAGTACTAGATAAATATGGAAATGGATAGCCAGAAGTAACTGAGTATAATATTTCTTTTGTTTATGACTCTTCAGTCAATGTCCTATTAGCCTAGATATTAATATTAATGATTTTCAAGCGGGCCCCAGTAGCCAAATGGATAAGAGCTTTCTTGATCCATTAGGTTTCTCAATGCTGTGGTTTGAACTTCGCTCGGGTCACATGTGGAAAAACCAAGTTCTGATTACGGATGGTCGGGTGGTGTTTCCCCAGGTTTTCCTGTTTTCGCCCACCTTTGATGAACGATCGGCTCGATATAAGTGAAATATTCTTGAAAGGGCCGTAAAACCCAAATAAAAATGATTTTTAACCTGGTTCAACGCCATTTAGACGATCATTTCCCATCCATATAATATACAAATATAAGAAATTCAAACAAAAGACTCGGTTTTGTTGAGTCCTTTCATATACGATGCTGCTCACGCTTTCTAGTCTGTCTCTAGTTAAACAAAATTCTGTTGCCCATACATCTGAATTTGGATCAAAGGTCCCAAAGTACCAGAAAATATAATATACACAAGTAACATCAGATTCATTATCTTTGTTCTTCCTTGGTTTTTCAGATCGTTCAGTATTAGATAAATTACGAGGTCATGGATGTATTAACTGATGCTGTTATCAAATGACATAGTAAAACATGTTAACATGTAACTGAATTATGCATTATTACATTCAACATACAAACCGTTGAATGTAGCCAATAGAAAGTTTAATTGTAAAAGTCGAGCAGTTGATTCTTATAGTAACATAATTAAGTTTTCTAACCTCGTCGTACACAATTAGTCTTTCTTCATTTTTTCCTGTAAATGGGCGTCACCATGTTTACACGTGACTAATCACGTGACTAAAATTAGCCCTCCCTCTTTAGGGAGGAATGTATGTGTTTCAGTTATTCGACTACTACTCGGCCAGCAGAATTGTCTTGGTAGTTGCCTTCTTCGAATGCGTGGTGGTTGCTTACATTTACGGTATGTTGGTATGGGTAATACCGGTAATTCGGAGCCCATACACGAGTAAAATACAATTATCACGTGTTTTCGGTTTGATTGTTTTAAACAGTATCAACAGAAATGCAGTTTGTGAATGAACTGTTTAACTAACAGTTTCCTCTGGATGCAAAAATGGCTTGTTGTTCAAAGAGGGAAAGTGCTCGATATACTTAGTAACACCTTACATTCAGTAACCAGCGAAGTGCCACAAGTGAAACGTTGCCTTATTACATATGCATAATGTAAGGACAGGACAGATTGTACAGTTAGTTGGACAGCCTGAAAAGTGCCTTTATCATATCAAAACAATGTCTCCGTGTGCATCCGTACTGACAGGCGTAGACCCTAACTGAACTGCACTGTGTGCAGAGATCGACAAGGTCTGCACCGACTGATTATGTCGTAAGGTATCGTAATGCTTGTTAATGCTCCAGTGCTTTCTGTCTTACACTTTATGTTTATTCTTCTTTATGTTTGCAACGTATAAATGGGTATGGCAATTTTTGGTTGGCTATGTTTATGTACTGATCGTTGTTTGTGATAGAAAATTTACAATAGGCATATATTACAGCCTTATCGAGGAGGAATGGAAACAAATTAACATTTTATAGTCCATAATCTATAAATAAAAGGCCGAGAAAAATCAGTTCGTTGAACATACGCAATACGAATAATAATAGAACTCAGTCATTCTGTTTACAAAACAAAACAAACCTTTAAAAAATAAATAAAAGAGAAACAAACAACTCTGTGTGACATTTTCAGATACATCATAAATCGTATCAACGTCATATACAACCCATTTGCCAAACACATTTATGCGTGTCCACCCAGTCACCCAATAATACTGTTTTAGTCATTTAACATGTTATTTACTCAGAACACATGTGGATGCTTCATGAACTATTAATAATAAAATTGTTGGAGATGCTTTTGAAAATCAATTAAACTTTGCTTGACCCCACCTTGTTTTAACTGTTCTGTCATGCAATTGTATTTATTTTAAGAGTCCTTTCATTACCAACGCCTTTTCCAGGTAAGTTGCAAAGCTGATTTGTTAGTTTTTTTATTTGGTAGTAATTTAGGGGTTTGTTCATGATGACATGTACTACTGTCACATGAGTGATTTTGTTCTGGATGTAGATACATTGGATGCCAACAACAATTAAAAGTCTAATACAGTTGGAAACAGAAAAAAGCTGAAATGTCACATGCCACAGTAACATTGTAGACGGATATAATTTATAACTGGACTTATACAGTTGTTAAAAAATTGATTACTGTAAGATTAAAAGCCAATGCTATTCACATTTGATAGGTTTTCTCCCCTTCATTTAATTAGACTATCCCATTTTGTTTTAGTTGAGAAAAGTTTCAAACCATATTGTGGACATTAAAATACATGTACAGTATCAGCATACATACAAATAATGTAATCTGTATGCAGTAGGAAAATTAAATAAATATACAATATCTGCTTGGAATAGAACTGTAAATGAAAGCTGTTCCATCATAAAAGCATTGCTTACAGAAACTTTGCGCAATATATTCTAACTATGAATTAACAAATGAAAATGTGTTTAGTGTAATGTCATTGTTTGTTACACATCCCTTCCATCACGAAAACATGCCCATATAATTTTGATCCCCTTAAACCCAACTTTTATATAGTAAAAAAACTGGGGTTTACAGGGGTATACATTATTTTTCTTTTTCTGCTCAAAAACATAGATTGCGGGTACTCGTTAGAACCGCCTTGTCGAGGCGGTTCTAACGAGTACCCACAGTCTAAGTTTTGATCAGAAATCTGACAAAATGTCAGAAGTTTTATTTGAAAAATTTCAGTTTTTGGTGGTAAAATTTTCAGTATATTTGAATAGGCATGTTTTCGTAATGGTCTTTCAGTGCCTCAGGAAGGCTGTATTTCGTGATTATGGCTTTTCCTGGGTAACTTCATTTATATTTATGTAGTAGTTCTTATGAGAGGCAGGCGAGTCTTTAAGATATCCATCATATTCACCAGTTGATAAACTGCTCGCATCAAGTATAAAATAGTTTAGGATTAATAGTTTTTTAGCTTACTATACAAGGTTTTGTATTTGAAAATGGAGTTCTGCTCATGTATACGCTAGAGGGCGTAAGCAGTGTTTCAAACTTCATTACTGCTTATGAAGAGTCTCAATAAAACCGAGACTCCCATTTTCTAATCCGTAGTGTGTTCTTTGTTTCCAAAGGCAATCTTTTTGACGTTCATTTTTATACCTTCCATGACTGTTAGCTTATCGCCACTTGAGTAATTTTGTTAGCTGTATGGTGGTGGTTTTGAGTTGTACCATTTCACATCGGCATTTTAGTTATATCGTGCAGGAGATACGTAGGATTGCGCACATTTGCAACGATGGGTCACTCATGTACACTTAATGGCACAGTCTGGCTCTTATTTAGCCACATTCAGACTGCTTAATGCTATAACAAGGGTGGGGTTACCACGTGGCAAAATAAATCACAAACAACATTGAAGACACTTTACTAATAATTGAGGAACAGAAATCAATAGTGAACTCAATATACCATGTTTGCACCGACTGGTTCCCCTCCCCAAAACAGAGCTGCGTCATAAAAGAATGAATCTTCGGGTTAAAAGGGGCGGGCTGGATACACGTGGTAGAGATTCAGCAAGAGAGACAACTTTTTGGACTTCCTGGTTGCTTTCCCGCACACCAATCCCTTTCAGAAAAAGGGTTCCTCTACAAAAGCACCTCATTTGCTCATTTATGGAACGATTTGTTTCCGTGTAAGAGTAGATAACGTTTCAGAAGGAAAGGGAAATCACAATTGTCTCCCCTGAATGTGTATCTCAATTCCCCTTAAGCGAATATCAGAAGGTCAGATATGCTCTGATTAGAAACTATGCTAAATATAGATAATTATATTTGCAATATTCGGTGATTCATGTATTGGACAAAGAAGGCGCTGGACAAGGTGCTGTCATAGAAAGTCCGTTACATAGCAATGTCATTTGAGCCTCCCTTGTCCATATACGACACGCAGACTCCTTTGGAATGGTATCCGCAACTACCACAAAGACTCTGGTGTCATGGCGCTAGGGAGACAGTAGATACTGATACACAAACTGTTCTGCTAGTGGTTGCCTAGTCGAGGGTTGAGCGCAAGACTATTGTAACTCAAACATATTTTGAAACCCTTGTTTAGGGGCAACTTGGACCCCTTTGTAAACAATGCAAATTTAGGTGCCATTGCTCGTACGAGCAATGGCACCTAAATTTTCATTGTTTACAGAAAGAAATGTCGTAATCTTCATAATGCCTTCATGGTGAGGAGATTAGGTTTGGGGAAAAACAACCGTCTGACTTACACTAGTCTTGCGCTCAACCCTCGTAGTGCTCGGACTTTCAGTTTGTATTCGGGCCCTCATCTTTGTATCAACACAGTTTTGAAATTTATTCAAGCGCTTTCTGTGTTGAGCCACTGCTGAGTTAGGGAACTCTTTTGCAGACAGACCATTAGATGTAGCTGGAACTGTACAAAATTAAGGGAGTTGAGCGCTAGTAAAACCAATTTTAAGCCCTGCAACAGTTTAACTGTTGACAGTTCCAAGGCGGCATTTATGTTGCAGTTCCTCTGCATTTTGTTAGTTCTGTTTTCGTTGGAGTGTTGTTCTGACCTCATTTAGTACCTTATCCACGACTGAGTTACATGATTGTGGCCCTTCCTGGGTATCCACATCTTTATTATTTATCATTTGTGCTTTTTTTGTACTTTAAAACTCAAACACCGCTTACACCCATGCTAGGGTCCTCGCAAACTACATTACTCTCTATGCAGAGACTTAATAAAACCCAGTCTCCGCTTTTCATTATTTTGTGTGTTCTTTGTTTCCAAAGGCAGCTTTGTAGATTTTTATTGTTTTAAATTGGTTCATAAATACTTGTTGAAAATAACGAGCAAGGGTCTGCATGAACGCAACGGTCCATCCATAAGTACGGCAGATACTTCTTAATATTTGAGACAGTGTATACATTGGACTGCTCGAAAACGCTCCCTGAATGGATCCCAGTCAAATATTCCTCACATTGCTATACGTCATATTAATTTGGAATGAATCTGCATATACTGCTTTGTATGTCAAAGTTATCTAAATCAAGCAGCTTGTTATAGTGGTATTTGTTTTCTACGGTCGTAAACGGCACCAAGTTATTAGAAATTGATTGTTAACCAAATGCCACTGGTTACTTTTATAAACATGAAATACAGAATTTTCCCTGTATTGATACAGACAGACCTGAGAAAAGAGTAAAGACCCAGAACGGACGCCGCGGAATGCGGTGCCTGATCAGGGTTTTCTCATTTTCCATATCATGCGGCAGTCAGGGTGTAAATTGTACCTGCTAAAATTTTAGGGCAAGTAGAGTAAAGAATTTCTATGTCCGAATACCAGGACAAATGCAGTATTTCAGAGACCAGTACAGGTGTACAATTACGCTTAACAGTTGTTATGACAGTTACAGCTTTCTTTTACAATATAATGCACAACATGAGAAAAAGGCCTGTTGGGAGTCTTCAGTGAACGTCAAGCCATTGATTCAGTAGCCGTGCAGTGAAGGCCCCGGTCAGACTACGCGAATGTTTGGACTGATCTAGGCCATTATTGCCTGCATAGACCCTTCTCGTATGTTGTGCGTCACGTACAAAAATATGTTCCATGTACTAAGATGTACACAGCAGTTAAACAGTTATCTATTTAGATAGCAGCTACGTCAAAACAGACATCTTATTTGATATTTAGTTTTATAACAAAAAGGAATTAACAGAGGCGCAGAAATATCTATTGATCCATATGTGTCCTTAGTTAAAGCAAGCTAGTCTAGACATATCTAATTTGTACTTCCAATCTTTCAAAGGAACATGAATAGTAAGACTGATCTGAGCTTCCGCTGTTAAAGTGTGTCATTTCCTATTTAGGTCTTTAGTTTAGGCCAAGCAAAAAAAAAAAAGATGATGCATTACCCCATCACGTCTGCAGGAATAAGTGCAGCAATATTTCTTGAATTACTGAGTAGATATTCAATAGTTGACATTTTACATATAGCTTATTTACCCTAAGTATTGGGTCATACAGGCCTCAGTTCATAGTGTACAGTGAGGTCAGACACTGCTAATCAACACTTTTTGCCATTCGTTCAGTCGATTTAAGACAAAATATTAAGGGTAAATTGGTACTTTTTTTTTTTTTTTTTTTTTTTTTTTTTAACAAAGCATGGCATTTCATGTGAACCTTTTCCTTAGGAGCTGATGAGATTTTCAAGTGATATTGTTTGAACGGAATGGATTAATGTTCAGATTTGTACTTGTCTCCCGTCTGAAAAGTTATTTTGTACAATAAAAGTGGTTGTTCGCTGGGAGCTAGTTCTTCCCGTTTAGAGTAGAACCCTTTTTAGAAGGACATTGGTGTCACAAAATGACCTAACTTGAAATAATGGAGAAAATCAACCAAATATATAGTCCACCTTACATAGATAAAAGTTTTCTGGTTTTTAGTGTGCTGTGTGCAAAAACAGCAGCTTATATTTTACTGTAATTTTCTTGTTTTTTTTTTCACCACAAGTTGGCATTGACACCTTCACTTATACTTTTGACATGCCAAAGGCTATGTTCCGTGGTAAAATTGGACGAATGTCATGAATATGTCATCAGCAGGAATTGCCCTAAGAGTGGTAAAGGTAAAATGATCTGGTATTTATGGACTTGTATTTAAGTATTGCATTTAACTCTTAACGAAGGAGACAATTTGCATAAAATGTCAATCTCTCTTTTCACTGAGAAATATCATCAGCTTGTTATCTACTAAATTATCCCAGAGGGTGCTACAGGGTCAGGTTACCATTATATATGAAATTTTCGCTAAAGCTGACGTTACCTTATCGTTTGGGAACATACTTTGTGGCATTATCCAGTTTTTCATAACCCATTGCGGTTCAGTGTGAGGAATGCCTGAGTACTTTTAAAGTATTTGACTCGTACATTTTAGTTTTTATAACCCTATAACCCTATTTAAAAGTGTATCCATGTATTTGTCATATGCAAAGTGTTCATCTCTGTGTTTTTCTATCTTGCAGGAATAAACCGTACACTGGATAATCTGGAGATGATGCTGAGGTTCCGCGTCTCTCGCTACATCAGTGTTTGCTGGAGATTCCTTACTCCAGTCTTCACTATGGTAGGTACTATTACATTATTTAGTCAGTACTTTGTGTCAGCTTTGTGTTAAAAGGGGACTGAAAATTTGTACAAATGGTCACGGTCCGTAAATCAAGATGGCCACTATGTCCATATATAACTCCCGTAGTTATAATAAGAAAAACATGAAAAATCTTCTTCTCTGAAACGATGAGGCCCACAGCTTATATATTTAGTATGTAGCAATGTTTAGTGGTCCCCTACATAAATCCTGCCAATCAAATCCCTGGGGTCCAAACTGGCCACGCCCCGGGGTTCATTAACCCATAGACTTATAATAAGAAAAACTTCAAAAATCTTCTTCTCTGAAACCATGCTGCCAAAAGCTTGTATATTAAGTATGTAGCAATGTTTAGCGGTCCCCTACATAAATCCTGCCAATCAAGCCCCTGGGCTCCAAACTGGCCACACCGCTGGGGTTCATATGTTTATATTGAGCTATATAGCTAACGTACCTTCAAAAATCTTATTCTCTGAAACCGTGAGGCGGAGAGCTAATAGATAAAGTGTGTAGCGATGTTGAGTGGCCTTCTACATAAATCCTGCCAATCAAGCCCCTGGGGTCCAAACTGACCACGCCCCGGGGGACATTAGCTCCCATAGACTTATAATGCGAAAAACTTATAAAATCTTCTTCTCTGAAACCATGAGGCCCACTGCTTATATGATTAGTAGGTAGCAATGTTTAGTGGTCCCTTATATAAATCCTGCTAATCAAGCCTCTTGGGTCCAAACTAGCCACGCCTCGGGGGTTCATTAACACCCATATACTTATATTGGAAAAAAAAAACTTCAAAAATCTTTTTCTCTAAAACCATGCGGCCAAAAGCTTATATATTAGGTATGTAGCAATGTTTAGTGGTCCCCTACATAAATCTTGCTAATCAAGCCCCTGGGCTCCGAACTGGCCAAACCCCTGGGGGTTCATATGTTTATATTGAGCTATGTAGCTAAAGAACCTTCAGAAATATTCTTCTCTGAAACCATGAGGCGGAGAGCTAATAGATTAAGTATATAACGATGTTGATGTTGCATGCCTAGTTGTCAACCCAGTCATTGTTGATGGCTATGCTTCACTCTTTAATTGCATGACGGCGGTTCGTGCCTCAGACTCAATGACGGCCTCTTCGTAAAACTTTAACCAGTGGGTTGCGGCTTGACGATATGTCTTTGGCTTGGCCCGCCGTGGTTCAACTATTGGTTTTCATTTACTCTGGTATACAGTAGAATTAGCCATGAGTACCCATCTTTGTTTATTATAGTGATTAATTTGATTTTTATGTTTTCGCTTTGATGCATTGATTGAGTTGGAGCCTTCATGCGAACCGAATTTTATGTATTTCTGTATTAAGAGTAGCATCGGGCCCAGGGTGGCTGGCTGAAACCCCCCCCCCCCCCACACACACACACACTTCTGACCGTTCTAAGGCGGTGGTCTCAGTCTTAGTCTTACTCTTTGTTGCTTTGTGGTTTATTCTACGAGCCGATTTGTTTTATTTCTTACCTTGATCATTTTGTTCTTGTGTTTTTCAGTCCTTTTAGCATTGCGATTACCTTGCTTGGGGGAGAGAGAGTTAATCTTTGTGCTTTTCGTACGTTTGTCCGATTTGTGCTTGTTTGGATAGTTCGGTTTCCTCTTCCTCTTGGTGTCTGGGAAGGGCTGCGGTTTGTGATTGTGGCTCTCCCTGAACTTTTCTTTTACCTTTTTTTCTCCAACATAAATCCTGCCAAACAAGCCCCTGGGGTCCAAACTGGCCACGCCCCGGGGGACATTAGCTTCCATAGATTTATAATGCGAAAAACTAAAAAAAAACCTTCTTCTCTGAAACCATGAGGTCTACAGCTTACAAATTAAGTATGTAGCAATGTATAGTGGACCCCTACATAAATCCTGCTAATCAAGCCCCTGGGCTCCAAACTGGGAACACCCCAGGGGTCATATGTTTATATTGAGCTATATAGCTAAAGAACCTTCTAAAATCTTCATCTCTGAAACCGTGAGGCAGAGAGCTAACAGATTTATGTAGCGATGCTGAGTGGCCTCCTACATAAATCCTGCCAATCAAACCCCTGAGGTCCAAACTGGCCGCGCCCTGGGGTCATTAGCTCCCATAGACTTATAATGGGAAAAACTTAACAAACTTCTTCTTTGAAACCATGAGACCAAAAGCTTATGTATTTAGTATGTAGCAACGTTTAGTGGCCCCATACATAAATCCTGCCAATCAAGCCCGTGGGGTTCAAATTGACCATGCCCAAGGGGGTCTTATGATTTTACAGGCCTCATATTTTTCAGGCATTTGCAGGATTTCAGGCTTTTAGAACTTGATTTTGTCTTGATTTCAGGCGTTTAGATTTTGATTTTCCCTCCTATATTTAGTTCAAAATGTCTATTTAAGGCTGCAAATAAAGCCTTTCAGGCACGGAAAAGCTTGGTCACTATGAGGCCTGTTTTATAAAGCTATATAGCTAAAACTCTTCAAAAAATCTTCTTCTCTGAAACCATGATTCCGAGAGCTAACAGATTAAGTATGTAGGGATGTTTAGTGCTCTCCTATATAAATTCTGCCTGTCAAGCCCCTGGGGTCTAAACTGGCCACGCCCTGGGGACATTAACTCCCATAGACTTAGAATGGGAAAATTAAAAAAAAAATCTTCATCTCTGAAACCATGAGGCCTACAGCTATTATATTAAGTATGTGGCAATGTTTAGTGGTCCACTACATACATCCTGCCAATCAAGCTCCTGGGGTCCAAACTGGCCACGCCCCGGGGTCATTAACTCCCATAGACTTCTAATAGGAAACACTTAAAAAATCTTCTTCTCTGAAAAAAAGGTGAGAGAAAAGTCCAGGGAGTGCCACAATCACAAACTGCAGCCCTTCCCAGACACCAAGAGGAAGAGGAAACCGACAAATCCAAACAAGCACAAATCGATCAAAAGTAGGAAAAGCACTAAGATAAGCTCTCTCTTCCCAAAGCGAGGTTTTTGTTTGTGTTGAGTTTTTACGGCCAATCAACGCAATGGGGGCATGTCGAGCGCGGTCAGTTTACCTAACCACACGTTTACTGGGCAGGCTTAGTCCTCTAAGCGGTTAATCAGTATTGTGCACACTCTTTCGCCAGAAACTGGCAACTGCCCTTCTTGAATCAGCGGAAGGGAGAGAATGACCGCAGAAAATATTTCATGATCAATCTCCATGAAAGAATGTTGCCGACCTCGGCGGGGGTTGAAACCGTGACCTCCTGGTCTCCAGTCGGACGGCGCATCCAACTGAGCCACCGAGGCCGGCTTCCCAAGCGAGGTAATCGCAATGCTAAAAGGACTGAAAAACACAAGAACAAAATGCACAAGGTAAGACATACAACGAATCGCCTCGTTAAATAAACCACAAAGCACCAGAAGTAAGACTAACACCGGGACCACCGCCTTAGAACTGTCAGTAGAGTAAACCACCGGGGGGTTTAAAGCACTTTTACAGCTAGCCAACTTCACCCTGGGTCCCTATGCTACTCTTAATACAGAAATACATAAAATTTCGGTTCGCATAAAGGCTCCCAATTCAGTCCATGTATCAAAGCGAAAACATACAAATCAAATTAATCACTATAATAAACAAAGACGAGTACTCATGGCTAATTCTACTGTATGCCAGAGTAAATGGAAACCAATAGTTGAACCACGGCAGGCCATGAGGCCAAAAGCTTATATATGTAGTATATAGCAATGTTTGGTGGCCCCCTACATAAATACTGCCAATCAAGCCCCTGGGCTCCAAATTGGCCACACCCCAGGGGCTCATATGTTTATGTTGAGCTATATAGCTAAAGAGCCTTAAAATCTTCTTCTCTGAAACCCTGAGGCGAAGAGCTAACAGATTAAGTATGAAGCGATGTTGAGTGGCCTACATAAATCCTGCCAATCAAGTCCCTGGGGTCCAGACTGGCCACGCCCCGGGGATCATTAGTGTAAGACTTACAATGGAAAAACTAAAAAAAAAAAAAAAATGGAAATGGAAAAACTAAAAACTTCTTCTCTGAAACCATGAGGACCACAGCTAATATATTTAGTATGTAGCAATTTTATATTGAGCTGTATAGCTAAAGAACCTTCAAAAATCTTCTTAACTGAAACCATGAGGCGGAGAGCTGACAGATTAAGTATATAGAGATGTTTAGCGACTACCTACATAAATCCTGCCAATTAAGCCCCTGGGGTCCAAACTGGCCATGCCCCGAGGGTCATTAGCTCTTATAGACTTATAATGGGAAAAACTTAAAAATCTTCTTCTCTGAAACTATGAGGCACACAGCTTATATATTTAATATGTAGCAACGTTTAGTGGTCTTGCACATAAATCCTGCCAATCAAACCCCTGGGCTCCAAAGTGGCCACACTCCAGGGGTTCACATGTTTATATTGAGCTATATAGCCTAAGAACCTTCAAAAATCTTCTTCTCTGATACCATGAGACTAAGAGCTGACAGATAAAGTATGTAACAATGTTGAGTGGTTCCCAACATAAATCCTGCCAAGCATGCCCCTGGGGTCCAAATTGGGCACGACCCGGGGGTCATTAGCTCCCACAGACTTTAATGGGAAAAACTTAAAAAAATCTTCTCTGAAACCATGAGGCTCACAGCTTATATATTTAGTATGTAGCAATGTTTAGTGGTCCCTACATAAATCCTGCCAATCAAGCTGCTGGGGGCCGGCCTCAGGTGTCAGTTGGATGCGCCGTCCGACTGGAGACCAGGAGGTCGCGGGTTCAACCCCCGCCGAGGTCGGCATCATTCTTTCGTGGAGATCATGAAATATTTTCTACGGTCATTCTCTCCCTTGGGCTGATTCGAGGAGGGGCAGTTGTCAGTTTCTGGCGAAAGAATGTGCACAATACTGGTTAACCGCTTAGAGGACTAAGCCTGCCCAGTAAACGTGTGGTTAGGTAAACTGACCCCGCTTGACATGACCCTATTGGGTTGACTGGGCCGTAAAACCTCAACACAAACACAAAGCCGCTGGGGTCCAAACTGGCCATGCCGTGGGGGTCATTAGCTCTCATAAACTTATAAAGGGAAAAATTTTCTTCTCTGAAAGCATGAGGCCCAGAGGTAAGAAAAGATTTATATTATAGCAATGTTTAGTGGTCTCCTACATACATCCTGTCAACCATGCCTCCGGGGTCCAAATTGGCACGCCCGGGGGTGGGGGGAGGTCATTAGCTCCCGTGGTGTTATAATGGAAAAAAAAAACAACTTAAAAACTCTTCTTCTCTGAAACCATGAGGCCCACAGCTTATATATTTAGTATGTAGCAATGTTTAGTGGCCCCTACATAAATCCTGCCAATTAAGCTCCTAGGGTCCAAACTGGTCAGGGGGTTATTTGTTTATATAGAACTATATAGCTAAAGAACCCTAAAAAATCTTATTCTCTGAAGCCATGAGACCCAGAGCTTACAAATTTAGTATGTAGCAATGTTAAGTTGTTTCCTACATAAATTCTGCTAACCATGCCCCTGGGGTCCAAATTGGGCATGCCCTGGGGTTCATTAGCTCTCATAGACATAATGGGGAATCGTCTTCTTAAATCATGAGACCCACAGCATTTATATTATATTTAGTATATAGCAATGTTTAGTGGTCTCCCACATAAATCTTACCAACCATGTCCCTGAAGTCCGAATTGGCCATGCCCAGGGGGGTCATTTATTAATACAGAGCTATACAGCTTAAACTTCTCTGAAATCAAAGGACCCTTAGCAGGTTTGATCATCATGAATCTTGCTCAAAATGTTTGTCTTGATGATTTCTCGGTCAAGTTTGAACCTTGGTCACTTATAACCTATATTTCATTGCTCCTGTGACCTTCTTAAGTTTTTCCATTTAGGCCAGTTTCTCAGTAGCTGTTGGTCCTACAGCAATGATACTTGGCACTTGCAGACAGCATAGCCTCTTGAATTCAGTCATCTATATTTGACCTTGACCTATATTCCACGGTCCACTGACTTAGTTAATTTTTTTTTTTTCATTTTGGTCAGTTTCTCAGTAATTATTGATCCTACAGCCAGTGATACTTAGCACATGCATACGTCTTAGCATGGCCTCCTGAATGCCATCATTCATATTTGACCTTGATCTATATTTCATGGTCCATTAGGCATGCTGTGTACATAGTCTTGTTAATATAATCATCATGAATCTTGGTCAGAATGTTTGTCTTGATCATTTATGTGTCAGGTTCACTAAGTGCTATGATACTCAGGTGAGCATTACATGGCCCTCTTTATAGATATATATTATGGTGTTTGACAAGGAGAAAACATTTCCCCAGTGCTACTTTGCTTGTTCTAAAATGACTTGGAAGTATCCTTTTAAACTATTGATTGTTCTGGAATAAACTTTAATGTGCAGCATCGTGATACATCTAAAAGTCTTAATCTTACTTTATGCTGATGATATGATGATTTTGAAACTTGTCTAACGTCGTTCCAAAGTAATATTACACATTTTTAATACACGATAATGTGGAAACTAAATATATAGTATTCGAAAACCAAGGTAATGATATGTGGATTTCTTAATGTTAATAATTTCAGTTTTCGACTGGATGACAAGAGGGGGGCACACCCGATATTGATTTTCAGTTTGATTTTGATTTCAAGATTTGGGGAGTAGCTACCAATGAACTTCAATAACTCGAGACTTGTTGATCACAAACCAATGAAATTTGGAACTTTTGTTCCATACATGTACCGTTTTGTAATCATAGTAAAATATTTAACAAACTTTTTCAAACTTGAATGAAATTTAGGAATAAAATTTACCCTGCGTTTCGTTTTCCTTTCAGTATATATTACACTTATATATAAAACTTTCCGTTAGCAGTTTATAGTCTTAGATATATCTGTCCTTCCCTATCGATCAGTCAGTCTATTTTACCCTCCGCCCCCCTTTCTCTCTCTTTCTCGCTCTCTCACTCTCTCTCTCTCTCTTGTAAAAGACGAGTTTAGGACGAGATGATAGCAATTGACAAAGTTAGTAGTCCGTTATTTGTTTCATAATAGGCGCTGTGTATCTGCAATATTGCATTTAATTTTTCTGCATTCTCGTTTGTCGGTATTTAACATCTGTTTTTAAGTTAGAATTGTGCGTCAAACAGTATGGTATATATATATATTGGTATACATATATATATATATATATATATATATATATATATATATATATATATATATATATATATTGTTCCCATATGCCTCGTTAGTGGCCTGAGATATTACGTTGTCAAATAAAGTGTATGTTCTGTTAGTTCTAATATATCGACTCTAAAATTTTGAGGAATGATTTCCTTATTTTCCCTTCAACTGCCAATAATAATGGTTTACACATGTTAAATATATGTGTTATAATTATTTATTTGTCTGTGTGCTTTGTCATTATTCTCACTATTGATTGAGAACCACTTGTTTTATTGAAGTTAACATATGACCTTCTAGCATTTTCATACGTTGGAATTATGAAAGGAATTTCCCTCTATAAAATAGTAAATACTGTCGATATGGTGACCGATATAAAAAAAGCGTTTTCCGATAGTGGTTCCAAATCGTCATTACACTGACTTTCTGTGCCAACTGAGGCCAATCCCACCCCACCCATTTGCACATAGTTTCTAGGAATAACACTCTTACACCAGCTTTTGTAAATATTGCAGCATGTTTTCATAGAATTACGTCTATCGCCTTACGTCTATCGATTCGTATGCTTGTTGTTTTGAGTTAACCTTGTTGCGCTGAATAAAGATGCCACGCCCATTTCTAATTTTCAACCAATCAGATTACTTATTCCAGATTGTTGATATAAATTCATGTACTTATTGGCAAACAGTGCAGATTCAGATCAGCAAAGACAGGACATATCCGGGTTCAGCAGGACTAAGCTTAATACATGTTTGTAAACCCTAGGTAGAATTGACAAAAAGGAGGAAACTCTATAATTTGGTTCTATAAAATAATTGCACGAATTATTGTCAGATACAATTTTGGAAAATTACCAGTGGTAGCATGGTCTCGGGATAACAGTACTTTGAATATTGTTAACAGTCTCATGACGCTGAATACTAAAATTCAAACCTATTCAACTAAAATTATATACTGTATTCAGAACAGGTTTGTTACATTTATAGGGAATATTAGGTGATTTATATTTAAACAAAACAGGTATAGCAATAAGCACCCGTTTATCTCTAAGTAGACTGAAGTAATTGAAATATTTGACTCTTTGACAATAAAAAGAATGTAATACAATGCCCAATATGATTAATAAGCTTAATCGCTGCCTAATAAGATTAAGTCATTATACCCTTTTGACTTCCGGAGGTTTCAAGGAAGTCACTGTAAAAGGGGGTGGTGTCTCTATGAAATGTGGCCTGTTCAGCTTAACAGCCGTTTCAAATCAGTAATGAAGAGAAGATGAAAATAGCTACTCATTGTGTGTAGCCTACTCTTTTTGTGACGTGACAGTTCATCGCGTAGGGGTGACCGACGGAACACATATGCGTTTCTCTTAGACCTTTTCCTTCTTTCTCCTCCTTTCTTTCTATATAATCTCTATTATCTTGCGTTGATTTTGTTCTCTTTATGTTTATTATTACGTATGTGGGTAGGGTGTTGCTCTGGTTCAAATGTCACACGGACGAAAGGGATTATTTTTGTTCACTTTCTTTCGTTTTGTCACTATTTTGAAGGCTTCTACCCAGCTAGCATTCTACGTAAATCTACATCGGGCCGTCATCGGCCCGTCAGCTACCCTGACGGGCCGATGACGGCCCGATATAGATTTACGTAGAATGCTGACTGGGTAGTGTTTTTATTGTGGGGCTTTCTGAATAAGTATAAACCTCATGCATGACCATGTACCTGCTTACCAAATGCAGCCAACACTGATAGGATGCTTCAGTTTTATCCCCGAGCATACGAAGTATATCGAGAGGTTTATAGTTTTCGCTTTTCCGTTTGTACGTTTGTTCGTACGTACGTTCGTTCGTTTGCCAGTCAGCATTCTACGTAAATCTATATCGGGCCGTCATCGGCCCGTCAGGGTAGCTGACGGGCCGATGACGGCCCGATGTAGATTTACGTAGAATGCTAGCAGGATTGTCTTTCCGTCACGTTCGAGGATACCGGGGTCAAAGTTTTTGCGTCAGCGTTGATAAGACATTATATTTTAAAGACCCTTCGATGGATTTTATTTATATTTGTCAGGATGGTAGATATAGGTCTAATGATTTACTCAGTGCCATCCCCACCCCGGGGCTTGACATTGATCTCAAGGTCACGGACTTAGAATTTTTGTATACTTAAAAGTCAAAATATTACCAGAGTCAAAGTTTTTGCGTCTATATATTTCATTTATATTGGCATGAAGGTAGATATAGGTCTGAAGTTTTACTCAGTGCCATCCCCGCGCCGGGACCTTACCTTGAGGTCAAGATCACTGACTAAGATTTTTTATATAAAAGTCAGAAATTTTGCCTTTAACTTTATATAGCTATATTATCAAGACCCTTAAATGAGTTTCATGCATCTTTGGCATGATGGAAGATATAGGTTTAGAGTTTTAATCAGCCATGGTGTGACCTTGAAATATTTGGGCAAACCTTTAGGTCAAGTACACATACATGGAATTTTATACAAAAGTCAAACTTTTTGCATTAAAGTTTACATAGCTATATGATCAAGACTCTTTGATTCATTTAGTTAATATTTGGCATTATGGTATACATAAGTCTAAAGCTTTTCTCAGCTGCATCCCCACCCCCTATCCTCATGCTGGGGCATGGCTTTGATGTCAAGGTCACAAAATTAGATTTTTCATACAAATGTCAGTTTTTACTTAAATTATACTCTGATTGATTTCACTGGTATTTGTTATGGTGATAGTTATATGTCTAAAGTATTATTTAGCATGATTCCTGTACCCATGCCTTACCTTGGATGTCAAGGTCATGGGCTTCTCATAATGTGTGACTAAATTCTTTCAATTGTTTATTAATATATTGCATATGACTGCTATCTCCAGAGTCAAATCTACATACTTTGCGATTTTTGTAAAGAGGTGGTAGCACTGGTCGGGGGAATATGTGCCACCACTGGGCACGTTGTCTTAATAGTGAGGGTCGTCCAAAATGTATTTGGCAGCAATTACCTCAAAATACGCTACGGGCGTACAAAGGATATTATTATTTGGACAAACAGTATGCTAAATATGTTTGCAAAGAACTGTATCATAAGCATTATATCAGTATATCAGCATTATATCAATATATTATTGCGGGAAAATGGCAGCAAATGTTTAGGCAACACAAAGCGGCTATGTTAAGTATACACTAGAGTACAAGTTAACAAAAAGCGTGGGGATTTTAGATGTACTGTCGTTCGAGTTCGAGTCTTATCCCAGTTAGCTTTCTAATTGAATCTATATCAGACTGTTGTCTGCCCGACACGATTCCTGTCGGGCCGAAAACGGTCCGATATAGATTTAAGTAGAATGTTACTGGTATACTCTTACTTTATTGCACTGATAAGGTGTTTCAGTAATTCACCGGGTATACCTTTCTTTTTCGGTGACATTTTCACAACGTTGCCAATGTCTATGGACAGTTATTAAAAGAGTTACCTGCACAAGAATATGTCTTCATGATTTCTTAGAATTCAGAAAACTACCATTCCATCGTTTCTCTCATAAAACTACCATTCCATTGTTTCTGTCAGAAAACTACCATTCCATTGTTTTTCTCAGAAAACTACCATTCCATTGTTTCAGAGAACTACCATTCCATTGTTTCTATGGTATCGTATTTACTCAAAATATTGGGATAGATAGGCCAGGCAATGTAGACTTACAGGAGACAGGACATAACGCGGCACCTGGTCAGGGTCTACATTGTTTGTCCACTCATCCAGCAACTTGTAGGCCTTTAAACAAGTAGTGAATTGAACTTCTTGAATTGCAGTACAAATATGGTAAGGAGTTAAAGTGACCAGATATTTAGGGAAAGTATTGTACTGTAATGCAGTTGAAGCAGTGGACATCGGAGCTGGTTGTGCCCCGCATTTCCTGCAAGAGTACATGTGCGCCCAGCGAAAACTGATCAGCCAGCGCATCCGCGAAGTCTGATCAGACGTGCCTAAAGACGCTTTGAATCCTTGGCTACCAACAGTTCGTCCTGATCTGAGTGCATTACGAAAACGCGTCTATTCAAATAAATTGAAAATTTCACCACTAAAAACTGAAATTTTTGAGATAAAAATTCTGATATTTTTCATATTTCTGCTCAAAGCATAGATTGTGGGAACGCGTTAGAACCGCTTCGGCGAGGCAGTTCTAACGAATGCCTACAATCTGTTTTTTGAGCAAAAATAAGAAAAATAATGTATACCCCTGTAAACCCTTGTTACATTATAAAAAAAGTGGGGTTCAAAATTATATTGGTATGTTTTTGTAGGGAATGCTGTGCCCCGGCTCATTTCACTTCATTAACCCTTGCCTTGCTGAATAAATTAAAATGCCACTCCCACTTCTAATTTCTAGCCAATCAGATTACTTGATCTGGGTTTTGGATAGAAATTCACATATTTAATGACAAACAGTGCAGATCCAGATCAGTTGGCATGTCGTGTTCAGCAAGAGAAGGATTAAAGTGTTCAGGTGCACGGAAAATCGAAATATGCCCTATAAAATTTTACCACTCTATGGGCGAATTCAGCAGGCGATAAATATATAGTTTTTAGCTCACCTGAGCAAAAGCTCAGGGTGAGCTATTGTCATCACACTATGTCCGTCGTCCGTCGTCCGTCGTCAACAATTAGTTTGTTAACACTCTATAGAGGTCACAGTTTTGACCCAATCTTGATGAAACTTGGTCAGAATATTTGCCTCTATGAAATCTAGGTCAAGTTCGATACTGGGTTACTGGGGGTCAAAAACTAGGTCACTAGGTCAAATCAAAGGAAAAACTTGTTAACACTCTACAGGTCAAAGTTTTGACCCAATCTTGATGAAACCTGCTCAAAATGTTTACCTCTATTTAATCTAGGTCAAATTCGAAACTGGGTCACCTGGGGTCAAAAACTAGGTCACCGGGCCAGATCAGCAGAAAACCCTGTTAACACTCTAGCGGTCACATTTTTGAAGCAATCATCATGAATCTTGCTCAATATATTTGTCTTGATGATTTTTAGGTCAAGTTCGAAACTGGGTCACCTGGGGTCAAAAACTAGGTCACCTGGCCAGATCAGCAGAAAACCTTATTAACACTCTAACAGTCACATTTTTGAAGCAATCATCATGAATCTTGCTCAATATGTTTGTCTTGATGATTTCTAGGTCACTTGGGGTCAAAAACTGGGTCAAAAACTGGGTCACTTGGGGTCAAAAACTAGGTCACCGGGCCAGATCAGCAGAAAACCTTGTTAACACTCTAGCGGTCAAATTTTTGAAGCAATCATCATGAATCTTGCTCATTATGTTTGTCTTGATGAATTCTAGGTCAAGTTTGAAACTGGGTCACCTGGGGTCAAAAACTAGGTCACCTGGCCAGATCAGCAGAAAACCTTGTTAACACTCTAGCGGTCACATTTTTAAGCAATCATCATGAATCTTGCTCAATATGTTTGTCTTGATGATTTCTAGGTCAAGTTCGAAACTAGGTCACTTGGGGTAAAAAAACTAGGTCACCTGGCCAGATCAGCAGAAAACCTTGTTAACACTCTAAAGTCTATTTTTTGAAGCAATCATCCTGAATCTTGCTCAAAATGTTTTTCTTGATGATTTATAGGTTGAGTTCGAAACTGGGTCACTTGGAGTCAAAAACTAGGTCACTGGGCCAAATCAGCAGAAAACCTTGTTAACACTCTAGCGGTCACATTTTTAAAGCAATAATCATGAATCTTGCTCAAAATGTTTGTCTTGATGATTTCTAGGTCAGGTTCGAAACTGGGTCACGTGGTGTCAAAAACTAGGTCACCTGGCCAAACCAGCAGAAAACCTTGTTAACACTCTAGCGGTCACATTTTTGAAGCAATTATCATGAATCTTGCTCAAAATGTTTGTCTTGATGAGTTCTAGGATATGTTTGAAACTGGGTCACTTGGGGTCAAAAACTAGGTCACCAGGCCAAATCAGCAGAAAACCTTGTTAACACTCTAGCGGTCACATTTTTTAAACAATCATCATGAATCTGGCTCAAAATGTTTGTCTTGATGATTTCTAGGTCAAATTCGAAACTGCAACACCTGGGGTCAAAAACTAGGTCACCTGGCCAAATCAGCGTAAAATCTTGTTATCACTCTAGCAGTCACATTTTTCAAGCAATCATCATGAATCTTGCTCAAAATGTTTTTCTTGATGAGTTCTAGGTCAAGTTCGAAACTGGGTCAGTTGGTATAAAAAACTAGGTCACCGGGCCAAATCAGCAGAAAACTTTGTTATAATCATTTTGAACTTTGATCAGAATGTTTGCCTTGATCAGTTTTAGATCAGGCTCTCAAAGTGCTATGTTGCTCAGGTGAGCGTTACAGGGCCATCATGGCCCTCTTGTCTTATTTTATTTCCAGAAACAGGATTTGACATCCCATGCAGATTGTCTGCATTGGAGACAATTTGCATGAAACGTCTAAACCTGATTTCAGGAAAAAATAAGACAAATATCAATTTATCGTCTGCTGAAAAGTTTACCCAGAGTGCTAAGCGTCAATACACGTCCCTGCTAAAACTGATGTGACGCCTCAGATTACAAGATAGTCTACTGACCAAAGCGGACACCAGAAGCAATGGAGTCCTATTTTATATTTAAATGCAAGTCAAGTTGATCTAGTTATGTGGGAGCTGATGGTGTTCATGTGGTGATAGTGTTTGATGAAGCTCAGAGATATGCAGATATTTTGGTGTACATCACGAAAACATGCCTATATAATTTTGACCCCCTTAAACCCCACTTTTATATAGTAAAACTGAGGTTTACAGGGGTATACATTATTTCTCTTATTTTTACTTAAAAACATAGATTGTGGGTACTTGTTAGAACCGCCTCGCCGAGGCTGTTCTAACAAGTACCCACAATCTATGTTTTGAGCAGAAATATGAAAAATATCTGAGTTTTTTTTTTAGCTCACCTGAGCAAAAGCTCAGGGTGAGCTATTGTCATCACCCTATGTCCGTCGTCCGTCGTCGTCCGTCGTCCGTTGTCCGTCGTTCGTCGTCAACAAATAGTTTGTTAACACTCTAGAGATCACAGTTTTGACCCAATCTTGATGAAACTTGGTCAGAATGTTTGCCTCTATGAAATCTAGGTCAAGTTCGATACTGGGTTACTTGGGATCAAAAACTAGGTCACTAGGTCAAATCAAAGGAAAAACTTGTTAACACTCTAGAGGTCATAGTTTTGACCCAATCTTAATGAAACTTGCTCAAAATATTTGCCTCTATTAAATCTAGGTCAAGTTCGAAACTGGGTCACTTGGGTCAAAAACTAGGTCACTGGGCCAGATCAGCAGAAAACCTTGTTAACACTCTAGCGGTCACATTTTTGAAGCAATCATCATGAATCTTGCTCAATATGTTTGTCTTGATGATTTCTAGGTCAAGTTCGAAACTGGGTCACTTGGGGTCAAAAACTAGGTGACCGGGCCAGATCAGCAGAAAACCTTGTTAACATTCTAGTGGTCACATTTTTGAAGCAATCATCATGAATCTTGCTCAAAATGTTTGTCTTGATGATTTTTAGGTCAAGTTCGAAACTGGGTCACTTGGAATCAAAAACTAGGTCACCGGGCCAAATCAGCAGAAAACCTTGTTAACACTCTAGCGGTCACATTTTTCAAGCAATCATCATGAATATTGCTCAAAATGTTTGTCTTGATGGTTTCTAGGTCAAGTTTGAAACTGGGTCACTTGGAGTCAAAAACTAGGTAACCAGGCCAAATCAGCAGAAAACCTTGTTAACACTCTATCTAACACATTTTTCAAGCAGTCATCATGAATCTTGGTCAAAATGTTTGTCTAGATGATTTCTAGGTCACGTTTGAAACTGGGTCACGTGGTGTCAAAAACTAGGTCACCAGGCCAAACCAGCAGAAAACCTTGTTAACACTCTAGCGGTCACATTTTTGAAGCAATAATCATGAATCTTGCTCAAAATGTTAGTCTTGATGAGTTCTAGGACATGTTTGAAACTGGGTCACGTGGGGTCAAAAACTAGGTTACCTGGCCAGATCAGCGTAAAATCTTGTTATCACTCTAGCGGTCACATTTTTCAAGCAATCATCATGAATCTTGCTCAAAATGTTTGTCTTGATGAGTTCTAGGTCAAGTTCGAAACTGGGTCCATTGGATTCAAAAATTAGGTCACCAGGCCAAATCAGCAGAAAACTTTGTTAACACTCTAGAGGTCACATTTTTTAAGCAATCATCCTGAATCTTGCTCAAAATGTTTGTCTTGATGATTTTTAGGTCAGGTTCGAAACTGGATCACCTGGGGTAAAAAACTAGGTCACCTGGCCAGATCAGCAGAAAACCTTGTTAACACTCTAGTGGTCACATTTTTCTAGCAATCATCACGGATCTTGCTCAACTTGTTTGTTTTGATGATTTCTAGGTCAATGTAAATGGGTCACTTGGGGTCAAAAACTAGGTCACCTGGCCAAATCAGCAGAAAACCTTGTTAACACTCTAGCGGTCACATCTTTGAAGCAATCATCATGAATCTTGCTCAAAATGTTTGTCTTGATGATTTCTAGGTCAAGTTTGAAACTGGGTCACATGGGGTCAAAAACTAGGTGACCTGGCCAAATCAGCAGAAAACTGTTAACACTCCAGAGGTCACATTTTTGAAATAATCATCATAAATATTGCTCATATTTGACCTTGACCTTTATTCCACAGTCCATTAGACATGATACATTGTCTTACTTGTTAATATAATCATTTTGAACTTTGATCAGAATGTTTGCCTTGATGAGTTCTAGATCAGGCTCTCAAAGTGCTATGATGCTCAGGTGAGCGTTACAGGGCCATCATAGCCCTCTTGTTTCTTAAAACTTTCAGGTTTTGGATGTGAAATATTTTATATATTTGATTAGGTGTGTTTTCGTAATGTTTATCAGTGTGCGAACAACACATGCACTGTCGGACAGACAGATTACAGATGACCATTACCTGCTAACAAGAAAACGTGCGACTTACGTGTTTTGACTATTGTCCATAAATTGTGTAGACACAGACCAAGCGAACTTCAATGGCTTGAATATCTTTAGGACCAAGGAAACTTATTCTAGACATGGGAAGTTCAAGCTACAGATCACAGCTCCAGGCCCCGAGGTTTTAAAACCGTTTTCATGTTCAACTCAGCTAAGCATGAAATTTTTCCCCATCACGAAAACACGCCTATGTAATTTTGACCCCCTTAAACCCCACTTTTACATAGAAAAACTGGGGTTTACAGGGGTATACATTATTTTCTTTATTTCTGCTCAAAAACATAAAAAACCTGGATTGTGGGTACTCGTTAGAACCGCCTCGGCGAGGCGGTTCTAACGAGTACCCACAATCTATGTTTTTAACAGAAATAGGAAAAATATTAGAATTTTTTATCTGAAAATTTCCAGTTTTGGGCCGTGAAATTTTCAATATATTTGAATAGCTGTGTTTTCGTAATGCGCTAATAAATCTCAAATTACTAATAATTGCAAATTCTTGCTTGCTAAACATAGCTGAGCATGAAAATTTCTCTGCAAATAAATATAAATATAAATGCCAACTATTGTAGCAGAGAAAATTTCATGCTTATTTGAGTTGAGCATGAACAAAATTTTATAACTTCGGGGCCAGGTTAGGAGGCAAACAGTGTGGTTTCGATCTTCAATAAAATAATGGTGTTTTGCATTTACTCATTAGAATCGCATCTTATAAGTTTATACAACATAGATTTTCATGAGAATATAAGAAAAAAACTCTAAAATGTCCCTAGATATTAGTTTTCTTGATTTATTCGAATGAATTTCCCAAGGACTCAAAAACAAGTGCGAATCAGCCGCGGTAAATGAACCATCAGTGTTCGAGCTATTGAAGTTTTACCTAACTTTAAAAATCTACTGGGGTTTTCCAATACACAGACAGGAAAAGTATTCAGCAGCAATCTGAATGAATCGAATATGCAGGGTATTAAAACTTTATGCTTTTTATACCTCGTCACACAATAGTGGCGGGGTATTATGGTTTCACGTTGGACGTCCGTGTGTCTGTCCGTCCGTCCGTCGTCCGTCCGTCCGCCCGTTTTTCGTTTCCGGATGATAACTTGGGTAAACATCAATGGATTTTCACCAAACTAGGTATGTGCATTGATATTGTGGAGATCTGGTTTGGGATTCCTAATGGGCAAATTTGTCAAATTTTTACGGAGTTGTCTGCCCAAGACGCGCCCATATGTCGTTTCCGGACGATAACTTGAGTAAATAACAAGGGATTTCAACCAAACTTGCTATATTCATTGACATTAAGGAAATCTGGTTTGGAATTGCTAATGGGCAAATTTCGTCAATTTTTTACGAAGTTATCTGCCTGAGACACGCCATTATTTTCGTTTCCGGACGATAACTTGAGTAAATAACAAGGGATTTTAACCAAACTTGCTATATATATTGACATTAAGGAAATCTGGTTTGGAATTGCTAATGGGCAAACTTCGTCAAATTTTTACGGAGTTATCTGCCCGAGACACGCCCATATTTTCGTTTCCAAACGGTAACTTGAGTAAATAACAAGGGATTTTAACCAAACTTGCTATATGCATTGACCTTACGGAGATCTGTTTTGGAATTGCTAATGGGCAAATTTCGTCACATTTGTAAGGAGTTAACTGCCCGAGACACGCCCATATTTTCGTTTCCGGATGATAACTTAAGTAAATAACAAAACCTTTTAACCAAACTTGCTATATGCATTGATATTATCAACATCTGCTTTAGGATTGTTATCTGTCCATTGCTATTATCAAGATCTGGTTTAGGAGTGTTATCTGTCCCTCCGTTATTTTCTTTCCCGACATTTTCGCAATGATAACTTTAATACATAAACAAATAATTGCTATGGCGGGGTATTATGCTTGCGGTGCTTTTATTAAGTAGCCCAAAGTACTTTTTATAAAACGTTTACCATAATAAAGTAGAATTCAACGATTCACGATTCTATGAGGTTAGTAACCGTAATCACAAAATTCAGATAATACATCACGAAAACATGCCTATATAATTTTGACCCCCTTAAACCCCACTTTTATATAGTAAAACTGGGGTTTACAGAGGTATACATTATTTCTCTTACTTCTGTTCAAAACCTAGATTGTGGGTACTCGTTAGAACCGCCTCGCCGAGGCGGTTCTAACGAGTACCCACAACATATGTTTTGAGCAGAAATATGAAAAATATTAGAGTTTTTTTTATCTGAAAAGTTTCTGTTTTTGGAAGTAAAATTTTATATATATTTGAATAGGCGTGTTTTCGTAATGCACATTTTTTTTCAACCAAAATGTATTGATAATTTTATATTTTCTGCTAATGCGTACCCACAACAAGTAAAGTCGAACCTCAATAACGCGAACATCTTTGTGACCGTGTAAATCAGTTCTAGACATGGGTAGTTCGAGCCACTGAGGGTTACATCACGAAAACATGCCTATATAATTTTGACCCCCTTAAACCCAACTTTTATATAATAAAACTGGGGTTCATAGGGGTATACATTAGTTTTCTTATTTCTGCTCATAACATAGATTGTGGGTACTCGTTAGAACCGCCTCGATGAGGCGGTCCTAACGAGTACCCACAATCTATGTTTTGAGCAGAAACATGAAAAATATCAGAATTTTTTATCTGAAAATTTTCATTTTTTGGTGGTAAAATTTTCAGTATATTTGAATAGGCATGTTTTCGTAATGATCATAATGCCAAGTCAGGAGGCAAATGGGTCTAATTTAGAGGTGTCTTTTCGATCTTATATACAATAATGGTATGTGTGTACTCATTGAAATTGCCTCGATGAGGCGATTCTAATATGTACTGTACATACAACATACATTTTATGATGAAATAAGAAACTTTCCCTAAACAATCCATAAATGTTTCCCTTTTTGGGCGAAAATAATTTCCTAGGGACTCAAATAACGAGTTCGAATTAGCCATGGTAAACGAGTCATAGGGGTTTGAGACATTGAGGTTTTTTTCTGTATTTTCATTGAGATGTAATACAAATATTTACCTATACCCTCTCTTATCAAGAGCTATAGCATCAGACTATACAGGTGTGCAGTTTAATCTGAGCCTTCGCCATCTGTGTATGTCCCGATTGCACCAGGGTTTTCACTGACTCTTATTTTGGCGGTGTTTACCCACAAAACCATGTTCTGTTATTTGATTTACGTCTGGCTTTGTCTTTTAATCCGTTTGCCACCTAGTGGACAAGAATTATCAGTATTTGGACAACGATTAACGGTTAATCTTTTTCAAGCTGTTAACCCCTAAATCATACTAAAGGATCCCTTAGCTCCATATCAGGGAGTCGCTATGACCCTCGTTTTCAAACCTTGTGGGATAACCTCGGGCAGCTTTATACATGGTGACCTCTCATTTTGTTTCGTATATTACAGGGTATCTTCGTGCTTGGTTGCATTACCTACTCGGAGCTTTCATACGACAGAAAGTCAGTGACCTATGAGTATCCACAGTGGGCCATTGCCATTGGGTGGTCACTTGCATCCATGTCAGTGATATGTATTCCAATTGTGTTTGCCTACAGACTTTGGAATGCTGAGGGAACTTTTAAAGAGGTAAGTCACGTTAGAGGCTTTGTTCAGGCTACAAGCTACCATTGACCAGGAGATCGCGGGTTCAACCCCCGCCGAGGTCGGCAACATTCTTTCGTGGAGATTGATCATGAAATATTTTCTACGGTCATTCTCTCCCTTCCGCTGATTCAAGAAGGGCAGTTGTCAGTTTCTGGCGAAAGAATGTGCACAATACTGGTTAACCGCTTAGAGGACTAAGCCTGCCCAGTAAACGTGTAGTTAGGTAAACTAACCGCGCTCGACATGACCCCATTGGGTTGACTGGGCCGTAAAACCTTAACACAAACAAACAAAAACCATTGAGTTTCCTTGTTCTACAAGTGTTTTTTGTTTTAACCCTTTCAGCCCTAAGAACTAAAACCAGATACCTGTGCAAACAGTGTAGATCCTAATGAGACGGCTCATTATGAGCCGTCTCATCAGGATCTACACTATTTGTCATTCTGTTTTGATTTTTGACTTACATCCCTGTTTGTAACAATGGACATGTCCGAATTCAATGATGGAAAAGCCCATTTCATAAACATAGGTTGGTAAGGGTTATAGGGGAACGCGATATAAGTTGTAAGTATTTCTTGGAGTAAAGTGCTTAACAAGCCATTTATTTTGATGCAAGAATTTTCAAAATCGGCCTAGAAATAAGAACGTTGCGGTGGTTTGAATATATTTGGTTTAAACATATTTTATTTCAATACTTTCATTAGTACATAAAACACATAACACACTTTATAGGATTGGAACGAAAGCAATCTGCTTGTTTGGTTCCTCTCCTTGATAACAATATTCAGTGTACAGTATGGCGGAAAAACAACTGTATGATCAAGCATTGAAATGTCATAATATATGTTATAGTTGCCAATTGAAATGGTAGTCGAAAGAAAGCAATATACATAATCGAAACAATAAGGAAAGAGAGAGAGAGAGAGAGAGAGAGAGAGAGAGAGAGAGAGAGAGAGAGAGAGAGAGAGAGAGAGAGGTGGAGCAATCGTTTCGTTTCTGGATAAAGACTATGTGTAAATAAAGAGTGTATGTCTATGATTTCTCTCCAAATTTGAAAATGCAAGAAGGAAAAGTTGCTAAATATCATAGTAATGACTTAAAATCTCTTTGAGTCCCGAATATATTTATGTACTGCCTCAAATATGGTTGTGTTTGTTTGGTTGGAGAGTGTACTGTCCCCAAATAAGAGAACGCGAAGACTTACGGTGATATGTTGAGAGACATTGTGTATGAGATCTGCACGTTGACGGGCGTACTGTGGACAATTTAAGAAGAAATGAAAGGCATTTTCAGTGGCACCACACCGGCAGTATGGAGAGTCACATATGCGTTTCAGAAATAAATCATTGTTCAAAGCACTACAATTTGTTCTCAAACGGGTATGGAGGATCTGGAAACGTCTATTTCCGGAGTTATAATATTTTGGCACAATAACTGAGCTTTCATTAATAGAGCGTTTAAAAGAACTAACAGACTCGCTATTTCTGCATTCTAATGATAAATTATTCCATTCTCTGACAGTTGAGGGTAAAAAAGAATTGTAGTACAGAGTCGTACGCGCATGAACTGTTTGAGTATCATTCGAATTCCGTAAACTATATTCAGAGAAAGTATTAACAGAAGGGAGGACTAGTGTTGATAGATAAGGAGGTGTTTGGTTGGTGTACATCTTATAAAATAGTGTGAGTTTGTGCTTTCTGCGTCTCGAGTCCAGAGTATCCCAACCAATTTCTTCATAAAGAGCGTGTATAGAAACAAGTTTGGTAGTGCCTGTAACAATTCTTGCTGCCTCATTCTGTATTTTCTCTAGTTCTTCTTTTTCATAATGCGTACAGTTGTCCCATGCCACATTTGCATATTCCAAAACCGGTCGAATGAAGGTTAGATAAATTGTTTCTAGAGATTGCCGGTCTAATTCATACTTTAATTTTCGCATTACATTGATCCTGGTCCATGCCTTTTCTTTGATATATTCGATGTGTTTATGCCATGTGCAATCATTTGATAGATAGATCCCAAGATGTTTGTGTGACTCAACATCAGTTATTTGTTGATCGAGCATAGAAAGAGGAGGGTGAATGAGGCGGTTAGTTTTACGTGAAATCAGGAGACTTTCAGTTTTGTTAGGGTTAAATTTAACAAGCCATTGTTTTGCCCATTTCGTGATTTTGTCAAGATCTAAGTTCAGAAGTTCAGCGGCTGCGACAGGATCGTCAACTATTATATACACACTAGTATCATCTGCGAAAAGACGAATATTCGAACCGATATCCTTCACAATATCATTTATATATAATAAAAACAAAAGTGGCCCCAGTATTGATCCTTGCGGGACACCAGCCCGAACATAATTCCATTTTGACTGGACGCCCGGTAGTACTACACATTGTTTTCGATTGGTAAGGTATGAATTAAACCATCTAAGTAGATTACCGAGAACACCAGCCGCCTGAAGTTTATGCAAAAGACCTGCGTGCCATACTCGATCGAACGCCTTGCTAATATCACAGAACACAACTCGAACTTCTTTTCCTGCATCAAGTGCTTGACAAAAGGTGTCATATAAGAAAGTTAACTGATTTGTTGTTGAATCACCCGGTATAAAACCGGATTGCAATGGCGTTATAATATTATTATCATAAAAGTGGTTATATAAATGTTTAAAGACAACTCTTTCCATAACTTTTGCTGGAGTACACAAGAGAGAAACAGGGCGGTAGTTTGACGGAAGTGATCGATCTCCGTTTTTGTATATCGGACATACATGAGCTACTTTCCAACATTGTGGAAAGACACCTGTCTAAATAGACTGGTTAAAAAGCGAGCAAAAGGGGACAGCAAGTTCCTTGGAGAGTTCACGAAGAATACGGTTGTTCATTCCATCCGGACCTGTAGCTTTTCCTGTTTTTAGGGATTTAAGAACAGATTCTATTTCAGCTGGACTAAAATGTAGAGAGTACATATTTGAATTAATAGTGTATGGGTCAAGTTGAGGTAGGTCAGCATATATTTAAAATTGCTGCCATGGATGCCGCCATATTGTAGGCTTCTTGACGTCACACAGCCAAAATTTAATATGCAAAACCAATTTATAAAGGGTTTTGAGAATAATTTGGCTACAGATTTTTTATAATCTTTTAATTCTAGTGACAAGCAATCATTTTACCCCAAATAAACCAACTTTATAAGAATAACTACCTTTATGAAACGAATTTTCATGAAACCTCATTAAATATTCAAAATGGCGCGCCAATTCCACCAATGTTAAACTATTCAACTGTCTGTAACTTACTTACTTAATTTTCCACCGATTTTGATCGAATGTGTGTCAAAATTCATTGTTTGTAAAGTTCTTTACTTTAAAGCACAATACTTTTTTAAGGTTGCGTTCCCCTTTAATTTCAAATGATCAATACTTGGTACTTGCCTAACAGCAATTGTAGGTTATATGTCATGTGATCAGCTTCCGCCTCTTCGAAGACACTGACACAGAACTTTTAAGAGAACACGGCAGGTGTAAGGGTAACTTGTACCCCAGGTGGTTTTGTACTGTCAAATTCAATAATAATACAAAATATACAATTTTGCTAATATATCCTGTAGAATTGTTTAGTCCTACGTAGGAGATAATAAGTCCTACGTAGGAGATAATATGTCCTATGTAGGAGTTAGTAACTCCTACGTAAGAGATAATAAGTCTTACGTAGGAGATAGTAACCTACGTAGGAGATAGTAACTCCTACGTAGGAGATAATAAGATCTGTGTAGCAGATAATAAGTCCTACGTAGGAGTTAGTTAGTAGCTCCTACGTAGGAGATAATATGTCCTACGTAGGCGATAGTAACTCCTACGTAGGAGATAGTAAGTCCTACGTAGGAGTTAGTGTAGCAGATAATAAGTCCTACGTTAGAGTTACTAACACCTACATAGGAGATAATAAGTCCTACGTAGGACTTTCTCCTACAAAGATGCTAGTAACCGCATTACAATGCGGAGAAAAACAATGTTGGTGATATTTCATTCCATAAAGTAAATCTATTCTATTGATTATTTATAATATAATAAAACAAAATGATAATAATAACATTATTATTGATATTATTTTCAGAAATAATTATAATAGTAATCTAGCTGTATATCATAATTCGGAAAATTCTGTGCTGGTCCTTTTTTATTTCATAAAATAGTTTTCTAAGAAATTAAACATAATGATAATAATGAAAAAGAAACATAGTGATGATAATGACATTATTATCATTATTATTACCATTATTTATTTATTCATTTATTTATTTATTTATTTATTAAAATGATTACTAATAGTAACAGTGATTTAGCGTTACCTTTGAATTCCGAAGAATAAATATTATTATGTTGGTCATGTTCAAAACGTTTTTTTTTTAAAAAACAGCTACTGGAGCTTTAACACTTTTTACTGCATGTGTATTTAGGGGAATAATATTGCTAATTATTAAACAACTTAAATCCCTATCATACTGAAATTTGATTAAGTCCATGTTACTACCTGTTGACATAGCTTATACGTGCTATTGAGTGGCAAGCAGTGTGCAGCCCTTAATAAGATGTTCTGTTATGTAATGTCTAATCAGGTGCCTCGACTGCTGTTTGTTAAGGTGTTTCTATCAGAATACTTAGGTTAAATACTGTAAACCACTTTCTTCTCTAACCACCATCTGTCAGATTCAATAAATTGTTCACACCTTTTAAAATATTGGCCTAAAGGTACTTGTTTCAAAAACAAACCTGGAATATCAGATGATCCTTAACCACACTTGCCCTATATTTTTTACTAAGCCATTATAGTACCCACTGATTTGTCTAAACATTGTTGGCTAAATGTAGAACCGTGTAGACCTTGATTACACAATGTGTTATGTGACATCTGATCTGGGTCTACACTGTAAGCACAGGCCTATCTGTCTAGAAACCTAGGATAGTAACAGTAATAATCTAAGGAAAACGATATTTTATCCATATTTACTAACTACCCAACACAGAAATAACAAGAGTCTCTCCAAATAATAAAAACAGGATTTAATAATATGTGCAACAATTGTAGTTCCAGATCAGCATGTGCATACATGTTTTCGCTGATAGAGTGTGCAATCTCTATTCGCATGCAGTGTAGACTCTGGTCATAAAGCGGACGTACAGACTAATCTGGGTCTACAGTGGTCGCATAATTCATAAAGTCCATTTTTATTTGAAAAGACTCAACCATCATTGTTTCTTATTTTACTTGTAGACACCTCAAAGTTCTACAAAATATCAACAAGACATTCTATTTTTTATTTTTATTTGTACATTGTTTTGAAAAGTTTGTTCAAACATATATAAAAACAAGTTTAATAACATCATTGTGTATTTCCAGTATCTGTATCTAGATTTTTAACGCTACCAGGCAACTGAGTCCCATAAAAGCAGTGTTTCCATGAAGTGTGCACCGGTTAAATACAACCTTCTCCAGGGACCTGTACCTCCTGGTTTCATTTTTCTATTTGATATCATACAGCTGAGAACCAGAAGCCTCAGGCCACTGGACAGTGTTATAGTTTGATCTATAACCCATGCAATAAAAACAAAGTGGTTCAAACATCAGATGAACATCAACATTTGTAAAAGAACCATTACGACAATGATCTAAGAATCCTGGCAGACAAATCGGCATATTTAATTGTGTACCTAAAGAAACACTGGTTGCTGTAAACTGCATTGATAAACAGTGAAAATCCTGATCAGAATGTGCAGTTGTGCTATCTGATCTGGGTATTTCGTGTTTGCGTAATACACAATCTCCCTTTTTCATAATCTGACACAAGTGTTCTGTAATTGAGACAGGTCACTGCAATTCTTTAATCTGTCAGATCAATACAAAATTTTAAGTTTGATTGATTAACTGAAAAATGATTGTAAGGCAAAGTTTATGCATCAAGGACAAACTGATGATACTCTTAATTTTCACCAATTTGTGTGGGGGTGGGGTGGATAGTTGATCCCTTAACCTTTACCACTCTCTGGGCTAATTCAGCAGACGACAACTTGTTGGTCTTCCTGAAATATCATTCACTAAATATATTACTTTTTTAATTAAACAATATGTTTTGTTTTCTTAGGTTAAACTATTGATCTTCGTTTCAATATCGTATTGAATTATCTATAACTTAATACTATCTCCTACGTAGGACTTATTATCTCCTACGTAGGAGTAAGTAACTCCTACGTAGGACTTACTATCTCCTACGTAGGACATATTATCTCCTACGTAGGAGTTACTAACACCTACGTAGAACTTATTATCTCCTACGTAGGACTTATTACCTCCTACGTAGGACTTATTATCCCCTACGTAGGAGTTACTAACTCCTACGTAGGACTTATTATCTCCTACGTAGGAGTTACTAACTCCTACGTAGGACTTACTATAGGACTTATTATCTCCTACGTAGGAGTTACTAACTCCTACGTAGGACTTACTATCTCCTACGTAGGAGTTACTATCTCCTACATAAGACTTATTATCTCCTATGTAGGAGTTATTATCTCCTACGTAGGACTTAGTATCTCCTACGTAGGACTAATTCTCTCCTACGTAGGAGTTACTAACTCCTACGTAGGACTTACTTTCTCCTACGAAGGAGTTACTAACTCCTACGTAGGACTTATTATCTCTCACGTAGGACATTATCTCCTACGTAGGACTTACTATTTCGTACGTAGGACTTATTATCTCCTACGTAGGAGTTACTGTCTACTACGTAGGACATATTATCCCGTATGTAGGAGTTACTAACTCCTACGTAGGACTTATTATCTTTTACGTGGGACTTAAATATTTTTTTCACCTGGCACTAGGACGCTTCCATAAGAAACAGACCAAAAATGACTCTATTTAATATGGAAGTACATTCGTGTGGAACCAACCCAGTAATTTGTAAATTTGAGCAGTCCGTGATTTTAACAATTGTGCATGCGCTGCCGAAAGTGAATCAGTTGCCCTAAGGGCAATTGATTCACTTTCAGCAGCTCTTGCACAATGGTTTTGCCTCTTGTGAACCGAGGTCTACTAAAAAAGGAAAGAATTTGCTCCCATAGGGAGCAAATTCTTTCCTTTTAGAGTAGCCACTCTTTCAAATGGGACTTGGTGTGCAGGAATGCAAAAGGGAAGTCACAAAAAGTGTCTGTGTCGATAAAACGGCCAAAACACTACCGGTCGTACCAAGTCACCTTAAATAACTGATTGCCTTTGAATAAAGAACAACACTGAGATAAAAAAAAAAAAAAAAAAAAAAAAGTAGCATTCTTCTTATCATTTACTTCCTGTTTTACTTACGTCTGTCCGCCTTACCGCCTTATTTAGATGTCGATAGATATGATAAGGCCAGAGGTTTTTTTAAGGTTACGGGAGAGCCTACCCTATGAGTTAGCCGCTCCAAAAAAATAAAATTTGCTTTTTGAGTTTTCTTTTTTTCTGTTAAAGCCCTCTCCTTTGAATTTAGTGCCAAAATATTGCAGTTTTGCATGCATTTTTGTTAGAAAATTGTTTTACTTCATCGACCCAAGCTTTTTTCATATTTTTATTTTTATTCCTTCCATTCGACAGCAACTTTTTAAGAAATCTCCTGTAAACCTTAAGATAAAAAATCGGGGCCTAAGCCTGCCAAACAATTTACATGGGACTCTATTGAAATATTGCCACTCTGTATAATTGATTGTGTTGGGGTTTAACGACATGTCAAGCCTTATTGGTTATTTTGTGTCGTCCCCCAATTAAAGGGAGAAAAGAGATAGACGAGTTGGTAGAGGAGATGAAAGGAGGGATATGGGAAAAAGAGGAAATGAACATTCACCCTGTACCCTTACCTGCTGCAAAGACAGGAGGCTTTGCCCAACTGTAAGCCAATCTCAGTTGGACGCCCCGGTGACGTATGATACACGGCATTTTTGTCTCACCCAATCACCCCCACCACTCTGGATAAAAAATCTTCCGTTGCAATCTAATATGAAAAAAAAAAAAAAAAAAAACTTATTGGTTAACCCTCAAAGTGCCAACCACAGCTGCAGCAGATGACACCTTTAAATATTCCTTTTATTTTGTGTGAAAAATACAAAAAAAAACAAACAAAAAAAACCAGAATGTGTTCTGCTATAAATTATGCACGTAACGTTAATACAAGGTCGCGTCAGCAGCGATGCAATGTCGAGACGTTGTAGTGACGTTTATGCAACGTTGTCTCAGCGTCGGCTGCCCACTTGCATCAGATAACATGCCTATATAATTTTGCCCCCCTTAAACCCCACTTTTATGTAGTAAAACTGGGGGTTTATTATTTTTCTTATTTCTGCTCAAGAACATTGATTGTGGGTTCTCGTTACAACCGCCTCGCCGAGGCGGTTCTAACGAGGACCTACAATCTATGTTTGGAGCAGAAATTTGAAAAAATATCAGATTTTTTTTTATCTGAAAATTTTCATTTTTTGGCTGCTAAAATTTTCAGTATATTTGAATAGGCGTGTTTTTGTAATGGATTATCCAAGGCTATGACAGTTAACTTCCGGTATCGTTACTTTTCAGAGGTTCATAGAAACAACGAAACCTTGTCTTAAGAAACACCAGATTCGTTTTGGAGAAGATCTTTTCAACATAAACGTCATACCAGAAGTGGATTTTAGTCACGATGAGTCGGAAATGAACATGAAAAGCCAGATGCTTTTGAAACCCGATCAGGATCCCGCTTCCCCAGTCTAGTAAAACCGGAAGTTACAGACAGGAACAAAACGTACAGCTTTACTGGTTACCATTCCACCAATGTTTCACAACTGAACCGGGGCACAGCATTTCCTACAACTGTGCATGGGCGCCCAGCTAAGACTTAGATCAGCCTGTGCAACCACTGTGCCCCAGTTCAATTAACATTTTACTAAAGTATATATTGTGTGCAAGTTTGCTATTTGTTAGAAAGGAAATTAGGTAAAATGTAACTAAAGCCTTGTTTACACTGGCAAAATTTCTTTTCTCATTATGTATGTTGATTGAAAAAATGCCATCTTATAAAATGATGCGCAACGCACGAAAAGGGCCCTTATGCAGTTTGCAGACAATGCAGACTCAGATCAGCCCTCAGATCGGGGCCTTCATTGTCCGCTTACAGAATCAGTGGCTACTGTAGTATAAGTCGACGAACAGAGAATGGTCAGCTCAGACCGTACGAATGTGCATGCTGGTCTGGACCTACGTTGTCCGCAAATTGCATAAGGGCCCTTTCCCGTGTTGCACATCAAAGGCAGCACACCTTATTTGACCCTATTACTAAGTGGTGTCAAAACGTGTAGTAGAATATCCACCTAATAAAAGCACACTTAAAAGATCGACCAATGGAGGACTTCATGAGGGGGGTATTTAATGGTGCTTATGCGACAGTTTTTTTTCTCTCTATTTTTTAATAAAGGCCCATGTTGTTGGTCCCCATTAGAGTCGCCTTGACTTGTACCCACAACATATTCTTTTATAGAGAACTGGTTAAAACCACCGGGGCAGTACTGTGAAGACTCAGAGATTGCTTGAATGTGCGCTTATAGGGATCTGTCCGCTAATTACATCGAATAGAGTTTACCAGTGTTTTTGTCATATATAGATGCGTTTATTTTTGTCATGAGATAATTTGGTCGTGTAACCGTGAACTCTGTAATAAATTTTGACAAGTTCTTTTGTCACATTGTATATGATAATGATTTGACACTGTTTAAATGCAAACTATTTGTCAAAATATTTTTGTTGCAAAGAAACTGCACCTGTGTAAACAAGGCTTAAGAAATATTAGTGGAACAGGGGCCTGATCTCAATACATAACCAAACTCTTTAAGCTAAGAGTTTGCTATAATTGGCCGCAGAAAGAGCTGATAAAAAAAGTAGCTTTGAGTTTTTAACCCATTTAAGACTGGAAACCCCTAAACGGATAACTGGCAAACAGTGCAGACCCAGATCAGACGCCACAGAAGACGGTGTCTGATCAGGGTCTCCACTGTTTGCAAATATTTCAACCATATTCTTTAGGCATATCTACATCATATAGCCTGACATACGAAAATGGACTTATGGGAGAGTTTATTCAGTCTTTAATGGGTCTGCACTGTTGCATCACCACTCCAGCGGTTTTAGACATTAGTAGGTAGTCAACTGGATTTGTTCATTTATTAGGACAGGTATGGTAAGAAGTTATAAGGTGTCCGACTACTTAGGATAAATACAGTAAGAAGTGAACCAATTCACAGGAGAGCCTTAAAGGGACTTATCCGAACCGCTGCGAAGGATCAGGCCACCTTATGCATCCGTCCAATGTTGGTCAGACCAATCACACGAAATCTTAAAAAAAAAAAAAAAAAAAAAGCAAACGGAGGGTGGCAAGGTATGCTAATTGTTTTGAGTCTTTGTTGTTTGCGCATGACGTTGATTTAAATGTTGCGCAACATCAACCAAGAAAAACGTTTCTTATAGGGTCGTATTTACCTTAAATATTCGGACAACTCGAGTTCATACCAAGCTTGTACTAAACTTTGAACAAGTATATATGACTACATGATGGTTGAGTCTAGAGCTGCAAGATGAGTGGAAACTGTGGCAACGCCGCGTTCTGAGGTTTCTGACCTGGGTCTACCAAGTTTTCTCAGACATGTCTGAATACTTCTGGTAAACACGGTATTATGCACAAAAATCGAAACTTAGCTGGTGGAATTGGAATCGATAATGCTGATGATATAGAAAATGAATTAGCCGCAAAGTCGCAAAATGTTTCTTTAGACATGTGCGCCCAGCGAAGATTCAGATTCGCGCAGTCTGATCAGAATCTTCCCCGGGCGCATTTTGGATAGCCAAGGATGCAACGTTTCTTCATGCGGACAACGAAAACTCTGATCAGGTTGTGCGCATGCGCAGGCTAATTTGAGTCTTCATTGAGCGCACATGTCAGAAGGTACATTTGATGTCTCACGTTGCGGCCCAAATACAATTGAAATCAAACGAACAGTATGTGTAACTGAAATGCCTGTATATCGCTGTAGACATTTGCAGGGCTACACTTGTGTTTTGATTATTGTATACACAAGTGTAGAGATTTTCAGGGGTTCACACTTGATTTTTATGGCTTGCTGTATATTTGCAACCCAATGTAGAGTTTTGCAAAGTTCACACTTGTTTGGTATTACTGTACGCCTGTAACCCGCAGTAGAATTTTGCAGGGTTCACACTTGTTTGGTGTTGCTGTATACATGATACACTACGTAGTATTTTGATTGGTTCGCCCATGTTTGGCATTGCTACATTAAATCATGACTGTTAGCTGACCATTACGTCACATGGGTACTACAAACATTTCCGTGCAAATAATTGGTATCCCAAGCTACTTTATGATCAGTTATCGTTCATCGCTTTGTACATGAGACACGACCCAATGTTTGCTGGGTTCACACTGCATTGCTGTAATATAATGAAGACAGGGACAAACATGATGTCATCATACCATAGTACATTTTGACGGTACTTACTTGTGGTTATTGGACATACAGAGGAAATAGGATTAATTATGAAAACACGCCTATTCAAATCTATTGAAAAATTTACAAACCAAAAAAGGAAAATTTTCAGATAAAAAAAATCTGATATTTTTCATATTCCTGCTCAAAACATAGATTGTAGGTACTCGTTATAACCGCCTCGGCGAGGCGGTTCTAACGAGTATCCACAATCTATGTTTTTTAGCAAAATAAGAAAAATAATGTATACCATGTAAACCCCAGTTTTACTATATAAAAGATGGGTTTTTGTTTGTGTTGAGGTTTTACGGCCCAGTCAACCCAATGGGGTCATGTCGAGCGCGGTAAAAGATGGGTTTAAGGGTTTAAGGGGGATAAAATTATATAGGCGTGTTTTCATGATGTACATATTGTGGCCAAGGACTTATCATTCTTTCAATTATTTTGGCTTATAGTTCCTTTACCTCAACTGAGCAACTGTATTTTAAGTCATTTCCATGAACTATTTACATAAAGACTTGTATGTTACCCATGAAATCAATGTGTTATCACTAGGATTTTAGCAGCTTAAAATGCGCCCATATCATATGCTCCCAGCTGTCAACTTGGCTTTGCCTCCATCAGTTGCAATGCATTATAAAGCAGTTAGCATTCAGTGCATGTCACCAAAAAACCTATCGGCTGCCGCTCGTCCATAGAGATAAATAAATCTGCAGTGTTAGAACTTGATAACACATTAGAATCTAAATCGACATCGATTTATAAGAGAATGTATGGCAAATGTAGTTTCATGCTGACTATTGGTTAGTCCTGTAAATTAGATGAATCATCTGATGACGTGTCAGTCGGTGTCATTTCTTGTATGTGTGTGTGCGTGTGTGTGTTTGGGGGGGGGGGGGTGTGAGGAAGTGGGAGGGTGGATGAAAGGGTGTGTGTGTGTTAGTGCTTGCTACTATCAAAAGTAAAAATGCATAAGATATCGGATGTAATTCATTACACTTTCAACATCAGTCTCCAGAATCGTTAACCTACTTGTAACACATTTCCATGACACGTATTATTGTGAGACTATGTTTGCGTCACACTGATCCTATTTTCAGGGTCATAAAGTAAAGCACATTGGCCTTGGTGTTGATTACCTGCCAACAGTTTAGCCAGAACAAACAATTTAGGAACACCCAGGACAAATCCCGAACCATTCTCCCTCCTATCGCTTTCAAAATTGTTAACGTGTAGCATGCTGGGTAAAAAATTTCAAAAGACATTTTGAAATATAAACAAGAATATCATCAGTTTGTCATTTGCTAACTGTTAACATTTGGAAAGTATTAGCTCCCAATGGGAGCAAGCTTTGTGTTTTAAGAGCAGTCTTAACCATTATGAAAACATTCTATTCAAATATATTGAAAATTTTACAATCAAAAAAGGGAAAAAAATCGGATAAAAAATTCTGTGGGTACTCGTTAAAACCGCCTCGACGAGGCGGTTTTAACGAGTACCCACAATCTTTGTTTTAGCAAAGAAAGAAAAATAATGTACACCCCTACAAACCCCAGTTTTACTATACAACAATATATGTACTATTGTTAAAGGGGTCAAAATTATATAGGCTTCTTTTCGTGATACAATAAAGAACTAAAACTATTTCATGTCATGCCTCTCTTATTTGTAATTTTACCTTACACGCATGCTTAATGAGTGCTATAACTTCATTATGAGTAGTGTCAGTCGCTTCTGACATAAATTATCTGTTGATTAGCGACGCTCTTTTGTCACACATTTTCTGTTTTGATGAGCGACGCCACATAGCTATCACAGTAGTTTCAGTCGCTTCTGTCACACATTTTGTGTTGATTAGCGACGCCACATAAGAAATAACATTCTTGGTGAAGGTAGATAGATACTGCTTTGTTTCTCAACAACTTCTTGCTTATTATGTCTTTAAAGTACTAAAACTGAAATTAGTAGGTGATATGACTATTAATTACTATATCATTTTCATCTTTTGCACAAGTTACCTGCCAAGGAAGCATGTTACTGGTACCCTTTGAAAGAATTTATTGAATGAATGACTTGTCAGTTGTTGCAAAAGATTTTGTACTGTTACTAAAAGAGGTATGAATAGAATTTTATTTATTTTAAGGGGAGGCAACTCTTTCACATTACGAAAACATACCTATTCAAATATACTGAAAATTTTACCACAAAAAAATGAAAATTTTCAGATAAAAATTCTGATATTTTTCACGTTTCTGCTCAAACCATAGATTGTAGGTACTCGTTAGAACCGCCTCAATGAGGCGGTTCTAACGAGTACCCACAATCTATGTTTTTGAGCAGAATTAAGAAAATAATGTCTACCCCTGTAAACCCCAGTTTTACTATATAAAAGTGGGGTTTAAGGGGGTCCAAGTTATATAGGCATGCTTTCGTGATGAAGTTGTATTGCGCCCCTGCTGAAAATGGTCTACTCTTAAAGGGAGCAAATTCTTTCTTCTCAGAGTAGACCCCTTATCCGAAGTGAAGCGAAAACAATTTTGAAAGAGTTGTTTCCCCTGAAAGTGTATCCAATTATGCTGTCGGCAGATATTGAAATTTAATATGTTAAGCTTTAAGAACATAAAGGAAAAACCAAGATAATAGATTACCGTATCTATCCTAAGTACAGTTGACTTTCGTTATCTCGACTTCGCTTATATCGAATAACCACTTAACTCGAAGTGAGAATTTGGTCCCTGTTTTGATATGGAAATCTAACAACAGGTAACAAAATATTGTGGAAAAGAGGAGAAATTGCTCCTAAGGAGCAATTTCTCCTCTTTTCCACAATATTTTTTAATATATCTCTTCATTCAGGAGTCAAATTACATATTCATTTGTAAAATGTGCTTGTTCGATTTATTTTTGCTTCAGTTCTACAAATCTGATACATCAACAACGGATATCACGAAATATTTCAGAGAGTCCTCTGGACTTCGAGTTAACGAGACTCGACTGTATCCAAACGTAATTTCTTACAGTGCTTGTCCTAAAATTGACCAGATCTGTTTCACTCCCTGTAGAAGAGTTTAAATATTGCCGGATGAGTGGCAAACAGTGAGGAACTTGATCGGACACTGTTTTCTGCAGTATCTGATCTGGGTCTGAACTGTTCACTCATGTGTATCCAAATACTTAGGATAAATAGGGTAATGATCTATGTGGAACCAATGTAAGGTATTTTAATAATCGATGCAATGCAAACATGACACCGTTAATATGATTAAAATATGACTTTGTTTTGTCAGGCATTCAATCTGCTGTAGTTGTATATTACAAGAGGGCATTTTACCCTTAAAACGACATTTGCAATACCAGCAGACGAGATTCTAAAATATGTTTTCCTTCGGTGAGAAACTAAGGCTTGACATTTCATATGAAATGTTTGTCATTAGGAGGATTCACATGAAACGTTAAGTCTTAGTTTCACAGGAAATAAAAATCTCTTGCTTGGAATATCGTCTGCTGATGTTATTGCTGGCGTTTGACGGTTACAGTATTTTTGGTTTCCAGTTTAAGGGAATATAAGAAACAACACGTCACTGCCTATTGTATGAAGGGATGGGTGCTCTTTGTGCTTTTCCACTTGTTAAACCCTTGTTCCGCTGAATAAATTGAGATGCCACGCCCTTATCAGATTTTCAGCTAATCAGATTACTTGATCCAGATTGTTGATATAAATTCACATACAGAATGCCAAACAGTGCAGATCCAGATCAGTTGGCTTCTACACTGTTTTACAATGGCTGGACATATCTTGGTTTAGCAGAACAAGCGTTTAGCCGTAAGAGTACCGTGAAGTCATACTTCAGCTCCAGTGGAGTTCGAACCGGTCATCAGGAATCGTAGTCACAGGTGCTAAACTACTTGGTCATGCGGACGCTTCACCGAGTTTTTGAATGATTTCACTTGATACTTGATAGGACGATCGCCTTCAGTAACCCTTCACATATAAATCAATTTTATTGAGCATTTGACATCGAATCTAAACGCTTAGCATGCTGGGTAAAAATTCAACAGACATTTTGAATATTGTTTTTTTTTTTTTTTTTTACCTTTTCCCTGAAAACACCATATGACGTCTCCTAAGGAGACAATTTGCTTGTAATATCAAATCCTACTTTCTGGGGAATAAGAAATAAGCAAACCATCATGAATTTATCATCTGCTGAATTTGCCCATAGCGTGCTATGTATTAACTGACACAAATTCTTTAACAATCAAGTGGTTTGATAACGTCGTCATTAAACCTATATGAATTCTTGTTATGACCGCTTTGTAGTTGATGGTTTTGTTTCATAGGTCATTTATAATCAGCTTTATGTTTAAAACATTACAATGCAATGTTTGCTTAGGTACGTATAACGAAGTAGAGAAATGATTTGTAATCTGTTACAATCAAGTCCGCTTGACTTCCTGTTTGGACCGCATTTACCCAAAACATTCAGACAGCTTAACTACTCACCTAACCTGCCCTAAAATTTGCTACTTCTTTGATGTATTTAAAACTGCCGGATGGATGGCAAATAGTGTAGACCCTGATCAGACGCCGCGAATTGCGGCGTCTGATCTGGGTCTGCATTCTTTGCACAGGCCTGTTTATCCGATTACTTAGGGAAAATACAGTACTTTTGCTTTTTACACGGATCTGTGCCTCTTAAACTGTTCTTTTCTTGGAGAAGTAAGAAATCGACCAATAAATTGTGGATGTAAAAGTGTTTTAATATGTAAATAGGCTTAGCGTAAATGCGAGCACAGCACAGGCCTATATCTGCACTCTTCAAAAGTCCTTCACAGCATCGTTAAAGAATGAATATCAGTACACAAAAGTATTATGTAAATCAATAATAAATAATAAAAATAATCAGCAAAATATGTTCGTGACACTTATTGACACTCGTTTGGTCACTTCGTGACGCTTATTAGTGAGACCAATAATCAAAGCCCTCCAACTTCCGGTGACAACTTCCGGGAAGAAAAAACGGAAGAAAATTGGTCAGAGCGATTACTGCTGAAAGTATATATCGTTGTATATTACTTTTTCTTGTTCATATTCTCTACCGTAGAGCTCACTTCGTTCGCGACGCTCACTATTAAACAATTATTGAAGTTTGGATTGCTTCCTAAGTATTCAGTTTAGCCGAATTTGTCCGTGTATTGAACGTTAATATGGAATTTTGATAAGCATGTTGTACATAGTGTTTTTGGAGTCGACACCGAATAAGTTGTCTGTAACATGCACGCTGTTCAGAACGTCTGCTTTTCCACGTTCTACATGTACAAGGATTCTGCCATCGACTAGTCAAACTGTGCGAAAAACCAGGCCTGGACCTACCGTGTTCTCATTTATCATAAGCTGTCGTACCCAGATGTGGTCAGGTAAACTGACCGGCTCGACATGACCTTATTAGTGTTGACTGGGCAAACCAACATCGTACCCAAGTCCCAATTTAGTTCTGGCAGTAGCTGATATTCAGTTCCAATAAATTAATTATTGTGAATTCTGTTACGGGCCAAGTGGGCCTACCATACGTTTGCTGCAGTTTGTGAATTTGTTAACATGATAAACAGTAACTTAGTATTGTTATATTACTCGACAGGTCACATTATCATTTGTTGCTTGGCCTCGTGGTCAAGGAAGAGCAAGTGAAATAGTCTCAAATCTAATAATAGATTACCGAACGTGGGAGTTTTATTGTTTCAAACAGCACAATTAACAAATTGACGGCATTTTTCTTAATTTTCACAGAAAGTGAGGTAGGACATTTCATAAAAAATCCTTTGAAAATTTGCAAGAACTGGCATTCGCAGCTTCTTTTAAAATACGGCAAAGTATAAATATAATCTGCTGTTTTTTGCTGTTTTTTTCACATATCATGCTAAGATTTAAAGGACCTTACAACAGGGCATTTTGAGAGGGTGGCATTCAGATTCCCGATGACAGTATTTGCTTACGTTAAATGACGGCTTGAGATAGGAGGGATATCGAGATAAGGATAATTCTCGGCTTGAGATAGGAGGGATATCGAGATAAGGATAATTCTTATTTCTTAACCCTTGTCCTGCTGAATAAATTAAGATGCCACACCCACTTCCAATTTACAGCCAATCAGATTACTTGATCCAGGTTGTTGATGCAAATTCAGAAACTTAATGGCAAACAGTGCAGATCCAGATCAGTTCAGAAGTCAACTGATCTGGATCTACACTGTTTGCAAATACAGGGTATATCCGCGTTCAGCAGGACAAGAGTTAATGAAAACATTTCGTACTCATTAAAAGCGCCTCGTCGATCGGTTCTAAGGAGTGAGCAAAACATATTTTTATTGAGAAATATGAAAACATTATGTTTTTCACGTTAAGCAAACGCCTTATCAAGAATTGTGGAAATGTTCTAAGATTATTAATGGTAGGACTGGCGAACACTAAGTATTTGATTTAACCGCTGTTATATGATGCGCGACACAGGAAAACGGCCCATATACAATTCGCGAAGGCTGATCAGAGTCGCCTCCGTTGTCCGCTTACAGAATCTGGATATGGTAGTACTCATATATGTTGACGAACAGAGAATGTGATGATCAGACAGCACGGGTGCGCATAATGATCCTGGCCTTCGCTGTTCGCATACACTGACATAAGGTTAGTTTCCCACGTTGCGGATCATATAGTTGATCCCTAAGCAAACAGTGTAGACCCATATCAGACACCACATAGCGCCTGTTTTTGAAATATGAGAAAAACCTCACTAATAAGATCCGTCATAAGTTTATCTTGCAGAGGGCACATATATATATATATATATATATATATATATATATATATATATATATATATATATATATATATATATATATATATATATGTATGTATATATATATATATATATATATATATATATATATATATATATATATACATATATATATATATATAATAAAGTTCTTTGCTGTTCGCCAACAAAATAAAATATCAGGACATTATCTATTGTGTTATCCCTCTCATATAATAAAGATACATAGTATTAGACGAATCATGATACAATCAGCATTTGGTGTCAAAATGAGCCGCGTGAAATAAAAAGGGGGCTTAAGGCAAGTGGATACACATTCAAGGGAAACAATTTTCTGTGTGGGAAAGTTGCATACCTTCGCAAAAAATGGTGGCAAGATCCATCAGGCGTATTCATTCACTATAATGCTTACAGAATGATTTTGCTATGTATAAGCAGTCCACTGGTAAAAAGCGAAGACCTTGATGGAACTGCAGGAATGCGCTAGCTGATCTGGGTCGTCGTTGTTCGCATATGCGTTAAGTCCCGTATTTACTCACATCGGCTCAGAGAAGCGCCAAACGAAAGGGTGTCTTCGAACATGCGCAAAGTGCACAGATTCAGATTAACCCCACGCATGCGCAAAGTCTCCTCCTGGCATTTGCTCTCCGTTGATACATTCTGTAGTGTCTAATGACTCTGTTAGCGGACAGTTAAGGTCCTGATCAGACTGCGCAGATGCACAGGCTGATCTGGGTCTTCGCTGTCCGCATATGCCGAAAGACACGTTTTCGCATGGCGCGGCCCAACGGTAAACCGGTCACATGTACCAAAGGTGTTTTCAATGTCAGTATCTCAGTTTTATATTGATTTACATTTGTGTAAATTTGTGCCATTTTATGGTATGTGAAGTTTTCTAAAATAAATGTAAGAAATGAAAAATAAGTCTTATTTGATTCGTTTGAGCCTCGCATGCTCTGACAAACTGCCAGTAAATGGCTACTCCTGCAATATTGTCAATACGAAAAACATGTATACCAGGGCCCAGTTGTTCAAAGCTAACGACGTCGTTAGTTAACGATTCGTTAAAATTTACATCGAGTGATACGCAAATATGCTGAAATTTTTTGCTGAAAAAATGTGAGTAGCTTTTGCACTGCAAAAGCTACTCACATTTTTTCAGCAAAAAATATCAGAATATTGTATATTGAATCTGCTAAAACAGTTAACGAAATGACCCTTAACGAGCTCGTTAAGCTAACGACGCTTTGACAACTGGGCCCTGAATTTTGGTTACCCATTTTAGTCTAGCGATCACCAAAAGTATATCTGGTAAACAGTGGAGACCCAGATCAGACACCGCATTCTGCAGCGTCTGATAAAGGTCTCCGTTCTTTGCAAATAGTTCAGCCGTTTTGTCTAGGAATTTCTAAGTAACAATTAAAGAAAACAAATGCTGATAGTTTTTGTCTGATTAAAACTCGGCCATATACATGTGCCTATCTTCATCCGAAACTGCAATTCCAAGACAAACCATTAAGAAGGCGAATTGGTTCTTGTTCCCCTACTTGAATTAATCGGAGTCTTGATTGAGTATGTGATACATTAAATAGCATTACCTCATTCCATCAACATGCTTGCCTTCACCCCACCTGCAACCCAAAAGACAAACCATTAATTCAGAAGGGGAAGTGCTCATCTGGTAAAACTAGAAGGATAATGTTAGGGCAATTTATTAAAGCGAACGATTATCTCCACTTATATATGTTGCCCCTGTCTGCAGTGCCAGTCCATATTACACTGTAAAGAATTAAAAAGTCATTGGACCCTAATATGTACATGTTGGTCTCGATCACAAAATGACCACGCTGTGTAAGTCCTTGTTCGGGAGGACATGTTTGCTAGGTTTGATGACTCTAGGCCAGTGATCAATCAGATTGGAGCTACCCAGTAAGCATTCTAGCGGGCCGTTATCGGCGCGTCAGGGTAGCTGACGGGCCGATAACGGCCCGCTGTAGATTTATGAAGAATGCTGGCTGGGTAATGCTAAACATGATAAAATCATTAGACCATGAATTATAGGTCAGGGTCATAAAACAATTTTGCAGTGTTTGATTCCCAGTCAGGCAGGAAAATGTATGCCAGGTTTGATGACTGTAAGAATATGATTTATCAGAAATGGAGCTACATGACAAAGGCACAAGCATCACGAAAACACGCCCATATAGTTTTGACCCCCTAAAACCCCACTTTTATATAGCAAAACTGGGGTTTACAGGGGTATACATTATTTTTCTTATTTTCGCTCAAAAAACATAGATTGTGGGTACTCGTTAGAACCGCCTCGGCGAGGCGGTTCTAACGAGTACCCACAATCTATGTTTTGAGCAGAAGTATGAAAAATATCATAATTTTTATCTGAAAACTTTCAGTTTTTTTGGTGGTAAAATTTTCAACATATTTGAATAGGCGTGTTTTCGTAATGGTCAGGGCTAAAACGATAACACAGTATTTCAGTTCATGTTACGGAGGAAGAGTATGTTAGGTCTGATAATTGTAAGCCATGCGGTTACTCAGATATGGAGCTTTACACTAGCTTTGACACACACACACACACACACACACACACACACACACACACACACACACACACACACACACACACTAAAAAAACTTAAAAAAAAAAACAAAAAAAAAAACAAAGTCATTTGATTGTGAACTATAGGTCATGGTCATCGAAAGTCAGTCTTTCTCTGGCACCAAGCTGACTAAATTTAGAGCAAGGAGAAGCGACATCAGGAATCACGGATCTGTGTAATACAAAAATAGATTTCATGCGCCGCGTTTATCAAAATAGTAAATGCCTGGAAGCCTATGAGCAGAGTAATGGCCCAGCGTGGCCTGTGTGTCCGCGCTATCTGTCAGTCCCCCTGTACGAGGTAGTTGGTAATAGTTTAACGCTTAGCATGCTGGGTAAAATTTTCAGCAGACGACATTTTCAACCTTAGGTTTTCCAGTTAACAGGTTTTGACATTTCCAATTTCCCTTTGCATTAAATGTGAAATCCTGATTTCTGGGGAAAATGAGAAAAATCCGCCCCATCAATTTGTCGTCTGCTGAATTAGCCAAGGGCATGGTAAAGGTAAAAATGTCACATATCAAGTGTACATGCATAAAACATATTATAAATTAGACAGTTGGTACCCAGCCTTTTGGGCAGTGTCAATAAGGCCTGGTTTTGGACCCTAGCTGATTTTCTTTTTAATCCTCTTACACGACGCCTTATGTATTGGCTTATATACGCAAAATATTTATAAGAATGGAACAATCGTTTGGAAGATATGTTGAATTTAAATGGGTGGGGTAACTTCCACTAACCCAGCTGGTGATAAACAAATGAATAATAACAGCTTAATAGCTATTATATAATTCTATAACATTATATGACTTTATATATATGGCTTCTAAAATGCAGGTTTTTTTTATTTATGATGTAAGAAACAGTATAGAAGAGTTGGAGAACAATAATCTTGGCAATAAGTTTTCTTAATTTTCAAAGGGCCGACTTACGAAGAACAACAACACGCCTTTAGTACAGGTTTTTCATCAGTCATATTGCTGGTCATTTATATAGATGCATTACAATAATACGTAATAGCTTACTGTTTTCAATTCCTCCTCTATAGCATGAATTTCTTCCCCTTGATTTCTGATAATTACTCATTTCAAAACAAAAACATGTTATGAACCTCATTCCCAGTAAGCATTCTATATAAATCTATATCGGGCCATTATCGGTCCGTCAGGGTAGCTGACGGGCCGATAACGGCCCGATATAGATTTATATAGAATGCTAGCTGGGTTGATATCGTTTATATTTGGTGATTTTTTTTATCTGGAAGCTTTTTACAAGCCGTTTATATGTTCTCGGTCTGACTTATCACTTAAATCTTTGAGTCAACATATACGTTGATACCATTCATGACGTCACAAAATATCGATGTTTGTCTTGGTAATTGCAAGAATTTACAATAGTCAGTGACGTGAATGGATTTAATTAACTACAGTATTATATTTTCGAATGCTTTGTTTTTAATACTTTGCATGAAATGAAAGTGGTTTTAACCTTCTCTTGCTTCATTGTCACAGGCTGAAAGATTGTTTGAGTCAGTGCATTGAACATTGTGCACTGACATGAAAAGTATAAGTTCTGACACATTTAATCCGCTGTTAATTTCACTTTGCTTTACTAACAACGGGTCCATTGGCTTTATTAACTTTAACTGTTATAAATACGTTTCCAGTTTTTCGTCTTATCTGATTTTCATGACTTTCCTCAGAGAAAAAAATTCAACAGTCCTCTTACAGTCATTTAGACTCCCCAGTATTTAGTGAAAACATTTCTATACCTTAGTCATCTCTCCCAATTATCAGCTTCCGCTTTTGCATCATATATATAATCCATGCATTTAGAGCTGAGTTGTTTGTACCTTTATCTGACTGGTGACTGTCATAACCTAAATACTATAAAACAGAGGCGATATGCGCGCAACATAGGACGGTTTGACTACCTACGTACACTGAGTACTAAAATATTGTACTGGCCCTCGTATGATAAATGTTCTTGCGTGTATGCCTTGGCCTGCTTAAGCTGGTAAACACTTAAGTCAAATTTCTCTGGTTTTCCGCTGACAGCTGAGGGAAGTTATTAAGGGCTGCCTGATCTATCTTATTGCATATAACACGTCTTTTTATCCCAGTTTCCTATCAGGACTTTTTCTTTTTGTGTGTTTTATGTTTTTGATAACGTGACCATTCGCTCTGCAATTACAATATCAGTGTCATTTGTCTTGATAAAAGGTGGTCTGAAAGCATTGCAAACTGCGCACACAATTCGTACATAGTTCCCAATAAATGGAATTTGACTGTTAGGCATCACATTGCTCAATGCTTTCCACTGTTTAATTCTGCCATTTGCTGATTCACCACCTACCTTACTTTAGTTACAAGCCTCGATCCATTAGCGTCTTGAGTTCTGTGTTGTTTCTTCGACCTTTTAAGAACATGGGGCATTTCAGCTCTTATAATTCTATCGGTAATTAGGGTCTATGACATCTCTGAACCCTCTGAAAACACACGATAAATTGACTGTGACTGAAATTCGAATAAATGAGGAAGCGTTATAATGCAATATATATGCAGTTTGACCAAATTGTTCCATGCAATATTTTTTAATTAATTACAAACTGAAAATAAAATCAACCGACAAGATATCTCCAGCTACTTCATGTCTCAAAACAAAACACACAATGTTCAATTGTTAGATAGTGTGTACATTATTTTCTAGTGCACCAAAAATATAGGCTATATTTGGTTAATTTAGCGGCGTTCAAATTTTATTCATTAAACAACTCTGGTAACTGCAACGGTTCTAGTTACTGAATAAGTATATATACTATTAGCACCAGAGTCTTTCTTGGCTGATGAAAAAAAAACAACAACAAAAAAACAAAAAAACAAAACAAACAAAAAACAAAAACAAAAAAACAAAACAAAACAAAAAACAAAACAAAAAACATCCAATTATGGGTTAATCATAATAAAAACACTGTTCGAAACAAATACCGAGATGGTAATAGGTAACTAACAAACACAGAGAACATAACAAGTAACTGAATGGTTTGAGGTAGCTGTTCAGGTGGTTACACTTACAAAGGATTCAGAGAATAAAAGACTTTACAGACTTACTTAGCAAGAAATGTTTACAAGCTTAAATGCACCGTTTCCTCTAAAAGTCATAAAACTACATATAAAAAGAATCAAATTAACCGAGGCAGGTAACAAAAGTGAGGTGGGTTCTTGAATAGGAATAAGGACAAATAAAACAATTGAAATCATTCAGCAATATGATGCCAATCAGCCTGATTCCATTTATTGGAGACTATATTAGAAAAGTGCAGTTTGCAATGCTTTCAGACCACCCATTATTACAAAATTATTGCATAAAAAGCAGTGCCGCACGTTATTAACAGCCATGCATTAACCGGCGAAAAGCAGTGTATTAACAAGGCAATTCACGCGCTGTTAATGCACGGCTACGCAACTTTCAATATGATCGTACCGGGGCCACAGATTTGCTGCCGTTACGAGATGTGTACTGCCCGGCCCTTGAACGAGCATAGTCAGTGGAAATTACGTTCGCGAGACCTTGGTGAAAAGGCGAAACAAAACAGTGCAAGAAATAACGCGAAATGTAGCAAATGTTTTCAGTTTTTATGCAATAATAGAGGTCGAACATGGTTTTTCAACGCATTAACATTCGCCAGGTCCCTTGCGAGGTGTTGAAAACCGCGGCCTTCGGCCTCGTTTTTCCACACCTCCCACGGGACCTAGCGAATGTTAATGTATAAAAAACCATGTTGGATCCCTATAATGAGAGCATTATAATTGCAGAGTGAATGGTGGCTTCATCAAAAACACAAAACAGACTGAAAGGGAAGGTCCTGACAGGCTCGGAAGTAAATGCTGTAATATTGGGATCAAACATGGTTTTTCATGCATTAACATTCGCCAGGTCCCGTGGGAGGTATTGAAAACCGAGGCCGAAGGCCGCGGTTTTCAACACCTTCCAAGGGACCTGGCGAATGTTAATACATTGAAAAAACAACATGTTCGATCGCTATTATTGCATAAAAACTGAAAACATTTGCTACATTTCGCGTTATTTCTTGCACTATTTTGTTTCGCCTTTTCACTGATGTCTCGCGAACGCAATTTCCACGGACTATGCTCGTTCTAGGGCCGGACACTATACATCTCGTGACGGCAGCAATTCTGTGGCCCCGGTATACGTATATTGAAAGTTGCGTAGTCGTGCATTAACAGCGCGTGAATTGCCTTGTTAATACACATCTTTTCGCCGGTTAATGCACGGCTGTCAATAACGTGCGGCACTGCTTTTTATGCAATAATATTTAGCAAGATATATAGGCAATCCTTAACGGCTTCCTTGGGCTGTTAGAGAATGAACTGTGAATGTTGGCCTTGGTCATTTCCTACCTTAATCAGGCCAGGGTATACACAGAAGAATATCTGTCATCTGATAGCCAGTACGACATTTTAGTACACCAACATGAATCAGGTATTCAAATACATAATAAGGCTCAAATACAATTACATAGTGCTTCTGACAGGAAGCAGACAGACTGGGTCGAATAAAGTCAAGGGCTGGCACCAATCAGGGGCTGGTACTGCCAGTGCAGTGTAGTAGTCAAACCGTCGGATGATGCCTACATGTCGCCTCTGTTTCGTTGTTGTAATTAGATTATGACAGGCATCTGCCAGATAAAGGCACAAAACATCTCATACCCCTTAGAAGTCTCTCTCAGAAATAAAGGCTTTTTCAGAATAAAGTTTGTACAAAATAAAGAGTATTTAATGGTTAAATTTCTTGGCAGATCCCAAGCAAAAGAACTCCGCATCATCGCCTCTCAAGCAAAATAGGGAGAAAAAGTACAGAGAAAATCTGATATTTTAATTTTTAAATGGTAATGACAATATTAACTTGCATTTCTGTTTAGAAACATATAAATCTAACTAACAGAACTATAATTTGTTGTTACGAAATGCTAAATATTTACTCTGTCCTACTCTTGCATTCCCAAATTGCCAAATATAAAAATCAAAATACAAGTTTTTACAGGTTTTCAGCCAATTTAAAGGTTTTTAAAGGTTTTAAAGGTTCCCCAAGGGGCCCTGTATCTCAGCTCTGAATACTTGGAAAAATATATATGCTGCAAAAGCGGACGTTCATGACTGAGGAGAGGATGACTAAGGTATAACAAATGTTTTCACCCAGTTTTTACATAGTTTACTATGCGTTAATGTGCCTTGTCGCTATTTGTGCAGAAAATGAGTGTAGTAAACTAAAACAATAAAAAGCAGAAAATCTCCATGACAGAAATGCAGCAACTAGAGACTGTGCCAGCCTAATTCAATTATAATCGACCTCCTGCAGTGGTAAATCACACTGCCATGTAAACAGTAAAGATGATGGAAGACAGTTAGCATGCTGAATTTTAAAATGAAACATACATTTAAGTCTTTCTTACTTTGACTTTAAACAAAGAGCTTGGTATTTCATTTTTCTTTGCATTTAAAACAATTCTTTTGAAAAGTGTTCCAAGTGACCTCTGCCTTACCTTCCCTACATAAATCAAGAAAGGTATATGTTTGCAATCTGCGTTCTTGTTTTCTAAGCATGCTAAATGTGCATAGCTGAGAGTCAACAGCTCAATTTTGTAAAATTTACAACAAGCAAAATTTACATATAAGTAGACTGCAGTATATTAAAGTATTGTTTTTTTTTTTCTTTTGTTTTTTGTTTTAAAAAAATCAAATACAAAAAACGGTAATGAAGATCAATTTTAGAGAGCATAAACTATAGAGGAAACTAAGGAAGAACACAAACAAAACAAAAGAAAAAAAAAAAACAATTTTGTCTGGCAAATTAGCCTACATCATGGTGAACGTCAATAATATTTTCATACCAGTATGTTTGAAACAGCTAAATGACCCTGTGTCCCAAAAACAGCAGTGTGTTTAGATAAGCAAATCAAAACTTAATTATTTCTCTCAGTTAAAACAATGCCAGCAAGATGCGACAAGTGGGTTGTTGCAGTGCTTAAATTTCTCGCCTTTCAGGCTCGAAATTTAAGCACTGCAACAACCCATACTTGTCGCTATTTGTGCAGAAAATGAGTGTGGTAGACTAAAACAATAAAAAGCAGAAAATCTCCATGGCAGAAATGCGGCAACTACAAACTGTGCCAGCCTAATTCAATTATAATCGATCTCCTGCAGTGATAAATAACACTGGCATGTAAACAGTATAGGTGATGGAAGACATTTAGCATGCTGAATTTTAAAATGAAACAGACAATTAAGTCTTTCTTACTTTGACTTTAAACAAAGAGCTTAGTATTTCATTTTTCTTTGCATTTTAAATATTTCTTTTGAAAAGTGTCCCAAGTGACCTCTCCCTTAAACAAAAAAAAAAAAAAAAAAAAAAAAAAAAAAATCCTCTTTGACTGGCAATTTAGCCTACATCATGGTAAACGTCAGTCATAATTTCATACCAGTATGTCTGAAACAGCTAAATGACCCTGTAACCCAAAAGCAGCAGTGTGTTTAGATAAGCAAATCAAAACTTAATTATTTCTCTCAGTTAAAACAATGCCAGCAAGATGTGACAAGTGGGTTGTTGAAGTGTTTAAATTTCTCGCCTTTCAGGCTCGAAATTTAAGCACTGCAACAACCCATACTTGTCGCTATTTGTGCAGAAAATGAGTTTGGTAGACTAAAACAATAAAAGGCAGAAACTCTCCATGACAGAAATGCGGCAGCTAGAAACTGTGTCAGCCTAATTCGATTATAATCGACCTCCTGCAGTGATAAATCACACTAGCATGTAAACAGTATAGGTGATGGAAGACATTTAGCATACTGAATTTTAAAATGAAACAGACATTTAAAGTCTTTCACACTTTGGCTTTAAACAAAGAGCTTGGTATTTCGTTTTTCTTTGCATTTAAAGCACAAATATATATATATAAAAAAATATAGAAAGCACAAATATAGAGGAAACTAAGAAAGAACACAAACAAAAAAGGTAAGAGAAAGTCCAGGGAGTGCCACAATCACAAACCGCAGCCCTTCCCAGACACCAAGAGGAAGAGGAAACCGACAACTCCAAACAAGCACAAATCGATCAAACGTACGAAAAGCACTCCCCAAGCGAAGTACGTAATCGCAATGCTAATAGGACTGAAAAACACAAGAACAAAATGGCACAAGGTAAGACATATAATAAATCGCCTCGTAGAATAAACCACAAAGCAACAAAGAGTAAGACTAATACAAAACAAGGAAAAAAAAAAAAACAAAAAAAAAAAAAAAAAAAAAAAAAAAAATGAAACAAAAAAACAAAACAAAAAAAAAAAAAAAAAAAAAAAAACCTCTTTGTCTGGCAATTTAGCTTACATCATGTTAAACGTCAATCATATTTTCTAACTAGTATGTCTGAAACAGCTAAATGACCCTTTAACCCAAAAGCAGCAGTGTGTTTAGTTAAGCAAATCAAAGCTTAATTATTTCTGTCAGTTAAAACAATGCCAGCAAGAAGCGACAAGTAGGTTGTTGAAGTGTTTAAATTTCTCGCCTTTCAGGCTCAAAATTTGTGCACCAACAACTTATACTTAGTGTTGCTGTGCTGTTGATCAACCGTTTTAGATTAATCGATATTTTTATGAAAACATTCTCTTTATAGCTTTGAATATGTTCTCTTTATAACAATGAATATGTTGTTGTTTATACATGCTAGAAAATGTTATGAAGTATAGCGCTCTGGGTAAAATTTCAGCAGACGACATATTGAATATCTTTTTTCTTATTTTTCCTAGAAAACAGGCTTTGACAATTTCATGCAAATTGTCTCCAATAAAGACACTTTGCATGTAATGCCAAATCCAGTTTTATACGGAAAATACGAAACTATCATCAATGTGTCGTTTGCTGAATTAGCCTAGACAGTGGTAAAGGTTAACCAATTCGGCGGAAGGGCCGCCCCAAAGCTAACTATAAAGAAACCATTACCAAGAAGACAAGAAGGGACAAAAAGACACGATATTAGATTCAGTCCAATATATGGACTAAATGTGCCTTCCCCCACCCCCACCCCGCCCGCCCCCACACACTCCCAATACCATTTATTACATGGGCCGCGCTAGGTGAAATGTGTCAACAAGCATGCGCAAAAAGTACATATTCAGCCTTCTCCCGCGAGTGAGTCTAGTCTCATTCGGGCATTTGCTCTCCAGTGATACATATTCTATAGTGTCAAATGATTCTGTTAGCGGATAGCGAAGGCCCTGATCAACCCGTGCGGATATAAAAATACATGTGGGCCACACACGGCGAAAACGTGTCTTCCATTACGAAAACACGCCTATTCAAATATATAGAAAATTTCACCTCCAAAAAACTGAAAATTTTCAGATAAAAAAATCTGATAATTTTCATATTTCTGCTCAAAACATAGATTGTGGGTACTCGTTCGAACCGCCTCACCGAGGCGGTTCGAACGAGTACCCACAATCTATGTTTTTGAGCAGAAATATGAAAAATAATGTATACCCCTGTAAACCCCAGTTTTACTATATAAAAGTGGCGTTTAAGGGGGTCAAAATTATATAGGTATGTTTTTGTGATGGGACATATGCGGACAGCAAGGGCCCAGATCAGTATGCTCATCCACGCAGACTCATCAGGGCCTTCGCTGTCCGCTAACAGAATCATTGGACACTATAGAATGTATGTATCACTGGAGAGCACACGCCCGGAGAAATTACCTTTTTAACTCAAACAGATCTTCTGAGACATTGTTATATATGTACGGAGAGAAACAGTACAGTGTCCCCACGCTGTACGTATTGGTTTTCTAATCTAACAAAGATAAAATACTCCTTCTTGACTATTTGTCTACACATATAGAGTCATCTCCCTTACCTGGTACTTTTTATTGATACAAAAATGTGCAGAAAATATGAAAAGTTTAATTGAGTTATCGTACTAATCCCAAGGATTGGGACAGAAAGGCCTTTGTAAACAAAGTAGACCCAGATCAGACAGGACAGGAGGCATCTGATCAGGGTCTACACTCTTTGCAATACACCCGTAAATATTTTAGACACATCAAGAGGTAATAGAATTGATTATTTCAAATATTAGGACAAGTAGAATATATAGATTAAAGGTATCTTATTAGTTTGGGTAAGTATGGCAATGCCCAAATTGTGCAAAAGGCAAAAAATTGACAGAAAAAACAACTGAAATAATAAAAAATATTTGATGAAAACATGTTGCCAAAAGAAGAAACTGTTCAAATTTAAAGCCAATTTGTTCTTCCCAAAAAGTAATAATTTTGAAAAAATAAAAATTCTAATAATTAAATTCTACTTATAAATATTCCTTCTAAAAAGTTAATCAATTTTGTATGAAACATATGTTAGGGGCAGAGAAAGCTGCTTAGTGAGGGGTAGGAACATTTACACCGCTACCCCCGCCCCCGCCCTCCCCTCCCCCCCACCCCCCCACCTTTTTTTTTTTTTTTTTTAACACTGTCTGTCCTTAATGAAAATAAGAATGTTTTAAAAGTGGTCTTTAATTTGCCACATATTGATTCTCATTCATCCATTCATTTGTTATTGGTATAAATGCTTTTGTATAGATCTATTCCATAGTTTAAGCTTTAAATGATTTTGTATCAAACAGGAAAAGATTAAACTGAAACAATTTTTAATTTTTAGAAAATCAGCTTTGCACAACCAGGTTCATACCAGAGGGTAACAAACAAGCAAATCAGCACACCTTCCTTGCTGCAAATACAGGTAAAAAAAATGGAGATTTTTTTACTTCAACCCAATGAATGAATGCATGAATGACATTTCAGTATACCTGGGATCTTACATTTCATATTGATTTAGATATATGGGATAAGAAGGTAGACTAAGTAAACATCTGAAGATGTCAACAAAATAAATCACACCTCCAGAGCATATTGCACCACATTCCTAATTATATTTATGACCCCTATAAACATGATAAAGGAACACCTTTTTATGTCTTAAATTAAACTGGACCTATCTTTCGCATTTTCTGTTTTATACTCCACAAAGAGACACCACATAATTTATACTAATTAAAGACTATTATAATTATACCACATTTCCATATGTACCATAATAACCCCAAGTATTGGAGAGAGAGGGCTATGCCAACAGGTAGACCCAGATAATATGCCACAAATTCAAGAGTTTATACTGCTGGCCATACAACAATATTTTAGATACACCAACAGGTAGTAGAATGGACCATTTCAAAGTTTAGGACAAGTATGGTAAGTTGATGTCAAAATAATTAGGGTAAATTCTGTAAATTTTATAGACAATTACTTAGCCCTCTTCCATATATAAACGAAAAAAAAAAAACAAAAACACTTGAAATGGAACACTGTGTCCTCAACCATATGATAGCCCCTTATTATGATAGTAAATGTTTGACCTGCTAATAAGTATTCCAATATAAATCTGTCCAATATTAGGTCTAAAGAACTACAAAGTTGTGTGATTTTGGTTTCCTGAGCCATCCACTGATTGTTAGACCTAATGGCCTGCCCAATGATTTTTATGGCTAGCATAAAACAGTAAACCATTAAAAATCTAAAACTACCTGATAATTAGCAAACTGTAGACCCACGGATCAGATGACACAGAAAGAAAAGAAATACAGGAATTTTTGTAAAACTTACAACTTAAATTTAAAATTTATCTGTCTAATGACATTTCTTGGACATTGGCAAAGAATAGAGACCCAGATCAGATGCCGCAGAATGAGGCATCTGATCAGGACTGACACTGATTCCAAAAGAAAACGAACTTTTGTAAACTTTCAATAAATAAAACAAATATGACACCAGTCCAACAGCTGTTGGCAAATAGTAAATATCCTGATTGGTCGCCTGTTCACATGCAGCAGGATGCAGCAACACAGTTTATTCAAGGTAGAATTTTTGATAATTGACATCAAATAGAATAAAACGACAATGATGCCCCTCAAATTTATAATGGACCTGTCCAAAGGCATTCTGAGGACATTCCCAAACAGTGTAGACCCAGAGCAGATGCTGCAATACCAAACCAGGATTTATTTTGTAAAATGTACAAAAAATGTCTGACACCACATAGAAATGGATCTGTGCACTTTTGGGACATTGACAAACAATGCAGACCTGTATCAGATGCCGCAGAATAATTGAGGTGTCTGGTCTGATCAGGTCACTACTTTGACTGGTTCCCTCACCCTATAGCTCAATACTTCGCATATAGTCTATTTCTATAGAACACAGGAAACCAGTTAAGTCACTACTGTTTGAAACAACTTAAATTATCACGAAAGCATGCCTATATAATTTTGACCCCCTTAAACCCCACTTTTATATAGTAAAACTGGGGTTTACAGGGGTATATATTATTTTTCTTATTTTAGCTCAAAAATATAGATTGTGGGTACTCGTTAGAACCGCCTCGATGAGGCGGTTCTAACGAGTACCCACAATCTATGTTTTGAGCAGAAACATGAAAAATATTAGAATATTTTATCTGAAAATTTTCAATTTTTGGTGGTAAAATTTTCAGTATATTTGAATAGGCATGTTTTCGTAATGGAGAGACAAAACTACTAGGGAGGAAGTGCTTTCTGGGTATAATGTCTTGCATATGCGACATAGCTCCAGATGAACCATTTTTCCAGCCGTATGGAACAGAGGCTTATAATTTCATCTTTCAAAACAAATGTTACACCCATTCATTACACTATAAAGGAGCAATATGATAATATTACAGACTATATGCATAATTTGTTTTAAAGAACACGAAACAAATACATTATATAAGACCCAGTTTGGGCGGTTTCTCGTCAACTCGTGCCTAATTTGGTCAACTTGTACCTTAGTCAAATCATTTTTATTTTGGGTTAAGTCATACCTTTGTATCTAATTCCAGGAGTCAAATTACATATTCATTTTTGGAATGTGATTGTTCGATTTATTTATTCCTAAATACTGCAAATCTGATATGCCGTGGTAGGGATATCTTGATGTATTTTCAGGGAGTCCCCAGGACTTCGAGATATAGGGAGTCAGCTGTAATTGAACAGAATCATGTGCTGAGAGTAAGTCAGCAGTGTTTATTCAGATCTGCCTGCACATAATGCATTCAGCATGGCTCTAGATAAGAGGAACAAAGTAAACTAAGGAGGCAAATGTGTATCCGATGTAGGACTCAAACCCGCGACACCCTACTTGCAAGCGAGGTGCTCTACGAACTGAGCTAACCAGGCTGACAGTCCCACGAATCACCACACTCCACCCCCCGACCCCCCCCCCCCCCTACACACACACCTTTTAACTTCTAAGTGCAAGGCATCAAATGAACCTTTCCCCGCACTCACCAGTTTATCTTGTCGCCATTAAAGTAAACTAAGGAGGAAAAAGTGTGCCCGATGCAGACTCGAACCCGCAACCCCCTGCTTGCAAGTCAGGTGCTCTACCAACTGAGCTAACCAGACCCACAGTCCCGCCAATCACCATAGCAATATCCAGGTAAATACGAGTATTTTCCTTATTTCTCCATGAAAATCTATCTATCTATCTATCTATCTATCTATCTATCTATCTATCTACCCAGCTAGCATTCTGCGTAAATCTACATCGGGCCGTCATCGGCCCGTCAGCTACCCTGACGGACCGATGACGGCCCGATATAGATTTACGTAGAATGCTGACTGGGTATCTATCTTTTTATACTGAAACGGTCATATTTGGCCATTACCTCAGTTGTTGGGTGGCTAAATTTAGAATTTAGCTTAGAAAAAAAAAAAAAAAAAAAAAAAAAAAAAAAAAGAGAAGTCACTGGATGAATGCCCCAGTAAGGCCCTTTTAATGAGTAACCACAACATATAATTCAATTGAGTACACACACAATACTTTTTCATGGAGAAATAAGAAATTATCGAAACTCATGACTCAAAAAAACCCAGTCAGCATTCTACGTAAATCTATATCTGGCCGTCATCGGCCCGTCAGGGTAGCTGACGGGCCGATGACGGCCCGATGTAGATTTACGTAGAATGCTAGCTGGGAATACATCTTGAGATGTGTTCATGCGTCAATTAAGGGTGCATCATGATAATGATAACATGATTGAATCTATCTGTCTGTCTATCTATCCACCCGACCACTATCTCTTTTTTTTTTCGAGGTACGAGATAACTAAGGTACGACTTGACTTGGCTGGTACGAGCGGACCAAGGAATGAGTTGTAAGGGTACGGGTGGACTAACCCGAGCCTTCTCTGGTTGTTCAAAGCCTTTTTTTTTTTTTTTTTTTTTTTTTTTTTTAATTGATTTTGGGTCTTTGACAAAGCTGCCAATCAGCAATAAATATCAGAAGGCTTTTTAAGTCAGAGAAGGTTTTGATTAGGGTGGACTAGCTACTGTTTGGGCCTGGTATTTATATGTAAACCCATATAAAAATCTTAAAAAAAAAATAAATAATAAGAATCTATATAGCATTATCAAAGGTATGAATTTTAACAGTTGTGGACAGCAGTCGGTAAGCTTCAGAAAAGTGAAATAGTGAAGGAGCTTGGGAAACTAAATACATTTTCATAATCCTGAAAATATGATTTCCGGACAAAACGTAAACTTTTAAGTCAGACTTACCATGCAAATATCTATTTTGAAACTGTTTAGCTTAATCCTGTTTTGCATGACTTCAATACTCGCAAATGGACAGAGGCTGTCTTTTATAATAATAGTTCTGCAAACATTAGCCCTCAGCTATCAGAGCCGATCGATATATTCAGAGCCGCCCTACACCATCGGAGCCATTGTTTATTTGCCCTCCATTTCCATTAGTTTGTTATCAGTTTTTATTTTTCGGTAAGTGAGACAGGTCAAACAATCATTTCACACATAAAAATGCCAAACAGTCCAGGTGCATAGGCATTTTATGAAAAAATAACCGGAAATAGCGTCACTGAACGATCAGTTTATTCAGCATCGATCAGCCCACGCCACAAGTAATTCAGACGAGATCGTACACATTTACAAACTATCTATTAGGTGAGAAAGCTGTTAAAATACTTGAGAGCAGCGTATAATTCTTCTTTTTGAGAAAACTACCCCACAAAAACAGATTCTTTCGACGAGTGACTGACCTACCTCTTTTGTTTACTTTTTTCAGCCGCTGCATTCAGAGCCGCACGTGCTCCGGAAGACGCTTACAACATTTGCTTATCAGAGCCACTGGCTCCGATTATGAAGTTTCCTACTCGTGTGTTTGTCAAGATAGTTTATCTCTGTGCACGTACATTGTTACACACTCTGCCTAGAAAACGTACTTTTAGATTCAGTAAGTCTGCGCATTCTTGCAGTCTGATCAGAATATTCACTGTGTGCATTTTGGATAGTCAATAATGCAAAGTTTCTTTCGCGCGCGCGCAGTCTGGTCACAGTCTTCGTTGGGCGCACATGTTAGAAGATACTTTCTTTGGCGTACACGATCATGACCATTTCCTGATGTTGCTGAATATGTTTATATTTTCGGTTTCTAAAGGGGATGTTTGCTTGGTAGATGTATACGCCAATCTCTTACACGAGACAACTTTTGTGACTTCTTCGGAAAATTCGGCTGTACTGTAAGTAAAGAAATTGCTCCAAAAGGAAGCAAATTCCGTTTCCTTTTAGAGTATACCCCTTTATCGGACAGGAATCATAAACAGGTTTGATAGAGTTACCTCGTCTGCAAGTATACCCATTCCAGTTCAAAGTATTTTCCAAGACGATGCTTATATAAACATTCAAAACATTTGTAATGTTCTTAAATATTGCAGCTCATCACGAAAACATACCTATGTAATTTTGACCTCCTTAAACCCCACTTTTATATAGTAAAACTGGGGTTTACAGGGGTATACATTATTTTTCTTATTTCTGCTCAAAAACACAGATTGTGGGTACTCGTTAGAACCGCCTCGGCGAGGCGGTTCTAACGAGTACCCACAATCTATATTTTGAACAGAAATATGAAAAGATATCAGAATTTTTATCTGAAAAATTTCAGTTTTTGGTTGTGAAATTTTCTGTATATTAGAATAGGCGTGTTTTCGTAATGTATTGAAGACCAGTGAAAAAGACATCTTGCTACATCTACAGTTTAATCTATTCTAAACACATACATGCTCAGAACAACCATACAGTATATATCAATGTCAAAGCTAATTTAAGTTAAGACCTACAAGGGAGCCTTCGGGCATATATGGGCAGTGAAGGCCCAGATCAGCCTGCACGTCCGCGCAGTCGGATCTGGGTCTTCACTGTCCGCTAAATGGCTATTACAGAATCATTATATACTACAAAATGTATGAATGGAGAGTAAATGACCGTATGATACTTTGCTCATGCGCAAGATGATCTGAACTTTGCGCATGTTCGAAGGCTGTTTTTCGCTTGACATGGTCCAACTTTCAAGACGGAAGAATCCACTAATCATAAAGGATAACAGTTTTCTACAAGTTTGGCTCTCTCAAAGAAAGAGTTGGCGAACAGTGAAGATCCTGAGCAGATCGCATGAAAGCACAGGCTGGTCTGATGAAGAACGAATGTCTCTATTTTGTATCTTGGCTGTTTGCTAACTAGATGTTTTGTCTTCAATCTTTTGATACTTTAACCCTTTCATCCCCGAGTTTCTGAAATGGACTCTTCCATCTCTGACTTTGGACACATTCGGTGTTTCAAATAGTGGTGTCAGTCAAAAATCAGTAATAGAATTGCAAACAGTGCAGATCCTGATGAGAAGGCTCGTTACTGTTTGCAAAGGTATCTGTATTTGTCTGCAGGGATAAAAAGGTTAGATAAAAATTCATAATATACCGTATTACCGTATCTATCCTAAGTATTTTGTCACCTTACTCTTTACCACACTTGTCTTTATAACATGTTTTTTTTTTTTTTAAATTGTAAAATGGTTGTTATTATATTGCTCCTTATGTTGTTATCCTAAGATAACCTAAGAGTATCGAAGTAGACCTCTAGTCTGTGAGAATGACAAGAAATTACTCACATTTCGGTCGGGGAACAGCATGCCCTACAAGAATGCATGTGCGCCCAGCGAATACTCAGATCAGCCTGTGCATCCGCACAGTCTGATCAGAGTCTTTGCAAGACACTCGGTGGGTAGCCAAGGATGCAAAGTGTCTTCAGATGAACAGCGAAGACTGATCAGACTGCTCGGAAGCAGTCTTGTGTCCCAGGAACTTTCAGAATGCCTCCTTGGTTATCCACTGAGTGCCCTGCAAAGACTCTAACGGTTCAACGTACAGATATAGCTGCGTTTTATGAAAGCATGAATCAGTATATCCAAAAAAAAAAAACAAAAAAACAACAACAGATTTTTATTAATGAAAGCGCGAAATCATATCGAAAAACGCCTTTTAAGAACTTAACGCTAACGGGTAAAAATTTCAGCTAACGACATTCTGAAATATTTTTTTTTATTTTACACAGCAAATAGACTTTGACATTCCATTCAAATTGTCTCCTTACAATTCGCATGGAACGTCAAAGTCTAATTGCTGGGAAAAATAATTTGGAGATAATTTGCAAGGAATGTTAAAGTCTAATGACTGGAAAAAAATAAGAAAAATACCGTGTGCTGAATTGGCCAATATTCTTGTCTTGCTGAAATCGTCAGCATTAAAGGTGAGATTTGAACGCAGATATATAACTGTATCATTTTCTCCTTAAGTGTGTCTTGCGCTTTTGATGACACGATCTCACGCGCTTTTAAATCGTCACGGTAGGATTTTCGCGCATTTGATTTATGCCCAGATGTACATTCAGAAGATGAAGATTTGTAATATTCTTGATCGGTACATAAAGTGTCTCCTTAAAGTAATCCTATATTCAATACATGTACAGTAAAACTTGAATGACTCGAACACCGATGTCTCGTTTCCATGGCTGATTCAAATTCGGTTTTAAGTCTGTAAGAAATTCTTCCGATAGCACAAGAAAACAAATTTTAGAGATGTTTTAGGTATTTTATCTTGAAAATGTATGTTGTATGTACTCATTAGAATCCCTTATCAAGGGGAAATTTAATGAGTACATCCAACATACCGCTATATAGAACATCGAAAATACATCCCTGAATTACCCCCATTTGGAAAATAACTGGAGTCATTTAGATTAGTTTAATGAACCTTGATATATACGCACATGAAATTGCCGAAGCTAAATAACTCGCTAGCTTTTTGTCTCCTGGCCTGTCGCTATGATTAACCCTTGTTGAACCGTATTTCTCACGGAACGGATTCCTCACACGTGTGAAAAATTCGGTCGGATTTGTCACGCGGCGTGAAGAATTCGACCGATTTTTTCACAGCTGCCGAACGTATTCCTCACCTATCTGTGACAAACTCGTTCGGTATCAGTTTTATATATAGCACGCAAACGTATTTGTCACCTTTCAAAAAAACCCTCAAAAAAGTGCCTTTTTTTCATGCACGGATTTCTCACAAACGTATTTGTCACAGCTTATGATATAAAACATACGATTAACCATTTAATACAGTTTCGAGGTAATATATTTTTCTTATCATGCATATCTTTTAATCGACTGATAGATTTATTATTTATTGTATTATTATTTTTAACTTCGAATATTATTGGATATCATAAAATGAAATAAATGAAATGTCATATCTGTTTCTTGATACCTATGGATTTGTTCAATAATATCAATCATCCCTTATTCAATACAGATTTCGACAAATCTTATTATAGATATAAGCTTGTTGGAACTGATATCAAATATTCTAATTGTAAAGATGTCTAAAAATTATGGATATCTGTAAAGAGTTTTATTGATATCTATAATTAATTATGGATATTAATAATTACATATATTGATACCCAATTTGTGAATATTTTATTTCGAAAAATCGATATCTAAAAATCAGTCTTTATATTGTTATCTTAAACTTGAAATGTAAATTATTGATATAAATCAGCCCGACTTTAATACTTTAAGATATCAATGCGAATTGTTTGTAACAATGGATTAATTTTGGTAACTGATAATCGTGATTGTGAAAAGCCACAAATGATCTGAATTATACATTAAGAAAACAAGCCTATGTAATGAATACCCCGGCAAACCCCACTTTATATAGGAAAAAGTGAGGATTGCAGGACTATTCATTATTTCCTTATTTCTGCTATAAAAATTGTGGGTATTCGTTCAAACCGCCTCAGCGAGGCTGTTACTGAGGCGTTCCGAACGTGTACCCACAATTAATGATTTGAGGAGAAATAAGAAAGGTACACATGTGAAAAATCCAACCGAATTTCTCACACCTTTATTCACTGCAAATGTGTCACCTGTTTGACATCTGACCAAATATAGCACATGTGAGTAATTCCATCGAAGTTTTCACAGCTGTGAAAAATTTCCACCGAATTCGTCACAGTCATGATGTTTTCGACAGACTTCATCACATATGAAAAATCCGACCGAATTACTCACACATATATTCGCCGATAATGCCACGTGTAATCTACTCGACCAATTATATCAAACGTGAGTAATTCAATGATATTCTGCATATATGTGGCAAAAATCTATCGAATTCATACAAGATGTGACATATTGGACAGAATACATCACATGTGAAAAATCCGACCGAATTTCTCACACCTATATTGCCGAAAATATCAAATGTAAAATATCCGACTTAATAGGTCAAACATGAGGAATTCGATCGAATACTTCACAGATGTGAAGAGTTTGACCAAATTCGACAAAACTTTCTCATATTCAGCAGAATACATCACATGTGAAAAATCCGACCGAATTTCTCACATCTATATTCACCGATAATGTCACGTGTAAAATATTCGACCAATTATGTCAAACGTGAGAAATTCAATGATATACTACACGGCTGTGGAAAATTCGACCTAATTCGTACACGTTGAATACTGGACATACTGGACAGAAAACGTCACATGAGAAAAATGCGACCGAATTTCTCACACCTTTTAACACCAAAAATCTGTCACCTGTTTAACATCTGACCAATTATGGCACAGGTGAGTAATTCTATCGAATTTTTCGCAGCTGTGAAAAATTTCCACCGAATTCGTCACAGTCATGATATATTCGACAGAATACATCACATGTGAAAAATCCGAACGAATTTCTCACACCTATATTCGCCGAAAATATCTCATGTAAAATATCCCACTAAATATATCAAACGTGAGGAATTCGATCGAATACTTCACAGATGTGAATAATTAGACCTTATTCGTCACAGTTATGACATATTCGACAGAATTAATCACATGTGAAAAATCCGACCGAATTTCTCACACCTATATTCGCCGATAAGGCCACGTGTAAGATGTTTGACCGATTATATCAAACGTGAGAAATTCAATGATATACTGTACAGATTGGAAAAATCGATCGAATTCATACAAGTTGTGACATACTGGACAGATAACATCACATGTGAAAAATCCGACCGAATTTCTCACACCTAAATTTGCCGAAAATATCAAATGTAAAGGAATATGGCAAACATGAGGAATATGATCGAATACTTCACAGATGTGAACAATTTGACCAAATTCGTCAAAGTCATCACATATTCAGCAGAATACATCACATGTGAAAAATCCGACCGAATTTCTCACACCTATATTTTACCAAAATGTGTCACATGTAAGAAATTCGACCGTATATATCACTTGTGAGGAATTCGATCCAATACTTTACAGCTGTGAAACTATGGAAAAATAGACTTAATACGCCACACAATTGAGACACATTTGACCGAAAACATCACATATGAAAAATACGTTCCAGTTTCTCACACCTATAATTCACCAAAGTGTGTCATATGTAACACATCCGACCAAATAAATTCGATCGAAAACTTCCCTGCTGTAAAAATAATTCGACCGAATTATTCATAGTTGTGACATATTTGACCAAATACATGACATGTGAAAAATCCGACCGAATTTCTCACACCTATATTTCACCGAAAACGTTTCCATTCATTAAAAATTAAAAATTTGTTTACTAGTGTGCAAGCAATAGAAATTCTAATGTGTGACAAACTCGTTTGGGTTAAAAACTCTAAATCCGCAAAACGTATTCTTCACCTTTGTCCGAATGTGAAAAATTCGGTCGAATTTATCACACCGGCGTGAGGAATCCGTTCCGTGAGAAATACGGTTCAACAAACCCTCAGTGGTTCAAACTACCCATTATATTGAAAGTATTCTATTGTCAAACCACCTTATAACAGCCCAGGACTCAGGGCCCTATCTAGTGATCTGCCATAGTCAAAATGTCAGAGTCAAAAAAACATGAAGTTTATGGCAACTTACTCGTATTTTGGCGTATATACCTATTTCCTTTCTTGAATTGTTACTTGATAATAAGTATTTCTCAAGGCAGTAAGCTGTTTTGAAAGTACGATTAGCTCTTAGGTTGGTCCTATATTTGAATTGTCATCAAATAAACATTTGTTTTTCTAAAAGTACTATATAAGAATCTTTTAATCTCTTTGTAATTGCATTTAGTAATTTTGCTTTCGAAAATGTACCTTGATTTGCCCATACATGTGAAAAATCGAAATAATTTAATGTGATGGGTAAACCCTGTTTCACTGCAAATCACACCCTTATAAGCATTATATACTAGCTTACTATTATTCATGTTTATAATACACAGCCAAAAAATAACACATGATTTTAAGCAAAATATGACTAGAGGGAATATGCCGATTTCTACCCTGACTGCATTACTAGAAGCTAATTTTTGAGCTCCGACTAATATTTTACAGAATTTCAGCTGGACTTTTTCGACTGTTAGTGTATCATATTTTTGTTCTAAAGCTGAGCACCTTCGCTTATTATTTCTAAAGACCATACTTTACAACAATAAAGTAAAATAGGCTTTAGTGAAGTTAGCTAGCTGTAAAAGTGCTTTAAATCCCCCGGTGGTTTACTCTACTGACCGTTCTAAGGCGGTGGTCCCGGTGTTAGTCTTACTCTTTGTTGCTTTGTGGTTTATTCTACGAGGCGATTTGTTGTATGTCTTTCCGTGTGTCATTTTGTTCTTGTGTTTCTCTGTCCTTTTAGTATTGCGATTACCTCGCTTGGGGAAGAGAGAGCTAATTTTAGTGGTTTTCGTACGTTTGTTCAATTTGTGCTTGTTTGGATTTGTCGGTTTCCTCTTCCTCTTGGGGTCTGGGAAGGGCTGCGGTTTATGATTGTGCCACTCCCTGGACCTTTCTCTTACCTTTTTTTACACATTATTCATAAAAGTTTACGAAAAGTGAAACATTCATATATATTTAGAAGAAATATTAAGCTTTCCTTATACAAAGCAAAGCTTACAGAGATAGTTTATAGCCTCAGACTAAGAACGAGACGGTTTAAAAACAATACCCAACTATTTGTACTCGCAAACTAGTTCTGCAGCTTGATCTTCATACACAAAAGAGGTTCCTCAGAATTGTACCTGATTTATTAAATATAATCACTTTGGTTTTAGCAACATTTACCTTAAGGTTCCACATCTGGCAAAATATGAGAGCCTATTCAACAGTTTTTGTAGGCATCAGCACTATTTGACAATAATACGAGATATCATCAGCATACAGGAGAAATTCATCACAAAAACAAACCTAATACATAATTTTGATCCCCTTAAACCCCACTTTTATTTAGTAAAACTTGGGTTTACAGGCGTATACAGTATTTTTCTTATTTGTGCTCAAAAACATAGATTGTGCGTACTCATGAGTACCCACAATCTATTTTTTTTTTGAGCAGAAATATGAAAAATACCAGAATTTTTATCTGAAAATTTTCATTTTTGATGGTAAAGTTTCAGTATATTTGAATATGCTTGTTTTCGTAATGGACTCAATAGATTACCTATCTTCACCGAACAACGGACTGACTGATACATATTTTTGATAATGTTAAAATACGGACCTGAAATATTGTACTGTTCAAGTTTATATAATAATGCTGGCTCTATTAACAGTATCAAAAGCTTTACTAAGATCTACAAAACATACAAATAGATACTTCTTCGACTTGAACGTTTTATCAAATAACGTCTTTAATGTTAGAATGTGGTCACTAGTTCGACACTTTCTTCTAAAACCAATTTGTTCTGGGCATATTTGCTCATTTTCTTCAATATATTTATCAAGCCTATTAACGAGAACCTTACTAAAAGCTTACCGAAATAACTTGAAAGTGTTATGCCTCTGTAATTTGAAGGATCAGTTCCCCCTCCTTTATAAATTGGTTTTAAGTGTTCACGCCAAGCATCTGGATATACTCCTGGGCCCAGTTGTTCAAAGCGTCGTTAGCTTAACGAACTCGTTAAGAATCATTTCTTTTACTGTTTTAGCGGATTCACTATACAATATTCCGATATTTTTTGCTAAAAAAACATGAGTTGGTTTTGCACTGCATAAAGCTACTCAAATTTTTTCAGCAAAAAAAAAACAAAAAAAAAAAAAACAAAAAAAAACAATCAGCATAGTTACGTATCACTCGATGTAAATTTTAACGAATCGTTAACTAACAACATCGTTAGCTTTGAACAACTGGGCCCTGATTTCAAAATAAAGTTAAAGAGCACTGCAAATTCTTCAGTAAAAATCTGGGAGGCAGTTTTCAACATTACATTTGAAATTTCATCAGGACCACAAGACTTACCATTTTTAAGACCATAAATAGATTTCCTTAACTCTCCAACTAAATTGGGACATTTGAAAAAGTATTATCCAAGCCAAAGAAATTAAGATTATCAATTTTAGGAAAATTATCTGTGTAGTCAGTATTTAACAAAGACTTAAAATGCTGTATCCAAGTATCTGGCGAAACATCTTGAGATGGATGACTTTTATTATCTTTCAACAAATTGGCAACAGTATTCTAAAACTCTTTAGGATTCGTTTTCTCCTTTTCTATTAGGTTTCCCAATAATTTGTTTTTGAACAGCCTATGTTTCTTTCTGATTTATTGTTTATAAACTTTATGCTCATGAAAATTTGTTGAAAGTAAATGCTTATCCCAGGTACTTTTTGCTAACCCTCGGCTAAAAACTTCCAATGCTTATATTTGTTCAGATACTCATTAACATACCATACTTGGTTTCTTTTACGTTTTACCAGTTTCTTATGGTAATCTCTTTGTTTTCATAGTGCAGATGATATCTTTGTAGCCATCTTATCAACCGTTTCATGTTTAGACAATATGGAATAATTGCAGATATCAGTCAGTTCCTTTACTAATGCGAGGCAAGTTATTTTCAAAGTTTATCCTCTTGATATCAACCCACATAATGGACTTAGGTGCTTCTCTTAGGTCATCTCTATCTTGGTGACAAAATATGATTGAATGTTGACCAGTATAATGCATGATCAGAAAAAGTAACATCAAAATCCTTAACACAGAAATTATTTACTTCTCCAAGCAGGGTAGCACTCAAATACAATCATTACGAAAACACGCCTATTCAAATGTACTGATAAATTTACCACCAAAAAATGAAAATTTTCAGAGAAAAAAATCTGATATTTTTCATATTTCCGCCCAAAACATAGATTGTGGGTACTCGTTAGAACCGCCTCGCCGAGGCGGTTCTAACGAGTACCCACAATCTATGTTTTGAGCAGAAATAAGAAAAATAATGCATACCCCTGTAAACCCCAATTTTACTATATAAAAGTGAGGCTCAAGGGGGTCAAATTTATATAGGCGTGTTTTCGTGATGAATCATCAATTGAAGAACCATTGAATCCATGAAAAGTTGCGTTTCCTCTGGTATCGCACAGAGTTCTATACCATTCAGTAGTCTCATTTGTGAAGAAATGCACATATCTAATATATCCTTACCATACTCATTAGTAGACTGAGGCTTAAATGTGTTTCGTCTTCGGTGTGTATCGTATATGGAATAGTTATCGGGGTTAAAATTATCTAAATTATAAGAGGATTCATTTCATTACGAAAACACGCCTATTCAAATATATTGGAAATTTCATCACCAAAAACTGAAAGTTTTCGAATAAAAATTCTGACTTTTTTCATATTTCTGCTCAAAACATAGATTGTAGGTACTCGTTAGAACCGCCTCTGCGAGGCGGTTCTAACGAGTACCCACAATCTATGTTTTTGAGCAGAAATAAGAAAAAAAATGTATACCCCTGTAAACCCCAGTTTTACTATATAAAAAGTGGGGTCTATCGGGGTCAAAATTATATAGGTATGTTTTCGTGATGTTCAATAAAATAATAATCCTTACTATTGATGTGGGCATTTAAAATCGCCCATGTCCATCATTATACCGAAATTGCTGAAATGTAAAGATCTGAGTCTATTTTATCAAAAATACTTTTGTCCACACTATTTCGTTTCATATAACTGGCAAAACTTGGTGAAATATAAATTCCATATAAGATCACTGTTCATTTATGATGTCATCAGCGTTAGGTTTACGTGACGTCATTCAAAATGGCGTCTGACAATAGCACAACGTTGAAAATGTCATTCAAAAAAAGTTCGGCGATATTCTGATTGTCACCAGGAAAGTTTGAAGAAATAGAGGTAAATGAAAAATATTTTTATCTTCTGCTTACAAGAAATAAATTTGTTGTTAAGAGCTGAACATTTTTGCACAGGAAGCTGAAATGTATATCTACGAAAAAAAAAAAAAGAAAAAAAAAGAGGATTATTAAATTAGAGCCGTTTTATATTATCCACATGATTAAGATTCACCAATGTGAACATCTAATGCAGTCAACCCTTTATACACACTCGATACAACGTTTAACCGTTATAATGATAATTTGACTTCCACGAAACCTTCACTGAAGAGGGAACAGTAAATCAGAAATTATGCAAGAACATTGTATTTGATTCTTCAAGAAAGATATAATTTGAATATTTGTTAGAATCGTCTCACTCACCAAAACATATTTTCTATAAGGAAATACGAATAAAACAAGGCATCCTTATATATCATTCTGCTCATTAAGGATTTTTTACAACAGCAAATTCATTTCATGGAAACACCTTTAGGAACAAAGGCTGCCCTTGTAACGAGGGTTCACTGTATATTGGACAGTAACGGAACAAATCACCATTACGAAAACACGCCTATTCAAATATATAGAAAATTTCTCCTCCCCAAATTAAAAATTTTCAGATAAAAAAAACTGTGATATTTTTCATATTTCGGCCCAAAACATAGATTGTGGGTACTCGTAAGAACCGCCTCGGCGAGGCGGTTCTAACGAGTACCCACAATCCATGTTTTGAGCAGAAATAAGAAAAATAACTTATACCCCTGCCAACCCCAGTTTTACTATATAAAAGTGGGGTTTAAGGGGGTCAAAATTATATAGGTATGTTTTCGTGATGTATATCACTGATACAAAAAAGTCCCCGAAAATGTAGTCGACCTATGGTTATCGCCTTCAACGTGCGTACTACCTTCCATACCCTGTATGAAGACTTCGTCCCCTTGCTGTAGACGTAAGATCGCGCGATTGCCTCCTTGTAGGTCTTGCCCAATGTGCTGTTGATCAACTACTGCCATTACTATAGGGTTTCCATTTACCAGCAATCTTGCCCACAGCCCTGCTGTTTTGGAAGTTATACTCCTTTGACCAATGAAAAACGCAAAGTGGTAAACTCCACTCAAAGGGCATCGAAATATTCCAGGGCCCAGTTGTTCAAAGCGTCGTTAGCTTAACGAGCTCGTTAAGGGTCATTTCGCTAACTGTTTTAGCGGATTCAATGTACAATATTCTGATATTTTTTGCTGAAAAAATGTGAGTAGCATTTTTTCAGCAAAAAATTTCAGAATATTTGCGTATCACTCGATGTAAATTTTAACGAATCGTTAACTAACGACGTCGTTAGCTTTGAACAACTGGGCCCAGTTGTCGCAGAATAGTGTCCACCATCATTTAAAATCACTCTGTCAAAAACGATTATTGGGCTGCCCTTAAAATTTGTAATGTCATGGCTAAGATAAGCGAAAAAGGCAATTTTTGTGTCTTGCTTTGATCTAACGCACTGGCCTGGTCTAACAATAGCATCCAAATCCTTCAACCACGCCTGCTGGTTATCAGCAAGGGATTTTAAGGCATCAAATTGTGACTGCTGGGTCCAATCCACGGCGTCAGACATTTGAACTCTCGCTTCTAAGGCACTGACTCTTTTGTACAGATCCAAAAACAGGATCTCTCTGGACGTATCATCTGACACAAGGACTTCTGGTAATTTTGTTGCTGTCACACCACTCACAGAAATGATAGCGATTAGCCAAACAGCATATCGTCCTGACATCAACATTCTGTATAATATTATCTAAGATAAAAAATTATTGGCTAAACCAATGTTTCTACACATATGCTGCAAAGATGAAGCAGTGAAGTACATTCCATTTAATATAGTACGATATTTCAGCCTGAGTGTACACACAGCTGTTGCGAATGAATTATTTAGAGGAGACAGCAAGATGCTGCCTCCAGGTATAGCAGACGAAAATTTCCAATAATCTTTTTATCTATATCATTTTAAACAGTTTAGATAAACAAATTCTACTGTTAGTATGTAGTTACATGTGATTTCATCACATGAGCTACCACATTTGAACAGAAACAGTGTTTGCATACTGTTAGTGTTGTTATACAAACAATAACAACAAGAATGAACTATTACTGCTCCTACCATTAAGGTTGTTGTCCCTTTACTACAATTATACTCCACTATCACTGCTATCATTATGATGATCACATGTTAATTTGACCTGATTCGCTTTCTAGCTTGAAAGAGTGGGGACTAATGCTGAACCGAACGAATTGTTGGTTAAGCTGCTCCAACAGACAAACCTGACACATACTCACTGTCTCACAGTTTCACACGCCAACCAACCTACCTACCTACCTGCCTGCCTGTGTGCCTGCCTACTAACTTAGTAATACTTACTTATTAAGTACCTACCTTCTTGCTTGCCTGCCTACCTACATACCCACCTACTTGCTTACTTACTTATTTACACTTACTTACTTACTTAACTTACTTACTTACATGTATATGCAATCGTCTGTCGGGTTTATGGACAACCATTAAAGACAGCCAAATATCATCAAGTGTTTATTAAAACGGAACATGAAAGGGACATTTTCTATAAAAAACATTGCTTTATTTTTTTTATTTTTAGATTTGTTGTAAATGCTATTTGCTTTTTATTCCAAACTTATAAACATATCTCTGGACATGTTTACTCGTGTAATGACTCTTTATTATTAAAGAATAACGGAGAGCGCCACATTCTGTTACAAACACGCAAACGTATTTCTACTCTATGCTATTAAAGAAAAACGGAGAGCGCTACATTCTATTACAAAAGAGCACACATTTTTCTACAGGTACCCACATTTGCTTTGTCATTGTCTACTGAGAAGTTAAAACTGCTTTTTTCCACCTTAGTTTCAGAGGTATCCTGCTTTTTCTCGCTTTACATTTGGGTCTTTTATCCCAAATGAAAATATCGTAAGAAAGTTTGTTTGTAATAAATCGATGTTATCATTAATGAAGAAAATTTTAGAATGTGTGCCAATATTTCATTTTGGGGTAAACTTGATTTTCAGATATTCCCATTTTTCTCATGATGCTACTGTAACAATTTTAACTTTTTAACAAGAATGATACATACGAGGGATGTTCGAAATTATTTGCTTATTTCTATCTGGAGACTTCAAATTTCAAGTTAGCCCAAAAGTACTCATTTCATGCCCTCGAAGTACTCCCCGTGGCTAGAAATGCAAAGTTTCAGCCGATGTATCCACTTCTTGAAGGCGTCACGGTACGCTGATTTGGGCACAGTAATAAGGTACTGATGAATGGCAGATCCAAGTGCCTGTCGGGACTGGTATTTCCGCCCAGCAAGGAATACTTTCAATTTCGGAAACAAAAAAAAATCACATGGGGCAAGGTCTGGGGAATACGGGGGGTGAGACAAAACAGTTACTTTTTCTTTCTTCAAAAACGCCGTAACTATTGCGGAGGTATGAGCTGGGGCATTGTCATGTAGAAGACGGACATGTTTAAAACCAGTGGCAGGGCGTCGTTTCTGATAATACTTTTTCAGTTTCTTCAGTACTACGTCTTTGTAGTACTTTCCGGTGATGCTTTTGCCCTTTTTCACTGGCACTTTTATTGCGACTCCTTCACCAGAGAAGAAGATTGCATACAAAACCTTCTTTGTACTCAAAGAACGTTTGGAAATTATTGGGCGTTTGCTGTGTTTAGTGGCCCGATTTTATTGCTAACCTTTCTGACGGGCTCAAAATAATGGACCCAGGTTTCATCACCTGTGACGACATTGGCAAACTGCTTTTTGTCATATTTTGGAAACATTTGAAGCAGCTTTTTGGCCACTTTAACCCGTTGCCTCTTTTGCTCGTCAGTCAACAGATGTGGCACCCATCTAGCAGAAATCTTTCTGACTTTCAAATGCTTCTTCAAAATAAGGTGAACCGTTGAAAGTGATATGCCTACCTTTCGTGCAATATCACGAACTGTAAATCTGGCATCTCCTTCAATGATTTCCTTTATTTTGGAAACGATTTCTTTACGAGATGCAGATTTTGGCCTACCTGATTTCGGTGCATTTTTGATGGACTCTACACCAGACTCAAATTTCTTTTTCCACCGCCGAACTGTGTCATAAGACACACAAGAAGGTCCAAAAGCAGTAGAAATTTCAGTCATCAGCTTCTTCAAAGAACAACCAAGTTTTGAGCGAGCTTTGATATAAGCCCGTATTTCATCTTTTTTGTCGACGCTTCTACCAACCATTTTTACTGCAGTGGTCAATGACTGCGTGTATTCAAATGGCAAATTTTATGTCTTACACTAAGTCTAACATGTACATTTATACACCATTGTGTAGATATTGAATAACCCTATACAGGTATGTATTGGTTTTTATCGTGCCCCATGTGGATATCGAGCTAGAGGACAATAAGCAATTCATTTCGAACATCCCTCGTATGAGTACACACACACACACACACACACACACACACACACACACACACACACACACACTATATATATATCTATATATATATATATATATATTGAATGTTAATCATTAATAGTGCAATGATTTGTTTACCTGAGGCCTTTCGGCTTTCGCCTTCTTCAGAGGTTTCTATTTAAAAGAATGTCATGTCATAAAAATGTAAAATTTACAAATAAAAGTTGCATAAGTTGAAAAACAGATTATGCCCTTTTCGAGCCCATGTGATCTGGCTCGCTACGACTTGATAACTGATCGTGTTTAGATAAATGTGAAAAGTAAACAATACGCGGAAACACAACGTGCAAACAGTATAAAGCTTATCTTTACTATCAACACCACTGTGCCCATATACGCAATGTACACAATGCACATAAACCCCACACCGAAAGGGATACACACCAAACTGAGTGTTTCCCACCAATACGCAAGGCAAATAGGTCCAACCCACGCAAAATCACATGAACAAAACGCTCCACACAAGCTGTCGCATGCCCCGACTCAGGAACGATGATTTCCTCTACTGGTCGCCCTAGTTGATCCTATATGGCCGTAGAGTGTTCAGTCGTCAGATCCAAGTCCACACCGGGTTATGATCTAAGCAACAAAGCGTGGCGTGGTTGAGGAAATCATGTTCTGGTGAACAGAAGAGTTCTGCGACAGGAAACCATTCGAACCGCTTGTGTTTCCAATCATCTCGGTGGCCGTGCATCCGTTGGTTCACATGATCACCGGTTTCACACTTGGTGCATGTTATAAGGTAAACAACATTGGTCGTCTTACAACTAGTGTTGCACCTAAGCCTGATTGTTGTCCCAGACGCTGACTTCGCGATCTGTGTGGAGGTTGTCATTTTGCAGATTTTGCATCTTGCTTTGCCGCACGATCGTGTCTCCCCAAGTGGTTCATCATCACGCATGTCTGGTTTGAGCTTGGCACGTACACGGCGATCCCGCAGACTCTTGGGTCTTCTGTTGGCCATGGTCGGTCTTTCTGTAAAGATTTCGCTCAAAGTGCTAGAGGACTCAATGATGGGCCAGTGTCTGTTGACTATATCCCTCACTTTTGGCAAGTCTGGGTAATAGGTTAACACGAAGGGGAGAACGCTAGACTCGAATTTAGGCCTATACGAAAGTAGGTCTTCTCTCTTTTGTTGCCGTACTCTCTCAATGGCAAGTGAAATTTCCTGTTTCTGATTACCCCGTTTGCAGAGGTGGTCAGTCAGTTGTATTGCTTTTGATTCAAAGGTGTCCGAATCGGAGCAGATGCGCCTGAGGCGAAGTGCGAAGTCTGAGATAACCGCGGCCATCTTGGATTTTCTATTGAAACGTTTTTAGCTATTTTTGATCTACAAGTCACCCCAATGCTTCCTACTAAGTTTCGAGTCAATTGGCCTTTTGGTTCAGGAGAAGACACGACAAATAGATTTTCAAGGTGGTCGCCAGGGTGGCCATCTTGGATTTCCGTTCGGAACGATTTCAGCTATTTTTGATCTACAAGTCACCCCGATGCTTCCTACCAAGTTTCGAGTCAACTGGCCTTTTGGTTCAAGAGAAGAAGCGAAAAAAAAAAAAAAAAAAAAAAAAAAAAAAAAAAAAAAAAAATAGTTTTAAGATGGCCGCAATTCCGATCGAGACGATTTTAGCTATTTTGCTCTACCTGTCACCTCGATACTTCCTACCAAGTTTCGAGTCGACTGGCCTTTTGATTCTGGAGTAGAAGCGAAAAATAGATTTTCAAAGCCATCCAGCAATTCCGATCGGAACGATTTTAACTGTTTTTGAACTACAAGTCAGCCCCATGCTTCCTACCAAGTTCGAGTCCATTGGCCTAAGGATGCAGGAGGAGTAGGCTTTAAAAGCAATTGTTGACGCCGCACGACGAACGACGGACGACGCACGACGGACGACGGACATTGACTGATCACAACATCTCACCTTGAGCAGTTCGTGCTCAGGTGAGCTAAAAAACCAACGCCAATATCCACTGACAACTTAGATTACCATATATCTATTACGTTTAAGAGATGATTTAAAAGTGCAGTACCATATTTATCCTAGATACTGGGACTGACAACTTTATGATAACGATAGCCATGCCTAAGAAGTTTGGCAGTTAGGGCTTTGTTACGACAGTTGAAGTCCCTAAGGTTCGAAGAAGCTCTGGCGAATCGACCGAGTTGAGATATGTATACCCCATATGAGGTATTCCGGGGGACAGCGCCATCCAGGTAGGGGAAATTGAATATATCAAAATCAAAATCATCCCGTTTATCATAAGTAAGTGAAAACTGATACCCGTAGATACTGATAGTTTAAATTCCATAAACGGTGCGTCGGTATCGGAAGAATTGGCTTATTTTCAAGCATTTAAGTAGCTCGATCACCCCCACCGACGACACCACGATACTATCCATGAAAGGGACTTATCTTCCAGTTAACAGAACCTCATTGTACCCAGTTTTATTAAAAATATCCTTGAATTAATGACTTAGCTTACCTCAATGCACGTACATAGAATAACTCGTCGTAAAATCGTAAATACGAAATTACATTATGCTTAACACTTAAACCGTAATTTTAGATATCGGGAAAGGTTATTAGACTGAAGTTACACGCATGCATAAATCCATGTTTACACACAGTCGACTCTCTTTATCTCGAAGTTGAAGGGACTCTCTGAAATATTTCGAGGTATCCGTACCTCGACATATCAGATTTGCAGAATGAAGAAAAAAAGTAAATCGAACAACTACATTTCACAAATGAATATGTAATTTGATTCATGAAGTTAGACATATATTGAAAATATTGTTGAAAAAAAGAGAAATTGCTCCTTAGGTAAAAGATTTATCCTCTTTTCCACAATATTTTGTTACCTATTGTTCGATTTCTGTGTTAAAACTGGGACCAGATTAACACTTCGAGATTTCATGCAAGTTGTCTCCTCAGGAGTCGGTTTGCATAAACTGCCAAAGCCTATTTTTTATTTCATGAAAAATATCAATTGTCGTCTGTTGAATTAGCCCAGAGAGTTGTTATACTGCAGATACAAATGCACGGCTGCTTATCTCCACACGAGCAACACCGTGTTGTGAAAAGAAAATCGTAAGGAGATCTTCTGGAGGTGGTTGCGGAGAATCAGTTTAGGTAGCATTGAAGGTGGGTGTCAGTTGAAATAAGACTGAAATTTTGGCACGATCGCCGATATCCAAAATCGGGCGATATAATTGAACCTCTTATTTAGTTTCCCATATAATCCGACCGGGATTGTAGTCCTTTAAGTGAACACGGAACAAAAATAATTTTTCTCCCGCTGCAAGGGTGGTAAGAGTTTGCCCTTTTGGTGACAGACAGGCATGCAAAACTCCAGTTCTTGAAAAGATTACAAATCCCTGGTTAAATACATCACCGTTTCAGTGAAGGTTAAGCATGTTGCTTAGTAGTTCAAAAGAAAATATATCACATTCTTTTGCCATTGCACAGAGACTAAGCATTTTATTGACGGCTGGTACGTAAGCAGTGGCGAGTAAAAGGATGTCGTGATTGAGAAGACCATGTTTTTCAATATCGTATTTCATTCTACCGGTCGTATTTTACATATGATTTCTTTTCGGAAAAAGTATTCCTGACGCCTATTTTTCAATCCTAGTGTGATTATTGCCTTTTTTTTTTTCTTTCTTGTTGAAAAACTACGGTCTTCTCAATCACCACAAATCCCTTTACTCGCAACCGCTTTTACATATCAGCCGTTAATAAAATGTCTAGTTTCTGTGCAATGGTAAAATGCGATATATTTTCCTTTGAACTACACAGTAACATGTTAAACCTTCACTGAAACGGTGGTGTATCTAACCAGGGATTTGTAAGCTCTCCTAGAACTGGATTTTTTTACACGCCTGTCTGTTACCAAAACGGCAAAATCTTATCTCCCTTGTAGCGGTAGAAAAATGATTTTTTTTTTGTTCCGTATTCGCTCCAAGCACTACAATTCCTGTCTGATTATATGAAAGACTAGATAGGAGGTTGAATTACATCACCCGCTTCTGGATAGCGACGATTGTGCCAAATGTCAGCCTTATTTCAACACAAACGCACCTTCTACGCTACCTAAACTGACTCACCACAACCACCTCCGGAAGATCTTACATTTTTTTTCACAACACTTTGTTGCGCGTGTGGAGATAAGCAGCCGTGAATGGGTACTGGATGAAAGCCGCCCATAGAGAAAAATGCCTTCAGGGCTGATGTAAACAACGGAGGCCAAGATCATCCTATGTAGCTGCACATCTAAACAGGGTCGTGGACATCCGCTAACATAACTACTTGTACTATATATATATTGTACTCGGATGCACCAAGGCATTGATTGACCAGACAGGTTGGATGCATAGGCTAATGTATTTTTTTTTGCATTTTAGTTTATATTTTATTTATATTATAATCAAACATTAAACGAGTACCACAATCTATGTTTTGAGCAGGAATATATATATATATATAAAATGAAATTTTTGTCTGTAAATTTTCCTTTTTGGTTGTAAAATTTTCAATATATTTGAATAGGCATGTTTGCGTAATGAGAACGAACACATGCCCCAAGGTACATGTATACTGAAAGGAAATAGAAACGCAGGGTAAATTTTATTCCTAAATTTCATTCAAGTTTGAAAAAGTGTGTTAAATATTTTACTATGATTACAAAACGGTACATGTATGGAACAAAAGTTCCAAATTTCATTGGTTTGTGATCAACAAGTTATTGAAGTTCATTGGTAGCTACCCCCCAAATCTTGAAATCAAAATCAAACTGAAAATCAATATCGGGTGTGCCCCCCTCTTGCTGCCGTTGCAACCCTAATTCTCCTTTGGATAGAGTTAACCAAAGCATTGACAGTTCGCATCGGGATGTTATTCCATTCATCTATCAACGCATTCCTTAGTTGTGCGAGAGTTGCGGGGGGATTTCGGCGCTTCCTAACCCTTCTGTCCAGCTCACCCCACATGTGCTCTATTGGGGTCAAATCTGGACTGTACGGTGGCCATTCTAGTGGTGCGATGTTATTGTTTGCCAGGAAATCCTGACAAACTCGGGCAACATGTGGTCGGGCATTGTCCTGCTGCAGAATCAGATTACGTTGTTGCACAAGCGGGACTGCAACAGGACGCAAGATCTCATCCCTATACCTTACTGCGGTCATATTGCCCGCAACAATAATCAACTGTGATTTTATCCCGTGAGCAATGCCTCCCCAGACCATAACGGAGCCACCCCAAGCCGATCCCGTTCGACAACACAGGCGTCGGCAAAGCGTTCTCCGCGACGTCGGTACACACGACGTCGACCATCTGCGCGATAGAGAGTGAACCTAGACTCGTCCGTAAAAAGAACTCGTCTCCACTGCCTCATTGGAAATAGCCTGGGCACATGCGCCGTCAACCTGGCCATACGACGCCAGCTACGTGCCTGGGTCAGAGGCAGACCAACGTATGGACGAAGAGCTCGAAGACCAATCTTACGCAATCGACTTCCAACAGTCTTCGGAGAAATTTGTCGATTATGCGTACCTACTGTATTAAGGGCAGTTTCGGTAGCAATGAGATGACGATTCCGCAAATGTGCCAGACGGATTGTCCTGTCTTGACGTCGCGACGTCACGCGTGGACGCCAAGACCGCGGTCGGTCTGCTAAATGCCCTGTCTCCCTTAAACGTCTAACAAGACGTTCAATTGTTGAGACGTTAACCCCAAAATGATTGGCAACTTGCTGTTGCCTCTGACCCTGCATCAGCAACGCAATTGCCCTACCCCTCTGAACATCAGTCAATCGTACCATGATTGAAAAAAAGTTCAAAGTAGCGTAAAAATGAAAAGAAAAATCGGTAAAAGAATCGAAGAGCGTTGTGTATCGTTGAAGTGTACCAAATGGTGTGAGGAAATCTTGTGCTGAAGGTTTAAACATGCTTGTTTTGCACGAAATTTTGGCTTTCCGTATTGTCCGTGCAATGCACTGTGAAGTGCACGGTTGAATGATTTCACACACTGGGTAGATAGCACATCGACCAAAGACTCGTATACCCGCGGTTCACATTCACAGGACAATCTGTAAAAGTGTATGGCTATAGCAAACACCGTAAAAAATGGTTAAAATAAGAAGGAAAAAAACTATACCCTGCGTTTCTTTTTCCTTTCAGTATACATGTATAACCACTTTTTTCCTTATCTAGAGCTATATACTTCGATATGTGTTCCTAATTCGGTGTAACGGTTTATCCCGCATCCTTGGCAACTTCACCCTCTGGGTGAAACTGCCTCTTGGTAGCTTGCCCGCCGGGGCAGAAGATACCCTGGCCTGGGTAGCTTGCACCCAGCCCCAAGAAAACCTGACAGAACTTAATTCCGAAACATTTATTCTTTTTAAATAAAAATCCTTACAATAGAAATATGGGTAAACTGATTTTAAATGCATGTATGCATCTTTTGCTGGATAGGAGGAAACTGATGGCAAAATATAGTGGCATTAGAAGCTTGTACCTGAATACTCATAATATCGGTCATTACCTATTTTTTTCTGAATGGGAAGTGGCGGGGATACGATATCGTAACCTAGGCAGTTTATCCCCCACCCCCACCCCCCTCCCCGGAGGTGAAGATACACTGGCCTGGGCAGCTTGCCTCCCATCACAGAAATCTGACAGAACTCAGCTCAGCAAGATACTTTAATCACTTTAAATAGAAATCCTTATAATAGAAACATGATTAAATTGATTTTATATGCCTAAACATATCTTTGGCTGGATAGGAGGAAATGGGGGCCGAGGTATCGTGGCCTGTCGCAGTTTGTACTTACCTAAGAAAACTTGGTAGACTCATGTCCATAAATAAAAAAAAAAAAATAGCTTATCACTTTTGACAGATTTTTCTATTGAACACTCATTAGCATATTCTTAATAACTACCATTACCTATGTTTCTCTAAACGGGAAGGGCTGTGGCAAGATACCGTGACTTTGGCAGCTTGCCCCAACCCCCCCTTGGGCTGGATACCTTTGCCTTGGAAGCTTAACCCTCACCACAGTAATATGTCTGTTGTAAATGATTAAATAGCTTTTCTAATCTGAGTGTTCCCAGGAATGGGGTTGTGTGTGTGTGTGTGTGTGTGTGTGTGTGTGTGTGTGTGTGTGTGTGTGCGTTGGGGTGTTAGTGGGGGGAGAGGGAGAGGACTACACAGGCCACGGTATTTTATCCATAGCCTCCTCCTATCCGAAGAAAGATAAGTAATAGTAAATATTAGAATTATTCTAATGACCTGTTTAATGGATAATTCTTTAAAAAAAAAGAAGAAAAAAAAAAGGCAAAACTATTTTTCTTAACTTTATTTACAAGATTTTCAGAGGCTGGGAACAAACTGCTCAGGCCTGGGTTTGCAAGGTCATCAGGAGAGCCAGGGGAGTGTCGGTGGCGGGAGGGATGGGTGGAGGGGAGGGAGCCAACTCTCCTATCCAATAGGCTACGGGGGTCCGCCCGTGTTGCTTAAATATAGATGTTTTATCGAATTATCTTATCTCAGTTTGCACAAACTGCTAACAAACGAAAATAAACAGTTTTAACCCATTTACATGTATACCAAATGGACTTTTCTACTATTATGGACAGGTCCATTCTAAATAGTAGGCGTGTCTGGCGTTCTGCGGTCTCTGATCTTGGTATAAATTGTTTGCCAATGTCACATTTGTGGGACGCTAGGCATAAATGATCTTTGCTCTTTTCATTTTTTACTTGTTTTCCCTGAATTTAATGCTATAGTTTTTAAGGTATTTTAGGACAAATCTTGTCCGCCTTTTTCAAAACCACAATGCTAAAGATCACTAAATTCACAGCGTACAACATTACTTTGTCGAACTTACCTGGTATTGATTATGTAAATGCGTGTTGTATCAGATAACAATTATGTCCTATATTTAAACTGAAGCCATACTTGGAATACTTCTCCGTATTAAACGCATATGAATTAAAATTGAAGAAATGTCTGTCCCAGAGTATTGGCGTATCTGAAAAAGAATATCACGTTGTGGGACTGCTACTAAATCGTTGGAACTACCCTGATAGCATGGTAACTACCTCGGGGATCTTGGAACTACCACGCCTGAAAAACGGGGCCTGACTCTTTTACGAGTTAACACTTGATATTTTTTTCAATGTAGGAACGTTTAGGAAGGGCCTTTTTATCATTTTCATCGGGGAATGCTTTCAAATGTTAGCTCAAATCGACGGAGACAGGCTAAATTCTTAGCACTGACAAAATACTCGGGAGACAAGTGGTCCGATGCTCAGTGCGGGTAGAAAGATTTGAAAAAAGCAAATGACTTTTTCGATAAAATTTGGGTCCATAGAGGAAGCTGAGACATATTTACATGGAACCACATTGCCCGATTTCCCCATAATTCGTTCGTCGTGGTAAAATAAAATAAAAATAAAAATAACACCAACATTTGTTTGTCTATTTTATGACGTTGGCACTACCCCGCTATGTCCCGGATGTGGCGTGGGAACGAAATTACGTTAACACTATTTCGTGGTAGTTCCTAGGTTTACCACCCGTGTCATAGCATCACGACGTATTTCATTCCTTCTCCATGCGATTTTAACACTGCAGACGATCACTGGACTGGAACGTTTTGTATCCAATATTAACACACCACTGGCAGTTTGATGGTGAGTATTACAAACTAACTTTACTTGTTGACTTCTTTAGGCCTATTTCTTACATCACCCTGGTCAAACGTCGTAATGAAATGCTAAACATGTAATTTATATGTCAAAAACAAAAACAAAAACACACAAAAGCATGAATTTGTTAACTATTAAGTCGATATATCGACGTTTGCAGCAAGTCAAAATTGTAACTTCCTTGTCGTGACGCGGATAGTTTGTAAAATGCGCAGTTGAACAATTCTCAAACACGACTTAAAGTTAGCGAAAATGGACTCTTCAGAGCAAGGTATATCAATTTTATTTTCATTTTACAAATAAAGTTAGGGGGTGGATGGGGCTCACAGTTACATAGGTCAAAATGAGATATTCATCTGGTTTTGTCATAAAATTCTAGCCTATATCTGCAACAGCTTGTACTGGATATCTTCTTACCCTTTTTAGCTATGCTGTTTTCGAAGAAAACGACGAGCTATTGTCATAGCTCTGGCGTCGTCTGCGTCTGCGTCTGCGTCTGCGTCGTCGTCGTGCAAAAACTTGGACATTGTGTAATATCTCTGTCATTACTAAAGATATTTACTTGAAACTCGGACTAGTTGTTCATTATGAAAAGGGGAACTTATACCAATAGAGGAGGTAAGCCTCAAAATATTTTTGGCACAGTTATGCCCCTTTTTCGACTTAGAAATTGCAGCCGAGCGTTGGCACCCGCAGGCGGTGCTCTTGTTTTGCTTTAGTTTGAGGTAAGTAGATCTATGTTTTCACAGTCCACTACTGCCAGTACCAGTCCTACTGATACACTACAGTCCACCTCTGCCCCAGTACCAGACCAGCCCTTTTGACACACTATAGTCCACTACTGCCCCAGCACCAGTCCTACTGATACCCTGCAGTCCACTACTGCCCCAGTACCAGACCTATTGATACAACACATTCCACTACTGCCCCAGTACGAGTCCTACTGATACGCTACAGTCCATTATTATCCAATTTTCAGTCCTACTGATATGACAACGGTCACAGTACCAATCGTTTTGATATGCTCAGTCCACAACTGCCCTAGTACCAGTCCTAATGATACTACACAATCTGCTGTTGTCCCAGTACCAAACCTACTGATACAACACAGTCAACTTCTGCCCTAGTACGAGTTCTACTGATACCATACAAACTGTCCCAGTACCAGTCCTACTAATATGACATAGTCCCCTTGTGCCCCAGTACCAGTCCTACTGATACCCTACAGTTGTCCCCTGTCCCAGTACCAGTCCTATTGATACCCTAGAGTCCACAACTGCCCAAGTACACAGTACACTACTGCCCCAGTACCAGTCCTTCATATACGTTGCAGTATATTATTGACCAGTACCAGTCTTATTTATACGACACAGTATATTACTGTCCCATTACCAGTCCTCCTGATACTACACAGTCCACTACTGTCCAAGTAACAGTCTTACTGATTATGATACAGTCCACGAATGCTCCACTATCAGTTCTACTGATACAACACAGTCCACTATTGTCCAAGTAATAGTCCTACTGATATGATACAATCTATCACTGCCATGGACCAGTCCTCCTGATACTACACAGCCCACTACTGTCCGCGAATCAGTCTTACTGATATAATACAGCCCACGTATGCTCCAGTACCAGTTCTACTGATACAACACTGTCTGCTACTGTCCTAGTACAAGTCCTACTGATATGATACAGTCTACCATTGTCATGAATCATTCCAACTGATACGATAAAGTCCGCTACTACCTCTATACCAGTCCTACCGATACCCTGCAGTCCACTACTACCCAAGTACCAATCATATTGATATCCTTCAGTCCACTATTGCCCCAATACCAGTCCTATTGATACGAGTCAGTACACTACTGCTCCAGAACTACTCCTACTTATACGCTACAGTACACTTTGCCCCAGTCCCAGTCTTATTGATAAGTCACAGTCCATAATTGCCCCAGGACCCGTCCTACTGATAACCTACAGTCCACTACTGCCCCAGTACAAGTCCTATCGATACGACACAGTACACTTCTGCCTCAGTACCAGTCCTACTTATTCACTTTTGATATGTCACAGTCCACTGCTAGCCAAAATCAGTCCTACTCATACCGGACAGTCCACTACTGCCTTAATACCAGTCTTATTGATACCACACAGTACATTATACCCCCAGTACATGTTCTACTAATACACTACGGTACTCTTCTACCCCAGTACTAGTCCTTATGATACGTCGCTGTTCCCTACTGACCCAGTTCTAGTCTGACAAATACCCTTCAGTCTACTGCTGCCCCAGTACCACTCCTATTGATTCGACAGTCCACTACTACCAGAGTACCAGTCCTACTGATACCCTGCAGTCCATCTCTGCCCCAGTACCAGTCATATTGATACACTATAGTCCACTACTGCCCCAGTACCAATCCTGCTGATACCCTACAATCCACTGCTGCCCCAATACCAGTCCTATTGATACAACACAGTCCATTACTGCCCCAGTGCGCGATGTGCTGTTACCCTACAGTAAACTTCTGCCCCAGTACCAGTCTTACTGATATGACATAGTCCTCTACTATCTCAGTACCAGTCCTTCTGGTATGATGTCCACTATTACTCCAGTATCAGTCCTACTGATAGCCTATAGTCTACTCTTGTCTCAGTACCTGTACTGCTGATATCCTACAGTCCACTTCTGTCCAAGTACCAGTTCTACTGATACTCTATAGTCCATTTATGCCCGGGTACCAGTCCTATTGATGTCTCAGTCAATTAGTGTACCAATACTTGTCCTACTGATTACCTGTAATCAAGCACTGTCTCAGTACCAGACCTATCGATAGGTCCATTATTGCCCCAGTATCCGTTCGAGGACTGGTATTGTGACTATAGTGGACTGTAGAGTATATGGAGGACTTGTACTGGGTCTGAATAAACTGCTGAGAATAAGGAGGTACTGGATCTGTGCTGGACTGCAGAGTATAGGGAGGACGTGTACTGGGTCTGAATTGGACTGTATATTATACGGAAGACTGGTACTGGGTCTGTAGTGGACTGAACAGAATACGAATGACTGGTACTGAGTCTTTAGTTGACTGTAGAGTATACGGAGAACTGGTAGTTATTCTGTAGTGAACTGTAGGGTATACGGAGGATTGATACTGTGTCTCTACTGGATTACAGAGTATACGGAGGACTAGAACGTGGTCTGTAGTGGACTGTAGAGTATACAGAAGACTGGAACTTGGTCTATTAAGGACTGCAAATAATAAGGAGGACCAGTACTGAGTCTGTAAAGGACTGTAGGGTATATGGAGGACTAGAACTGGGATTGTAGTGAACTGTAGAGTATACAGAGGACTAGGATTTGGTCTATAGTGGACTGCAGAGTATACGGAGACTGGTACCGGGGTTTCCAGAAGATTGTAAAGTATACAGAGGACTGGTACTGGGTATGTAGTGGACTGAAGAGTATACGGAAGACTGGTATTGTATCCGTGGTGGTCTGTAAAGTATACGGAGGACTGGTACTGGTTCTGTAGTGGACTGTAGAGTATACGGAGGACTGGTATTGGGCCTATAGTGGATAGAAGAGTATACAGAGGACTGATTCTGTATCTGTAGGGGACTGTAGAGTATACGGAGGTCTGGCACTTGATCTGTAGTGGACTGCAGAGTATATGGAGGACTGGTACTAGTCCTGTAGTTGACTGTACCGAGGACTGGTACGGTGTTTGTAGTGGACTGTAGAGTATACGGAGGACTGGTACTGGGTCTGTAGTGGACTGTAAAGTATACGGAGGACTGGTACTGGGCCTATAGTGGATTGAAGAGTATACAGAGAACGTACTGCATTTGTAGTTTACTGTTGAGTATACAGAGGACTGGAAGTTGGTGTCAAATGGACTGTAGAGAATATGGATAACTGGTACTGGTGCTGTAGTGGACTGTAGAGTATACATAGGACTGGTACGGTTCTGTTGTGGACTGTAGAATATACGGAAGACTTGAACTTTGTCGGTAGTGGATTGTAGAGTATACGGAGGACTGGTAATGTGTCTGTGGTGGACTGTAGAGTATAGGAAGTACTAGAACATGGTCTATAGTGGACTGTAGAGAATACGGACTGGTACTGGGTTTTTAGTGGGTTGTAGAGTATACGGAGGACTGGTAGACACATTTGTGCCTATCGCGGACTGTAGAGTGTATGGAGGACTGGTACTTATTAGGAGAACTGGTACTAGGTCTTTAAGGAATATAGTATACGGAGGACTGGTACTTGGGCTGTAGTGGCCTGTAGAGTATACGCAGGACAGGTTCTGAGTCTGTATTTGACTGTGGATTTCACTTAGGACTGGTACTGGGTCTGTAGGGGACTATATACGGGGGACTGGTACTGGGTTTGTAGTGGACTGGAAAGCATACGTAGGTTTGGTGTTGGGTATTTAGAGAATTGTAGTGTATACGGAGGACTGGTACCTTGACTATAGTGGAGTGTAAAGTATTCGGAGAACTGGTACTGTGTCTGTGGTGGATTGTGGAGTATACGGAGGACCGATACTGGTCTGTAGTGGAATGTAGAATATATGGAGGACTGGTGCTGGGTCTGTAGTGGAGTAGACTATAGAGCTCCCAAGGGTCAGGTTAAAAGTTTATCCAAATGACTAAGTCCATTTGTTGTTCTTCATTATTTTCGATCCCCCGGAGTCAGGAGCTTTTAGCAGAGATTTTACCATAAATGTGTCCCCGCAGTGCAGGGCGTTTACCAGGGCTTTGCATTTGCAAATATGAAAGCCCCGCTGTTCCCCGTCTGCGTACGTCCGGAAGTTTCAAATAATTGGTGCATTAGTTGTTTCATATTTTTATAGTTTGACGTTTTAATAAGCCCTTTCTCATGATTCTTATATGGATTTGACTAATAAAATAAGTACATTGCCTGTTCGTGGTTTGTCTTTACAATCCATTTTTTTCTGGATTTTGCCAATAAAAATGACTTAATTGGACTTGATTTGCTTCTGGAATAATAATATTTCCTACAAGTACAAATTGTCTGCAAACAGATCAAGCTAATACTGTTAAAGAAGAGAAAACAAGTTAAGTACGATTTCATTATTAGAGAGAGAGAGAGTGAGAGAGAGAGAGAGAGAGAGAGAGAGAGAGAGAGAGAGAGAGAGGGGGGGGGAACTTGGGTAATAGTGGTAGTAACTGCCTAGATATTTTGGTAGAGGTGTGCGATCTAAGTCTCAAAAACGTGACCCATTTTTATAACCCTGAACATTTTTACATGTTACACCCATACTGCTCAGATGCCGTACCTATATATATATATAATTGTTGTCGCAAATCCCACCGCCTTATTGGCCGCACATACCTCGTGTAGACGTTCTCAGAGAGAGAGAGAGAGAGAGAGAGAGAGAGAGAGAGAGCATCTTATTCGCTTTCTATTTACAATTAATGTTTTAAACTCTGCATAGATAGCTGGATAGAATATTTTGCGCCAACGTAAAGACAAATAAAAAAAAAAAAAAAAACGCAGAGAGCACTATATAGGATTTACTTCTATGTGTGTACACGTGTGCCTTTCTATGAATCCGGTACTTTCCGTTTCGAAGTAAAGTAGCAAACGTATATTGATCAGCGAACTAACTGAAGCTATCCAAATTAGTCGTGCAAACATATTCTCTTCTAAAAGCAGTGTTTTCTAGTTCTTAAAGAACATTTCCTCTTGAAGTTAAGGCGCTCATAAATAGTGATACTTGAGACAACCAGGCACGTTTGCGAACCTGTTCAAATATAACGTTTTACAGACAACAGGCATACAATGCTAAGCAGTTTGGCTGAGGCTATAAAATTATATTTTTCGAGTTAACTGTGTTATATAACAGGGTGTTCAATTGTTTTAAGCAACATGTTTGCTAGTTTCCATAAATAGCTTTATTTACTATGTTTCCAAAAATAACTTTCTGGAATGTTCAACATGTTTACAATAACATGATGTTTACGTCCTTGATTCTGGACTGAGTTCTTTTAGGAATGTCATGGAAGGTTTAGAAGTTTCTTGATTGGAACTGGAACGTTGGTATGATGAAAATGCAAAAGAAAGACAATTCATGCCTGGAGACAGGGTACTTGCTCTTTTGCCTATTCCTGGCAAACCACTGCAAGCCAGATATTACGGCCCTTACACTGTAGATAAACAGATTAGTGATGTTAATTACATTGTAAACACTCCTGGGAGACGCAAACAAAAACAGTTATGTCATGTTAACATGCTTAAACAATACATAGATAGGGATAGCTCTTCTGTTACACCAATTAGTGTTGTTAGTTCGGTCCCTCAAGAACAAAGTGAAATGAACTCTGAAGACATAAACTTGACCAAATCTGATCCTGCTTCATCAAAACTCCAGAATTCTGACATTCTAAAGGATCTCGACCAGAAACTTTCACACCTAGATCCAGTCCAAAGAAAGGAACTGAAACAGTTAATTCATCAATATGAACACTTATTTCCGGATATTCCTACAAGGACTGACAAAATTTATCATGATGTGAATGTTGAGGACTCACAACCTGTCAAACAACATCCATATAGAATGAACCCAACAAAACAAAAATATCCTTTTTTTTTTTTTTTTTTTTTTTCCTGGAAAATACTTTATTCTCCCCGTCCATTTGATGTGTAGTGGGTCGGGGAGGGCCATCCCACTAACACACCTTACAATTTATTTGTACTGTACAGTATAATCTTCCAGCAATTAAATATCATTCATCACTTACTTGCTAAGTCTCACTGCTGTTTCCTGGGTACACGATAAAGACCACCCAGCAACCATTTTCAGCAGTGAGGCAAACACCACAGATTACTTACAGTTTTATACCATATTCATCTGAACAGACATATCAATACTTTCAGGCATGAGACTGGTGGACTAATGAAACTGAATTCTAGGTAAAAATCTAAAAACCCCTGTCACCCTTTCCAAAAATGTCATTTTTACAATTTTCAGACAAAAACAAAAACAAGTAATTCTGCAGAACATATTTTGAAACTAAAAAATCTGGTCTGTCAAAAATTTGAAAAATCTCATGCCCGCCAACTTTGAGGAAAAGGCTAACAGACATATGTAAAGATATGCTAGACTTTTTAAGATTTCATATATTAATTAGGTGCCCTTTGTTCAGACAAATATGGTACCATTTTACCATATTACATGTAAACAAAAGTGTATAATATTCCATTCCTCTTGCTCATGTTACATGCACACATACTATATAATACTGTTTTTATAATCAGCATTACTGGTTATTATCTGTACATCTGAGTTTGGAGTTTGGAGAGATAAGTTATATATATATATAAAAAAAAAAAAAGGTTCTGTCACCCTGGCATGAGGTTTTTTTTTCTTTTCTTGCTGATTAGGAATTTCTATAAATGTATTAATTAGGCAATTGCATGCGAAAAGTTTTCCCAGCTTTTCACAAACTGTTCATATTTATTTTCTAATATTGCAATTCTCTCATTTGAACAGTACAGAAGCTTAAGTTTACATTTCAGGGCTGTGACATTTAGTTTAGCTTTTGTACATCTACAAAAATAGATATAATATTTGATTTCCAGTAACATTTGTTGTTCTACTGTGCTTGTCTTGTTATCTAATACTCCAAATAAAAATGATTTTTTCTGTAAATTTATAGTTGTGTTATTACTTTCACACCAGTGTTTAAAATCATACAAAATTTTTTGTGTGTGCTCACAGTCCCATAGCAAATGTTCAACAGTTTCAGGTTCTTTAGTACAGAATGAACATGTAGGGTTGTTTATTAACTTTATTTTGTGTAGATATTTATTAGTAGCTAGTATATTATGATTGATACGTGACTGAAACCACTGTAACGTTGTGTTATTTGTTATTTCAAATGGCCATTTGTAAATTTTTTTCCATTCTTCTTCACTGAAGTTAAAATTTTATTCCATGCTATCTTACCAGCAGGTGTTTCATTATTAGAATTCAATATTTTATACATATCTTTAGTGCCTTTTTTATTTCTCATGTATATATGCAGTCCAAATGGCACTTTAGGATTTTGTAGCTTTTCATTAATAGTATTTATTTTGAGCCTTTTCTTCCATTCTTTAATTGCATTACATAGGCCGTGATACTGCAAGAAATTTATTTTTATATTAAATAGTTCCTTTACCTCTTGATAGGTTAGCAGATTACCATTTTTCCCTGTAATATCATTTATAAGTTTTATTCCTCTTTCATAACATGCTTGATAATAAATACTGGTATTTGCCACCTTTATGTTCTTATTGTAAAATAGTGCACTAGCTTGAAATTCATGTATTTCTTTAGGTTGATTATTTGACTGTAGTTCAATATGTGCATTAAACACATCTAACCAGAATTGATTTTTAATGTTTTTTGATATTTTTGTTAAGTACTCTGTACCACAGTCTAAAAAGTTATGCATATTTATATGGTTCCCTATAATTTTTGTCCATTTATGCTTGTCAAAACAAAACCGTCTAATCCATGTTGTTTTTAAGGCATTTATAAATGCCTTGGTGTTTATCATCTTTAATCCTCCATCCAGATAGTCTTTGCAAATAACAGAACGTTTTATTCTAGCAGTACCTTCCCAGAGAAATGTAAAAAGAATGTCATTTATTTCTTTCATTATTTTTTCACTTGGATTCGGTAGGGCTAGAAATAGGTGGTTTAAGCATGGAATTAAGAGAGATTTTATTACCGTTATTTTACCTAATGGTGTTAAGTGTCTGCGTTGCCAATTGTGTATTTTACTTTTTAATAATTCAATTTTATTTTTATAATTTATTTCATTTACCTTATTTAAATCTGTGTCAAAGATAATTCCCAACAACTTGAATCTATTAGAACCCCACTGTAATTTCCATCTTGTCTTTATTGTTTCTGTGCTATACTTTTTTCCCTATCCATATGAGTTGTGTTTTTTGAAAGTTTACTTTAAGCCCTGATATTTTTGCAAAATTTTCAAGTTCATTTACTGTTTCTATTAATGAATTTTCTGATCCATCTAATATTATTGTAGTGTCATCAGCAAACTGTACTAACTTAAAATCAATGTTATTGATTTTAATCCCTTTGATTTTTTCATTATTTCTTATTTTTATAGCTAATATTTCTGCACAAAGAATAAAAATGTAAGTTGATATTGGATCTCCTTGTTTGCAGCCACGCTCAAGTCTAAATGGCGAAGAGAAGTTACCTCCCTGATTTACCCTAATAGAGGTATTTTTTAGGAAAACTGAAACCCACTTTTGAATTGAAGGCCCAAAATTAAAAAACTTGAGTACTTTATGAATAAATGCCCATGACAGAGAATCAAATGCCTTCTCAAAATCAACCAAAAGTAAGAGCCCAGGTATATTTTTTTCCTCCACAAACTGCATAAAGTCATAAACAAGTCTTGTGTTTTCACCAATATACCGCCCTGATATAAATCCGGACTGATCAGTATTTAGAAGTTTTGTTATAACAGTTTTTAATCTGTTTGCAATACCTGCTGAGGCTAACTTATATATTGTATTTAAAAGACATATTGGCCTTTAATTGGTGAGCAGCAATCTAGATTTATTTTCTTTTGGTATCAGAGTAATTATACCTTCTTGTTGAGAAACAGACAGTTCCCCGATGTTATAACTGTGGTTTATCCCTCTCAGTACAAAACTTCTTAGCTGCTTCCAAAAAACTTTAAAGAATTCACAAGAGAAACCATCTACTCCTGGACTACGATTATTTTTCATATTTTTTAAAGCAACTGTAAGTTCAGACAAAGTTAAAAGTCCTTCAAGTTTTTCTGATTCATCATCATTTAGCTTGGGGGTGTTATATTTATTTAAATCTGTGTTTAAGTCAATATCAATATGGTTCTTTTCTTTAGAAGAATACAAATTTTTGTAAAATAATTCTATTTCATTCATGATTTTCTTTTGGTCATTTATTATCTCTCCCTTAGCAGTTTGAAGTTTTGGAACAATTTTACTCATGAAGTTATGTGATTCTAGTGCACAAAAATATTTTGTTGGTTTTCCCCCTCTACTATATTAATTGCCCTTGATCTGATTACTGCCCCTTTTATCTTTTCTTTTCTTAATTCATATAGATCTGTTTTCATGCTTTCAAGTTTTTCTATATTTTCACTATTCAAATCCTGCTCCAGTTTACAGATGAAATATCTTAAGGAGGAAATTCAGTATTTGCTGAACAATAATTTCATTGAACCAAGTCAAAGTGAATGGAGTTCACCTTGCATTCTTGTGCAAAAACCTGATGGAACATATCGGATGTGCACCGATTACAGGAAGGTCAATAATTTGAGAAAACTAGATACTTTTCCCATCCCAAGAATGGATGATTGTATTGACAAAATTGGAAATTCAAAATATATAACTATATTTGATCTTCTGAAAGGATTTTGGCAAATTCCTCTCACAGAAAGAGCTAAAGAGATCTCAGCATTTGTTACTCCTGATGGATTATATCACTATAAAGTAATGCCTTTCGGAATGAAAAACTCTCCGGCAACATTTCAACGCTTAATCAACACCATAGTAGCTGGAATCGAGCATTGCGATGCTTACATCGATGACGCCATCATATACAATGATGAATGGAATCACCATCTTGGAACTATCAAAGTATTCTTTGATAAACTAAGTGAAGCAAACTTGACAATAAACCTTGCTAAAAGTGAATTCTGTCATGCAACTTTAACATTTCTAGGACATGTTGTGGGTCATGGTCAGGTTAAACCTCTAGAAGCTAATGTTGAAGCTATTTCAAATTTTCCGTGCCCACATGCAAAAGACAACTGATGAGGTTTCTTGGTATGGCCGGTTATTACAGAAAATTCTGTAATAATTTGTCTGTCATTGCTGAGCCACTGACTAATTTACTTAGTAAAAGAATGAGGTTTAAGTGGACTAGTGATTGTCAGAATCCCTTTGATAAACTGAAAGCCATACTGAGAAGTGAGCCGGTTCTCTTGGCACCGAATTTTAATAAAGAATTCAAGTTAGCAGTAGATGCGAGTGATGTTGGTGCAGGTGGTGTATTACTGCAAGAGGATGACAATGGTGTGGATCATCCAGTTTGTTACTTTTCCAAAAAGTTTAACAGACATCAAAAGAATTATTCTTCAGTAGAGAAAGAATGTTTGTCTCTCATTCTTGCTCTTCAACATTTTGAAGTTTATCTGACTTCTTCGTCCTCACCTATTGTTGTTTTCAGTGATCACAATCCGCTGACTTTCATCCATAAGATGAAAAACAAGAATCAGAGGTTGCTCAGATGGAGCCTGTTGTTACAGGAATACAATCTTGACATCAGGCATATCAGGGGAAAAGATAATAAGTTCTTTTTGGAATGTCATGGAAGATTTAGAAGTTTCTTGATTGGAACTGGAATATAAGAGATGCTTGTAGTAAATTCTTTTTCTAGAACCTTCTTTGATATTATATAAGGAGTACAGATTTTATCTGGGCATCTTTGTATACTTTCACTGGAAATTATTCTATACTATTTTATTCATTCTGGACTTAAATTCTGAATTCAGGAACTTTAAATTGTGGGATCAGAAACTGATATTCAAAGGATTTGTTTTATAAATTCTCCTGGATTATTTCAGAGGGACTTAGTGACATAAACTTGAAATCTGTTTACTTACATTCTTTTGTTTTGAATCTTGTTTTATTTTTTGTGGAATAAATATTGTTAATAATTTAAAGCTTGTTGCTGGTTTCACTTTCATTTCTTTCTCGTTACGCCTGGCTCGTAACAACTGAAAAATGGTCTCAGGGTTATCAGACACGATTTACGGTTTAATCGATTTTCCGGGACAATAGATATGTTCGTTAGTGCAATATGACAGTTACAGTTATGGCGTTCAATAGACTGTTTCATAAAGAGGTGCTGTATATCGCTACAAAAACATTTGTTGACTGCTTTTAGCCTTCACAGTCGTGATGCATGTAACTATAATGTAATTGATAAAGCATCGAGTTATTGCGCCCGATTACCTAAAATTTATATTATATAATGCAACATGAATTCACACACGCACGCACAGAGTACAATATAATAAAAGACAGTTGGCATGTAAATACTGATTAACTTAGGCCTACAATAACATCAATTTCAAAATCTCATTTACAAAGCGCAAGCTAGACATGCAAGAAATTAAAAAAATTCTACACCAGGTGGAAGACAACGTTGCATTTTGTGTTAAAATCAATGAACACCCATACTTAATAGGATGATTTGTTGTATATACAAGAATTCCGCGGAAGGCGTCATCGCACCTGCTGGGGCAAAAGTCACAGGAGCCACAATCAGAACGTGGTAATTAAATAAGATTATTTCATTCTTAGCAGTGCTTACTTGGAAAACTGGGTTGAAAAAGATGTAGACAAAGTGCCTAGTGGGGCACATATATTCCAGGCCAGTCCCATTCCCTCTAATGGCTATATCTTCAGCACTGACTTCTCGTATCATACAGCCCAATGATAATGGAACGTTGACGTAAAATGTGTAAAAGTCACTGGAGCATGAAATATAGGTCAAGGTCACAGTTCAAGGTACCTGCTAATTCAGTACATCAAGGAGAAGCGCAATGCAAGGTATGGTGGTTGCAGGCCTTATAGCTGAGGAGTTATCAAACATCAACGTAAAATGTGTCAAATGTAGGTCAAGGTCACCGGGTCAAGGTACCTGCCAAGCCAGTGCAATGAGGTGAAGCACTATGCAATGTTTAGTGGTTGTAGGTCTTATATTTGAGGAGATACCGAACATCAACATAAAATGTTTCAAAGTCACTGGTGTGCACAATATAGTCAAGGTCACCAGGTCAAGGTACCTGCCGAGTCAGTACATCGAGAAGAAGTGCTATATAAGGTTTGGTGGTTGAAGGCCTTACAGTTGAGGACATATGGAAGGGTGACGTAAAAGGTGTAAAAGTCAATGGAGCGCGAAATATAGGTCAAGGTCACCCAGTCAAGGTACCTGAAGAGTCCGTACACTGAGGAGAAGCTCTATGCAAGGTTTGATGGTTGTATGCCTTATAGTTGAGGAGATATTGAATGTTGACGTAAAATGTGTAAAAGGCACTGGAGCGCAAAATATAGGTCAAGGTCACCGGGTCAAGATACCTGCCGAGTCAGTACATCTAGGAGAAGCACTATGCAATGTTTGGTGGCTAGAGGTCTTACACTTCAGGAGATCTGGAACGTTGACGTAAATTATGTCAAAGTCACTGCAGCCAAAATATAGGTCAAGGTCACCAGGTCAAGGTATCTGCCAAGTCAATACATTGAGAAGAAGCACTTTGCAAGGTTTGATGGTTGTAGGCCTTATAGTTGAGGAGATATCGAACGTCGACGCAAAATATGTCAGTCACTGAAGCGCAAAATATAGGTCAAGGTACCTGCCAAGTCAGAACATCTAGGAGAAGCACTATGCAAGGTTTGGTAGTTGTACGCCTTATAGTTGAGAAAATCTGGATCGTCAACGTAAATTGAGTCAAAGTCAATGGAGCGCAAAATATAGGTCAAGGTCACTGGGTCAACATACCTGCCAAGTCAGGAGGTCAGGGAGATGTGTCATGCAAGGTGTGATGGTTGTTGTAGAATTGTAGTTGATTAGAATACTAACTTTGACGTAAATGTCGACCTTCGACATAACAGAATTGTTAACAGACAGACGGACAGACGAACGGACGGACGAATGGAAAAGTGGGCACCTATGTCGCAAAGTCAGGAGGTCAGGGAGATGGTTCATTCAAGGTTTGATGGTTGTTTAGTCTTGTAGTTGATTAGAATACTAACTTTGACATAAATGTCGAACTTCGACATAACACAACTGTTAACAGACGGACAGACGAACAGACAGACGAATGGAAAAGTGGGCACCTATGCCGCAAAGTCAGGAGGTCAGGGAGATGTTTCATGCAAGGTTTGATGGTTGTTTAGTCTTGTAGTTGATTAAAATACTAACTTTGACATAAATGTCGAACTTCGACATAAATGTTGACAGACGGACGGACGGACGAATGGACAGACATACGGAAAAGCGGACGCCTATGTCGCAAAGTCAGGGGGTCAGGGAGATGCTTCATGCAAGGTTTGATGGTTGTTTAGTCTTGTAGTTGATTAGAATACTAACTTTGACATAAACGTCGAACGTCGACATAAATGTTGACAGACGGACGGACGGACGGACGGGCGGAAAATCGGACGCCTATATCGCACCCTGCTACAAGCAGGTGCGATAAAAACGATGATGCCCACTGCAGATATTGAGTTTTCCAACTTAGTCGTTTTTCTCATATAGTCGTTTTTCCAACTTAAGCGCTTGATATACGTTTTCCAAGCTAGTCGTTATTTTTTCCCACTTAAACGTATTTCCAACTTAGTCTCTTAACAAACGTAAACTTGAAACATTTTGGATAACGGTTTACCCTAAATATGAACAGAGCATTGAAAATACCTGAATAACATAAATTTGGGATACCGTATTTACCCTAAATATTCACACCCCTTACTCTTTACTATATACTTCCCTAAACAAGGTTATGTTACCACCTGTGAATGAGTGTAAAATTACAGGGTGAGTGGCAAACGGTATCGACCCTGATCAGACGGTCTGTGGCGTCTGATCTGGGTATAAACAGTTTGCTCAGACCTGTCTGTCCGAATACGTAGAGTAATAACGATAATTTGATGAAACGAATCCCCGTCAAAAATCATCCTGGATCCGCCAGATAAGTTAAGGTTATTTGCACATTACCTTCAGTGAGAATCGGTATCATGTTTCAATGTCACTATAATTCAGGATTACACATATCACCACAGCAGACATCAGGCAACTCATAGAGAGGATTTCAGTGGCTCGACCGTGGAAATTTGTTCTGGACACGGATAGTTAGAGCCACTGAGGGTTAATTATAGTGCCAAGTCTCGAGTCAGATGGGGATAATTTAGGGTATCTTTTCGATCTCCCACAATAATTGTATGTAAAGTGTACTCATAAGAGTCGCCTCGATGCTTGGCAAAGGAGTACATTCAACATACAATTTCATGATAAAATAAGAAAAGTTCTCTAAGGTATTACTAAAAATTTGTTTTCTTAAGCGACCGGAAGCATTTCCAATGGACTCAAAAATGAGTCCAAAGTAACCAGAATTTAAGCACCTAGGCGAAGTCCCACATAGGAAAATGAGGTTTAATCTTTGGTCGTTCAAATTCTAAACTTCTTATGAGATCGGCTAAAACAGAATCGTCAGCAAAGTCAATTTTAGAAATCCGTTTATACGTAGTCGATATGGCTGAACGATACCCTTCACTGTAGAAGGAGAGAAATTCTTGTCACGAATAGAAATAAGAAGTTCTCCAAACTGGTTTGTAGAAGGATTGAAAGGATCCACTGATTATCTGATACACTAATCTAGCCAAGATTACTACCTTTAATCATAGAGATTGTTGATGGAAGATTAGATTCATCTCGTAACTGCGCTAGAAAAGCCTGACGCTTCCATGCGATATTGCATAGCAGCCAAGTGTGTAATCGGAATATTCCAGGAGCGGGATGTAACTTGCGTGACAGCGGCTAAAACAGAAGATCCTTGTCCAACGGTAGACGAATGGGAGGAGCTACCAGAAGTGAAATAAGAAGAGGAAACCATGCTTGGCCTTCCCAAAGAGGAGCTATGAGACGTGACACCTAACACTCTTCCGATTGAATTTTCCTCAGAGAAGGAAGAACCAGTGGGAAGGGAGGGAAAGCATATGACCACATCATTTTCCAGCTGAGAGACATAGCATCTGTTGTATAAGCTTCTGGAGCTAGAACAGGAGAATCAAATACAGTAATCGTTTGCTGAGACGAGTTGCAAACAGGGTAATATTAGGCATTCCCCATATTCGGAAGACACGAGACAGTACTCGTTATGTTTAGACAACGCTGAAAACATTCAGTCTGCACTGTAGATATCTAGCTTTGATATGAACGGTCTTCTTTGCACACCATAATGCAATCTCTACTGCTAGGTTGCAACGAGACCAAGAAGAGACGGCCCCACCCCTCCTGTTTGTTCATGTATGCTGCAACTGTAGTGTTGTCTGTTGCTATGACGCCATGATAGGGCCTCTGACGCAGAAAGTTGTAGCCAGTCGTCCAGGTATGCGTGATCTCGAATACCGGACCGGATATATCTCAGTACTGTTTTCAACACACGAGTGAAAACATACGGACTGACAGATAGACCAAAGGGAAGATCTCGGAGCTGAAAGACATTGCCATCGAAAACAAGCCGAAGAAACGATGACCTCCGATGGATCCGAATATGAAAATAAGCATCTTTCAGGTCAAGAGAAGTACATAGTCGCCCTTGTGTACAGATAGTCTGATAGTTCTCAGTGTCTCCATCTAGAAATGAGAATACGAGACAAATTGATTGAGGTGCGAAAGGTCTATCACTGGCCTGCAGGCCCCGACACGTTCTTCACAAGAAAAGTACGGCTGAAGAAGCCTCTTTTTGGGTGATATCGCGTAACTTCCTCGACAGCTCTCTTTTGAAGGCATGTGAAAACACCGTGTTTTTTTTTTTTGTACAGACTACAGCGTTGCATGTGAAGAGACTCAATCAAACCGAGTCTCCTATTTTCGTAATTTTTGTGTGTTCTTTGTTTCCAAATGCAATCCTTTTTTGACTTTTATTGTACTCTACTGTAGCTGGTGTTGTGCACTGTGGCGACCGTAAAAAGTCTCTCCGTACATCATCATAGTGCAGGTTATATTTTATTTCCTTTGGGATCATTGAGCCCATACTGGTTATTTTGAAAATCAAATACCGCTTAAGCCGGCGCTAGGGGCGTATGCAGCCTCGCAGACTACAGTGTTGCATCTGAAGAGACTAAATCAAACCTAACATCCGAATTTCGTGATTTTTGTATGTTTTTTTTTTGTTTGTTTCCAAAGGCAATCCTTTTTTACTTTTATTTGATAGTAAATGAGGACTCCAAACTGTATACGATGCCCACTTCGGATTCCAAGATTCTGCGGTTATAGGAAGGATGAAATTCTTCCTTCTGTTTGCAGGTTTGGTCTTGGTACCTGCTTTTCGTGTAAACTGAAATTTCTTGCCTGATGACAATAGCCCTGGGAACCGAAGTGGGTAGCCCTAAGGTGTAGAAGACTTCGCGGCTCTTTTCCTTTTTTAGCAGGTTAAAAAGAAACTTGATTCCTAAAATTTCTATCCTGATCTCGATTAAATGTTCTGTTTTGAGAAAAAAAAATGGAAGATCTAGCAGCATTGGGACCAACTGTAAGTGGCATATTACTAGTAGGTGTAGGTACTGTTTCTGCAGGTTTTGAAGGTTTCCTCTTAAATGCAGATGTCTGTTTATTAGCGCCAACAAAAACCATCTGTAACGAATTATGTACAAGATTATCCTTTTACTGCTTAACTATCTTCGGACATTTGTCTCCAAAAATAGTTGAAGACTCTATAGGTTGAACTCGTAGTGATTGTTTGGTCTCATTATCAAATCCGAAATGGAAAAAAAAAATCCCTACGTACTAACAGAGGACTAGAAGCTAACTTAGTCATAATTTCAATCAAAGGAGAAAGTACCTAGATACTTCCACCAACATATCTTCTTTAGACAAACTTTCCTATATAGTAGTCTTCAGGGTGCCTCACAAAAACAACTCTGAATGTTAAGCAACCTGAACATCCCTTTTTGCTATTTTTCCCAGATTTCCAAAGTGCTAAATTGTATTGGCTGTGAAAAGGGCACAGAAATATCCTATACGCAGATATCCTTGAGGCCTATATTTCGAAGAAGGGTCTGTACTAATAACAGGTTTCAAAGGCTCAAATGATGACGATCTGAAAAGACTGAGTTAAAAAGTTAAGCCCATAAAATTATCAGACTTATATCCTTTAGGGTAAATCGATTGGGGTTATGTTAGGGAAACACAGTCTTGCTGTTTGCTGTGTTAGTTCTTTAAAGAAATCCGAAGCTGAAGCGCAAAAAGATTTACTTTTAGCTTCAGGAACAGGACAAACTGTTATCCCACGCCCGGAGTGAAGCTTAGCTATGGCTTCATTATAAGACAGAGAATCCTTAGGAGTATCCTCTTTCCCATCTTTTTCTTGTTCATCACCATCAGAGTCTCCAATTTTCTCCCCTAAGCCAATATCAGTTGAAAATCTGAGCTACATCAGTTGATTCTGGGACATGGTCATCTTCGGAATTCACAGTCCTGATAAGTTCTTCAGTGGGATTCGAAGTCTGAATGTGTTTTAGAAATCACAGAATCCATACGGATTGTTAAGTCCTTTAAGGCCTGCTATTTGATCAATTTTGACCTCATATGCCAATGCATAGAACGTCTGGACCTCCCCGACGAATCAGATACGAATGGGGGACTAGATAAGCTAGATCTCGACTTATGTCTACTGACATGAGAGGCCTCCTATTGCCTATCATAACTAATGGCCATCACTAGCCTAGCAGTAGTATACTGCCTAGGAAGATGAATGTCATTACTTACACCAGTGTCCCTCGGTGATACCGATCTGGACACTGTTCCTCTGACAAACCCCAAAGGAGAATGACTTCTCCTGCCAGGTTAGCAGAGTGAGTATTCTCACCACAAGGATGACTTCGTCTGCTGAAATCTTCTGAGATCCAACAACTTTGTCTACAGTCACACTGTACGGAAGAGACGCAGATATCACAAAGTGTGCAGTCTTACCAGGATCGTTTTCTGAAACCTGAGAAAACTGAGCACTTTTAGCCTTGATAGATGTCTTAGCCCGGTCAGCTCCAACTGATACATACATCACAATGTGTAGAAAAAGAGCGCTGCAACTTTCATCATCATCCCAGGAGGGCATATTTTCACCAAAAATCTTTTCTGGCCCTCCAGGACGCCTTTTATTCTGCTCGGAAGACATTCAAAAATGTTCGTGAGCAACACAAAATAAAGTAAAACAAAAGAGCAAAATGATAGAAACAAAATTTGATAACAAAATTCGACCTACGGAAATGTCCAAAGTTGCGTAAACACGCAAGTTCGAAACAAAAAACGAAACAAAAGTAACTGAAATAAATTCAAAATAATAACGAAATTAAACTGTAAATGGAAGAAAAACATAAGGCAAATGGCTAAGAAATTTCTATACCCACAAAACGGCAATAAAATTCTTGCAAGTTGTTTCCGTAGACACGCTGACAGCTCGGCCGCAAAGGTATTTCATCAGTATGCGTTGCGTAGTCACTTTATATGTAGTACTGATAAAAAGCGGTGAAATGAACTTTTTTTTTTGTTTATTTTTGCGGGACTATCGGTACTCTGCGGCGATCGGGTGAACCGACTCAAATGCATTATTCAGATGTAACGTACGTTTAATTTATAGAAACAAATTATTATATTGCAGCTGTGGTATGGAAGATATACTCAGGTGGGACAATGAGCGGTGAACATGGTTGTCATGATTAGTCTTATGCATTTAACGTTTAATAGTAGAAACTCCAATGAATCATCACAGCAGTCTTTAAAATTCGGGAAAGTCCTATAGTGGGCGACCGGCTAAAGTGCTGACGAGGCTGTCATATACATAAGCTGATGCGTTTTCCATATCTCTGATTGTTGGAAAATATTTGATTCGACTATTTGAATATTGAATTCTCTCTCTCTCAAAACTACTAGTCCGATACATGAATAACTGAAACTGATCACTGCAACCACACTCAAACAAGCAGTCTCTAAGGGCGCATTCAGGAAGGAATTGTTTTTCTTTCTGTTTCTAGTGCGCATACCTAGGAAACCAATCAGAAAATTCTTCCCAGTATTACTTCTGAAATTGGGACTACTCTTAAAGGAAAGAATTTATTGGCTCCCAAAGGGAGCAAATTCTTCACTTTCAGAGCAGCCTATATGATAAACATATTTTATTTTAGATGATTTCTATTGCAAATATTTTTTTTACGCACATATGTAATGTGCATAATGAGCGCTACGCCTATTCTCTGTGTCGTTCGTTTCAGAGCCACCACCATCTTACAGTAGCGTAATTGCCTCCAGTCAACAATATCCATATGAACAAGTCTCTGTATCTTCAATTGCACAACCATATGATAATCAAAGCAGTCAGCCGTACGGACAGACCCTTGGATCTTACACATCTCGACAAACTGCAGTTCCTATCCAAAGGGACCGTGCTCAAAGCCAACATCAAACAGTTTATGTTCCAGCTCAACATCAAAGAGAGTATGATTATCATCAAGGTCAAAATCAACCAGAATATGGCCAAGTTGTGGTAAGGGTTATTATTTAGTCCATTGCTTACAATCGAACAAAAGTATATATACACCAGACTTTCCTTAAAGTAGTTGTCCAAGTGATTATCATTGACTAATGAAACAGCGTGTTAGACGGACCAACCAATTGTTCACGATATGAAACCTACAACCTATTATCTATGAACTGAACTCTTGTCCCAGACTGAACGTTTTTCGTCTAATTTATCCATTGACCGGAAGTTATTAATGAATTTGAGTTATATTGCTGTTGTCCAGGTGACTATCGCTGGCCAATAAGTTAATTCAGGCAAATAGAGTTCCATTATATTAATACTCTTAAGCAAGAACTTGGCGGTACAAAGGTCTTATGAAATACAATCCTTGATTGAAGAGAGTTCTGTGGTTAATGACCTACCATTTAGCTACCGAGTTTACTGTGAGTGTTAAAGAAGGACAAGGACAAGATAAGCTTCCTGCGTTATATTGGTTGCCTAAACTTCAAAAAAGACCATACCATGCACGTTGTATTGCAAATTCAAGCTCTCGTACCACTACTGGACTTTTTAAATTGTTGACGTCTTGTCTTACTGCTATCAGAAAGCATGTGATTAAATATTGCGACAAGGTCTATGAAAGATCAGTTAAGGGGGGTAATCAGAACAAAACGGGATGAAATAGACAGTTGTAATAAATGGGTTTGGATATATGTATAAAGTCAAATTGTTGGACATATTATGTTATTTCAACATAAAGTTCATACTTCAGTCATCATATACACCTGAAAGAAGAAGATATTTGAAGGTGTAAATGTGCTTTTGAAGCCTTTAAAAGGGTGGCAATTTATTTTGCGGTTTTCTTGATCTGTGATAAAACAAATTCATTGAAATTATTTTTTCTATGTTGAAATATCTTCCCTCTGGAGTAAAGGTTTTTTGATTTCATTATTCTCAGCACAGAACTAAAGATATCATTTTTTCAACAAAGGCACCTAATCTGCTCTTTGACCAAATTCAATGTCATCCATTGTTTGCATCATTACACACCAAAAGTAGTTCTCTGTAATATATTAGCAGCACTAAAAAATAGCCCACAACAATGTATGGAGAGATAAACTTGTCTTAGTGACGTAAAAATTATCTATAGTATTTATTTTCAACTTGAATGAATATACCTGTGTAGTATACTACCTCAGAAAAAGGTACAGTTATTAAAAATTGTAGCATTATGTGTTCAAGTTTTATACTTTATTCAAAACCAATTTATTCCCTTGTAGAATGAAATACTTGTAAAATCAAAAAAATACATATAAATATGACCTAACATGGAACACATATGGGCCATCACTTAGCAAAACTAACAAGTGGTTGGTCTGTGCGCCATCAGAGACCCAGATCAGCCTGGGCATCCATCCAGTCTGCCAGAATGTTCATTGTACACTTAATAGTAGTTAAGGATCTTAACTACATATACTCACTCATGAGGTTCATGAAATTATAATGTGATTAAATTTGAACTTAGCCAAAGCTTTCACGTGCACCAAGCAAAGATTGAATAGCTAAGGCATTATGAAAGCACCCTATTGAATATAGAGGAATTTTTATGGCTGTAAAAATTACAATTTGAAATGAAACTAAAGACATTTTCTTATTTTTCCTAAAAGTATAGCTTTTGGCTCCTCATTAGATCTACATTATTGAGGTTCTAACAAGTAGCTACAATATATATTTAGAGCAGTAATAAGAAAAGTATATTTTTTAACTGAAAAAAAAAAATGAATCGAAGAAGTTATGCTGCTGACATTTAAGGTCCAAAGTAGCCCGTTTTTAGCAATCATTGGGACATAACTGTATGAGTAACAGCCTGACACTACCTGTCATCCGCGCTTTTATCCCTGGCCTTCTTATATGTATGTTTCAGGAAGATCCCATTTCAAATTAAAGACTTTTCGATCAAAACTTATGTTGATAAAAAGATAATAAAAATAAAATGCACTTTCAGCAGTCAAGAGATATATAACCTTATGACAGATATACCCAGCTAGCCAGTTTTCAAACTCATCAGAGCTTTTATCCCCTACATACTTATGTTTCAGGTTCTAACTAATATTTTGAAAATTGAAAAAAAATAAGCTGTCTTCCAGAAAAAGTTGGAGTTTACTTTTCTACATTCCAAAATGCTGGAGTCAGAGATACATAGTTGGAGTAAAATACTCCAAATTCGGTGTTAAACGTTTGTGTTAGTTTCATTAAGACCCTGATAAATCTCAGGATTTATGGTCAGGACCGTACAAGGTAGGATGATTCTTTGATAAAAACACGATCATCATCCCTGAATTTATCCGAGCTTTTATCCCTGACCTACACATATATAAGTTTCAGGACGATCCCATCAAAACTGAAAGACCTATGGTGATGACAAGGTCAGAAACAGCCATTTCAGCAGTCAAGGGGACATAACTTCTAACAGATAGTTTGGCCTCACCAGTTCTCGAACTAATCTTAGCTTTTATCCCTGACCTATATGTACGTAAGTTTCAAGATGATTTGAACAAAACTTAGTCCAAAAAACGCTGTGTTTCTTGTAACTCGACCGACCTTGTCTCAACCCCCTACCCACTCTAAACTAAAACCAGAGGACCATTCGTCCTGAAACGCTCACCTGACTGCTGAAGAGATGTTAAAATTTAGCCCCAGGGCACGGCCACACAATCCCTGTGGGCAAAATTTTGATGTCAATGGATACCTTTTGTCATTGTGACCCACTGCTGCAAGTTTAAACAGTATCTCTTTGAACTTTTTTTTTTTTTTTTTTTTTTTTACTTTTTTTTTTCATTATTTTATACTTGTGTATATTTCCGGGGCGGGACACATAACCCTTCTGTCATCATTGTGGCAAACTGTTGCAAGTTTCATACTTTTTTCCTTTAAACTGTGATTTTCTACATTCTTTTCATTATTTTATACATGAATATAGCCCAAGCGGAGTAGCACATAACCCCTGGGACCAGAATTTTAATGCCAATAGATATCATCTGTCTAGTATCAGTCTATCGCCATAAGAATACCGATTTGTTTTTGCGAAATAATTAAAATTCTAACGAGATAATTTATTTTGTTGCAAATGAAAATAAATATGGAATACCTTCGCTTCTTCTCTTATTGCACAGTATAACCTACGTGTCGAAATATAAAACAGAGCATTCATTAGAAAACCAGAAATAAAACACCAATTTAATCGCTGTTCACTATTGACCGTTGGCCTATACAAGCCAATAAGTCGCGTTATAAAACTACTTATTTGGATATTACTTTCAGATATTACAAACATAATAAATGATCCCATGATAAGCGCAAAAATAGTAATTTTAAACGAAAACATAAAACTTAAAACTGTCTTATCTCTTTTTTATTCAAATATTCTCTTAAATTCTGGACGTCATTAAATACTTTCTCAACTAGCTTCACTGTCTATTTCTTCATTACGTAAGTTAGATGCTGAGGCGAATAGGTTTTAGAAAACATGATTTGTATGAAGCAGCTCTCCTTACTAGATGTTATACTCAACATGCTCTTCGTCCTTATATTGATTCTAAAATTAACCACATTGAACACTTCATCAAAATTCCATTCATTAATAAAGGTATTGAATTCATAGATTTACCTAGCATATTTCGAGATAATAATGTTATATCAGCTATACCTTCATATTTTGAAAATACGGAATCTCCTAATATATGTTATAAATATAACAAACCTATCCGTAATACTATACTTAATTTCAATAAATTGGTTTCTGATCTTGATATTGAAACTAGTTGCCCTGATTCTTGAGATTGTAAAGATTCTAAATTGTGTTATCAACCAGCGGGTCATATTGTCACTTGTTACTTGAAGATTATAACTGATTAACGAATCTGTTCAGTTATTTCAAAAGGACCTAAATCTAGATTCCCAGTCCACATTGATTTCAATAAATGTCGGGAAACAATTGTCAGTGCTCTTAATGATTATTTTACCGTTGGTGTAAACGAGAGCATGTTGAGTCTAATGCTTTAAATAATTAGAAATTAAAGATTTTTACGATCATTGATGAACGTGTGTTATTTCACTCTGATCACCTTGGTCTTCTCCCTCCCAAGCCTAAATTATCTTTTCGATATTTGAAACAAGGTATCCAAGAATATCCAAGAAACAAGGAAGTTTGTTTTGGCTCCAGCTGATAAAGCTACTAATAATGTTGTGGTTGTGTGACGATTTTATTATATCAATACTCAAATACAAGAACTTGATAATACCAAAACATATGAACGGATTTCTACTGACGAGAGATCTATTGTTAATACCCATTCTATCGATATAACTGCTAAATTTGCAGTGACTATTAAAGAAAAGCAAGGCAGACTTCCTATGTTATATTGGTTACCGAAACTTCATAAACAACCTTATAAACTCAAGTTCATGTACAACTACTGTTTTGTCCAAACTGCTAACTTCCTGCCAAAAAAAAAACATTCGATTAGATACTATGATACTGTTTACGAAAGGGACGGAATTAACTATTTTTGGTCAATTAAAAATTCCAATGATGTTCTCAATAAATTTAAATCTAAAAACTTTCAGGCTTTTAAATTCTCTACATATGATTTTTCTACACTGTATACTACGTTATCTCATCATCTGATAAAAGATAAACTTATTGATTTAATGAATCGGGAGAATACCCCATATTTGGCTTGCAACGAAGAATGTGCTTTTTTTTTACTTCAGATGTATACAATAAACACAATTTATGGTCGTGTTAAAAAGTCTGTAATGCCCTTGTTTATAGTTTGGATAATATTTTTATTAGATTTGGTATTCCGATGGGAACTAATTGTGCTCCTCTTGTTCTCTATCTTTGGTCGGGTCCACCGCAGTCTAATTGTTGGTTTTCTTTTGCTCCAGCATTTCAGTTGTTTCGTGCTGTCGAGTCCTTGCCGTTGTTGCATCTCTGTAATTAGTTGATTTTTTTTTGTGCTCTCGGAGATGTAGCACTGATGAATTAGGAAGAAAAATGTAAGAGAAAAGGAAAGCCTAATTATGTGTTTAAAGTTAGTAAGGGCGAGGATTGTGGCCACGTAAAATCGAATTAAGCACTCCCTGGACTTTTCTCTTACCTTTTTTTCTCATATAATGTATGAGCAGAAAGTCAATACATTAACAAATAATTAAAAGAAAATTACCAAAGCAATTCTGAAGACATGAAATGTTTTCCATACCTTTTTAGTATTTTTGGCAAAGTCAAGGTTACTCCTGGTTCCCTGTAATTTGTTCTACGTTTGTTTTAGACACCTCACTGTAAATATATGTACACATAGACCAACGATTTCGTGTCTATTTTAAAAGCCGAGAACAAGACAAAAGTCGAACGAGGGAACTGCGCGAAAGTAAATAGTTTGCGTTTAGATTTTGTTCTGTCCCCAGGTTTCACAATAGACTGTTGCGAAAAGAACAAAGAATAAACCCACGACACATTGCATTCTAATATCTACATAAGTTACTTGAAAATGTGCTGCAAAAACAACATGAGTAGTAATGACAGTGCACATTGTCACTTTTTTGAACGGCGGTTACAAGGTTTGAGAACGATGATTTGTAAACAGATATAAAGGTGTACAAAAATGTGAGAATAAAACATTAGTAAGTATTTTCAAACTAATCAAATATATTACTTTATCCGTGGAACGCGGGCCCCCGTAGCCTAGTGGATAAGAGAGTCGACTCTTAATCCATTAGGTTTCTCACCGCTGTGGTTCGAGCCTAGCTCGGGTCATATGTGGGAAAGCCAAGTTCTGCTTACGGATGGTCAGGTGGTTTTTCTCCGGGTACTCCGGTTTTCGCCCACCTTCGATGAACGATCGGCTCGATATAAGTGAAATATTCTTGAAAGGGCCGTAAAACCCAAATCAAAAAAAAAAAAAAAAAAAAAAAAAATTATCCGTGGAACAATTATACATGTAACATCTCATCGATCATTCAGCACATAATGGAGATACGGTCATATTAAATTTGTATAAAGTATCACTTTACCAAAGTCACCGTTGAGGTTTAGACTGTTCTCTTCCGACACACCACGTGAACAAAAAGATGTTTTTTTTTTTCATGTTTGCAATATGTTTTACAAACTAACCTACCTTTTCCCTCACATTTATTGTATATAGTACGAAACCGTTTTTTGTTTTATCTAAACACTGCATTATTGAAACGGATAGAACAGCTTCAACCCTCTGCATTTCTTTATATGGTCGAAATTACAAGCATGCCATTTTTAAATATAGATATATATCAAATATTATTATCTGCTTCACCTCGTATGTAAAACCATTTTTTTTAAGATTTTATAAAAACAAATGTGCTCATCACTACCAATGTGGCTGGCCGTTTATCATTAAGAATCTGTTTTGTCCCTTAAAAATGCGAATAAAGTTTTGAATAAACTACAATCCAGAATGTTTCGTGCATCAAGTTTGTCTACGTTTGAATTTTCCACACTTTCTACTACATTATCTCATAATCTTATAAAAAAACTTTAATAATTTTATTGAATGAACATTTCATAGGAGAGGTTCCCTCTATCTTGCATGTAAAGGAAGTAATGTTGTTGTTTTAACTTCCGAAAAGCATAGAAATTATACTTTATGGTCATGTCAGAAAGTGTGTAAAACTCCCACCTTTCTACTTGACAATATTTATATAAGATTTAGTCCTACGCTATATAGCAAAATTGTCGGTATTCCGATGGGTACGAATTGCGCACCGCTTGCTGCTGATTTGTTCTTGTTCTGTTATGAAAGAGACTTCATGAGTCTGAAGAAAAACTTTAAAACTTTCAGCTCGACATCTAGATATTTAGATAATTTATTAAATTTTGACAATGACTACCTCGATGGTTTGATCAGTCAAATTTAACCGTCAGAGCTACAGTTAAATAAAACGAATTCTTCTGAAACTGAAGCCCCGTTTTTGGATTTGCATTTGTCTATTTTAGATGGGTTTATTTCATACAAAATTTATGATTAACGCGATGATTTTGATTTTAAGATTGTTAACTTTCCTTACTTGGATTGGGATGTTCCTCGTCGAGCATCCTACAGTGTTTTATAATTCGGTTCGCCAGAGTGTCTAATCATGTCACTGATTTCAACACTCGAAATAAATTATTGACTGCTAAACTTCTAAATCAGGGTTATCGGTACCATACACTTCGGAAAGCCTTTTCTAAATTTTATAGACGTCATTTTCATTCAGTTTCAAAATTCACTGTTGGACTTAAATCTCTTCTGCAAGAAAGCCTATCGGAATATGAATTTTATGGTGACTTAGTATATAAATTCAGAAAATGTAGGCTTGCAATGACTTAAGCACTCAATTTCGTAAAACCAGTCTTCGATGTATAAAGATTGGGTACAGCATTAATGTAATACGACAGACTGCATGCATGGTAGTTAACCCAATCGCGGTTAATAACTTTGCTTCCTTCTTTGGCTGCACGGCGGCGGGCCGGGCCTCAGACTCTATGACTGCTCCTGCCTAAAGACTAAGTACGTCGGTTGGTGCCTGATGCTCTGGCTCTGGTCGAGCCCACCGGAGTCCATCTGTTGGTTTTCTTTTTGCTACAGCATTTCAGTTATTTTTCGCTATCGAGTTCTCATCGTTGTTTCATCTCTGTATAAGTCTATTTTTTATGTTTTAAATATTATCTAATCGACAATAATTTTGTGGAGCTCGGCGGATGGATATTTTCTATTTTGCTTGCCGACTTGTTTTTTTTTCACTCGTATGAGGCGGAGTTTGTACAAAGTCTCTCCAAAGCAGACAAGAATTTCACCTATAGATATATAGATGATGTATTTCTCTGAAAAATAAAAAAAAAAAAATTTGCAAAGTATTTGGAATTCATCTATACACATGAGCTTGAAATAAAGGAAACAACAGGGACTGCAGCCTCCTCCACATACTTGGATTGTTATCTCTTCATTGACAATGGAAAGCTTACTACTAGGCTTAACGACGAACGGGATGACTTCAATTTTCCCATTGTTAACTGTCCAATCCTGAGCAGAAATATCCCTTCGGCACTTTTTTTTTCTTTTTTCTTTTTCTTTTTTTTTTATTTGCTTTGTTAACTATTGTCCCCCAAAACACTATTATATTGTAGAGGCTGTGAAATCAACTCCTCTTACAACTTTGCAACATTTGTTTTGAAATTTTGCATATGTTTTGTGCATGGAGTGAAGATTTGCATGTTTTTTTTTTTTTTTTTTTTTTTTTTTTTTTTTTTTTTTTTTTGTTTTTTTTTTGATAATTTTGTCTCACTTTTTCTGCTTCATTAACTCATTTTTCTTTTTCTTTTTTTTATTTGCTAAAATGCTAATTATTTCAATGGACAGTTGGTACTTTGTGAAATCAATTTATATCCTTGGGTACCATGACCACAATTACTCCTCATACAGCTTTGCACTGAAACTTTGCAGATGATTTTGTTTACATGGAGTGAAAATGTGCATGTGGTTTTCTTCATGCTTGTTTAATATCTTTTTTCTGTCTTTCTGCTTTGTCATTTTTCTCAAAATTTTGTGTATAGCTAGTTGGCATTTCGTGAAATCAATTCCTCTTACACCTTTGCGCCAATTGTTTTGAACATGAATGGAGTAACATGTGCATGTGCTTTTTCTATGCTTTTCGTATTATTTTTCGTACTTTTCAGCTTTGTTGACTTAAGTTGTGTTTGAGTGAAATTCTATTATATTACATAGACAGTAGGTCTTTTGTGAAATCAGTTCCTTTTATTGCATTGCATTGATTGTTTTGAAACTTTGCAGATAGTTGTTGCGTGATATAAAGCTGTACGTTTTTTTTTTTTGTAAAATATTGTGGTAATTTGTTTTCACTTTTTTAGCTGTTTCGACTTAGTCAAAGTTTAGCCGGAAAAGCAATAGTGAACTAAAGGCAGCAAATACTTTGTGAAATCAACTACTCCTAAGGTTTTGCATTGATCGTTTTGAAACTTTGCTGTCATCGTCTACACAGATTGAAGCTATACATGTGATGTTTGTACAATTATTCGACTGCCCCGTATTGAAAATGAAGGGCTATACTGGGGTTTCCCTTCAGAAATTCAGTAACGCTTTATAGTGTGTAGTTTATGAAATATTTCCTATTATACCTTTGCGCCTTGTTTGAAACTTTACAGATTTTTTTTACATGCAGTGAAGATGTGCATGCGTGTTTTGCATGTATGTCCAATAATTGTTACTCCCTTTTAGCACTTTGTTTTCATCAAAAGGCTATTATATTATGTAGGCAGTGGGTGCTTTGTATAATTAACTCCCTTTACATCTTTACACCAACTGTTTTGAAACTTTACGTATGTTTTCTGCATGAAGTGAAGATGTGCGTGTGGTTTTTCTATGCTGTTTTTGTTACTTTTCTCCCTTTTTGTAGCTTTGTTAACTTAGTCTTTTTTCCTTTTTTTCTGGTCGGGGGGTGGGGTGGGTAGGAGGTTTTGTTGGGGGTGCTAAAATGCTGTTATATTGTATGGACTGTGGATACTTTGTGAAATCAACGTCTCTGGCAGTTTCAAACGGATTAGTTTCAAACTTTGCAGATGGTTGCTACATGAACTTTCAATGATTGTTTCTTACTTCCAAGGACGAAATTCTACATAACCACCGTTCGGTGAGGCTGACATTCGGAATTTCCCTCCCAGAGGAAGATATTGACCTTCCCAAACTGTACTAGATTCCTAAACTTCACAAGAATCCGTACAAGCAGAGATATATTGCGGGTTCAGCTAAGTGCTCAACCAAGCCTCTTTCTCAGATTCTAACACGAATCCTAACCGCCGTTAAAGAAAAAACTCCGAAGAGCTTTTAGAAAACCTAAAGGCACAATCTATTCATTCCGTCAACAGTATAAAAAATTTTCTATTTCTCTTCTCTTTACACTACAATTCCTCACGATAAATTGAAATCTAAATTAAAGGAAATTATCAACCAGTGTTTCTTCCACTAGAATGGTAACCGTCGATTTCAATTTATTGTCATTAGCTACAAAAACACATACTTCGTTCGGGACCACTCTGGTGCGCCACAGAAATACTCAGATGCAGATGTCATAAAGATGCTGGAATATCTAATGGACACTATTTTTCAGCATATTTCAGCAAACAATCGGCCTACCGATAGGTACTAACTGTGCACCGTTACTTGCCGACTTGTTTTTATACTCGTATGAGGCGGAGTTTGTACAAAGTCTCCTCCAAGCAGACAAGAAACACCTCGCACAACAATTCAATTTCACCTACAGATATAAAGACGATGTATTGTCTCTGAAAAACCCAAAATTTGCGAGTTTTGGAATTCATCTATCCACGTGAGCTTGAAATAAATAAAACAACGGAGACTGCAGCCTCCTCCTCATACTTGGATTGTCATCTCTACATTGACATTGGAAAGCTTGCTATTAGGCTTTACGACGAAAGGGATGACTTCAATTTTCCCATCGTTAACTTTCAGTTCCTGAGCAGTAATATCCCTTCTGCACCAGCATACGGCGTTTACGTTTCACAGTTAATCCGTTATGCTAGAACCAATTCGAATTATCAGGACTTCATGGAGCATGGGAAAGTGCTCATTACAAAATTGTTGAGCCAGGGGTATTAAACAACCAAACTGGTAGCAACACTTAAGAAGTTCTGTGGAAGACATCATGATCTGGTCAATCCCTACTATGTGGCAATTTCCAAATTTGTTTCAGATGATTTTGCCAGTGAAGCGCCATAAGTAGACTTCCAGAATCCCGGACATACGCTTCTACCGATATTTCCTTCGTTCAGACCTATGGGCATGGTGGGCGAAGCTTGCTTACCAAGTAATGCTTACTATCCGCGGACGCCTGATTACACCTTTTATTCTAGAGTCCATGTCTGTTGGTCTGAACATTCTGATTCGTCATTCGTTTACGGATTTATGAGTTTGGATTATGGCTTAGTTACCGTGACCGCAACTACATATTAGCTATTCAAATCTAGACACATTTTATCCTGAAAGGCGACGGTCAACTATAGACATTTGGGTACTTTGTGGAACCAACTCCTCCTACAGCTTTGCCTTGATTGTTTTGAAACTTTGTAGTCATCTTTACATGGATCCTAGATATGCATGTGAGGTTTGTACAAACTTTTTTTTTCTCACTTTTTGTTTGTTTGGACTAAATTAATTCTTAACCTGAAATTCTATGTTCATCTCTAGACTGTGGGTACTTTGTGAAATCATCTGCCCTTACAGCTTTGCATTTTGAAAGTGTTCAGCTATATCCTACATGGAATGAAAATGATCATCTGCTTTTTGTTTGGTGTTTAAAAAATCGAATATATTTACATGTGTAAATTTTGACATTTTTGGCTAGAAAGGTTTACACATTTTTTGTCTTAATCCTCTAATCGCCCTAAGTTGAGCAATAGTCAGATCCTTTGACAGCCCTAGTTAATACTTTTAGCTCACCTGCGATATGCTTAGGATGAGCTATAGTGATTTTTTTGTTCGTCGTACGTCCGTCCACTGATACTTTAAAACGACAAAGCCATTGAAGCAATTTTATCCTTATTTATATAGGAATGTTGCTTTGGTAGTGGGGATTCGAAATAAATGAACTTAAGGTGATTTGCCTTTTTGTTGGATTGCTATGACAACTGATATGTCCCATAGACTGATGATGGGAAATTGTTGAATTGCATTTTCCATAACAAGTAAAGTGATGTTAACCATATAATGATCATTTGACTGCCAATCCAATTTATGTGTTTTATGACCAGTGCCCATTTTATTTGGTTGTCATGGCAATATTACATTTTAAAGTAGGAACTTTTAAACGACAACTTCTTCAAAACCACTGCAGCAGTATAACCTTTATTTGTTAGAAATGATGCTTGGGTAAGGCCAATTCAAAATAACTAAACCTTTGCCAGTACCTCTAAGTGTGGTTGCCTTGGCAACATATAGACTTAAACAGTTGTGTTGTGATGCTAGCATTTTGGTCACTTCCAACAGCTGTCCACTTTACTTTCTGCTTTACTAGTTGTAATTCCAAGTGAAATTGGGACCCAGGGTGAAGTTTGGCGGCTGTAAAAGTGCTTTAAATCCCCGGTGGTTTATTCTACTTACCGTTCTAAGGCGATGGTCCCGGTGTTGGTTTTACTGTGTGTTGCTTTGTGGTTTATTTATTTATTTATTTGTTTTTTTTTTTGCAGTCTTGTCTTGTGTTATTTTGTTCTTGTGTTTTCCAGTCATTTTAGCATTTTGGGCAGAGAGAGCTAATCTTATCGCTTTACGTACGTTTTCTTACGTTTGTTTGATTTGCGCTTGTTTGGTATTGTCTGTTCGATCCTCTCCTTGGTGTCTGGGAAGGGTTGCGGCTTGTGATTGTGGCATTTTACCTTTTATATCAACCTCAATTGATAAATGTGCACAAACGACTGATAGCGCTTTTCGTACGTTTGTTTGATTTGCGCTTGTTTGGATTTGTCTATTTCATCTTCCTCTTGGTATCTGGGAAGGGCTGCGGCTTGTAATTTTAGCACTTCCTAGTCTTTTCTCGTACATTTTTTTTATAATGGAAAAATTGTTAACGTGCATTTTCTCCATAACCATTTAAACTCTAAGGAAAAATCTTAGTATATAGCATCGAAAAATTAAGTGCTAACATTATTGTTCAATTGTTGATTGCAGGTTAACCTTTGACAATTTTACTGCAAGGTCAAATATACATTTGTACGAAAAAATGTTACAAAATCATTTTCTCAAACTCTATTAAAGACTTATGAATTAAACTAACAATGTATGATCAGAGAAGATACCCTTTTGGTAACAATAAAAATATTGTTCCTAAAGTGTTTTCTGCCCTTGCCCCTTGGATATGTACATGTGTAAAAGTGTAAGCTTTCAGCGACTTGTCCTCTGAAACCACGTGCCGGCCTCGGTGGCTCAGTCAAATGCACGATCGACTGGATACAGAAGGTCGCGGGTTCGTGGAGAATACTAATTAATCGTTTAGATGACTAAGCCTGCCTAGGAAAGGTATGATTGGATAAACCGACCGGCTCGATATGACCTTAATAGAGTTGACTGGGCCGTTAAAATCCAAACCAACCACTTGTCTAGTTTTCACCAAATTTCACACTGGGCGTTCTGTCACGGATGTTGACAGTTTGTTCAAATGATTCCACATCACTGAACAAACTGTCCACCATGATCAAATATGGTAGAAACGGTCAAGTTCACATATAGAACCAAGAAAGCTTTTGGACTGATTCTTAGTACAGTCGACTCTCGTTATCTCGAATTCCAAGGAAATCTCAGAAACACTTCGAGATATCCGTACCTCGAAATATCAGAGTTGCAGAAATGAGGAAAACAATAAATCGAGCAACCACATTTAACAAATGAACACAAATATTTTGACTCTTGAAGTTAGAGGCATATTGAAAATATTGTGGCAAAGAAGAGACATTGCTCCTTAAGAACAATTTTCCCTCTTTTCCACAATGTTTTGTAACCTGTTCTTAAAACAGAATTTCACTTCGAGATAAGCGAGGTCAGGATAACGAGAGTCAACTATATATAGCATATGGCATATGGGTCTCAAGACCTACCAAGTTTGTTCGAATGGTGATCCTTAGTTGACCTTTAACCTTTTCACGACAAGGCCATTTGCTTTCCCATATACTACTTATTTGAGAATTCATTAGACTTTTCTTATTACGCACTGCATCTTGAAGAAAGCCCCTTGACATGACAGGTGATGTTATTTATATTAAATGACAAACAGCAACTGACTTTTAGCATTATTTTGGTCAAGAAAGAAAAGATCCTGAAGTTGAATGACAGGTTTATCAAATAAGTGAGCAATATTTGGGTTCATTTCCTTTCTTTTGTCTGACGAAAATGATTCTGATGGGTTTTTGAAATGGATATTTACATCCAATCAATGGTGTAAAATGTTCGTTTTGACAACGAATTGTCAACTTTGAAATGTTGCAAGATGCTGAAAGTCTAACAAATTCTGAAATTAGTAGTATCTATATGAGGAAAATGTTGAAAAGCATTTTCTCAAAACATTTTAAAGAGTTCTTGTTGACACTTACAATATATGATGAAAGTGGCAAAGCTTAACACCAGTCAAAGTTGTAACCCCCATGCGTTATCTTCCTCTGCCCCTGAGCTATATACATATATGTAATGAAGGAATTTAAATGCCTTCTCTTTTGAATTTACTTGGCCTGGTTTCACTAAGTTTCATATGGTGATTTTTGTCAATGGAAGATTGGCATTTTGTTTAAATAGCCACAGTCCAAGATGCAGCCAGAAAAGGCAATTAAAATCTTTTTTAAGAATTAAAAAAAACCTTTGAGACCAAGCCTTGGTATGTAACATTGGAATTGTAACAGCTACAAAGTTTGTTCCAATGATGATCTCAGGTTGACGTTTGATCTTTTCAGAGCAAGATCAAATTTCTTCCCTATACATTTGCAAAAGTTATTTTCTTATAATCTTTTGCATACTAATGGTTTAGCTTACAATTTATGATTAGTGTAACAACACCTTAATAAAATAAGACTTATCCCCTTAGGGCTATTTACTCTTGCTTCAAGACTGTATACATTTATAAAATAATAAAATATTTAAATGTATTTCCCTCTGAAATCACTGCTTGGAGCAATTTTTCACCAAGTTACATGTGGCGCCTTCTGTCAAAAGAGAATTGAAAATTTGTTTTAATGGTCATGCTTCAGTTTCAATGCTTTAGTGGCTCTGTGCTCATTGACTTTGAAATCCATTTAAAATCATGCTCAGAGCCACTAAAGCATTGAAACTGAACCTTAATATAGAGCGTTGTAGATGTGAACTCTGCCAGCTTTGTTAATCCTAGGTTTACCTTTGACCTTTTCATGGCATGTTTAAATTTATTTCCCTATATATGGTTTATGCACTCATCTCATAGGAGAGAAATTTATCTTAAATATGGTAGAACAATGAAATTTACAAGTGATATGTCTTGTGATGTTAAAGATATCCTTTATGTGATAAGGCGTTAAGGCTTCGGAGGTGAATATAAAGGAGAAACAGGTGACCTCCGCAAAAGTGTGACAGTCCATAATCAGCAGGTTAGTTACATAAATGCAATTGTATAGACAATTGTGCTTTCTCTAAGAGCCCGACAAACTCCATTTTTCCATCTGTCAAAATATATACGGACAGTATTGTCATTAGAAAGAAAATAGAGTCTTTTTTATACAGACATTGAATAGAAAAGAAGGCAATGATCAGAAATCAATACAATTACCTAATATGAAACCGGAACTGAACATATAAACATAACGTAGTGTACGAGACGTTATTCACGTATTATTGACAACACCTTTATTGTACAATATAAAACCGTTAGAAGGTGTAATTGTATTGGTGCACCCAAATTTCTTACTTCTTGGTAGGAATAATCACATCTGAGAAAATACTTTTAAAATGTAAATCTTTTGTCAAAGAATCAACATGGTTTGAAAAAGTGCATAAGGAAACCTGTAAACTGCCACGTGCCCTATGCCCATAACGCCCCTGAAACAGCCACTCAGAACGACCATTATCTTTGAATGAAGTGATCATGAATAGTTATTTCTATTGCGTAAGGATAAAAATAGCTATAGAGTGTACTTTAGAATGAACTGACGTCAGGTCCACCTCCTTAAGCCCATGTTTTTGCAAATACATTGTACTGTTTTATTTTGCTTTTTTATCGTTTTTTTTTTTTTTGTTTTATGATGACGACGACGACGACGACGATGATGATGATTTATATAATGAAGAAGCAATCGTGCAATTAAACCTACCTGTGACAAAAGAGGAACAGTAGTCTAAACAATAAAGATGAAATATGGATACAAGGCTATATAGTTAAACACTGCACATATATCATTCGTCTTGCTTATTCTATGGCACCTCCAACGCCATGAACTATGTTTTACACTTCTAACTTTTAAATAGGATCCACAGGCTAAAACAATAATAATAAGAAGAAAAATCAATGAAAAAAAAATAAATAAATAAAAAAATAAACAACAACAAAAAACACACACACACACAAATACTGTGGTAGGTCAATTTGGTCGCTTTGAACTTTTGATTACAGTATTTATATGTATACGTTTACTGCATGGACAAGTAAAACTGGTATTACCTGTACAGCTGAGTGACTAGCTGTATCACGTGCTTGTGGCATTTTCTAAGTATCTTTTCTTATAATAAAGTTGAATCATTAGGAATATTTTTATTTTGTCTCGCACACTCATTGATATCGACAAATGCCATTTTTCATTGACGAGGCACAGCCACGCTCAAAATTCTTTTCCTGTAGATAGTTAATAAAAATGACCATAACTCTTCAATCGTTAGGAATATTTTGATAACTTTTCAAAAATCAGAGATTGAAAATGGCATAAGAGATAATGCTTTAATATAGTAATGTTATTTTATCTCAGCGCTAAACGGTAAAAAACAAACATACGTCAACTTGCTATATTGTAAACGGAGTAAATTTACTTTAAGGGGAGAGACAACACTGTCAAAATGATCTTTGAGTCCGTCGGAAAATGGGCCTGTACTTGCTCCATTCCTGTTTCCTTTTCGAGCAGACCCCGTAGAAAATAGTTGAGGGTATAGGAAAACAAACGGAAAATCCCAAAAGTTGTCATCTTTGTCAATTACCAAGGGTATCCAGTCCCTTTCATTACAAAAAACACGCTTATTGAAATATATTGAAAAATTCACCACCAAAACCTGAAAGTTTTCAGATACAAATTCTGATATTTTTCATATTTCTGCTCAAAACATAGATATTGATACTCGTTAAAACCACCTCGCCGATGTGGTTCTAACGAGTACCAACAATCAATGTTTTTTTAGTAGAAATAAGAAAAAAATAATGAATACCTCTGTAAATCCCAGTTTTACAATGGAAAAGTGGGGTTCAAGGGGTCAAAATTATATAATTGTTTTCGTGATGGATATATGCTTAAATATTGAGTGCGTCAACTTCTGAAACTCGTTTGGCAAATAGGATGTATGTACGTAAGGCCACACAAAAAAAATTTGTTTATCTAGGATAACATATTAGGAAAAAAGGAAAAAAATAGTATTGTAGGTAGAGATTTTTTACACTTTATGCACTGCAACTATTAAATATATTTGGACTCTGCACCATAATTTACCAAAAACAAAACAAAACAAAAAGAAGAAGAAAAAAAAAAAAAAAAAAAAGAAAACAACAACAAACAAACTACCCGTTAATGTGTTTTAAAGGTACTGAAATAATGTGACGAGCAGTTTGAACTGGGTTTGCACTGTTTACTTTGACCTACTTGTCTGAATAGTTAGCAGAAATACTAGCGTAAATAGTTTATCCCAGAAACGCGATATGCCCTGTAATCCTTAGTATAAATGACTTAAGAACACCATGGCCGACAAATGGCATATCCCCATGGCCTGTTCCGCGGTACTTTATCTAAAGGCATTCTTTATCAGCGCTACTTTTTGTCAGTCAAAGTTATATTTGATTTATTAACCAGGACTTACTCGGTTTTTCAAAATGCAGTACAGAGTAACCACATATTCCTCAAGGAGTGTTTTCTAAATATAGTCATTTTACACTGGTCCTGTACATACTTTTGTTTAAAGCATTTGATACAGAATTAAACCCGGCACCCCAGTATTCTCCTTCCGATTTATCGGTATTACACTTGAACAGCAGATGTATTCGCAACAAACTACTTTGAATGTTATGCGTTTCTGAAGTTTGCCAGTGTTACTTAATAGAGAAATAGGTATGTAATTAGATGATGGACATTTGTCATCTTTTTTGTACAGAGGCAAGACATTTGATTCTTTAAGAAAAGACGCAAATAAAGGGAAGAGAAAAGTCCAGGGAGTGCCACAATCACAAACCGCAGCCCTTCCCAGACACCAAGAGAAAGAGGAAACCGACAAATCCAAAAAAGCACAAATCGATCAAACATACGAAAAACACTAAGATTAGCTCTCTCTCTCCCTCAAGCGAGGTAATCTCAGTGCTAAAAGGACTGAAAAACACAAGAACAAAATGACACAAGGTAAGACATACAATAAATCGCCTCGCAGAATAAACCACAACGCACCAAAGAGTAAAACTAAAAAACACCTTCTGCGAATGATCTGTTAAAAAATGATAGTGGTACAGAGATTTCCTTGACAACTGCCTTTAACATTCGGTTACTTATATAATCAGAGCCTGTGGCTTTGTAAATTGATTAGTGTCTCAATTTCTGGGGCTGTACAGGAAAGTAACATTGGCAAACTTCAGAAACGCATAACATTCAAACATATTTACAACCAATGGTGTTCTTCTTAACCATTCAACATCTTACCAGCTTATTGACATATATCACCACATGTGCCAAGCATTTGATGATGATCAATTCTCATGCATGTTTTTGCGATGTACCAAAGGCCTTTGACAGGGTCTGGCACAAAGGTCTCATTTTCAAGCTGAAATAGTTTGGCATAAGCGGGTCTCTCCTAAACTGTGTCATAGACTTCCTCACTAACAGAACTCAACGAGTCGTCATCAGATCCTGCGTTTCAAGGTCTCTTCCAATTAATGCTGGTGTTCCCCCAAGGACCTGTCCTTCGACCCCCCTTGTTTCTAATTGATGCTAACGACATCGCTGATTCGCTTCTAAGTTTAACAAGACTTTTCTGCAGATGGTAGTTCATAATCTGTTCAGCATCCTCAATACAAGATCTTCAAGGAATAATTAATGACGATATGAAACTTTGTCAGCTTGGACAAAACAATGGTTTACAAATTTCAACCCTCTGAATAAAGAAAGACTCTTATTTACCCTAAAATTGTATGAACACCTCCCAAATATAGAAATCGATGGTATTGTATTCCTGTTTCTTTTGTATCAGACCACATACATCTCGGACTGACATTAAGTAATAACGGGCGTTGGAATAAACACATCGAAAATATTGTGAATAGTGCCTCCGAAATCATTGGCATAGTGCGCAAATTAAAATATACATTTCACTCTTAACAAAATGTACGTTTCCTACGTTTCACCTGTATTGGAGTACTCGGTTTCATCTGTACTGGAAGACAACCGTTCCGCCCAGAACTCAAACACCTTTGCAAGACTGCAGAACGAAGCAGCCAGGATAGTGACTAGACTAACCAGGTCTGTCTCACTAGATAATCTATACAGGGAATGTGGATGGGTACCATTTTCTGTAAAAAGACACGAGCAGAAGTTATCCTTTATGTACAAGGTAGTCAATGGTCTCTCTCCCGATTATATCAGAGATATATTTCCTCCTTATGTAAGAGAACTAACCAATACCCACTGAAAAAAAAAAAAAAGACCCACTCAGAAATAACAATAACCTGGTAATTCCCCTTACACGTTTTGAAATATCAAGGAAATCTTGTATTCCTTCTTCAGTGCCACTGTGGAATTCTCTCTAGACAACGACATTCGAACTGCAGACAGTCTCTCTAGTGTCAAAAAAAAAAAAAAAAAAAATGCAACAAAAGCCTGCGTCCAAATAACTTTAAAGTCCTATCGTATTTCCTCAGTGACGACAGATACTTATCAGTGCAACATGCACGAATTTGAATTCAAACATGAAAACAGCTAGGTTTCACTAAGAAAATTAGGCAGGACTGGGTACCCTAAACATACAATTTTTGTTTGACTTAACTAGCACTTGTACGAAAAGCAAATAAAGAACAGGTTAATCTTCTTCAAGGTGGTGGAGGGACTGATGCCAGCTTGCAATGTCATAACATACTAACTTCTGTCCACAGTAAACGACAAATAAAAAGCAGACAATATACGGACTGTGTAATGTCTAATATCATTGATAGACAGTCAAACCTGTATAGTGTTTGTTACGCACGAGGCGGCCAAGAAGCACCGAATGTGACTTCCTGTTTGACTATGCTTCGGTTGGATTTGCCTAACTGTACCTCTACAGAGAAACTCTAACATTGCTAGATTTTACAACAATTTTTTGTTTACATAAATATATACAACATACAATTACACTTACAAATCTAAATACAGATACATGAACAATCGCAAAGCTAGACTCTTCGCGTTTGCCATTATGGGACACAACACGGCTGGCAACTGTACCGGCTTTTAACTTGATTAACATGGGTTAGTTAATCAAAATATTTAATCCCCAGCACAGCTCCAACCAAGTGTGGTGAACACTGCGCCAATGCAAAGAGAATTTTGACTTCCTTCTATTAAGATATAGACTCACTAATCGAGTCTTGGCTAGTTAATGGGGCCCAGTCCCCTAACTTGGTTCTTTACCAATCAACTGCCATCTGGATTTATAATCTTCTTTAAGTTTAGACTTGGTTATTAAAACTACAATTTCACACACTGAGCTCTGGCTCAGTCTATTATGAATTAACCAATGGATGTTCCATTGTCTCTATGTAAATAAAACTAAGGTTAAATCTCAATAACCGAAAATTATACCATAGCTGGACCATGGGATAATTTTCAGATTTGACAATTAACCCATGGTTTTATTTATAGATATCACAGGTGTACTTTAGAATGATTGTCAACTCATCAGTGCACCTTAACCTTTTTCACTCTCTGGGCTAATTCCGCAGGCGATGACAAGTTGATATCCCCCAAAAAACAGGTTTTTGTTTTCTGGGAAAAATAAGAAAAATATTTCAAAATGTTGTATGTTGAATTTTGTTTCAGCAGACAATTTGAACATTTTCGTATTTTTTCCTAGAAAACAGAATTTGACATTTCATGCAAATTGTCTCCAAATGTCAAATGGTTATTGGAAAAAAATAAACTATCACACATATGTTGTCTGCTGAAAATGTCCAGAGTGCTAACCATAAATTTTCAGCAGATGACATTTTTGAAATAGTTTTCTTATTTTTTTTCTCAGGTAACTGGAATTGACATTTCATGTACATTGTCTCATGAAATGTCAAATTCTGTTGACTGGAAAAACTAAGAAAGTATCATCAAATATATTGTCTGCTGATATTATCCAGAGAGTGGTAAAGGTTAGAGGAACTTCAAATTTACTTGTGCACTGAGCAATTTTTTATTTAAAAATGACATTTTTGTTGAATAAAACACATGAAACCAGACAGTCTGTCTGGAGTATATTATAATGACCAAAGCTACAGCTGACCAACCAGATTGCAACAAAGTTTGACCAAATTAAGATGCTGATGTAATTTCTTATGATTGACAAGATTGCAACCAATCAGATTTTAGCAGTAGTGCCTCAGTTAGTTTAATTAAAAAAAGGTGGGGTGTTTCATCCTTTTTAGTACACAAGGTCAGTTGGTACAGCATTTCATCAGACTGCCTGTTACCACTTTACCATAAATATATAAAAAAAGAGAAATAAAAGTAAAAAAGTAGAAAATGATATACTAAATAAATACAAGTATAGTTTTTGTAAGAAAAAAAAAACAAAAACAAAAACAGTCCCATACATTGGTTAAAACAGATAAACCATGTTATTGTCTCGGTTTTGGGAAAACTGTAAATTATATCATAATTTGGTGACCTTTCACTGTCTCCGCCTCGTTTGGGGTCAGACAGTGAAAGGTCACCAAACTATGGTATAATTTACAGTATACCCAAAACCTCGACAATAACCATGGTTTATCTATAACTTATTCTATAACATAATTATTATATTATCACGTGAAGGTCTTTTCTTATAGTGATTCTGGACTTCGTCCGCAGGCTTGAAACATATTTGTAGTCTAAAGACGCTGTCTTTAATGTAGGATCTACGTGATATATGAGGTGCAGTTTTACTATAAATCCCCTATTTTGTGATATCACTAAATCGAATTAGTGATATCACTAATTCTATTTAGTGATATCACTAAATATAGATGAATTAGTGATTTCACTCAATCGAATAAATGATATAACTTAATCAAATCTATTTTGTGATATCACAAAATCGAATTAGTAATATCACTAAACTGATTTTGTGATATTACTAATTCGATTTTGTGATATCACTATTTCGATTTAGTGATATCACTAAATAGACATGATTAAGTGACATCAAAAACTCGAATTAGAGATATCACAAAATCGAATTAGTGATATCAGTAAACATTAACGAATTAGTGATATCACTAAATCGAATTAGTGATATCACTATATTATATTCGCAATCAATATAATGTTTACTCCCTGATAAATTTGTTGCCGCTCAGCATACTGGATTAAAAGTTCAGCAGACGACATTTTGAAATATTTCTTTTATTTTTCCCAGACACAGGCTATGCAAAATTGTAGCAGACGATATTGTTTTGTTATTACTTTTCGGAGAAAATAAAACTTGGCATTTCATGTGGACTCGTCAGTCAGACGAGTCAAATGAATTGTGAAATTTAATTTACTCTGAAAAATATTTAAACAATATCAGATTGTCGTCTGCTGCTGTTATGATTAGACTTTAAAACATAAGACTCGTTTTCGATTAAGACGATATTAATTATGAAAATCAATGGTGAAAAACGTCCTGACGCTTCCGCAATATAACAGTAATGAGGATTGAACAAAAATAGTGCGAAATTAACCACTTCCATTCCTTAGGCTAATTTATCAGACGACAAATTGATTTTTTTTTTCTTATTTTTCCCAGAAAACAGGATTTGATCTTTCATGCAAATTGTCTATTTGCATGAAAATCAAAACTCTTTTTCTAAAAAATAAAAAGAAAAAAAAAAAGACATATTTCTTCCATAAGAGCATGCAGAGTGATACTGCATGCGCAGTAATCATTTCAGCAGCCCACATTATTCAAAAAATTCAAAGGGAAAATATGAACTTGTGATATCACAAAATCAATTTAGTGATATCACAAATTCAGTCCTATTTAGTGATATCACAAAATCGAATTAGTGATATATCACTAAATAGAAATGAATTTTCGACAACACTATATCGAATTAAGGATATCACAAAATCGATTTAGTGACATCACTAAACAGAATTAGTGATATCACTAAATAAAATTAGTGATGTCACAAAATCATGCCCATTTTGTGATATCACAAAATCGGTTAGTGATATCACAAATTATATTATTTGATATCTCTTAATAGATTTTGTGATATTACAAATTCAGTATTACTTTGTGATATCACAAAATCTATTTGGTGACATCACAAAATCGATTTAGTGATATCACAAATCGTTTTTTTTTTTATATCATAAAATGATAAGTGATATCACATAATAATTTGTGATATCACACAATCGATTTTGTGACATCACAAAATCGATTTAGACATGTCAAAAATAGGGGATTTATAGTAAGACGGCACCTCATAATTGTAAGGCTTTAATGTAGGATCTACATGATTTTAAAGTTTCAGCCTCTGAACGGCTGTAAAGAAATAAAACAAAACATAACTACACAGTTTATGATGAAGTTTGCTGTTATGATTCCATACAATTGACAATGACGCCCTATGTCACCGGATGGTGTGACGTCATTGGTGTCGCGGCTGAATCCTCGATGTCGTGATTGGTCTATCACCGGACATGATTCGTGATCTATGTCCTATTGTTAACGTCGGCGCGGTCGACAGCGATGTTCCGTCAGCTATCTGCAGCGTCGCCTATTGACGTCATACACGAACTCCATATCTTATGACAAATTAATAAAGATTTTATGCCCTGATCAAATAATAGTAAACCTAAATAACCAGGCCATGACATTTGAAATGTACACAGACAGCAACCAGGGCTTAGACATTTCAGCCACCCTGCCTATGATCAGGACATTTCTTCTTATAACATCAGGGTCACAGATTCCAGTGTCTACGGGTAACTCACAGGGTCATGACATTTTGAATATCAACCCTATTTACCCTTATTATGGACTGCATTAGGGCTATGACATCACAACTGTCAACCCTATCTACCCTTAATATAGAATACATTAGGACCATGACCTTTCAAATGTCCACTAACGACAAACTGGGTCACGACCTTCCAATCGTCGAACCCCTCCAAAATCAGGACATTGCAACTTTCGACTATTAGGGGCCTGACATTTACAATGTTAGCCCGAAATTTGTCAGCCCCTAATATACCCGAAATAAACCGAATATTGATGCAGGCTTATTAATACGGTTAATTTGATATTCACGTTAGCCAAATCTGGGCACAGAATGTCAGCAGACGACAATATATTTACAAAATCAATAATACTTAAAATAAGTCGCCCGTTTCTGTGTAAAAAAGCAAATGCTTGCAAATTATGTTGTGCTCGGGTGTTACGGCCAAATTAACTCAATGCGGTCATGTTGAACGCTGTCAGTTTTCCTAAACACACGTCCACTGGACAGGCTAAGTCCCCAAAGCGGCTATATATCAGTAGTGTGTGCATTCTTTCGCCGAAAATGACTGGCCTTATATCAACGAAAGCGCGTACTATAAAAATGAAACTTACTGAATTACTAGGTCCAGAAGTGATTTATTCCGTAACTGTCGAGTCCTTAAGTCGGTTATTGGATCCTTCAAGGTCGATTGCTGGGTCTTTTGTTGTTTTTTTTTCTTTTTTTTTATAAACGTGAAATTAACGTGGAGGACCCAACATATATATATATATATATATATATATATATATATATATATATATATATATATATATATATATATATATATATATATATATATATATATATATATATATATTTCAGCGTATCTATTATGCGTGTATGCCTTCATGTCGCGAATCTAATGAGTGTCACGATTGCTCCGATATGCGCATCGGCAAGTCCGGTCCTGCGCTGGTTTCATATCCCCTACACTTGGCGCCTGCTATAAAGAAACCCTGATCAAACTGAACATACTGCACAGTCCGCTCAGCGTCTTTCGTAGACGTTCCTTTCACGCAAACCAGAGATACCTACCAGGGCCCAGTTGTTCAAAGCGTCGTTAGCTTAACGAGGTTGTTAAGGATCATTTCGTTAACTGTTTTAGCGGATTCAATACACAATATTCTGATATTTTTTGCTGAAAAAATGTGAGTAGTTTTTGCATTGCAGAAGCTACTCACATTTTTTCAACAAAAACTTTCAGCATATTCGCGTATCACTCGATGTAGATTTTAACGAATCGTTAACTGACGACATCGTTAGCTTTGAACAACTGGGCCCAGACCGCTTGCTGGAAAGAGGCCCTGATCAGACTGATCATACTGGCCAGTCTACTCAGCGTCCTTCCTATCCACCTCATGCACGCAACTGGGAAAATCCCACTAGACTGAAAACCCTAGCGCAGCCGGTCTGGTATGCATGAAAATCATGTAACAAAATGCAGAACTCCATTATATAGGCGCAGCAATCAACAATCTAGAGGTTTTATTTAATTAAGATTCAACACATTTCGGCCCTTCAGATCTTGCAACGAAAACCTACAAATTGATGACAATTACGAAAATATAAAATATCACTCACCGAAACGACTCCTCTACGTCGGGAGAAAAAATGCATTGAGGGTCGTGTGTCGTAACAGTGTTACAGTCGCAAACAGAACTCTTCCGGAATTCTTTTTTTTTTTTCCCAGGACTGGAATCCTGTAGAGGCAATATTGTGCGCGCAGAGATAGTGGACGGCTTCAGAAGTGCCATCTCCTTTGCGGGCATATGACGTTTGTACAACGCCGCATTAACGTCATGACGTTGCGTCGACGTAAATGAGACGTTTTATGTATCCGCTGGGTCACAGCTCTCTCCTCGTTGCATATATACTGAAATGCCTTGCAAAGCATCACGAAAACACGCCTATTCAAATATATATTGAAAATTTCACCACAAAAACTGAAAGTTTCAGATAAATCTTCTGATATTTTACATATTTCTGCTCAAAACATAGATTGTGGATATTCAATAGAACCGCCTTGCTGAGGCGGTTCTAACGAGTACCCACAACCTATGTTTTTAGCAGAAACAAGAAAACTAATGTATACCCCTGTAAACACCAGTTTTACTATGTAAAAATGGGATTTAAGGGGTCCAAAATTATTTAGGTGTTTTTGTGATGATATTCTTTCAGATCCAGATCCAGAGGAGATGTCAGGTTATTCATCGGGGAATTACGTTTTCCGCATTCAATGTTAACCCTTTCACTCCCAAGAGTAGTATAAGGCGTCGCTTTGGGTAAGCGACGCCTTATACTACTCCCGAGTATCTGACACGGACTCTTCCTTCTCCGAACTTTTGGACACCTCCATTGTTGCAAATAGGGGTTACAGTCAAAAGTCAATAACAGAGTGGAAAACAGTGTAGATCCTTATGAGACGGCTGGTCATGAGCCGTCTCATCTGGATCTGCACTGTTTGCAACTGTATCGTATTGGTCTGTGGCGATGAAAGGGTCTGGCCCAGAAAACCGAAACGTCTGCTATTTTCATTTTCATATGTCTTCTAGTTACATAAAAGATCATTTCTGCTCGGATTATAAGAATCATATGTGCGTATGGAATCGAACAGGCGTTTCCAACCCGAGAGATGCCGGGGCCGATCGGAACCTTGGCTTCCCCGAGGTTCCGATCGCTCCAGGCATCCAAGGGTTGGGAAGCGCCAAAATCGAACCCATACCCAAATTAGGTTTATTTTCTTGCATACAACAACCATTTTATTACTTTGTTAACTTTTTTGTGTTTTTTTTTTTTGTTTACGGGTTTTCCGGTTATAATATTCGATGAGCGCCCCCCCCCCCCCCCCACCCCCCACCCACGTAGCCTGGTGGATAGGAGAGTTGACTCTTAATTCATTAGGTTTCTCACCGCTGTGATTCAAGCCTCGCTCGGGTCACATGTGGGAAAGCCAAGTTCTGCTTACGGATGGTAAGATTGGTTTTTCTCGGTTTTCGCCCACCGTTGATGAACGATCGGCTCGATATAAGTGAAATATTCTTGAACCACCTCCCCGCCCACACCCAACCCCGCCCCCCTCCCCTCCCCAACCCCCCCCCCCCCCCCCCACACACACACACACACATACAAAATATATTCACTGAACCGAATCACCTTGATCATGAAATATTTTCTACGGTCATTCTCTCCCTTCCGCTGATTCAAGAAGGGCAGTTGTCAGTTTCTGGCGAAAGAATGTGCACAATACTGGTCAACCGCTTAGAGGACTAAGCCTGCCCCGTAAATGTGTGGTAAACTGAACGCGCTCGACATGACCCCATTGGGTTGACTGGGCCGTAAAACCGCAACACAAACAAACAATGAACCGAATCACCGCGTCTGCACATCATCGGTTCCGTACGCATATATTTTAAAGCGCTGTTGCTACGCAGACAAATTACAAATTGCAGTACTACGCGCTAAAAATTTTACTTGTGAAAACACCAATTAAGCGCAAAAATAACGACAAACTTACAATAAAGAGACAAGAAATGCTAATTTTGTAAGTCTGTGTGTGTGTGTGTGTGTGTGTGTGTGTGTGTGTGTGTGTGTGTGTGTGTGTGTGTGTGTGTGTGTGTGTGTGTGTGTGTGTGTGTGTGTTTTCTTTTTCAATATTATTATTATGTATTTTTGACTTCCAGTTTATTGTCGATTGACAACCAGTGCAGATAAGCAGTTGTAAAAGTACGCGTAAGAATAGTGTACCCAGCGGGCACACGACGTTGAAACAACTTCGATTCAACGTTGATTCAACGTCTTGACGTTGAATCCCCGTTGAATCGACGTTGTTAAAATGTTGTGTGCCTGCTGGGTAGAATTTCCTGAAAAGCAGCTCTCCGAGTAGGATAATCTGGGTGAGATAAGAATTTCTGTTCCATGCATACACATGGGAAATCCTTGTCTAGTATGCAAAAAATATATTTATCTTCGCTACAGCTGGAGTTGGAGCCGCGTGGCTGCCGTTCAACGTCTTCCCGTACTTCACTGTTAGCTAGTTTTCTGGTCCGCATGATCGTTTAACCCATTCCAGAATTTTTGAAAATCATATGAGGGTCACCGATCAGTTCTTACTTGAAGAAACTAGCTAGTTTGGTTCAGAAAACGAGCACTTCAGCTATTTTGTTGCTCCCAAAGGTAGTCTGGCCCAGAAAACCAGCACTTCAGCTATTTTGTTGCTCCCAAAGGTAGTATGGCCCGGAAAACCAGCACTTCAGCTATTTTGTTGCTCCCACAGGTAGTCTGTCCCGGAAAACCAGCACTTTCAGCTATTGTTGCTCCCAAAGGTAGTCTGGTCCAGAAATCCAGCACAACAGCTATTTTGTTGCTCCCAAAAGTAGTCTGGCCAAGAAAACCAGCACTTTAGCTATTGTTTCGCTCGCAAAAGTGGTCTGGCTCAGAAAACCAGCGCTTTAGCTATTTTGTTAATCCCAAAGGTAGTCTGGCCCAGAAAACCATCACTTTAGCTATTTTTTGCTCCCAAAGGTAGTCTAGCGCAGAAAACCAGCACTAAAGCTATTTTGTTGTTGCCACAGGTAGCCTGACCAAGAAAACCAGCAAATTAGCTTGATTTTGTTGCTCCAAAAAAGTAGTCTGGCCCAGAAAACCAGCACTTCAGCTATTTTGTTGCTCCCAAAGGTAGTCTGGCCAAGAAAACCAGCATCTCAGCTTTTTTGTTTCTACCAAAAGTAGTCTAGCGCAGAAAACCAGCAGTTCAGCTATTTTGTTGCTCCCAAAGGTTGTCTGGCCCAGAAAACCAGCACTTCAGCTATTTGGTTGCTCCCAAAGGTAGTCTGGCCCAGAAAACCAGCACTTCAGCTATTTTGTTGCTCCCAAAGTTAGTCCGGTCCAGAAAACCAGCACTTCAGCTATTTTGTTGCTCCCAAAGTAGTCTGACCCAGACAAACCAGCACTATAGCTATTTTTTTGTTCCCAAAGGTAATCTGGCCCAGAAAATCAGCAATTCAACTATTTTGTTGCTCCCAAAAGTAGTGTGGTCCAGAAAACCAGCATTTCAGCTATTTTGTTGCTCCCACTGGTAGTCTGACCCAGAAAACCAGCACGTCAGCTATCTTGTTGCTCCGAAAGTTTGTCTGGCCCAGAAAACCAGCACTTGCAGCTATTTTGTTGCTCCCAAAGATAGTTTGGCCCAGAAATCCAGCACTTCAGCTATTTTGTTGCTCCCAAACATAGTCTGGCCCAGAAAACCAGCTCTTCAGCTATATTTTTGCTCCTAAAAGTAGTTTGGCCCAGAAAACCAACGCTTCAGCTATTTTGTCGCTCTCAAAGGTAGTCTGGCCCAGAAAACCAGCACTTTCAGCTATTTTGTTGCGCCCAAAGGAAGTCTGGCCCAAAAAACCAGCACTTCAGCTAATTTGTTGCTCCAATAGGAAGTATGGCTCTGAAAACCAGCACTAAGCTATTGTGTTGCTCCCAAAGGTAATCTGACCTAGAAAACCAGCACTTCAGCTATTGTGTTGCTCCTAAATGTCATTCTTTTTTAGAAACTTTTCATCTACATGCAGCACAGTATTGTACGTGTTATTTGCGGAAGTCGTTAGCAGCTGCCTCAGCTATATACAGTTAACCCTCGTTTAACCCATTGTATACTGAATAAATTCCACCTTACTATAAACTGGAAGATTCTAATTTAAATTTTAGGTATGTCAGGCTATGTGATTTAGATATTCCTCAAGAAAAATAATTGAACTGTTTGAAAACAGTGGTGACATTGACCAGACGCCGCGTTATGTAGCGTCTGATCTGGGTCTGCACTGTTTGCCAATTACCCTTTTAGGGGTTCCCAGACTACAATGGGTTAAACGACATCATTTGTCCCGAGAGATTTTGCCATAAAAAATAATTTGCTGTTATAAAGAAACCTTGACGACCGGAATAGTATGTAAGAAATGACTTGTTTTATTCTCATTTTCCTCATAAGACATATACTGAAAGGAAAAAGAAACGCAGGGTAAATTTTATTCCTTTTCATTCAAGTTTGAAAAAGTTTGTTAAATATTTTACTATGATTACAAAACGGTACATGTATGGAACAAAAGTTCCAAATTTCATTGGTTTGTGATCAACAAGTCTCGAGTTATTGAAGTTCATTGGTAACTACCCCCCCCCCCCCCCCCGCCAAATCTTGAAATCAAAATCAAACTGAAAATCAATATCGGGTGTGTCCCCCTCTTGCTGCCGTTGCTGCCCACAGTTCGCATCGGGATGTTATTCCATTCATCGATCAACGCATTAGTTGTGCGAGAGTTACGGGGGGATTTCGGCGCTTCCTAACCCTTCTGTCCAGCTCATCCCACATGTGCTCTATTGGGGTCAAATCTGGACTGTACGGTGGCCATGCTAGTGGTGCGATGTTATTGTTTGCCAGGAAATTCTGACAAACTCGGGCAACATGTGGTCGGGCATTGTCCTGCTGCAAAATCAGATTACGTTGTTGCACAAGCGGGACTGCAACAGGACGCAAGATCTCATCCCTATACCTTACTGCGGTCATATTGCCCGCAACAATAATCAACTGTGATTTTATCCCGTGAGCAATGCCTCCCCAAACCATAACGGAGCCACCCCCAAACCGATCCCGTTCGACAACACAGGCGTCGATAAAGCATTCTCCGCGACGTCGGTACACACGACGTCGACCATCTGCGCGATAGAAAGTGAACCTAGACTCGTCCGTAAAAAGAACTCGTCTCCACTGACTCATCGGAAATAGCCTGGGCGCATGCGCCGTCAACCACGCCATACGACGCAACCTACGTGCCTGGGTCAGAGGCAGACCAACGTATGGACGACGAGCTCGGACCAATCTCACGCAATCGACTTCCAACAGTCTTCGGAGAAATTTGTCGATTATGCGTACCTACTGTATTAAGGGCAGTTTCGGTAGCAGTGAGATGACGATTCCGCAAATGTGCCAGACGGATTGTCCTGTCTTGACGTCGCGACGTCAGGCGTGGACGCCCAGACCGCGGTCGGTCTGCTAAATGCCCTGTCTCCCTTAAACGTTTGACAAGACGTTCAATTGTTGAGACGTTAACCCCAAAATGATTGGCAACTTGCTGTTGCCTCTGACCCTGCATCAGCAACGCAATTGCCCTACCCCTCTGAACATCAGTCAATCGTACCATGATTGACAAAAAAGTTCAAAGTAGCGTAAAAATGAAAAGAAAAATCGGTAAAAGAATCGAAGAGCGTTGTGTATCGTTGAAGTGTACCAAATGGTGTGAGGAAATCTTGTGCTGAAGGTTTAAACATGCTTATTTTGCACGAAATTTTGGCTTTCCGTATTGTCCGTGCAATGCACTGTGTAGTGCACGGTTGAATGATTTCACACACTGGGTAGATAGCACATCGACCAAAGACTCGTATACCCGCGGTTCACATTCACAGGACAATCTGTAAAAGTGTATGGCTATAGTAAACACCGTAAAAAATGGTTAAAATAAGAAGGAAAAAACTCTTCCCTGCGTTTCTTTTTCCTTTCAGTATATATCCAAAACATCTGTTTCTGGAAGTATTAACGCAATATTCTTGCATTATTTCTGACTAACTGCCACCTTTTGAGCGAAGTATTCGTGCCAGTCAAATTATCATTACAACTTATTTTACCGTTGTATCGAGTGTCGGTATAAAGAGGGTTGACTATATACATGTATATATTTGTTATTGTAGGTGACAACAGAGCCCATGGTGACAACCCAGTCCATGATACTCATTGGTCCCTCTTATTCCGCACCAGGAGATTATTTATGTTTATCAGTTTTCGCTACTATATTCTGCTGTGTCCCTACAGGAATAGCGGCAATTATCTATGCAACGCAGGTAGGCATTGCATTGTTCATCACATGGCTGTGTGGGAGAGAGAGAGAGACAGAGAGAGATACAGAGAGGGAGGGTGGGGAAGGGGGGGGAGAGAAAGAGGGAGAGATATCAATATCATATCAAATATTCAGGCGTAATTTTCATGTCTATATGCGTGTATATATACTCGGATACATAAATTTGTTTTTGTTTACATGCAATCGGGATATGCAATGACATGTTGAATTTTCAGTCAAACTCCAGTGGAAAGAGAAAAGGTCACAGACTGCTAAAATTTACAGAGCACCGATTTGGTTCCGTACGAATATAGCTTCAAATTAAATAGTTCATTTTGTACATTTTGGGTGGTTGCTTTGAACAGAAAAGTAGAAAATTCTCGGAGGGTATCATTTCTATTACGAAAACATGCCTATTCAAATATTCTGAAAATTTTACCACCAACAAAGGAAAATTTTCTGATAAAAAAAAATCTGATATTTTGCATATTTCTGCTCGACGAGGCGGTTGTAACGAGTACCCACAGTCTATGTTTTTGAGCAGAAATAACAAAAATAATGTATACCCCTGTAAACCCCAGTTTTACTATATAAATGTGAGGTTGAATGGGGTCAGAATTATGTAGGCATGTATTCGTGATGCCCTTACACCTGCCGTGACCTCCTACAAGATCTGCGCCAGTGTCTTCTCTGGGTCAACACTGTTCCAATGTCCCTTCTATTGAACATCAGGCATTAATGTGTTAATATTACAGGCAGTAGTACGTTTTATTTTAGCATATAAAATGAATCTTGCCATAACCAAAGGTCTCTTTACATTTTATGCAACCAATGAATGATCAAACTTGCAATGGGTTATGAATCTCCATTACGAAAACACGCCTATTCAAATATATTGAAAATATTACCACCAAAACAACTGAAAGTTTTCAGATAATAATTCTGATAATTTTTTCACATTTCTGTTCAAAACATAGATTGTGGATACTCGTTAGAAGGCGAGGCGGTTCTATCGAGTACCCACAATCTATGCTTTTGAGCAGAAATAAGAAAAAAAAATAATGAAAACCCCTGTAAACCCCAGTTTTATTGTATAAAAATGAGGTTTAAGGGGGTCAAAATTATATAGGCATGTTTTCGTGATGTGCTCAGAGTCTTTGTTGTCAGCTTACAGAAACTTTGCATCTTTGACTATGTAAAAAACCGTCCAGGGAAGACTCTGATCAGACTGCGCAAATGCGCAGGCTGGTCTGAACCTTTGTTGGTGCAGAAGGAATGTTTTCTGATGGTGTGCCGCATAATAATGTTTTCCAGACACGCCGCCTGTTGGAGACGGGACAAGTGGAGGAAGCACGAAAAACAGCTAAATGTTCCAGAAATCTAATATTAGCAAGCATTATTCTGGGAATATCCTGTATGATTATAGCTGCAATAATTGTGGGGCGTCAATCCAGGCAATTGGAGTAAATTAGTAAATTACCCAACTATTCCGAGCAATACACAATTATTTTCCAATATATTTGATACCCATTATATTTGACAGAGTACACAAGTATTTCCAAGTTCAGCGCTAAAAAATAAATTCTTCAAGACCCCCAAAAAATGTGATTAGCATTTATGTTATGATTACTGTACATAAAGCGTGTCTTCATATGATACAAGTACTGTCCATATATTGGACTGGATATAATGAAAGACCATTTTATATTATTCCGATTTCAGGCATTTTAGTACCTTTTCTTTCCATTTTCTATGTTTTGCCCAATTAATTCTAATTTTGATATCTTTACACTAATCCAAATTTACCCAATTTATCAAAATTTGAAGGGTAAAATACCCAAATGCTCAAAAATTATCTGATGCTCTGACTAAGTCTTTAACAACTGGGTCTCGCCCAACAGACATACGCAAAAATGCGCAGATTCAGATCGTCCTCAGCATGCGCAAGGTCTTATCCGGGCTATTGCTTTCCATTGATACATTCTATTGTATCCAAAGATTCTGGCAGCGGAAACCTAACGCCTGATCCGCGCAGTCTGATTTGGGCATTCGCTGCTCGCATATGCCCGTAGACACGTTTTCGCATGACACGGCCCCATTAATAGGGCCCCTTTAACCCTTAAAATGTCAAGAAAGCCTGCATCTGAAAATGTAACCTGTTTATGTCGTCTGCTGAATATTCCTGCAAACTTTTTCAAACCTATTTTTGCAGACAGGCAAACAGTGTGGACCCTGATGAGACTGCTCCTGGAGGAATAGTCTGATCTGGGTCCACACTGTTTGCAAAAATGCCTTCTAAAATTACAAGCAGATGACAAAGCAGACGACATATTGTTGTGATTGGCAGTTTAAGGGTTAAGAGAAATGAATACACATTCAGGGGATGCGACTGTGAAAACTTTTTATCTCCCGTCTTAAGAAGGTGTCCATTCTTAAAAGAATGAATTTACACCTATTTAGAACATTTTCTTTCCTTTGAAGCGGAGCTAATTCTTTCCGTTTAGAACATACCTATTTTCAGACAGGAAAGCAAAGGGGATGTCACAAAAGTTCTCCCCTGTAAAAAGATGACACACACACACACACACACACACACACACAAAACAAAAAAACTACAAGCGTTGTTTTCAAAAGTGCAATACATTCGCGAACGTCTGCGGTGAATCCTTGCTCATCTAGGTTCCCATTAGATACAGGGATACAAGGCAACCCGATACAATCACCTAGCACATCTGAATGCAGCCTCAGTGTATCTAGTCAGATCCCTAACCCCATTTTAGTCTGTTAACCCCACAAGCGTAGTTATCAAACAGTGTAGACCCAGATCAGACGCCACAGAATGCGGCGTCTGATCAGTGTATCCACTGTTTAAGTGAAAATATGTCTTGAAGCATATAGAAACGTGCAGAATGAAACCAGGGCCCAGTTGTTCAAAGCTAAGATGTCGTTAGTTAACGATTCGTTAAAATTTTAATCGAGTGATACGCAAATATGCTGAATTTTTTTGCTGAAAAAATATGAGTAGCTTTTGCAGTGCAAAAGCTACTCACATTTTTTCAGCAAAAAATACCAGAATATTGTGTATTGAATCCGCTAGAACAGTTAACGAAATGACCCTTAACGAGCTCGTGAAGCTAACGACGCTTTGAACAACAGGGCCCAGATGTACAGCTAATACATTGTTATACTCCACAGTAAAGTCAGTATTGATATGATTAACAATCACATAAGTTTGAATAGAATTATTGTATATTTAGGGAAACAGATTTCACCCTTAAAATGCAAAGAAAACTTGCATCTGAAAATGTCGTCTGTTTATGTCGTCTGCTGCATCTTCTTGCAAACTTTTCAAACATACTTTTTGCATATAGGCAAACAGTGTGGACCCAGATCAGACTGCTCCTAGAGGAGCAGTCTGATTTGGGTCCACACTGTTTGCAACAATGACTTTTAAAGTAACCGGCAGAAGACAGACGACAATTGTTGTGATTGGCGCTTTAAGGGTTAAATAAGTCTTTGGACTTCTGGATCCTTGTATTTGTGATATTGTTTACTTGCCCACTGTAATATATATCATTCAAATTCGCATGATCTTGCTTTTTTCTTTTTTTTTTTTTTGATCCGGTATTATATTGGTAAGGACGTCATCAGGAATCAGAAATGTGAACTCGTAATAACCTGACGTATTGCGACAAACAGGCCTAAGCAAACAGTGGCGTCTGAGCAGGGTCTACACTGTTTGCCACTTATCCAGCAGTATTAAGACACATCAACAGGTAGTAAATTGGAGTTGTTCAACTTTTTTGGATAAGTATGCTAAGCGGTTTTTAAAAGCTTCAACAAACTGTCGGCTGATCATCAGATGACAACTGGTGGCATTTTCTTTCTCGGATATTAACCCATTTATGCCGAGTGGAATTTTCTACCTTCTCTTTGGACCGGTCCATTGCCAGTAAAAGGAGTGTCTGGTTAGTTTTTATTATTACCATGGCTTACAGAAATTCCTGTTATTAATGCAAACATTGTAGACCCTGAACAGACGCCGCGTTCTGCGGCGTCTGATCTGGGTCTACGTTGTTTGCCAATGTCCCATTTATGGTATAAATGGCATAAATGGGTTAACTCATCTATTCCGAGCGTCCATTTAAAGCGACATTGGCAAACAGTAGATCAGATCAGACGCCGCAGATCGCTGTGTCTAACCAGGATCTGCATTGTTTGCATTAAATACAGTGAACCTTCGTTACAATTACAGCATTTGTTCCCAAAGATGTTGCCATTATAAATAATTTGCTGTTGTAAAGAATCCTTAATGGACAGAATGATTAGCAAAGTCATAGAACATATGTTTTGGATATTTGTTAGAATCGCCTCGATGACAAATATCCAAAACATATGTTTCTTTAAGTATTAAATATAATATTCTTGCATGATCTGTGACTGATTATTACCTCTTAAGCGAAGGTTTCGTGACATTCAAATTGTCGTTATAACGAATGTTGTCGTTGTATCGAGTGTCGGTATAAAGAGGGCTGTCTGTATAGGAATTTCTATAAAACTTGTACAGAAATTTCTATAAAACTTGGTAATAATAAGAACTAACCAGACACATCCAGGTAAACCCGAGATTTCGATGTCGGAGGCAATCTGATTTCAGAGGTAAACAGAGAGTTGTCGGGACAGGGTCTGTTTTCATCCATGTTTATTTCTTTGATCGGCTTTGCGACGAACGAAAACAAAAAAAAACAAAAAAAAAAAAAACAAAAAAAACACACACACACAAACAAACAAACAAACAAAAAAACAAAACAAAAAAAACAAACAAAAAAAAAAAAAAAAACAAAAAAAAAACAACAACAAAAAAACAACATAGGGACAGTTTCTAGATAGAATGATGAAAACACGGAATGCGTTAGAGAGATTTGAATTGTGTCCGGAGGAATCAAAGCAAGGTTTGAAATGGCGACTTCACTCTTTTCAGCGAAGACCGCGTTTTCGATTGTTAATATTTGAATTTATGTTTATCTTTGACACTAATGGTTGGTATCGTTGCAATTTTACATCATTTTGTTTCTTACGTCAGAAGTGTCAGGTTCGAAATTATTGAAAAATATGTAAATTTGTACATACTAGTGACGATGGCGTCTTTTTATGGTTATTCCAATGATCGGAGGCACTCTGACAGCTGTTATTCACTACATTTATTTTAGGCATGTTAGTGCAATACATTACGAAAGCATGCCTATTCAAATATACTGAAAATGTTACCACAAAAAAAAAAAAAAAAAAAAAAAAAAAAAATGAAAATTTTCAGACAAAAAAAAAAATCTGGTATTTTCATATTTCTGCTCCAAACAAAGATTGTGGGTCCTCGTTAGAACTGCCTCGACGAGGCGGTTCTAACGATTCCTCGAAGAGGCGGTTGTAACGAGAACCCACAATCTATGTTTTCGAGCAGAAATAAGAAAAATAATGTATACCCCTGTAAACCCCGTTTTTACTATATAAAAGTGGGGTTTAAGGGTTCAAAATTATAAAGGATGTTTTCGTGATGATGTGATGTCATATAACAGAAGAAATAACTGAGTAACTAAAATATGAAATATCGAAGACATTTTTTATTTTTTGACAGGACATAAACTGATATTATTTTGCTTACGTTCACCCAGCTGTAATACTGTCACATTTATACCTAATAAAATACTTCTTGTAAGTTAACAGGTCATTATTCATATTCAGTACTCGTCACGAAAACATGCCTATATAATTCTGACCCCTTAAACCTCTGCTCAAAAGCGTAGGTTGTGTGTACTCGTTAGAACCACCTCTCCGAGGCGTTTCTAACGAGTGCCCACACTCTATGTTTTGAGCAGAAATATGAAAATACTCAGAGTTTTTTATCTGAAAATTTTCAGTTTTTGGAGGTAAAATTTTCTTTATATTTGAATAGGTGTGTGTTTCGTAAAATATTATCCTTCTATGATATCTATTGTTTCTGTCTATGGCAAATAGTGCTTACTCCAATATCTAATGTTCTTCTTCGTTATTTGCATAGACAGTTTGTTGGAATAAGTGTTCTGGGGTATACGTAATGCAAGTCTCTCTAATGGTAGTTCCAGTCTTGACTCTTGATCTTATAAGAGACAACACTGTAATCTCCAATACGACTATATAATACGTCACTTGATATGAGCTATTGGGCAAAAGTGGACATCTGACACCTGTTATTACTTTCAGTGTCATTCCGTATGTCATATTATCATGTATACAAAACTATCTATTGTATATACGTAGAATATGCATTGCTATGCAACGTGAAAAAAATTTGTGAACGACGGGCAAACGCCGGGAGCGGACTGTGTAGATGCGCAGGCCGATCTTGGCCTTTGTTATTCGCAAAGTATAAATACAAACATGTTGCCATTCAACGTGAAATTTGTGCATTGCCTATTGTTATGGGCGACTTGCAGTTGTCCGGATCGGAATGCGCTGGAGCATAGTCCGATGGAAACCGTTGCTATTCGCTTTAAGGAGCAGGGATACAGAGTATCTCAGCGACCTGAGTATGCACTCACGTGGTCTGGTTTGGATACTTGTACTACTGTTGATTTGTTTTCCTATGCGTGTCCTCAGACTGTATTATGCATTATATATATATATACATATATATATATATATATATATATATATATATATATATATATATATATATATATATATATATATATATATATATATATATATATATATCCCAATACAACAATTTTCAGTCATCCTTCTGGCTTTGTTGGGTGTGTTGAAGACCAGACGGTATTAATCGCCTCAAGTAGCACGAGACAGTTACAGACAACACGGGTTTTTATATCCCAGTGAGGCTATATCCCTCACTGAATTCACGGACTGTCTCGGGTAATAACGGTCATCCTGACCGATATTCCAATTATTATAATTGAAATCAATTACCATCCTGTGTATAACATTCTCGTATATGTGCACGGGTATGCCTGTAGATATGTATATGTTTGTGTGTGAGTGTGTGTGTATATATATATATATATATATATATATATATATATATACTATATATATATATGTGTGTGTGTGTGTGTGTGTGTGTGTGTGTGTGTGTGTGCGCGCGCATACACATGCATATTATTAGTTTTAGCCAATCACACAAAAAAAAGTGTGTAGCGAATTTACCCTTGGTATTCGAACACCTCGACGCCTTAATTACCATGCTTGTTTTAAAATTTAAACAAGTACAATTTACTACCCGATGTTGTGTCTAAAAGTTGCTGGATGGGTGGCGGGCGGTGTGGACTCTATGGGGATGCGGTGTCCCACCTAAGTCTACACTGTTTGCCCAGGCCTGCCTGTCAGAATACATACGGTGGGTGCGGTATTAACGGTACTGTGTAACAGTGTAGTGTATACTGATCAGTTTTAATTGTCAATTTCACGCATGCATTTCAAACTGATATTTCTTTGTGCACCTTTTTGCATATTCTGTATGGATTGAGTGAAATAAAGTTATTATTATTCAAAAAGAGATATGAAAAAAAAAAAAAAAAAAAAAAAACAAACAAAAAAAAACAAACAAACAAAAAACATTTTATTTTCACGCAAAATGCGTGGATTATCAGGGATGAGTTAATATCACATTTGTAAAGTAAATGAAAAGGCAAAGACGAGGAATCAATACAATCGAAGTCCACATCCTACACGAGAGGAACACAAAATGTAGATGTCATAAGTAAAAAATGTTTAGGCGAAAAGTCAGTTCTATCTCAGCAGCTGTCACAAGCTTAATATAAATGAAGCGAAAAAAATGTCACACACCAACAGAGAGTAGGTGAACACTGACAAATAGAAGACACACTAACCAAAGTACTGCCTTGGCAAGGTCAGTGCTGTGTGGTTCAGACCGGTCTACACTTTGTTGGGTCTTATTTTCACTCTATATATTTGCCTGGATTTGGGTTTCATGGAAATTCTTGTCTTTTTTCTATAATCTCAAGCTCAACTGGTAGTTCGATGCTTTGGCGTACATCTTCTGTGCTGAAGTATTCATAAAGCTTATTTCCGATTTTTGGACACTTGGATGAAGTTATTCTGTTAACCATCACGAAAACATGCCTATATAATTTTGACCCCCTTAAACCCCACTTTTATATAGTAAAACTGGGGTTTACAGGGGTATACATTATTTTTCTTATTTCTGCTCAAAAACATAGATTGTGGGTACTCGTTAGAACCGCCTTCCCCTCACCGAGGCGGTTCTAACGAGTACCCACAATCTATGTTTTGAGCAGAAATATGAAAATATCAGAAATTTTATCGGAAAATTTTCATTTTTTGGGTGGTAAAATTTTCAATATATTTGAATAGGCGTGTTTTCGTAACGTCGGTCGCTGCTGACAGTTACAGTTTTAAAACAGCCTGAAAATGAGCCCCTTTCCACCTGTCGAATTAGATCATTGAGTAGCTGTTTCACTGTTTTCAAATATCTAAAAAAAAAAAAAAACAACAAAAAAAACACGATTATGTGCCTTGTCCTTTGTTGTGCGGAATAAGCAGTCTATATGAGACAAAATGGCATTCTAATATTTTATATAAATGCTTTCAAGAGAAAGTTAATAAGACAAACCTTAATAGCGTGCTGCGTTTGTTGACAATTTGAGCTCCACTTCTGCAAAACCGGAAGCACCTCTCATGGATTCCTTTTCTTGACCACGGTTTTGCATGAGAGTGATGGTGGCGTGTCAATTGTTTTGATAATAAACAAGACCTTTCTTAAACTCTATAATCACGAGCGCGAGCTAAAAGGAGATACTTCGATTGTCGGTAAATTATGACACTAACCTTTGATTGAATGGACAATTTAGCACCTAAATAAACGAATCAACGCCTGCCAAATGAGAGGCACGCGCCCTAATATGATATACGGGACGATTTTGATTTTGATGTAGTCAACATTATTAGGAATTATCGTACTACAGGAACTGTCACTCAGATTATCGATATTCCATTTTAGATTAGCTTCGATTAATTCCCTTTGACCGGAGGCCCGTAAGCGCCGTCTTACCTGTGTAGCTGGTGTGTAATCAACCCAGTTCATTAACCTAAGAATTAATTAATAATGATAATAACAAATATTAATTAATTGATTAAAATCAATTATTATTAATATTATTATTATTACTGTTACTATTATTATTATTATCATTATTATTATTATTATTATGTCAATTTAAATAAAAGTGTTGTATTTAGTTATAGATAATTCAATATGATTTTTAAACGAATTTCAATAGTTTAACCTAAGAAAACAAAAGTAATTAATAAATTAAAAAAGTAATATATTTAATGAATGGTAATTCAGTACGATTATAAAATGAAGAACAATAGTTAATCTAAGAAAACAAATGAGTTAATTAATTAAGGTTGTATTTAATTACTGATAGTTCAGTACAATTTTTGAAAGAAAAACGATCATTTCACCTAGAGAAAACAAATGGGAAAATTTAATTAAATATAAGTAATTTGAAAAAAATGAATGAAAAAAACAAAACATTACTTTATGATAACCATTAACTAAAGAAAGAAAGGAAGAAAGAAAGAAGCCTATGGATAATGAATAGAGGAGAAAGGCCTATGTCATCCACTTCTTAACATCATAGGACAGTCTGCGTACCTCCATTATGAAGTTATCCTAAGACATTTGTTGTTACAATACAAAAGAAAGAAAGAAAAAAAGGAAGAAAGAAAGAAGTATATGAATAATAAATACAGGGCAAAGGTTTCCCTTTTCTGGATGGCGATGTCCCCCGGCGTACCTCATATGGGGTATACATATCTCAACTTATTAGATTCGCCAGAGCTTCTTCAAATCTTAATGACTTTAACTACCGTAATAAAGCCCTTACTGCCAAACTTCTTAGGCAGGGCTATCGTTATTTTAAACTTCGTAAGGCGTTTTCGAAATTTTATCGCAGACACAGTGCCTTGGTAGAAAAATATAGCGTCAGTCTGAAAACACTTTTGCAACAAGGTATATCGGAACCAAAATTTTACGGTGACAGTGTACAGATTTAGAAAAATTGTAGGTAAATCTAACTTTTCGGAGCAATTTAGAAAACTTATTAACCGTTATAAAAGAATTGGCTATAGCTTGGATATTATGCGGCAGACTGCATGCCTAGTTGTCAACCCAATCATTGTTGATGGCTATGCTTCACTCTTTAATTGCACGACGGCGGTTCGGGCCTCAGAGTCAATGACGGTCTCTTCGTAAAGCTTTAACCAGTGGCTTGGGGCTTGACAATATGTCTTTGGCTTGGCCCGCCGTGGTTCAACTATTGGTTTTCGTTTACTCTGGCATACAGTAGAATTAGCAATGAGTACTCGTCTTTGTTTATTATAGTGATTAATTTGATTTTTATGTTTTCGCTTTGATGCATTGACTGAGTTGGGAGCCTTTATGCGAACCGAATATTTATGTGTTTCTGTATTAAGAGTAGCATCGGGACCCAGGGTGAAGTTAGCTAGCTGTAAAAGTGCTTTAAACCCCCCAGTGGTTTGCTGTACTGACCGTTCTAAGGCGGTAGTCCCGGTGTTAGTCTTACTCTTTGTTGCTTTGTGGTTTATTGTACTAGGCGATTTGTTGTATGTCTTTCCGTGTGTCATTTTGTTCTTGTGTTTATCAGTCCTTTTAGTATTGCGATTACCTCGCTTGGGGAAGAGAGAGAGCTAATCTTAGTGCTTTTCGTACGTTTGTAATTGTTTGGATTTGTCGTTTTCCTCTTCGTCTTGGGGTCTGGGAAGGACTGTGGTTTGTGATTGTGGCACTCCCTGGACTTTTCTCTTACCTTTTTTTTCCCCTTCCGATTAGGCACCTTTTTATTGCTTTCAAAGCAATCTCGGGGACTTTATAGAAGCTTAGCACGGGACGGGACATGTTTGTAGTGCCGCATGATAATACCAGCAAACTGACGGGTGTCTAGCGATGACTTGGATCAACTTGGGAATCCGTCCAGCCTCATCAAGATTTCCGTTGTAAGTTCAGTGGTGGCTATTACCCAAAACGTTTATTCTTTTTTCTTGTGGACAGTAATTACTGACCCTATGGAACGGATGGTTAGGTTGACCCGAGTCTTTGCTGGGTCCGCAGATGATCTTATTTTGTTGTGCTTCGGCTCGTAATGTCACGAAAATACGTTTGTCAATGTATTAAATGATTGTACGAAAGAGACCATAATTTAGGACAATACATGAAATAAGGTAGAAGCAATGAAAAAGACCAAATGAAACGGAACATTAAATGCGACACGAAATTCTGATAAAGATAGAATAGTTATTTCATGATGATCATAAATATAATAGTGAAAAACTCTGGTTACTGGACTAATAACTACGATAAAGGGATTGTATTTATTGGAAATATGTTGTCTTGGCTTGGCTGAGTTTTCATAATTTTGTATGATGAAGTTTAAATGCAAATATTTCAATTATTTCTCCACATATCTGAGATTTGTTAAAAAAGGTAGCAAGTGTTCAATTATTACCTTTAAGACTGCAGCATTATATTTAAGGAAAAGCAAAAAGTTTTTTTTTTGTAAATATCAACAAGAAATCTAGGTACCCAATTTAGCTATTTTGAGGAAACGCAGTTTTTGCAAACATCAACAAGAAACCTAGGTACCCATTTTGGCTATTTTCGGCACTCTGAGCTGAAAATCATCGAAAATTCACCCAAAATGATGGTATAACTTCAATTTTATTAACTGTGGCTTAACAGTTCTCAAACAAAGCTATAAAACAAACAATTTATTACAGCTTCAGTTATTATCCAAAATCATTTTAATGACCATAGTGTTGTAAATAAAAGCGCTAAAATCAAGCCAAAATAACATATTTTGACAGTTCCATTAGTGACAAGTTCGGTCATCCTTCAGAGCAGACAGGCTCGATCGCCTTAGTGGTGGTGTCATTGTTTATGATCGCGACACATTACCCAGCAAGCGCCGAACTGACCTGGAAATCCCTGGTTTGGAGGTTGTGTGGGTTGAGATTCAAACACAGTCCAAAACAGTCCTCGTCGGAGGGATTTACAGACCCCCGAACAGTAACGCAAACTATTTTACCTCCATACTGAAAGTATCGACATGGCATACAGCACCGATATACGAGATATCATAGTACTCGGAGCTTTTAACATGAACACATTACGAGAACACGCCTATTCAAATATACTGAAAATTTTACCACCAAAAAAAATGAAAGTTTTCAGATGAAAACTTCTACAATTGTTCATATTTCTGCTCAAAACATAGATTGTGGGTACTCGTTAGAACCGCCTCGGCGAGGCGGTTCTAACGAGTACCCACGATCTATGTTTTGAGCAGAAATAAGAAAAATAATGTATACCCCTGTAAACCCGTTTTATTATATAAAAGTGGGGTTTAAGGGGGTTAAAATTATATAGGCATGCTTTCATGATGATGTTCAGTGTCATCAACAATAAAATAAGACCTAATGCAAAAATACAGCATGAAACAGTTGATAACAGAACCCACAAACTTTCGTCTACACTTATAGACTTGATCTTCGTACGCAACACTAGTAATATCCTAACAAGCGCAGTTATTGATACATTTACACCTAATCAAATTAGATACAATTGCCCAACTGTTGTAACAATGAAATTGATAAGGCCTCAAAATAAAACATTTAAACGGGAAGTATTGAACTTTAAACTAGCTAACTTTGAAAGATACCGAGAAATTTTAGCGGATTATAACTTGAAAGAAAAGTAAATTTATCTACGAACATTGATGTAAGTATAAATTATATTGCAGAGGCTATAGTGTCTGCTGCAGAGCAAGCTATTCCAAATAAAGTAGCTACCATCAGACCCGCGGAACACCCATGGATAACATATCACATTAGAAGCCTAATTAGAAAACGTAAACGTATATACAAGAAATTCAAAAGAACAGCTAATGCCAACCTTCGGGAAAAGTATAAGATAATTCGCAATAAAATAGTATCACTTATCAGGAACTCAAGGAATGATTATTTTGAAAACTTGGACTCTTTACTCTCGACTGAAACAACCGATATGAAATTACTTTGGAAAACATCTAAACAATTGTTAAAACTAGGAAAATCAACATCTATTATGCCCACGCTGAACTCGAATGACGAACGCGCTGAAAGTGACATTGAAAAGGCCACTTTGCTAAACATGTACTTTGCTGCTCAGTCAACAGCTGTCGATGATAATCGGCCAATTCCCCAACTACTCCATGCAGAACATAGTCTTCAAACTATTACTATATCAAGCCAGGAAGTTAAAGATGTCCTTTTGAACCTCAGTGTAAACAAAGCTTGTGGTCCGGATTTAATCAGTCCCCGTTTCCTTAAGGAAGGTGCAGTTACTCTTTCCTCTCCTTTTTCCAATAGTGTTCAATCGTTTTCTTGAACAGGGTTACTTCCCTTATTCCTGGAAACATGGACATGTAACAACTATTCACAAGAAAGATGATAAATCATTGCCATAAAATTACCGCCCAATTACTCTCTTGAGCCAAATCGGAAAGACATTGGAATGATGCATTCACAAACATATGTATAATTATGTGTTAGAAAATCAAATTCTCACTCGGTTCCAATCTGGATTTGTATCGGATGACTCAACTACATATTAACTACTTCATACATACCACACATTCTGTAACACAGTAGACGGCGGTAAAGAAGTAAGGGCAGTATTCTGCGACATCAGTATAGCCTTCGATAGGGTCTGGCACAGGGGTCTCTTACACAAATTATCCGGGATAGGATGCTCAGAAAGGGTGATCAAATGGTTTTCGAGTTATCTATCTGGACACAGGCAGCGCGTCGTACTTAATGGACAAACATCTGATTGGGCCCCTGTTGAAGCCGGGGTTTTATCCTGGGACCCTTACTTTTTTTGATATACATAAATGATATTGTGAAAACTATTGGCTGTTCTATACGGTTGTTCGCAAACTATATAAGTCTGTACATAATAGTAGAGTCTGCTCAGATAGCTGCAAATCTTATCAAGACTGATTGTGATACCATCAGCACCTGGGCAGCTAACTGGTTGGTTAGCTTTCATGAACGAAAAACTTTCTAAATGGTTCTATTTCGTAAACTGCTTCCTCCACAGCACCCACGGTTATTCATGAATAACATAATGCTACCCGAAACAGATAACCATAAGCACCTTGGTCTCATCCTGTCAAAGTCATGTACGTGGTACAATCATATCCAGGAAATCGCATCGAAAGTCTGGATACGACTGAATCTCATGCGAAATTCAAACGACATCCAAACTATTCACGCTAATTCTAACATGTTTAATAATTCTTTTTCCCGGCAGTTATTCGAGCATGGAATCATTTGTCTGATGAAACAAAAGAAGGTACCGCTATTGCGTCATTTAAATTGCATTTGAAGAGAAACATATCAAAACCGCCAAATTATTATAATACATGCCCACGAAAAGACCAGATACTACATTCAAGAATGCGAATGGAGTGCAGCTCGCTCAACTCCATCTCTTCAGGAAGAATATCGTGACCGACTTGTCTTGCCAGTGTGGAGCTTTTGATTGCCCGCATCACTTCTTCTTCAACTGCCCTAAGTATGCGGCCGCAAGAACAAGATACTTACCCAATAACATAAACGCTTACACATCTCATGATTTTCTTTTCGGCATTGACAACAAAACTCAAGGAGAAAATGAAGCGCTTTTTAGTCAAGTGCAATAGTTCATTGTTAATTCCGGACGGTTTACCTGAGGAAACCGAGACTGGTACAAAACTATCGCCTCTCCAAATCTCTTGGAAATAACCTTTATGTACATATATTAGGAAACGCTCTAGACGTAGGGACACATGACATGTCTCGTCTCTCTATCTTTCTGCCTGTCTGTTGTCTCTCTCTCTCTCTCTCTCTCTCTGTTTGACAGCCATTCATCTATATATACTGTATGTTCCACAATGACACAGGAGACGATTTTATCAAGCATTGGCTTACTGTCTGATCCTGCACCATGCGTCTGTACCTCCTATTACTGTTATATTCTTGTCAAATAAAATACCGTTTAAATTAAGTCCGGGTATTATTGGGTCCTTAGTATGATATCCCGGGTATAAAATATAAATCATATAAATATAGTAGTGAAAAAAGGTTTATACTAAAACGCTGAAAAAAACTTGCTGCATTCAGCAGTTTGCGGATAAGGAAGAAATAGACTAAAACGCTGAATTTGTTGAATATTGGTTAAATAAGGTGATCTTGGTTATATTACTAGTTGCGCAAATATAACCTGAGTTTGTCTATTTATACATTTTTGTTAATATTGTATGGCGCAGGCCACAGTGTCTTTACAGTGTCTTTAATCCGGTGATATAATCATGTTGTTTTGACAAATGATAAACTGATGATTTAATTTCCATAAGTGCCTGGCGTTCAATTTCCATAACTGCCTGTCGTATTTTATGTGTCATCTTCGACAAATTTCTATTTTAACACACTACATATGAAGAGTCCTCAATATTTATTATTTTAATGTATCTTTATTAAACTTCCTTTCACTGATTTTTAACACAATTTACATGAAATATTTTCGAGCACTTAGTTTAAGGGAATCTCAATGTCTATTTATATGTCTGTCTCAATTATTTTTCAAGGAACACACCTAAAGTACTGCTACAATTAACCGTTATAAAAGAATTGGCTATAGCTTGGATGTTATGCGGCAGACTGCATGCCTAGTTGTCAACCCAATCATTTTTCACAGGAAACAGGTTTAATCATCACGAAAACATGCCTATATAATTTTGACCCCCTTAAACCCCACTTTTATATAGTAACACTGGGGTTTACAGGGGTATACATTATTTTTCTTATTTCTGCTCAAAAACATAGATTGTGGGTACTCAACGAGGTGGTTCTAACGAGTACAGACAATCTCTGTTTAGAGCAGAAATATGAAAAATATCAGAATTTTTTATCTGAATATTATAATTTTTTGGTTGTAAAATTTTCAATATGTTTGATTAGGCGTGTTTTTGTAATGTATTTCATGCAAACTTCCTCCTTGCCAGGCAGGTGGTTCACTTGAAATTTCAAAACATTTTACCTAAAAAAAAAGTCTGTTACGAGTTTTGCTCGGCTAAAGTAATTTCCCCAAAAAAGGATTTGGCATTTCACGAAAACTGTCTCTATTGGAGACAATTTGCATGAAATGCCAACGCCTATTGTCTTGAAAAAATAAGTGTATCAGCATTTTGTCTCTGAGGAATAAACGTTGTCTTACATTCATTTTCAATTAACCGATCAAAGTTAAAAAGCAAAAGTCACAATCAGACTTAAAAAAACTGTCAAAACATACTGACTAGCGTACGAAACAGCAGCATAATGCTGTTTCTATTTGATAAACACTGATCTCAGATAAACTGCAACTCCAACAAGGGGACCATTACTTACCGAGTTTGTATAAACTAGGCCGATTGTAGCCAAATTCCATTACTATAAGGAACGGGAACTGGTAAGAAATAAATCGTTTGAGCTTGGAGATACTCTTAAGGAGGCTAATATTGGCATCAGCGTACAATGGCCGAAACAGATGCGCGGTACCAGGAAATCACTATGGGCCGTGATGATCAAAGAAAAGGAGAAAGGTAATGCAGTGAAATTGCAGAAACATAAACTTTACATTAACGTTCAGTTGTATCAGGAAAAGCCTACGGCAGCTGCTGAAGACCCGAGGGGGTCACGGGGAATAATTAAAGGTTCTTTCTTGAAACATCAATGGTTTATGTAGAAAACTTTCAGATAGTAATTTTTATGACTCTGAATGACTATGACATTTTGCTGTTTTCAGTAAACTAAGTTAAATTTAGACATAAACGGTTACACCCATGCTGGAATACGCAACGCAGATGTATGGGATAATTGCAGATGTATGGGATAAGTTCGATCAAACTGAGAATGAGAAGGTGCAACTGGAAGCCGGTAGAATAGTATCTTGAACAACAAAGTTAGTCTCTCTTGCTTCACTGTATAATGAACCAGGATGGTAAGAGCTTCGACGAATAAAACATAAACTTGTTCTTTTCTATAAAATGTTTAACAGACTTTTACCAAATTAATTGACACAGTTCCTGATCAAGTCGGTCAAGCTTCTTAATATAGTCTAAGAAACGCTGAGAATTAGCAAAACATCCATGCTGGCACTCAACTATATTACAAATCCTTTCTACCTTCCTAAGTCAGAGACTGGAATGCTCTACCTGTTTTATCAAAAACTCTCCCACAATAGAATCATTTAAAAAGTCTCTGAATACTAATTAACGTGAAACACCTTCCTATTTCTATGTTGGTGACAGATCAAATACATCATGCAAGACTTCGAAGTAACTGTAGCTCTCTAAACTATTATCTATACCATAAAAATATCATTGAAGAACCTAGATGCACGTGCGGACTACTAGAGACCAACAAACATTTTCTGTTACAATGCCGGAAATATAATACTATAAGAATGGATATGATGTATAAAGTATCACAGTTCTGCCAACCATTACATACCCTATTGTTCGGGAACATGGCTTTAACAGATGAAGCGAATGAATCATTTTTAAATATGTACATAAATTTATCCAAAGAAGCAAACGCTTTGAAATCTCCTCTTGATCTGTCCTACAAACTGACATATTTCCATAAAGCTAGAAACATATAGTGTCTGAATATTGCTTAGTTTTCTAATATACCAATATACTTGTAACTTAAGGTCGGATATAATTCATCTCTCAATGCTTGAAGTAAGACTTGATGCTTATTAAGTAGGATCCCCACATCATTTTCTTTACCTCTCTCCTATATTATGTGATTTTGCCTGCAAAACAATTTCTTATAATTCGTATTTTAATAGGCCTCAATTACACATCCACTATTCTGTAAACTCTTAAATTTCACTCTCTTTTCGCTTCTTTTCTTTCACCTTTCTTTCCCTTCGTTATTTATTTAGTTAGTTAGCTAGTTAACTACTTGTACATGCATGGTCACAATGTTTTGATTTGATGCTCATGAACTGAGGGAAACTATTACGAAAACATGCCTATACAAATATATAGAAAATTTCATCTCCAAAAACTGAAAATTTTCAGATGAAAAAACCCAGATATTTTTCCGATGAAAAACTCTATTTTTCCGATTTCTATTCAATGAGGCGATTCTAATGAGTACCACAATCTATGTTTTTTGAGCAGAAATAAGAAAAACAATATATACCCCTGTGAACCCCAGTTTTACTATATAAAAGTCGGGTTTGAGGGGGTCAGAATTATATAGGCGTGTTTTCGTGATGGAATTCACATAAGCTATATAGCTTTTATCGAATCCCTTTTGTATATTTATTTTACTTTACTCATGTAACGTCTTTGTAGATGTATTTATGTACTGACGAAATATACAAAATGTTTTTGAACTAACAGTTCTTTTAGTGAGCATATTTTACGGTAACAAAACTCCAAACTCGAGAAAAGGGCGCTGTAGTGGCGGAATGTCTATGTATATTGAAACAGTCTTTAAAAAAACATAAAATCATAGAGAAAAATTAGTTTGGTATTTTCTGGGTAAAACTGTCATCTGAACTCTTTTCATTTAATGAGGACGTTTTCCTCTGTAACATTTACATACCTCCTGCTCATCCGAAAATTCTCAGTTCGACCGACTTTAATTTTTAGGACGAAATTGAAAAAGGGATAGAATTGTTTTCACTGCTGGTGAAAGTATATATTATTGGGGACATGAACGGACGGACTTCAAATTTTGCAGACTTTTTAGAGTTTGACAAATATATAAAAAATGAGGACCTTATTTTTTATATGTCGCACGTACCGGACCAGATAAATAAAGATTTTGTTACGCATGGCCGAAAGCTACTCGATATTTGCAAACGCACAGGTTTGTTATTGCGAACGGTCATCTAGGAGGAGATTATAATGTTGGAGAGTATACTTATTGTTCCGCACAGGGTATGAGTACGGTAGATTACCTTTAACTCCATAACGCTGATTTAACTACCATATCTAAGTTTGAAGTGTTACCAGTAAATGAATTCTCGGATCACACACCCTTATTGGTCTGCTTCTTGACGCCTAAAACATTTTCAGTCAATAACCAAAATGATAAATCTGATATTACGACAAAGGAAAAATCATGTTAAATTAAGCTAAAAGAAATTACAAGATAAGAGAAGGTAACAAAATGAATTAAATAGCAGCTAAACAACCAAGAAAATTTAGGGAAAAAATAAAATCGTACTGTAAAAAGAAAAGGAGAAAAGGTGAAAATCTCAAAATGGAAGACTTGGTCAACTACTCACAAATATGTTAAGCAACGATACGACACAGTCAGATGCTGAAGTCTCGCCGAATGTTAATATTTTTTATCCAGAGTTAGGCGCCGATATAACTTAGAAGAACTTAAAATCTGCAGTTATTCACCAATAAAGTAACTCGTCATACGGTCTCGATCATATTTGTAGCGAAGCAATTAAGTCCTCATTTGACATCATCTCTCCTTTTCTCTTGAAAAGGGACAATGAAATATTCTCCTCAGGTGAATATCAAGAAATATGGGGTCAGGGAATAATTTCCCCAATATTCAAAGCAGCGATGAAAATCTGGCAAAACTATAATGGAATACAATCAATAATGTGTTTTCTAAAATTTACTCGCAGATAGTTAACCAAATGGTCAGATAAAAATGACTTTTTAAACAACACACAGTTTGGCTTTCAAAAAGGAAAATCTACCGTAGACTGCATATTTATTCTACAGTCTATCATTACTAAAGTTCTTAATTCCAAAGAGACGTTATACTGTGTATTCGTTGATTTTGAGAAAGCCTTTGGCAATTTAGACCATATGATATTATGGCAAAATTACCCCTTCAAAATGTTAGCAGTAAAATAGTAACTGCAATGAACGCTATGTATAAAGTAAAAGTTTGCATTCGACACAATCAGTCATACTCGGATTTTATCAGCTTGCACTTTGGCGTAATACAGGGAGATCCCAGCTCACCAATGATCTTATGATGTTTATGAATGATATAACACAGAGTATTAACAGTAATTTAAATGAAGTCTTTACATTTGATTTTTTATACTTCTCTAGGCCACATCACTTGTCGGTCAGTTAATGTCTCCAGGTTTATAGTATTAGAACATTTATGTTTCTATGTAAAGAGATGTCTATCCAATCTGGAAGTGTGTTTCTTTGTTTGAAAATAGTTGTATGTCTGGGCATTTATTTATTTGCATTTCTTGTGAGCTATAGTATGCTTCTGTGGATATGCTAAAACGCGATTAATTCATTTAAATATTTAAAATAATAACGATAAATAATAATAAAAGTAATAATAATAATAATAATAATAATAATAAAATAACGATTTATTGGCACGGGGTGCATGGCCTGACATAGTGGCTGGTGCGGATAGGCCGTATAACGTGCCAGCCAGCCCATGCACTCAGCCAATATTTTTAATGTATCTTTTTTTTGTGATCAGTAAAAAAACACTAATTAAATAAATAAATGAATAAATAAATACATAAAAGGTACGACGACTGTATGTATGAGAGTAGTGTGTGTTCAGTAGTCTACAAATATATGTATAGTTAAAAAAGAATGAGAAGGAAGATGGGCTGGGGATGGCGGATTGGGCCGAGCTGCCCTGGCCGGATTTTTGTACATGCTATTTAGGTGGAATACAGGACATGCTGTTTGGACATCAAGTCCATCACATGTTCCCTGTATCAGCAGAACCTACAGGGATTGGCTGGTGCAGTTGGCCTGGTTCGCGGTCTATTTTCCACTAGCTAAATATCTGAGGCTATTTTTCATAAGTTTGTTAGTTATAAATATTCACCTTCTCCACAACAAAACATTCTACTTATATCATTGAAAGAAAGAAAGAAAGAAAAGCTGATTGGTAGTGATAAATGTGATAGAGATTTGCAATTTAAATAGTTAATTTTATATTGATTTGCAGTCAAATGCCATCATGTATGACGATGAGGTCTTGTATCCTCATGGGCTTAAAAGCCTTTTGGATTTATGAAATAAATCATATTCTATTCTATTCTATGCGGATGATAAAGTAGTTTTTGCAAAGTGATCCGAATCATTACAAGCAATTTTGTCCGATATAGAAGAATATTGTCGGACGTGTGGGCTAAAAATAAACACCTCGAAAACTAAAACAATTATCTTTGAAAAAGGCCGACACATACGTTTAAGTCATGATTTTTATCTGAACGGCATTAATCTGAAGTGGTCACATCTTTTAAATATCTTGTACTCTAGTTCTTTCAAAACGTAATTGGCGTCGCACGCAAAAATGCATAACCGACCATGCGTCATTTGCTCTTCAGAATTTATTTTCAATTCTTGCTCATACAGAAATATCTGAATCACAAGAATGCAAACTGTTCGACGCCTTAATAGGTTCAGTTTTAAACTGTAGCTCGAAAATCTGGGGAAACCGTGAAGCCAAAGACATCGAATCAATCCACACAAAATTCTGTCACAAGTTCTAGGTGTGAGACAATCCACCAATATATCTGGTCATTATGGAGAATATGGTCGAGTTCCATTATGTATTATGAGAAAACTTAACAGGATTCGTTATGGGTGTAAATTAATTGATATGAATAACAATAGTTTGCAAAAAAATAACATACCTTCTGCTCAGGAATGATGCTGAAAATAACAACCCATTACGAAAACACGCCTATTCAAATATACTGAAAATTTTACCACCAAAAAAATGAAAATTTTCAGATAAAAATTCTGATATTTTTTCACATTTCTGCTCAAAACATAGATTGTGGGTACTCGTTAGAACCGCCTCGGCGAGGCGGTTCTAACGAGTACCCACAATCTATGTTTTTGAGCAGAAATAAGAAAGAAAAATAATGTATACCCCTGTAAACCCTAGTTTTACTATATAAAAGTGGGGTTTAAGGGGGTCAAAATTATGTAGGCATGTTTTCGTGATGGAAAATAACAACCTACGATGGCGCCAACTGGGCATCACAAATTGTCAGCATTAGAAACTCATGGTTTAGGCGATATTTGGTACTTCAAAATGCGGATTCAGTTCCTGTCATTAATTAAGCAAAGGATATTTGACATATACCACCAATCTTGGTATACCGAAATAAATAACTCTCCGCGATCTTCGAGTTACAGTCGCTTTAAACACTCTTTTATATACTTAAGTTTTATCTCAGACAAGACATTACGAAAATATGACTATTCAAATACACTGAAAATTTTACCACGAAAAAATGAAAATTTTCAGATAAAAAATTCTGAGATTTTTCAAATTTCTGCTCAAAACATAGATTGTGGGTACTCGTTAGAACCGCCTCGATGAGGTGGTTCTAACGAGTATCCACAATCTGTTTTGAGCCATCGAGGTGGTTCTAACGAGTACCCACAATCTATGTGTTGAGCAGAAATAAGAAAAATAATGCATACCCCTGTAAACCCCCGTTTTACTATATAAAAGTGGGGTTTAAGGGGGTCAAAATTATATAGGCATGTTTTCGTGATGAAGTACAGGTTTACGTTATGTAAGTTTCGTGTATCAGCCCACAATATTGCAACAGAAAGAGGGCGATACGAAAATATTCCATGAGTGTGATAGAAAATGCAAGTTTTGTAACCGAAATGTAGTTGAAAGTGAGTATCTCTTTTTGCTGGGATGTCCGCTGCATAACGAAAACACGCCTATATAGTTTTGACCCCCTTAAACCCCACTTTTATACAGTAAAACTGGGGTTTACAGGGGTATGCATTATTTTTCTTATTTCTGCTCAAAAACATAGAGTGTGGGTACTCGTTAGAATCGCCTCGGCGAGGCGGTTCTAACGAGTACCCACAATCTATGTTTTGAGCAGAAATATGAAAACTAGAAGAATTTTTCATCTGAAAGTTTTCATTTTTTTTATGGTAAAGTTCTCAGTATATTTGAATAGGCGTTTTCGTAATGGTATGGAGATCTACGGCGAAAATATTTATCTTATTTCTGTCACTGGCCATCCTTAAAATAGAAAACTTAATGTTATCTCAGTCCAAAAGAGTTCCGATAAACATAGCAAATTTATTTATGCTGCGGAAATACGTCGAATCTGATGATATAGGACTAATAATTGGTGCAGTAACGTGTTAATTTCCAGGAAATTCAGCAGGCGACAATGCGGTAACGTCTCCTAGAGGATGGGGTTTGGCATTTCACGCGAGCTGTCGTCTCCTTAGGAGAGGGCTGGCGTGGAATGAGGCATCCTGTTTTCTACGAGGCATTGTAAGGACATTTCTGTGTGTAACCTTCTGAGGGATTTGACCAAGACGCTAATATTTGATGTAACTGGTGTTAATATAAATGCATCACTTATCGGAGTATTCAGCAGGCGACAATGCGGTGACCTCTTTTCCTAGAAAGTGGGGTGTGGCATTTCATGCGGGCTGTCTCCTTAGGAGAGGGTTGGCATGGATTGACCCATCCTGTTTCAAGATATTTCAGGGTTTTGTCTGCTTCACGTTTTGATCAAGACACTAATATTTGACTTAACTGGTGTTAGTATGTATTATCTTTCGAAGAATTCAGCAGATGACAATGCGGAGGTCCCTGCGGAGGCCACTT